>JAYXIM010005134.1:0-602712 GCA_037575425.1 Anastrepha fraterculus | reverse complement strand
ATTAATTATTTAACTACTATCACAGAACACAGAATATTTGTTTCGAAATTTTCTCCTAGTATTGAAATGCCCGACACAGAACTTTTTTATAAGATGTTTGTGCTGTTTTCTGCAGCTTACTGTATGCTTATACGCGCACTTGTCACACAGCTGCTGCTGCTGTCGAGCATTTAGAAAAACATATCTACATATGTATATTGATGCATACATATGTACGGAGCCGCGGGCACTCGACTTGACACAAATTCAAGATTTACCAAATATTGGCAAATAATTCTACAAGAAATATTCCAATATTGACTATTTTCGAATGGTCGAGACAATTGGCGTATGGGCGGCTCGTTTAATGAATGAAGGTACTTTGCTCGTAGAAATATGAGCTCAAACTTATCAATGAATTTGTTTTTGTTGTACTTTACAATATTTGAAACTGTTCAGCGCCGTCGCGGAGAAATAATCATGGCCGCTATAGCTGGGCCTATGAATGCATTTTGTTCTTGTAATCGCCAGGCTTAGAATTTTAGTTTTGGAAACATACGCATGTAGAGCCATAAAGTGAGTGTGTGCGGTTATATGTATGTACATACAGTGGTCAAACAATTTTTTCGTACACTCACAGGTTATAAACTAATGCTGAAAACAGTGAACACCGTAAACGCAATCCCGACTCAGCTGTTTCGATCAAACTAATGAGAACCCCATGTAAACGAAAAGTTCCTTCCTTCCGTATCGTAGTACCGTATTTTATTTCACGATTGTTAAAAAATCCCGTAATACCGACCCAACTGTGTTGCGAAGCAGGACATTTCGAAATTATTTACAAAATAAACTTAGAAAAATGATAATTTTTGTTAAAATAGCTTAAAAATACTGTTGGATAATGTTAATCTATACTAATATTATAAAGAGGAAAACTTTGTTTGTTTGTTTGTTTGTAACGAATAGGCTCAAAAACTACTGGACCGATTTTAAAAATTCTTTCACCATTCGAAAACTACATTATCCAAGAGTAACATGGATTACATTTTATTTTGGAAAAAAATAGGGTTCCGTAAGATATTTGGATTTTTCGGACACAAACTGAAAAAAATCTTATATATAAAATAAAGTAAACTTTTTGTGTGTGTTCGCTAACCGGCCGTGTCTGCACCGAATTAAACCAAACTTACACACAATGTTAAGAAGGTATTGAAGATGGTTTCCGTATAGTTTGGATACCTATTGGTGGATAGGGCTCCAGATATAGGTCAAAACGTGGACCCGGGTAACCTTCGGATGTGTATGTACAATATGGGTATCAAATGGAAGCTGTTGGTGAATGCTTTAGTTCAAAGTATTTTTCATGCCGCTCCGTGACTAAGGTCTCGAGATAGAGACCAAAACGTTGACCCTAGAATGTGTTTGTACAATATAGATATCAAATTGAAGCTGTTGGTGAATGCTTTAGTACAGAGTATTTTTCATGCCGCTCCGTGACTGGGGTCTCGAGATATAGGTCAAAACGTGGACCCGGGTAACCTTCGGATGTGTATGTACAATGTGGGTATCAAATGGAAGCTGTTGGTGAATGCTTTAGTACAGAGTATTTTTCATGCCGCTCCGTGACTGGGGTCTCGAGATATAGGTCAAAACGTGGACCCGGGTAACCTTTGGTTGTGTATGTACAATATGGGTATCAAATGAAAGCTGTTGATAAGTGCTTTAATACGGGGTAATTTTCATACCTATTGATGACTAGGGTCTGGAAATATATGCCAAAACGAGGACCCGCCGTGTCTTTGCACCGAATTAAACCAAACTTACACACATTGTTAAGGAGGTATTGCAGATGGTTTCCGTATAGTTTGGATACCTATTGGTAGATAGGGTCTCGAGATATAGGTCAAAACGTGGACCCGGGTAACCTTCGGATGTGTATGTACAATATGGGTATCAAATGGAAGTTGTTGGTGAATGCTTTAGTTCAGAGTATTTCCATCCGCTCCGTGACTAGGGTCTCGAGATAGAGACCAAAACGTGGACCCTAGAATGTGTTTGTACAATATGGCTATCAAATGAAAGCTGTTGATAAGTACTTTAATACGGGGTAATTTTCATACCTATTGATGACTAGGGTCTGGAAATATATGCCAAAACGTGGACCCGCCGTGTCTTTGCACCGAATTAAACCAAACTTACACACATTGTTAAGGAGGTATTGCAGATGGTTTCCGTATAGTTTGGATACCTTTTGGTAGATAGGGTCTCGAGATATAGGTCAAAACGTGGACCCGGGTAACCTTCGGATGTGTATGTACAATATGGGTATCAAATGGAAGTTGTTGGTGAATGCTTTAGTTCAGAGTATTTCCATCCGCTCCGTGACTAGGGGCTCGAGATAGAGACCAAAACGTGGAGCCTAGAATGTGTTTGTACAATATGGATATTAAATTGAAGCTGTTGGTAAATGCCTTAGTACAGAGTATTTTTCATGCCGCTACGTGACTGGGGTCTCGAGATATAGGTCAAAACGTGGACCCGGGTAACCTTTGGTTGTGTATGTACAATATGGGTATCAAATGAAAGCTGTTGATAAGTGCTTTAATACGGGGTAATTTGCATACCTATTGATGACTAGGGTCTCGAAATATATGCCAAAACGTGGACCCGCCGTGTCTTTGCACCGAATTAAACCAAACTTATGCACATTGTTAAGTAAGTATTGAAAATGGGTTTCGTAAAGTTTGGTTGTAATTCGGAGCAGTGGCAACGGGTACAGCGTTCTTTTGAACCAGCCATAATGCCGCTTACTTTTTTAACGCTTGGGGCGGAACTGAACTGTCAAATTGACAGTGTGAGTTACAATGTGTCAATATTTCTTTCTGATTTGGATGCCATAAGGAAAAAACGTAAGTGCAACATGTAAAAATTGTTTGTGAATTTTTTGGAGTGGATTTTGGAACAGTGAATAATTTCTTACGAAACTTGAGAATTTAATGTGAAATCCGAATGAAATTATGTGTTCGTGGAAAAAACAATTTTTTTCGTTTTTTTTCTGAAAAATATAAATGGATAATGGTTAAAAAAGCTCCAATGCTTAATAAAACATATAAATTGAAACGAAAAATTCATGGATGATCAGGAAAAAAACGATTTATTCATATGCGTTGATTTGAAATTTAAAAACAATCTTCTTTTTTCCTGATTTTCAATTTATATTCTATATTTACTCAAAAACAAATAGAAAAACAAAAAATATTGTTTTTGCCAAAGCGCTTGAATAAAGAATAAAGAAATAAATAATATGAAAACCATATATTTTCTGTTCTAAACCATATCTATTCTATTTTAGTGTGCCCAGCGAAGGAGGCCGGGTTTGCTAGTTATAGATAAATGAACTATTTGCATTTGTTGGTTTTTGGCTTTGGTTTATTAAGCAGTGAAAAATTGTAACTGATAACGCGGATGTGTGAAAAAGTGTGTAAGCAAAAATATCAATGGCAACATGGTGTAGATACAACCAAACACATACACACACAAACCGATGTATTGTGTAAATATGTAATTAAAAGAACGCAGTTATTCTCGGGGTGAGTTTTTGTGCACGGTTAGGGACTACGGTAAGGGATTCCGTGCGGTCTTCACTGTTTTCAGCATGATACTTAGAACGATGTATACAAACAAACAAATTGTTGCTATATTCGTAAAGAATAACATATTTATTCAATACTTATGGAACAAAAACTTTCAATTTCATTTCTGGAATTAGAGAACTTAAGGCAATGGGCTTGTTCGAGCTTCAGTCACAACCGCAGTGTTGCATGATTTGTGAAAGTATAACGCAATAAAATTCTGGCAACATTATCAAAAGCATTACGTTCGAAGTGTCAAAAATTCGGTAAATGTTGCGCGTGAATTCAAATAAATCGGCATCAAAAATTTTTTGTTTGCCGAACATCAGAAGAGTGTCAGTTTAGCATTGCAAATTGTCATCAGTGCAGCAGTATTGCCACTTTTATTACGTCCCTCGAACAACCCCAAAAACGAAATAAGCCACAATTTTATGCAGAAATATTATTCATACATAGCCATATAAGGAATATTTTATTAAAAAAATTATGAAAAAACCCAGTATTTAGTACTTTGTTGGGCTGCCTTTAGCTTTAATAACTGCTTCCAAACGTCATTGCATATTTTTACCAAAACCTTGGTTTCATTAGCAGCTATTTTCTCCCACTCAACACTTAAAGCTGTCTCTATGACGCTTTTGGTATTATTTTGCACTTTCTAATTCTCTTTTCTAAAAGCTCCTAGACGTGCTCAATTGGGTTCAGATCCGGTGATTGAGGTAAATATTTAAGCTGTTTACAGTGGTAAATAAGAAATTCTTTTCACGAGATAAGATGAGTGTTTTGGGTCATTGTCTTGCTGAAACAAAAACCCTCTAACATTCAGACCAAGTTTAACGGCACTAACACCATTTTTCCTACTCCAGATGCAACTCCCCCAAACCAGTGCATTTCCTCCTCCATACTCAACGGTAGGAATACGATTTTTTTTATTATGCTCTGTATTTTCTTTTCGACAAACTTTTGGAGGCCCATCTGATCCGGAAACATTAAATTTCGACTCATCACTGAACAGGACGTTTTCCCAAAAAGAATCTGGCTCATTTATATAGCGTTTGGCGATCTCCAATCTCTACTTTCTGTTAATATCCGAAATGTAGGGCTTGCGGCGTGCCACTATGCTATGATAACCAGCATTTTGCAGACAATTACGGACTGTTTATGGGCTTACTTTTTTATGCAAAGACTCTTGAATATCTCGGCATAGTATTGTGGAGGTTATTTTCGGATTTTGCGCGACTATGTTGCGCTCCGCACGTGAAGTCAATATTTTTAGCCTTCCGGCTTGGTGGTGATTACCTTCCAATATTAACGTAATTAGCAATAACACTTTGCACCAAGGCGAATTTATTATAGGTGACCGCAAACACATATAAGTAAAACCCTACATGTATTTGTTGTTGCCTTTGGTCCAAGCATCAAGTCAAAATCAGCTGTTCATTTGCAGTGTGATTTGCTTGTGAAACGTATGCTGGAAATAGTCACAAAATAAAAAGTCGCCACATTTCCCACAGTTCATTGAAAATGTCGTATGTAGCTTATGTGCAAGGTGGATTTGTTATGTGTGAATTGTAAGTTCTTGTGGATATGAAAGAAATCATTTGAGTTTGCGGTATTTTACTTATTAATACATACATATTTCAGAATTTCCCACGGGCATGCATAAGGTGAAATTGAATGTAGAGAGTGAAGTTTGGATGCGGAAAAGCTTAAAATAGAGAAACATAAGGCAAAAAAACTTCGAAACAAGGGCAAAATTAAAGTCTCTGCGTACAGAAAGTATTGTATGTAATATTGAGCCCAATTGTATTTGTATCACATTTTAAATTTGCAATTTTTACATGTGTAATTCTATATCCTCATAGGATATTGATGGCTATCAGAAAACCACCTTGGCTGCTAGTGACTATGATGACTTCATACTAAATACTGTTGAGATGCGCGGACCATATTGCATTAAAATGTTTCCTTCATGTTTTTTTGTGGAAAATCGATCGCTATGATTGACATCTAAAACTGAACACTTAAAAATTCTGGATAACAAATTTGTAACATGCCTGTGAATTCATTTTTTTTATAATTCAATATTTGGAACATAAGTTCTTGAACATTGAAAAATTGAACCGCGAGTCAATAAATTGGCAAACGTGAACAAATGTTCCATTTACATCAATAGCTCAGTAAACACAAATGTAAAGATATGTATGAATGTACATACCAACACAAGCAAAGCATATCATTTTGACGTAAACCATATCTACGGCGAAAAATTCAGCTGGGTGAATGATGATACTCGTTTTCCATGTACAACTTAAAAACAGTTTTACGCATTTCTAATGGTAAATCCGCACTTCGTTCCATTTTGCTATTTCCAATCGAGATATTACGCACAACTGAAACTGAATGAGCGAGAAAAACTAAAAAAACCTATGTATTGTATATTATTTCGTTTTCAGCAATATTAGTAAAACCATTTTTACTGTTGCAATAACATGAACTGAAAGTATGTCCATATATGAATAAATGTTTTGCAGCATTTTTCTACGTCTGCCTGCTTTCCTTGAAATCCCTCAGTGTGAGTTGAAATAACGGGCGGCAATTCATCAGGAATGTAACATTTTTACACTGACCCAAAAAAAATATATTGTCACAGCAATACGAATAAATTGTGTACCCATTGTACATATGTATGTACAAATATGCATTGTTTTGCTCAGAATAGAAACATCTACGTACATATGTACATAGTCCCATATGTGCATATATGTGCATACATACATACATATGTATATGTAAACACATACGGTTTAGATGAGTTTTTTTGCATATGTAAGGAATATGTTTGCATATGTTCGTCTATTTGCTCTTGACTTTTTTATATGTAGAGCTGTGTTATGAGGCAAGTCAAGATTTCTGCCCACATAAATATGGATGGTAGATGTTATTATAATTTAAAAAGTACAACATATTGCAGAGAACGTAAATTCATAGAGAAGGCGCAGTCCCGGCCCGTTGCTCCTAACAAAATACGGGTAGGAAAATGAAATCAGCACAAGTTAACATTAGGAAATTAATTAATATGGCTGCCGGAGAGAAATGAGAGGGAGAGAGTGATACGCAATGTAAAAAAATGTAGTTTACATTAGCTTACATTTGCTTGCGTACAGAACAGAGTTGTTCATTTGATATGTCCATATGATTTGTTCTTTTTGGTTTTTTTATGAAAATTGCGCGTAATTTAGGACATACATACATACATATGTATGTAATTAAGTTGTGAAAATTGCGCGAAATTTTATGTATGCATGTTTATATACATATATTAGCAAAGGACATATTTATTTTAGGTTTACATATATGAAAATTGC
This sequence comes from Anastrepha fraterculus, assembly GCA_037575425.1. Lineage (NCBI taxonomy): Eukaryota > Metazoa > Arthropoda > Insecta > Diptera > Tephritidae > Anastrepha > Anastrepha fraterculus. The sequence goes on along the minus strand of JAYXIM010005134.1, from coordinate 595,736 downwards.
GCCAAATATTGGAAAAAATGTATGATTGCATTAGATTTGATTTTGATTAGATAAATGTATGTATATACATATGTACATATATGAAAATTGCGCCAAATTGCTCTTCTGATTGCTTGTAACCAATTGAACTTGAATGCGCACATTCTCATTATTTTATTTACATATTTATAAAAAACTTTTGAATTTAAAGGATCGGGTGTAGGATAATGCCGTATGGGTAATTTGAAGCCAAGTATAATGATTTATTTAATGAAACTTGGTTGAGATGTTAGGGAGTGGCTCATGAACAACTTTTATATCTTTCAATATTTACAAGCATTTTAATACGATACACTTATAAATTGGTACAATATAATACATATATGTATGTATTTTGTCCTAAATTTCACTTCAATTCATAAAATATATGGTCACAAACGCATTTTTACTGGTTTTTATACTTGTATTCAAAACAACAATATCCTTTCGCTAAATTACACAATTTTAACAATTAATTACTTGAAAACTATAAATCCCCGGAGGGTGCGGTTTCTTGTTTTATATATGTATATGATTATACTGAATATACCTCAATTTAAATTTTGTAAAAATTAAAATAAAAATTTTAATTAGGCTATGATGATGTTCCACCGAACAAGTGGACCGAAAAAAAGAAAAAAAGGAGCTGCTGTATCGAGAGCTGCGTGCCTAAGGATAAAGTTATACTTTTTGCGTTTCCTAGGGACGAAGAGACCCGTAAGAATTGGGCCTTGGCTTGCAACGTACAAGTGTCAAGCACTGACAGGGTTTTTATTTGCCAACGCCATTTTGAACCCACATTGGTTACAAAATATAAACTCTTGAAAGGGGCTTTTCCTTGCTTCAATTTAGCCTAGATTTTTAAACCACTACAATTTTCACTTAATCACGATCGATTGAGAGTAGTGTTTTAAAAATCAGGTAAATCGCAATGACTTAATCGATGTCAATATCGAAGTCGTGTGAGAAATTGTTATAGTGTGAGAACAATTTCGTAATTCGTGCTTTCACAATTTTATATATATTTTTTTTCATTTCAGGAAATGTAAATACCTATTATTTATAGTATTGTAATATACATACATATATACATATACATATAAGAGTACTTAAATTACTTGTGAATAAAAATAAAAAATTAAAATTAAAAAAACTAGTATTTCATTTTCTTAAGGATAATAATATTTATTTGGTAAGAAGAACTTAAATGAACATATACCAATAATTTAATTCGACAGGATTTCCTTACAAAATCAATATATTCGTTCAGCTAAATCAAATGAATATCTGCATATGAAAAATCGTTCATATGGACGTGCAAAAGCAAACACGCATATACATAAATACATGCCTACAAACTTCCATAGACATACATACATATGAGGCTGCGAGCACTTGCGACAGAAAAAATATTTCGATTTGCTATTGCTGTCGAGAATTGAGAACACATATTTACATACATATATTGATGCATACATATGTACGGAGCCGCGGCCACTAGACTTGACAAAAATTCAAGATTTACCAAATATTGGCAAATAATTCAACGCGAAATATTCCAATATTGACTATTTTCGAATGGTCGCGAAAATTGGCATATGGGCGGCTCGTTTTATGAATGAAAGTACTTTGCTCGTAGAAATATGAGCTCGAACTTATCAATGAATTTGTTTTTGTTGTGCTTTTTAATATTTCAAACTGTTCAGCGCCGTCGCGGGTAAATAATCATGGCCGCAGCGGCTACGCCTAGGAATGCATTTTGTTCTTGTAGTCGCTAGGCTTAGAATTTTAGTTTTGGAAGCATACACATCAGAGACCTGCATGGCTCACTGTTTTCTTGAGTTTTTCACACGCTAAATTTCTTGCTCACATTCAGTCAATTGAACCAAAATATTTGGTCAAGTGCAGTCAGCTCATGCAGGCGAACGCGTAGTTCAGCTCAGTCAACACGTATGATCTAATGTCTTCTGCTCAAATCCAATCATTGAACAAAAAGCAGCATTGAATGAAATTAGCATCGGCCTTTGCGGTCAAACGATCAAACTAGCACATGTTCGAGCAAACGAGCGTTGGCGTACAATGTACGCTGTAAATTGCGTTTCGTATTTGAAAGGATAGTTGGTTTCAGCCGTTGAAAAAATGAATTGCAACGTTTTCCTTATTTACATTATTTTCTTTCGTGTTTTATTATAAGTTTTAAGAAAAAAAAACAAATATGAAAATATAGTGTTTTTGCTTTAAAATTTTGCTTTTACTTTGCTATCGTTAGTTACAAGCAAAAACTCATGCGGGATCATACGTGTTCAAACCGGCTCATTTGGCTCTATAGCCCTTTTATTCTTGCTCAAAAAAATGAATGTACAGCCGAACGAGCAAATACCCGAAACGGCTGCTATGAAGACGATTGGTGATAACATCGGAGAGCTAAAACGCAGCACATGATTTGATTGAGCTGAAATGAACAATGACAATAACTTATTTGAACAAGTTCGATCGTTTGAACGCAAAGGCCTGTTTTTTTGTTCAAGCGAAGCGTATGAATGTTTTACACTGAGCCGGTGCAGTTCTCTGATACACATGTAGAGGCATAAAGTAAGTATGTGCGGTTATATTATATGTATATACGAATATTCATTGATTTGCTTAGAATAGAAACATTTACGGACATATGTACATTGTCCCAACATATGTATTCATATATGCATATATACATACATATGTTTATGTACGCGAATACCGTTTAGATGAGTTTTTTGCATATGTTAGGAATATGTTTGCATACGTTTGTCTATTTGCTTTTGAATTTTTTATATGTAGATACATATGAGCTGTGTTTTGAGGCAGGTCAAGATTTTTTTCTGCCCACATGAATATGGATGGTAGATGTAATATCTATTTAGTATATGAATATATGTACATATGTACATATGGATATAAAAATTTAAAAAGGACACATATTGTTGAATAATAACCGTTGATGCAAATGAATGGTTTACAAAGCCAATTTTTTATGTGAATATTTTGAAATTATTTTGATAATGTACTTAATATCAATACAATTTAGTTAATTAGATACTTAAAATTTCACATTCATGCAAGTTAACGCCACCCATACCACACACTACTTACCAATAATGTACATAAACAATTAACCATAAGTTAATACCACACACCAATTCCCAATAAATAAAGAGTTAATAGAAGCACTTATGTATCAGTAGCGAAAGTGTCAAATATGTCATTGACACTTTGCTAATGGAGTAAGCGGCCGTCACCTAACACTTATGGTCCGCTTTCCATAGAATTAAGATATATGTACATAGAATCCTAAGCTTCACACATATTAAGAATTAAGCTAGGGTTATGAATGTAGTAGTAAGTAAATAAGTTATAAATAAGAAAAGATGAATAAAGAGGAGGAAATTATTATTTGAAACACCAAGCAAGATGGTTTAATTTTTAAAAACCTTCCGCGCTTCGTGCAAAAGTTAAGTTGCATGCATATACCTACTTAGAATTTATTTATTCATCTCACAAGAAATAATCCATTTGCGCATGCAAAATGCCTACGGGAAATAAGCATGAAAAAGAAATGTGATTTTTGCATACATACATACATATGTATATTAGAAATATGTTTGCATACGTTTGTCTATTTGCTTTGAATTCTTTATATGCAGATGTGTATGAGAGGTGTATGAGCTGGGTTTTGAGGCAAGTCATGTTTTTTTCTGCCCACATGAATATGGATGGCCACATGAAGATGGAATGGTTTACAACGTTATTATTTGTGTTATGATATTTGAATAATTTTGATAATAGACCTAAATTCAATACAATTTAGTCAATTAGATACTTAAAATTTCATATTCATGCATGCATATACTTAGAATTATTATTATTATTATTTATTAGAGAAATATGAAATACTAGCAAACCCGGCCTCCTTCGCTGGGCACACTAAAATAATATAGAATAGATATGGTTTAGAACAGAAAATATATGGTTTTCATATTATTTATTTCTTTATTCTTTATTCAAGCGCATTGGCAAAAACAATATTTTTTGTTTTTCTATTTGTTTTTGAGTAAATATAAAATATAAATTGAAAATCAGGAAAAAAGAAGATTGTTTTTAAATTTCAAATCAACGCATATGAATAAATCGTTTTTTTCCTGATCATCCTGAATTTTTCGTTTCAATTTATATGTTTTATTAAGTATTGGAGCTTTTTTAACCATTATCCATTTATATTTTTCAGAAAAAAAAACGAAAAAAATTGTTTTTTCCACGAACACATAATTTCATTCGGATTTCACATTAAATTCTCAAGTTTCGTAAGAAATTATTCACTGTTCCAAAATCCACTCCAAAAAATTCACAAACAATTTTTACATGTTGCACTTACGTTTTTTCCTTATGGCATCCAAATCAGAAAGAAATATTGACACATTGTAACTCACACTGTCAATTTGACAGTTCAGTTCCGCCCCAAGCGTTAAAAAAGTAAGCGGCATTATGGCTGGTTCAAAAGAACGCTGTACCCGTTGCCACTGCTCCGAATTACAACCAAACTTTACGAAACCCATTTTCAATACTTACTTAACAATGTGCATAAGTTTGGTTTAATTCGGTGCAAAGACACGGCGGGTCCACGTTTTGGCATATATTTCGAGACCCTAGTCATCAATAGGTATGCAAATTACCCCGTATTAAAGCACTTATCAACAGCTTTCATTTGATACCCATATTGTACATACACAACCAAAGGTTACCCGGGTCCACGTTTTGACCTATATCTCGAGACCCCAGTCACGGAGCGGCATGAAAAATACTCTGTACTAAAGCATTCACCAACAGCTTCAATTTGATATCCATATTGTACAAACACATTCTAGGGTCCACGTTTTGGTCTCTATCTCGAGACCTTAGTCATGGAGCGGCATGAAAAATACTTTGAACTAAAGCATTCACCAACAGCTTCCATTTGATACCCATATTGTACATACACATCCGAAGGTTACCCGGGTCCACGTTTTGACCTATATCTCGAGACCCTATCTACCAATAGGTATTCAAACTATACGGAAATCATCTTCAATACCTACTTAACAATATGTGTAAGTTTGGTTTAATTCGGTTCAAAGACACGGCGGGTCCACGTTTTGGCATATGTTTCGAGACCCTAGTCATCAATAGGTATGAAAATTACCCCGTATTAAAGCACTTATCAACAGCTTCCATTTGATATCCATATTGTACAAACACATTCTAGGGTCCACCTTTTGGTCTCTATCTCGAGACCCTAGTCATGGGACGGATGGAAATACTCTGAACTAAAGCATTCACCACCAGCTTCCATTTGATACCCATATTGTACATACACATCCGAAGGTTACCCGGGTCCACGTTTTGACCTATATCTCCAGACCCCAGTCACGGAGCGGCATGAAAAATACTCTGTACTAAAGCATTCACCAACAGCTTCAATTTGATATCCATATTGTACAAACACATTCTAGGGTCCACGTTTTGGTCTCTATCTCGAGACCCTAGTCACGGAGCGGCATGAAAAATACTCTGAATTAAGGCATTCACCAACAGCTTCCATTTGATACCCATATTGTACATACACATCCGAAGGTTACCCGGGTCCACGTTTTGACCTATATCTCGAGACCCTATCTACCAATAGGTATCCAAACTATACGGAAACCATCTGCAATACCTCCTTAACAATGTGTGTAAGTTTGGTTTAATTCGGTGCAAAGACACGGCGGGTCCACGTTTTGGCATATATTTCCAGACCCTAGTCATCAATAGGTATGAAGATTACCCCGTATTAAAGCACTTATCAACATCTTTCATTTGATACCCATATTGTACATACACAACCAAAGGTTACCCGGGTCCACGTTTTGACCTATATCTCGAGACCCCAGTCACGGAGCGGCATGAAAAATACTCTGTACTAAAGCATTCACCAACAGCTTCAATTTGATATCCATATTGTACAAACACATTCTAGGGTCCACGTTTTGGTCTCTATCTCGAGACCTTAGTCACGGAGCGGCATGAAAAATACTTTGAACTAAAGCATTCACCAACAGCTTCCATTTGATACCCATATTGTACATACACATCCGAAGGTTACCCGGGTCCACGTTTTGACCTATATCTCGAGACCCTATCTACCAATAGGTATTCAAACTATACGGAAATCATCTTCAATACCTACTTAACAATATGTGTAAGTTTGGTTTAATTCGGTTCAAAGACACGGCGGGTCCACGTTTTGGCATATGTTTCGAGACCCTAGTCATCAATAGGTATGAAAATTACCCCGTATTAAAGCACTTATCAACAGCTTTCATTTGATATCCATATTGTACAAACACATTCTAGGCTCCACGTTTTGGTCTCTATCTCGAGACCCTAGTCATGGAGCGGATGGAAATACTCTGAACTAAAGCATTCACCGCCAGCTTCCATTTGATACCCATATTGTACATACACATCCGAAGGTTACCCGGGTCCACGTTTTGACCTATATCTCGAGACCCCAGTCACGGAGCGGCATGAAAAATACTCTGTACTAAAGCATTCACCAACAGCTTCAATTTGATATCCATATTGTACAAACACATTCTAGGGTCCACGTTTTGGTCTCTATCTCGAGACCCTAGTCACGGAGCGGCATGAAAAATACTCTGAATTAAGGCATTCACCAACAGCTTCCACTTGATACCCATATTGTACATACACATCCGAAGGTTACCCGGGTCCACGTTTTGACCTATATCTCGAGACCCTATCTACCAATAGGTATCCAAACTATACGGAAACCATCTGCAATACCTCCTTAACAATGTGTGTAAGTTTGGTTTAATTCGGTGCAAAGACACGGCGGGTCCACGTTTTGGCATATATTTCCAGACCCTAGTCATCAATAGGTATGAAAATTACCCCGTATTAAAGCACTTATCAACAGCTTCCATTTGATACCCATATTGTACATACACATCCGAAGGTTACCCGGGTCCACGTTTTGACCTATATCTGGAGCCCTATAGACCAATAGGTATCCAAACTATACGGAAACCATCTTCAATACCTTCTTAACATTGTGTGTAAGTTTGGTTTAATTCGGTGCAGACACGGCCGGTTAGCGAACACACACAAAAAGTTTACTTTATTTTATATATAAGATTTTTTTCAGTTTGTGTCCGAAAAATCCAAATATCTTACGGAACCCTATTTTTTTCCAAAATAAAATGTAATCCATGTTACTCTTGGATAATGTAGATTTCGAATGGTGAAAGAATTTTTAAAATCGGTCCAGTAGTTTTTGAGCCTATTCGTTACAAACAAACAAACAAAGTTTTCCTCTTTATAATATTAGTATAGATAACACTAACTGATAGAGCACTCTAGCTACTTAGGCCTACGGTGCTATTGCGTTACTTAGAATTAATTTATTCATCTCACAAGAGAGAATCCATTTGCGCATGCAAAATGCCGACGGCAAATAAGCATGAAAGAAAAAGGTACAAGTCTGCTGTTATTTTCTTTTCCCTAACATCAAATCATGGCATTTTACATTTCAATGCAAACGCTATATTTATTTCTGTTGACTACGCTCCGCTATGTTAACTCTCTACTGTTAACTTCCTACCCTCGTTTTGATGTGTTTTGACATTTAACCTGCCCATTCGTTCCTGAGCCTTCTCTATGAATTTACGTTCTCTGCATATTGTTGAATACTAACCCTTGATGTAAATGAATGGTTTAAAAAGTTAATTTTTTATGTGGATATTATGAAATAATTTTGATAATACATTTAATATCAATACAATTTAGTTAATTAGATACTTAACCCTCGAGAAGGCGCGTCTTAATAAGTTACACGAATTGGCGCATGTGAGCATTTTGCTCACACCACTTTCACATAAACATATTATGCTCCTAGGTTAGGTAGATTAGTAAGATAGTGTTTTTTTTATAGGTTAATGGTTTATTTTTATTTAGATACTAGCAAACCCGGCCTCCTTCGCTGGGCACACTAAAATAATATAGAATAGATATGGTTTAGAACAGAAAATATATGGTTTTCATATAATTTATTTCTTTATTCTTTATTCAAGCGCTTTGGCAAAAACAATATTTTTTGTTTTTCTATTTGTTTTTGAGTAAATATAGAATATAAATTGAAAATCAGGAAAAAAGAAGATTGTTTTTAAATTTCAAATCAACGCATATGAATAAATCGTTTTTTTCCTGATCATCCATGAATTTTTCGTTTCAATTTATATGTTTTATTAAGCATTGGAGCTTTTTTAACCATTATCCATTTATATTTTTCAGAAAAAAAAAACGAAAAAAATTGTTTTTTCCACGAACACATAATTTCATTCGGATTTCACATTAAATTCTCAAGTTTCGTAAGAAATTATTCACTGTTCCAAAATCCACTCCAAAAAATTCACAAACAATTTTTACATGTTGCACTTACGTTTTTTCCTTATGGCATCCAAATCAGAAAGAAATATTGACACATTGTAACTCACACTGTCAATTTGACAGTTCAGTTCCGCCCCAAGCGTTAAAAAAGTAAGCGGCATTATGGCTGGTTCAAAAGAACGCTGTACCCGTTGCCACTGCTCCGAATTACAACCAAACTTTACGAAACCCATTTTCAATACTTACTTAACAATGTACATAAGTTTGGTTTAATTCGGTGCATTCGAATTGACGAGGAATTTCCTTCTTATTTTTTCTTAGCGTACCAACAGCTGTCGTCCTGTAGTTTTTGTAAAGATCATCAACCAGGGGTATGGACATAAAGTAATTGTCCATTGTTAAATTTATGCCTGTATTTAACCCTGGAGTACGAATGATCGACGATTCGACGAACATTTTTTTTTTTTTTACTAAATTGCTTTTAAATGTGTGTGTGTAACATTCTCAAATTGTGCATGGTGTTAGTAGGTCATTGACTCTTGTTGCAAGCAGTCGTGTTTTTTAAACCGCGTTGCTAGAAAATTACTTATTTTTGTTTTGTGCTCGTCGAATCGTCGAAGGTTAGTACTAGCGTGACTTTTATGTCTGGATTAATATCATTACTTATTTGTATTTTTATATTGCGGAATTATTTACTTTGCCCTTTTTTACTTTAGTTGAAAAACAAAATGGCTAATAATAAAAAAACATTAACCGATAATGAAATTGAAAAGTTTTTTGAGAGTTGTGATTATTCTGATAATGAGGATGTAATTGAAAGCGATGCAGACGAAAGCGACGTGGTGTTATGTGACGACAGCTTTTCAAAAACTTCTTCTGAATCAGAAGAAGACAATGTTTCCTCGTTTGTTTCTAGAAACTCAGGCAGTAACATTGAAATATCATAACAAAAGACGGAGTCAATACGTTGGACCAAATGTGCCGTGTCATGTCGTGTTCACGAAAGACGAACAGATGGCCAATGTGTATATTTTATGGTATCCTAAATATAGCATTTATTAACAGCTACGTAATTTATACACACAATATGTTTACTGCCGGAATAAAACCTCTCAACCGCAGACAATTCATGAAAGAGCTCCACAAGAGTCTTGTTGAACCATGGCAAAAAGAAAGACTGGAAATGCCAAAGTTACTTAGCAAGACAAGAGCAAATATTGAAAATATTGTTACTCCGAATTGCAGTAAAAACAACGGACTTAGGAATAGTTTGGCTTGACGCTGACCGGCACAGTTTAGCCAGTGTGCGGCAAGTTTTTTTCCTCCCATTTCCTAAGGAATTCATTAATGTGGCCTTTTGTCAGTCCACAGAAAGGCTCAGGACCAGTAAGTTGCATATTTGCTCCTTGTTTTGCAAGGTCGTCAGCCATTTCATTTCCCTCATGTCCTTCATGTCCCGGAATCCAACATAGTGTTACTGTGTTGAGGTTTCCTAACGTGTTTAAGAGGTTTAGGCAATCGTTTACCAATTTAGAGGTGAACCATCACCCATAGATAGAAGGGCTTTTAAAGCCGCTTGGCTATCTGAAAGTATGTAGATGTGAGTACCTCTCATTTTCCTTCTAAGGCATTCTCTCACACATATTTCAATGGCATGTATTTCTGCCTGGAATATTGTTGGGAAGATCCCATCGGAATCGATTTTTGGAATTTGGGCCCATTGATTCCTGCCCCTGTTCTACCATTTTCCAATTTGGACCCATCAGTAAACCATAGCTGGGAGCCAGGTTTGAAGGTGATAGAGTTAGTTCTCCAGTCTGTTCGTTCATTGATTATAACTTGGAAGTTCCTGAAGAGTATTGGTTTGGGTGATAGTATATCATCCCTATGAAGAATGGGACTATGTAGGAAGTCTTCTAAGATCTTTAAATGTCCTTTCATATCCCCACTTTTAAGTTCAGATATACCTTTTAGTCTTAAGGCACTCGATCGAGCTTCCCTTTCAATTAGAATTGGAAGCGGTGGTATGTCCAGGAGCACACCCAATGCATCCGTGGGACACGTTTTCATAGCCCCTGTAATCCCAACACATACCAGGCGATGCAGTTTGCTTAATTCGTTTGCCGCCTTTCTTTGCTTGACCTTGGGCCACCATGCTAAGGATGCATAAGTGACTATGGGTTTTACAACTGTGGTGAATGTCCAGAATGTCATTCTAGGGCTTAGTCCCCATGTCTTACCAAAAAGCCTTGTACAGGCAAAGAATGCCCTTGTGGCTTTTGAAGTAACTCTCTCAATATGGGAGTTCCACGTAAGCGTTTTGTCAAGACTAACGCCAAGATAGTTCGCTTCTGTCGATAGTTCAAGTGTTGTTCTATTAAGGGTCGGACATTTGAGATTTATGTTCCTTCTCCTAGTAAACGGTACAAGTGTTGTTTTGGATGGGTTGATGGAGAGCCCTTTTTCCGTGCACCATGTGTTTATTATTGTAAGGGCTTGCTGCATGCGATCCGAAATGGTTTCCTCATGCCACCCTAATACGTAAACTACTAGGTCATCAGCGTAACCCTGAGTGTGAAATCCTAGGTTATTCAGTTTGTGGAGAAGTTCGTCTATAACTAGAGTCCACAGAAGAGGAGAGAGTACGCCACCTTGGGGGCAACCTCTTGTGGCTTTGATAGATTTGATTGTTCCTCCTAGTTCGGAGCTGATCGTCCTAGATTTCAGCATGAATATTATCCATCTAGTGATGGGTTCAGGTACCTCCTTTAGATATAGGGCATTATAGATTGCCTCATAGGAGGTGTTATCAAAAGCTCCTGATATGTCAATAAATGCACATAGAGCTATCTGTTTGGACTCAATAGCCTTTTCAATAACTGTTACCAGGCTGTGTATTGCAGTCTCAGTGGATTTTCCCTGTTGATAGGCAAATTGAAGTCGATGCAGTGGGAATTTAGCTAGATTGTATTCCCTAATATACTGATCAACTATCTTTTCCATTGTTTTAAGGAAGAATGAGCTGAGACTAATTGGTCTGTATGATTTAGGCAATTGTTCGGGTTTTTTCCCTACCTTTGGAATAAATACAACCTTAACCTCAGCCCATTTTGTAGGCAAATGTCCTAGCAGTAAGCTTGCTTTGTATAGTCTGGTCAAATTAGGGATAATATGGTGTGCACCCTGCTGTAAAAGACAGGGGAATATCCCATCAGGACCAGGAGATTTGTATGGGCTGAATGTTGATATCGCCCATTGTACCCGCTTTTCATGGAATAGCTTGTTTGCTAGTTTTAAGTTCTCAGCACCCGCAGATGTAGTAGTTTCTGCCGGTACAGAGATCTCGTCTAGCACAAGTGATCCAGGGAAGTGAGTGTCCAGCAGAAGTTGACTGGTTTCCTCTGGATTCCTTGTGTAGCTTCCGTCTGGCTTTTTCAGGGTACTAATGCCGTTTGAGTGATCTTTTAGTAGGGCTTTTTGGATACGAATAGCATCCGGAAGACTACAGATCTTTTCACAGTGATTCCTCCAAGTAGCCCTTTTAGATTTCCTCAATTCTTTGTTGTAGTTGGTTAGGGCTGTTGAGTAGGAGGACCAGTCCCCCATTGCTTTAGCTCTATTCCACAGGGTTCTTGTTTCTTTACGCAGGTTGGAAAGTGTACTATTCCACCAAGGAACATTTCTTTGTGGCTTTTTCACTTTTACTGGGCAACTTTCGTGAAACGCAGATATTATGTTTGAATGTAGTTCGTTCGATTCGAACTCAAGCTCAGATATAAGCTGAATGTGACGCTTAGAGCAGTTAACACTTTGTTCTAAATAGAAGTGAAAGTAGTCCCAGTTAGTTTTTCTGGGGTTTCTGTAAATTGTCATTTGTGGTTTGGTTGCACCTATATCGAATCTAATATGTCTGTGATCCGACATAGATGTTTCCTCTGACACATGCCAATTTGAGACTTCGGACACAACATTGTGGCTAGAGAGAGTGATGTCAAGGACTTCACCTCTGATTGCATTAATGAATGTAGGTTCGTTGCCTCGGTTTAGGATAGATATATTATACCTAAGTAGAAATTCAATAAGGTACTCACCTCTTGGATTGATGTCTGTGCTTCCCCACGCTGTGTGGTGCGCATTTGCGTCACAGCAGAGGATCCACCGGAGACGTTTTTGCTGACAATATTCCACCAGGGCTATAACCTCCCTTGTTGGAGCAGTGACCTCATCTCCTGGAAGGTGGGCGGAGGCAAGTACTACCTCATGCTCACCTTTGATCGTTGGCACTTTTACCCAAATCGCCACCAGGTCTTCTGTAATGAACTGTGATATTGGGATAAAGGTTAGTTGATTATTTATTAACAACGCCGTTCTGGGTCGGTCTTTGTTGGCAGCATATATCAAGTTACCGTTTGCGCTCTGGAGTCCCTGAATGACTCCTTTACGTACCCATGGTTCTTGAATGAAAGCTACATCCAAGAGTTCTTGGTTAAATCTCCTCGTAAGCACGTCCGAGGCTGCTTTTGCGTGATGGAGATTTATTTGAAGGCATCCGAGTTGCCTTCTGGTGTTGTAGGGTTTACGCTTAGGCCAGGCCATCTAGTGATCCTTCGTTTGGCAATGGCTGCCTTTTTCTTGCCTCGGTTGCTTTTCAGCAGGACTGCTTCCTCAGCGGACATCTGATCCCCCCTTCCTGCCACAATGGTCGGTCTTTAGGCTACTGGCACAACTGCCATACGCCTCTGTGTGCATTCCCCCAAGAAGCAACGTACACTTCACCCCCAAAACCAAAACCAACCAAAAAGGATAAAAAAGAAAATAAAAGAAGTATGTGCAGATCATGTCCGTACCAAAAACGACGAATGACGAAGTCAAAATGTGATAAATGCGAAAAACCTATATGTCTCTTGTTTAATGTGAATATTTTTTGAATTTTTCTTTAACTTTTTTTCAAGCTAAGAATGTGTAATTTTTAAGTTTTTACTGCTTTTATTTTTTTATTTTTGCTTTACAATAATATTTAGTTGCTTTTTTTATGATCTCAAAATTTTGTACAACATGAAATGAGTTAGTACAAAAATTAAATAAATCCTTTTCCTATGAATAAAAATTGAATTTGTTGTTTATATAGATTAATCGGATTTCAAAATAATTAAAATCATTTATTAACAGAGTATGTTTGGTTTTAAGCTATAGCTGTAGTCAATTAAAAAATACGTCGTCGATTCGACGATCATTCGTTACAACGTACGTAAAATATGTTTCGTACTCTAGGGTTAATATTGGAGCAGCAATTCTTTTGAGGATACTAGCAGGTGAATTATCTAACTGATAAGGTGCAGGTGACTGTTTTCCGCAGTATATTTCCATTTTATAAGTGTAAAACGTCCTTAAATCAACCAATGCGTTAATTTTTTATCCGTACTTAGCTGGCTTATAAGGCATATAAATTCGGAACTTACACCTTCCTCGAAAAGATTCTAGCATTTCGTCAATGGTGCAGTATTCTCCAGGAATAAAATGTTCGGAACAATAGCCATTAAATTCTTCAAATATTTCTCTGAACGCTGCAAGATTATCTAATTGGGATCGAAGTTTCATCGAAACGAATCACACGGACTAGGAATAAAAAACGCTTGATCGACATGGTTGCTCTGAAAATATCTGGAGCAGTTCCATCATCGAGCCAAAGCTCCTTTAAACTTGAATGGTTCAATTTTTTTAATCAAGCCCTATACAAAATTCTAATAAATGCTTTCATCTCCGCCAAATCTGTTTCCTTGCAATCCCTGTCTCTTTGGTACAAATCAGTCACTTTTTGAATGTACATATTTGTGTATGTTACAAATTTTTCAAGTAAACTATCTTTCAAAGATAGTGCGAGGCATGGTGAAGGGGTTATAGCGTCTTTCGCTGTGCCCTTAACTCCTGGAAGATGTGTAACTATGTTACAGCGTCTAGTACGTATATTGCGGGTGGGTACATCCATAGCCCATTTTGTACACATATCTTTGCCCAAATAAAATTTCCGCCTTCCTCGCGGCATTTCGACGTTTTCATCTTCATCAAAACCTGCGTCGGTATCAGAAGATTGTTCTGTGTCACTTTGGTGATCAGTGTGTCCACTTTCACAATCACTTTCCTCAAAATCTTCTTCCAAGTCGTCCTCGTCATCCAAAATTTCGTCCAACCAAGATGCAATTTGCGAGGTGTCATTTGCCAGACGACGACGTTTGCTATTAGTTTCCATTATTTTGTTAAAAAATTTACCTAAATAATTATAAAGAGAAATTATACGCGTTTCTTTAAAAAAAAAAAATGTATTGTATTAAAATACTTACGTAGTTAGGCGCGCAATGAGCAAAATGCCGCACATATAAAGTAAACCAATATCTTCGATCTCTATTCGCACAATACTCACTTCGAATGCTTCTTATTGTAAAGACAAATCATTTACTAGGAGGTACTGAACGCCGTTATTCTAGGACTAACGGTAAACATTGAAAATTCGGCAATTTTAAAATTGCGTGAGCAAAATGCTCATAGCGCGCCTTCTGAAGGGTTAAAATTTCACATTCTTGCATGCATATACTTAGAAATAATTTATTCATCTCACAAGAAATAATCCATTTGCGCATGCAAAATGCCGACGGCAAATAAGCATGTAAGAAAAATTTACAAGTATGCTGTTATTTTAGTTTGCCTAACATCTAATATTTAATTCTGTTGACTACGCTCCGCTATGTTTACTCCCTTATGTTAATTTTTCCAACGTCGTGGTGAAATAATAAACATTTATTAGCCGCGTTTTGTTAGCATTTGACATTTAACGTGCTCATTCGTTCCTGAGCCAAAATTTTTCCCTAAATATTCAACCTTCTTCTATCCTGAGCCATGCACTCGCATTGAAAGCGTTCTCTTCTCGTTCAATGTCGTAACAGCTTCTGCAATAGTCGTTATAGGGTGTTCCCAATCTACTGGCATGCCTGCCAATCCAATGCCCTCTTAGGACCCCAAGAAGATTTATAATGCCTTTCCTGTTTAGTTTTAACAGTCGGTTTGTGCGGCCCATGTTTCATTCCGGCTACGCCATTCTACTTGTTGCACAGGTCAGGGACTGAGTCCATAGCCTGTTGGCAGCTCTGATAGTATGTTTGTCTATAAGCATCTTACAAGTTGCTAAAGGTATAGGTATGTTCGCTTTGTCTGATTGGATCGGTAATGTGGTACCCAATTTCGCTAGTTCATCTGCTATGCAGTTGCCTACTAAGGCTCTGTGATCCGACACTCAGAGCAGGTTTATTACTAAGTACTGTGATAGTTCTGTCAAAACGTCGATACATTCTTTTACTGTCTTCCAGTTAATATTAGGCGATTGTAAAGCTTTCAGGAGCGATTTATTTAGGGCTTAAAATACACTACAGTGATCCGGTAGCTGCTATGAGATGGTGGGATTCATTTAACCAGAGTGAAGGCCTCCGCCTACTTGGTCATTTAGCTTGGAGCCACCAGCATAGACGGTAATGGTAATGGTTCTACGGGTTAGGCTAAGGCCTTTATGCACTGCCATCAAAATGATCTATTGTGCGCCCCTAATTACATAATTAAAATTATTTAGTATACCGAAGAATCGAACCAGCTCCTTAGGAGGGAGCAATTATAGGTATTCCTCCTCTTGTAAGTACGAGCTCAGGATTCTGTGTCTCCAGTGGCCTAATGCCTCACAGTTGGTGATTAAGTGTTCCATAGACTCCTCTTCATCACAGAAGAACCTACATGATCTTGTACTAGACAACCCTATTGTGTTAAAGGGTTTTTTACAGGCAAAATGACCTGTAAATGCTCCACAGAGTAATCTGAAACCCTTTTTATCTAGGGTTAGAGCAGATTCTGCTCTGTTGGCATTGAAGCTCAAAATTTTTTTGGAGGGATTAAGGCAGCTTGTGCCGTTCCAGTGTTCCCTGATTTTAGTTAGGATACATTTTTTGGTTTCCTGTTTTATATTATTTTTGTTAAAGCCGTATTGCTGTATTCCTAAATATAGCGGAGGTAAAAAAAGTGCTTCAATGCCAGCAGTTGGGGTAGTTCTCATGGCCCCTGTTATGCTTAGGCACGCCAGCCTTTGTAGTTTACACATTTTTAATATAGTCATAGTTTGATTTGTTTTAATCCACCATGCCAAAAACCTATAGAATACAATAGGCCTTAC
Source organism: Anastrepha fraterculus (assembly GCA_037575425.1). Lineage (NCBI taxonomy): Eukaryota > Metazoa > Arthropoda > Insecta > Diptera > Tephritidae > Anastrepha > Anastrepha fraterculus. The sequence goes on along the minus strand of JAYXIM010005134.1, from coordinate 579,052 downwards.
CATTTGCATGTAGATCCAGAATGTCATTTTAGGGTTCAGACCCCAGGATTTACCCAAGAGTTGTTTTGTTGTTCAATGGTTTTTCATTGGCTTTTTTATTACTGAGTTGAGGTGGGCCTCCTTAGTGAGTTTTTAGATAATTCCTAGATATTTAACCTCTTTCTTTAGAGGCACCTCTATTCCATATATTCCCAGGCTGGGTATATTTAGAACGCTATTCCTGGTAAATGGTGTAATCGTGGTTTTGGAAGGGTTGATTGATAATCTCTCTTTTCTATACCACTCCCAGGTTATGTTTAAGGCATCCTGCATTTAATCCTTTATGGTCCTTTCGTGGTTGCCTTTAATTGTTACAGAAATGTCATCTGCATACGCTATTGTTTTATACTCTTTATTGTTAAGGGTTAGTACCAAATCGTCAGCCAGGGTAGATCATAGCAATGGCGATAGTACCCCCCTTGTGGACATCCTTTCGTGGCTGTAACACGAGGGTCACTTGCCTCTAGAAGCTGTACAATTTCAAGAGGTAACAATTTCTGGATCGGACCTATTGGAGAGTACCAGTTCTATTGTTTGAAAGTTCACGTTATCAAATGAAACTTCAATGCCCATAAGAGCACAGAGGGCTATTTCCCTTAGGTCAAGGGCCTTTTCTATATCGCGAACAATTGTGTGTAGTGCTGTAACTGTGGATTCCCCTTTTTAATAATATGCAAATTGCAGTTTATGTAGTGGAGTTATCGATATAACCTCCTCTCTTAGGTAACAGTCCAGTAGCTTTTCGATCGTTTTCAACATGAAAGACGTAAGACTGATTGGCCTTTAGGATTTGGGAGATTCAGGAAGCTTATTGCCTCCATTTGGAAGGAATAATACCTTGGCCCCCGCCAAATCATAGGACATAACCCAAACTAAGACTTGATCTGAATATTTTTACCAGAATTTGTATTGATTTCACAGTGCCCTTGGAGAGTAGGGTGGAAAAATACCATCTGGACCACCTGATCTGTAGATAGTCGGATTTTTTGACCTGAATAGAGTTCGCGCTGACACTCCTTGATCAGTGCCACAGGTTGCGTTAAGCCTACAGCCTGGGAAGAAGCTCTAGTGCTCCGTCGAAACTGCTTGTAAAAGTACCATTCGGTGTCTTTAGTGTGCCAATTGAATTTGCCCCTCCTTTGGATTTTTGTATTCTTGCCGTGGCTGGGACCTCGTTTAGTTCCTCACAGAACTTTCTCCATGAGTTTCTTTTTAATGTCCTCAGTTCCTTGTTGTTCAATATATTCATCTCATGTTTGATAATTCTTTGCGTTTTTGAATTTTGATCTTGCTAGTTGACGCAAATTCGCAAGTTCTTTGTTCCACCAAGGAACTCTCTCATTTGAGGTTTCCGTCTTGAGTGGACTACTTGCATGTTATGAGGATATGATGGAGTCAGTCAGGTTTGCAACTGATGCATACAGTTCTTCTGTTGATTGGGTTTGTCACAAATGAAGCAATACACAAGGACTTAGATATCCCATTTGTAAAGAGTGAAATTCCAAACTTTTCTAACAGATATCTTGCACGGCTGTCAAACCATGTAAATACGAATGCTATATGCTTATTAGACTCAAGTAATGAAACAATACGACTGAAGCGTAATCATATCTTAGACTTGCCATTTCTCTAATTTTGCTGAATTAAATTATTTATTCAACACTAAATAAAAATATGGCGGCCGCCGTAGCCGAATGGGTAGGTGCGTGATTACCATTCGAAATTCACAGAGAGGTCGTTGGTTCGAATCTCGGTGAAAGCAAAATTAATAAAAACATTTTTCTAATAGCGGTCGCCCCTCGGCAGGCAATGGCAAACCTCCGAGTGTATTTCTGCCATGAAAAAGCTCCTCATAAAAATATCTGCCGTTCGGAGTCGGCTTGAAACTGTAGGTCCCTCCATTTGTGGAACAACATCAACACGCACACCACAAATAGGAGGAGGAGCTCGGCCAAACACCTAACAGAAGTGTACGCGCCAATTATTTATTTTTTTTTTATTTTAAATAAAAAACAAAATACATAAGTTCCTATATGAAGATAAGCAACTCAGTAGTTCAAATGAAATTTAATACATTTAAGATCAAATCTTAGAACAAATATCGTAATTTTATATGTAGTTTTGCATTTGTGCAAATACTACCGCTGCTATTAGATTATAAGACCTAATTTGCTGATTTTATAGGAAGCACGCTTTTGGTTAGTTTGGATCCAAGGCACTCTGAGTATGTGCTCCAGTTAGTAGCCTTGGGGCTTCTGTACAGCATTACGCTTTTAACTGGTCCTTTGACTTTAAAAATAGTATATGCTCAGATTTTGAGACCTTATCGGAGACTATCCAGTTGTTCATCATATCTAGTGTGTGGTTAGTTATGAGTGTCAAGTCAAGAATCTCTTGTCGTATAGCGTATGCAAAGGTCCGGTTTTTGCCCTTTTTTACAATAGCTAGACTTGATTGTATTAAAAACTCTAGAAGTAACTCACCTCTTTAATTTATGTCTGTACTCCCCCAGATTGTGTTGTGTGCACTTGCATCACACTCAATGATTAATATCTTGTTGTGTGTCTTACAGTAGTCACCCTGGACCATGCCATCTGTCTCTTTTGCGGGCATGGTGAGCAGAGCTTTGGCATATGCGTCCTCTCTGCTGAGCCCCTTTTTAAAGAGGTAACTGAGCCTTTTTTTTCCTGTCCTGCTCAGTTTTTCGGTTTGTTCGGCTGTACCTGTGCCGATGGTGTGCTGTTGAGGTCACACCTATGCTGTTTGTCTGAGACATTTCTGCCTCAGAGGTCCCGACTTTGGGATATTGGGTAACGACCCTTTGGAGCGCTCCATTTGAGGGCTTCATCTCCTTTCTTGATTGAGGTACTGGGTCCTCTGATGGTGAGCTATTATGGCTGCTCTCGCCATTTTTGTTTTTGTTTTTGTTTGTATTTGTTTTCATTTTGTCCATTTTGGTCCCACGAGTAAAGGGGAAAGCTTGGTCCGTTGCGCCAGTGCCCCGGTAGCAGAGACACTTATTGAAATGGAGTCTTTCCTGGGCGTAGTCCTTAGTGCCCTGCTTATGCAGAGACCAGCATTCCTTTGAATACTTTGTAAGTGTTTTACTGTTGTTCGTTTCTCAAGTGTTGGCCACCAAACTAAAACACCGTATTTGCTCCCACAATTCTTTTGCATGTATAGAGTTCAGTGGCTGCTTTTTTACTCTATCATCAATCGTTTGTTTCCATGAAAGCTTCCTATCTAATACTAATCCTAGGTAGCTTGCTTCTTCCCTCAAGGGTAGGGGGGCTTAGAACTGGTATCCTGTATTTTATGGTGAACATGATTAGTTCTGTTTTGTTGGGGTTTACCCCGAAGAGCACTCGGTACAGCCCACCGGCTTCCATCGTTCAAATCATTTTCTATCATGTTGCGAGGGTATCTGGTAATGTCCCCCTTATTAATACTGCAACATCGTCTGCGTAGGCCAGTACGTGTATCCTCCTTTCCTCTAGATTCTTCAACAATTGATTCATTGCCAGAGTTCACAGCAGAGGAGAAAGTACACCGCCCTGGGGGTACCCCTCCTGACGGATATGCGTATCGTCGAGAGGCCGAACGTCGAAATTATGAACCTGCCTAATAGCAATTGTTCTACAAATTTCACAAGGCCCTCGGCGACACCCAAATCAGTCATTGCGCTTGTTATGGCCTCCATTAAGATGTTGTTGAAAGCGCCCTCTATGTCTAAGAAGGATACCAGAGAATACTTTTTATTCTCTATTGATTTCTATATCTCTGTAGCTAGTGAATTTAGTGCTGTCCCTGTGGATCTTCCTTTAGAGGATGTTGTGATCCCGCGAATAGCGACGGTGTCAAGTTTTCTCTTATAAATGTGTCTATTAATCGCTATAACGTGTTTAATAGAACGGGAGAAAGGCTAATAGATCTGAAGTCTTTAGGTTTCGTTTGCGAGCACTTACCAGCCTTTGGTATAAAAACTACCCTACCCCTAAGGGGGACGTAATACAGTAGTAGTGTTGCTCTGAATATGGTTATCAGCCATTTCATAATGTTGCCCATTGTCTGTTGTAGTTTCGCAGTGATTATCCCATCTGGTCCCGGAGTTTTGTATGGTTGGAAGTTTTCTACAGCCCAAGTTATCTTGGCTTCTATGACGATGTTGAGGATGTTGGAACCTAGAACCGCATCCGAAGTTGGACTATTGGTGGTTACCGCTTCCGCTAAATTACCTGGCAAGTGAGTATTTACTAGAAGATTTAATTATTCTGGCTTCTGAAGATACCCTATGGGCTGAGCGGACCGTAGTCTCGATCTCCCCACTAAACGTTATCCATAAGACTTTTTGGTTTTCTTATTTCTTTCTTATATATTTTTAGTTTATATAATATAATACGCTTTCAGCTTAGGAGAGTTTGGCCGTGTTGAATTGTTTGCTGCAATTCTTTTGTAGCTTTTTCAGCTCGGGTGGCCACCAGGGCTTATTCTTCCCTCTATGCTTAGGTGCTGGGCAAACCTTGTGTAGGGCTTGGTTTCAGCAATTAGTCAGTCTATTGACCACGTTATCTAATATCTCTATGCTAGAAGGGGAATCCATGGGCAAACGTTTTGCTAGTTCCTAAGAATATCTTAGCCAGTTTCTTATGGTTCCTGAATTTGAGTGCCTTAGAATGAATGACCTCTTCCTGGACCGTGCATTCTATATATCTATGATCAGAGAATGAATGTGCATTGAGTACCCTCCAATTCTCTGCTCTATCTATAATTGAGTCTGAGACTAACGTAGTGTCAAGAACTTCCTGACGATAACGTACAATAAAGGTAGGCTCATTACCGCGATTGCAAAGCAATAATCTTGTTCCCATAATAAATTTAAAGAGTGACTCACCTCGCTCGTTAATATATGAACTACCCTAGATAGTGTGATGAACGTTTGCGTCGCCTCCCATTAATAATTTGGCGCCGCAGGCTTCGCTGTCCAGTAGCAGCTTTTTTAGCAGATTCAACGGTACTGGACATGTAAAAGGACGACGGCCGGTACCTGTTACCATCTGTCTCCCAGCCTATCGTTGTTGTGTCTGTACTGCTATATTTATGGATCATAAATGTAGTTAGTTTTGTTTTTGCCATTATACAAGGCCTTGTTTTACCTTCACAGTGTATAGCTTGTAGTTCGGTACCCTCAATCCGCAGATACGCCCTCCAGTGATCCATGGCTCCTGACAAAATCAGGGTTGTCTCCTGCCATGTGATCAATTAGGGCTTGTGACGCTAGTTTACTGTGGTGCAGATTTATTTGAAGAAGACGCACTGGTAAAGGTGGTATTCACATCTTCTTACGACTCGCTCAAGAGTTCTCTATCTGAGTATGTTGTACTCGAACCAGCTATAAGCTCAGTTTTCCTACTTGTACTCATTTCCTCTAGTCTAGCTGTGAGCTCAGACCCTAACGAACAATCGCTTTCTAAGTCGATGCTCTTGACGTCGCTAGAGGACTCCATAGGATTTTCGTCAGCGTCATTAGCTTCAATCTCTAAGGCTAGTTGGTCGATAGCATCAGCATCTGTCTTGTAGGTTGTGATTCCCACCTTGCCAAAACTGTAATTTATAATAGCTTCGCTTTTCGCCAAAGGTTATAGTGAATCATTCGTTAATAACAGCACCACCTGCCTTGTGGCACGTTTCGTCCCCATACCGTCTACTGTTATTGTATTGTCAAAAACCTTGACAAATATCCAGGTTTGAATTACATGCACTTGTGCTTTGCATTATTTGTGGTGGGTCAGAGTGTGTAGGGCCCCAAACTCGTGCCCTTGGTCAGGACAGGATATCCTTATTGTCGACTACCGCGAGCTTCGCTCCAGGGTAGATTTCTCCGATCTTAGCTGTTGCTGCCTGATATAGCTCTACAGACCTGTCGTCGTCGCAGGCTATGGTTTTAATTTGGCCTTGATACCAGCCAGCGTCAGTGCATGATGGTGGCGGACCTGGATTGCTTAGTAGCACTTCCAGCGTCGCATTTGCCAGAGCACTCTGCACCCATTCCCATTGGGCCCTGGGAATTCTTCCTTGGGGATTACACTCATTCAGGACACCAATAATGATGCGATTGCGGGCCACTTCGGCAAATGTTTTGTTAGGCGCTATGCCTCGATTTTTCGGTCTTTTCGCTGACGGATTGACCTCTTCAGTAGACCTCTGCCTTTTGATGCAGCTGACGATATAGATGGCCTTTCGAGGGTGAATTAAGGTAGTACCTCCTTCGCCCACTCCATCGACCCTTTTACCTTTTTCGTTAGCTCCTTCGCTGTTTGTGGTGCTTCGTGTAGTATCTTGACGGCATTACGCCTCTTCAAATACCCTGCTTTGGTTGGATCAGTGATCACTACTGTCAGCCACCTTCCAGTGAGAGCACTGGCCTCGGTGCTTCTTATGACAGTATCTTCCCCAGTTCTCCGCATGGCCACAAGATAATTGGGTTGGTTTCGAATGTCACAGGAGGCATTCCCAGTGTGACTGCTGAAAAGTGCGGACGTGTCGAGTGCTGCGTGCTGCGAGTTTTTTGCGATTTGTTTTGTGCCATATCCGCGTGTGATTACCGGTGAAGATACCGTTGTGCGGGTGACGCTACTTTTGCGTGACTGTACACATTCTGTTATAGCGTGTTGTACGTAATTGGACGCCAGAGTGAGTGCAGTTGCGCGTGCCGTTATATTGCCATCTTTGGCAACGGTAAAAAAGGGCGTCCCTTTTGTGCGTGAGTACGGTACTGCGCCAAGGTTGAATACCTTGTGCAGGTGCTGCGACCGCAGCGTGCCGCGTTTGGCCTACGGTCGCGCTCGGCGCTTGCTCTTCATCGGTCGACCCGTCCCTGTACGGAGAACAGTGTTCTGACCGGCAGGGCATTGTTGGTGACCTTTGGCAGGCGGTGTGGGCTACGCCTTCGCACTTGTTTGGCTTACCGTTAGTGGCGGCTGCTGTTGTAAGCGCCTATGCGGGCTCATCCCTGCCTTGTTATATTGTACCATCGCCCAAAGACAGCTGTTTCGTTGCTCGGGAAAACTTATGCGGCGTATTCGACAACTAGGTGGTGGGCTATGCCCAAATTAGTTGATAGGAGGGAGAGGGCGAGCACCCCTTCCCGGTCGGTAGCGCCGTGCTGTCGTCGGCCATGGAGGAATCGACATCGGGGGAGGCGGATGTCGTTTTGAGTTCCCCTCCCCGAATTCGGAAAAAGACTGCTGGAGGAACAGCAGTCCCAGTGGAGAAGGTAGCGGAGGGGGGTGCGGAGAAGGTAACAGCTAAGTTACCTGAGCGTAAGTCGGGGGTAAGCGAGAGCGAGGGCCCTTACGTAAGGCAAAAAAAGGGGAAAGAATGGGAAGCATATCGGCGAATTCCGTAGGAATTTGGATGCTTCCTTGAAGGGTTTGGAGCGTTCGGTGGGGCTGCCCAATGCAAGAAAGTGGTGGGGGTTTCTTCAGGTGAGTCTCGATGTGAGAGTCCGCCGGAAGTTGGGACCAGGGTTGTGGTCCAGGGGCTCCACACAAAGATCTCCCCTCATGATTTCATGGAGAGCTCTTCCGGTTGAACCTGAAGGAGTTCAGCTCTGGGTATCTAGAGAAGCACGTCAGGATGGTCAGCCGTCCTTGTGGCCCTGATAGGGTAACGAATGTTGTCCTTGAGGGTATGGACATGTTAATGTCCGCCTTCTTGGAAGCAGGACGTTGCTACGTCAAGTGGTTTTCCTTCAGGGTAGGGTCGGACAAGATAACGCCCAGCCGCTTCCGCTTCATGGGATTTGACCATCGGTTGGTAGAATGCAGGACTGAGGAGGATGTCTGCTGAAGGTGCGGGGAAGAAGGGCACAGGAGTGCAGTGAAAATGAAAGGTGTGAAGTTGTGGACGAGGGAACTGAATTCAAAGAGGAGATCGGTCCGGTGCTTGAAGCGGTTCTTTCAACGCGCCAGGCGGGCCAGCTCGGAGTGTCAACTTAATATAGGTTAGGAGAAAGATATATATATAAGTTAAGGAGGAAGATATGAGGAGGTTTCTTGGGGAAAATAGGGACGACCCTTGGGGACAGGTCTTCAGGATCTGTCGTGGTTGTAGAAACGAGATGTCTAGCTCTCTTCGCGTAGGTGACTCTGTGTTATCGACGTGGGTGGAGTGCGCCAATATCCTGTTAGGCGAGTTTTTTCCCAGGGCTGAGGTTCAGGTTCCTCTTGCAAAAGAGGTGTCTGTTCCTCCACTATGGCGAGTTAGACTATGCATTTGGCCTGGTCAGGTCTAAAAGGTCACCGGGTTTTGATTTGGAATATTTGGAAGCCATTTATGATAAATGCATATATGAGGGATTTTTCCACGCGAGTGGAAAGTGGCCAGGGTCGTCGTTCTCCTGAAGTCGTTAGAGAAGATCAAGAGCGATCCTCGGTCTTATCGTGGTATTAGCCTCCTACCAGTGCTTGGAAAGGAACCAGTACTTGAGCGTCTTCAGGAACTAACTCGGGGTGTTAGGTCGGATAGAAAGTATGGATTTAAGAAAGGACGTAGTGTAGAAGATGCATGGATGTGTGTTCAGAATGTAGTTAGGGAGAACGTCAATAAATATGCCCTTGACTACTTGACTTTCCACAAATAACACTTTGGCGGAGTTATTTTTCGGGCAGAGAAATATCCATAGTTGGAGTAGGCGGATGTGTGGAGATTGGGGTGGCTCGAGGCTGTCCGCAGGGGTCCACTCAATTCGAACCTTATGATGGGCTCCCTGCTTTGGCAGTTAGAACTACTCTGTAAATGCTGTGCGTATGCGGTCGACCTTCTCATTTTCGAGGAGGGCCGCCACGTTGGAAAGTGTAGGTGATCAGCTTATTACAGTTGCTCACAATTAGGGTGTAGATGTGGGGGTCGACATATCGATGGAAAAAATGGTGACAATGCTGCTTAAGGGCAGATTGTCGCCGAGTCGTCCACCGATTGTCCGTTTGAATGGGGTTAGCAGGTATGTGACGCAAGTCAAATACATGGGGTTGACTATGAGTGAAAGGATGTGTTTTACCCTCACTTAGTGTTGTTGAGAAAGCGGCTACAGGCAGTTTTCGGGCAAGTACGACGCGTTGTCAGATGTGACCTTAGTCGACGTGCGGCTCGCACCATATATCGGGGCCTGTGTGTGGCCTGTGCCACCTATCGGGCGGCTGTGTGGTACGAATCGGCGTTGACGGCTATTGGTCGCCGGTATCTGATGGCGTGACAGCGCATTACGCTGCTTGCTTGCATGCCTGTATGCCGTACAATATGTACGGATGCATTGCAGATGTTGGTGGGTGCCCCTCTTCTTGAGCTATTAGTCATACAGCGTGCTGTTGCCTTCAGGTTGAGAAGGAGACTTTGTATGCTTCTTCTCGAGATGCATGGTTATCCGACGGTGATGTAGGAAGGGGGTAGTTGGAGTGCAAGACACTGTTGAATGAGTGTATGTTTCATAGGTGGCAAGACCGTTGGGGCAATAGTCCCAAAGGCCGGGTGAAATACGAGTACATTTGGGATGTTTCTTTGGCGGGGAAAATCCTGATTTTGGACTTTCCTTTAGCCTAGCGATTTGTCCTCACCGGGTAAGGGCCTCTTAATGCGTTTTTGCGCCTGTCTACAAGTAAGGATTGATGAGTTTTTAGCTAGTTCTTAGTATGTGTGTTCTGTCATGGGATTGGGGTTTGGGGTATGGCCACCAGTCCAGAGCTGTATGGAAGCTCAACTTGTAGTAGTCTTGGCTACGAAGTCTGACCGGAGACTGAAATCTGGTACCACGGGGAACAGGGGCCCTCGGAGCTTGCTCCGACCTGTTCTTGAGGTAGGCCCTTCGGGGAATATCGTGGTGGTTGTGGTTTAAAACCAATATGCGGGTAGAGAATTTTTGGATCGATGTGGAGTTGCATTGCAACTGGGTGCCGGACCCATAGTAAGGCAGAGGTTTAAATAGACCAATCTTAATAAATAAATATCTGTTTATTATAGGAGTTTGGAGAAAGATATCTTCAGTCCACGGTTATTCAACTTCAAGAACTCTCCTGTACGATGTGGTACAGTTCACAGATTTTTTTTGGCAAAGCTTATGACTGCAGGTTACTTCAAAGCCAAACACCACTACTGGGGTTCTAGACTAGTCGCACCTGGAGGAAGAAAACTTTTTAGTTGTATATTAAGTTCAAAACTTGATGTTCTATCTACAGGACAGCCAACATATTACCCATCTGACCGCCAGAAGATGTCTGACCTGATTGATTTTGGTGTTATAAAGCGTATTGATCGCAAGATTGTAACAGCATCTTCATCCTTAGAACTGTCCTCCGATCATTCTCCATCTATTATAACCATGGAAGATGGTCCTTGCAGGAAACAGCGGGTAATCAACTCCCCAATCCCAATCTTATAAGCTGGCTTAAGTATAGGAAATACATTAGTACTCATATAAAAACCGGGGAATAATAATGAACTCGATAAGCAAACATGTACATTCACTGAATGAATGCATAGAGCTGTTAAGGTAGCAGTGGCCACAAATAGAAAAATCTCCCAGCGGAATATTGATGAGAGGTCTTGGCAATAATATCGTTCTCCAAAATAGGGGATCTTCACGTTTTTCTTTCTAATCTCGCTCCTATTGACCAAACAGATTATGCATTGTGGAAAACAACAAAAAAAATAAAGTGGCACATACAGTACGAATCACTAATACGACTAGAGAACGGTACCTGGGCACGTACGGGTTCTAAAAAAGGGTGCATATTTGCGGCACATCAGCAATCTGTCTTCACTGCATTGTGAATCATATAGAAAAGAAAGTGACTAATATCAAGCTAAAAATGGAAACCCTATATTGGATACTTAATTCGAAATCAGCATTACCTCTAGAGTACAAAGCCATGCTAAAATCAATTTATTAGCCTTTCCGGCTTTCAGCTACAAAGAATCGGAGACCGTCCTTTCTGGCTCAATTAATTCATTCACTTGCATCACATCCACATCTTATTTAATCATAGTATATGTACATAGGGATATTTTTAATTTGAAGAAATAATTAGTTCCTTAGCACTGACAAGGAAACATATTACTTTAGCACATAAGATTTGTAAACTTTTTGTTAGTTTCTTTTACAAAAAAGTTTTAATAAATAAAGAAAATATATGTGTTCAAATAACTTTCAAAATCCCACCGGCAAGTTGACTACCGACTTGATTGTCTCCCGAAGCCAAAAACTGTGAAAGAGCAAAATATTTGTAGCAAAACGTGAAAGTTTGCGAAGCGACTGGCAATTGTGGCAATGTCGAGCGAATGAGATACTAAAAAAACCATGAATTCGCCTTGAAACCAGAACAAGGCGAGACAGAAGTCGCCAGAAGATAGGAGTTGCTAAATCTAAAAATTACGATGGTTAATAAGCACATGTATACATCTATAATATAAGCGGAGGTCCACGTGCATCGGGTAGTCAGTCGTAAGTTAAACGTGTGAGCGTGTAAACGTACAGTAAAACGATTATGTATTAAAATTAAATAAAGCCTTATGTATTGTCATTAGTTGTGACTTTAATTTAGCAATCCTGCAATAGAACTCGGAGGAATTATAGTGAGACATTTTATTTGGATAAAAGCGTAACAATATTAACGAAAATAGACTAAACCTACTGTTGAGCTTGATGTGGTGACTGGTTTCGTCATTCAACTTAATTTTCGAAAGTTTACACTAATTGTAGTAGGTGAGACCAAACGTTCTCTGTTTTTTTTGAACGAAAATTGAATTGCCAATAAAATTGAATGCCCTTAAGTTTTCTGAATATTATGTAGGTCACCTAATGGTTGAAGTACCACTCTGGCACTGACCAAGTAGCACCAAAGTACTTGATACCATTATAAGATTAGCTTGATCACGGCTTGTCTATCGGAAAACAAGTTAATATCTCCTTCGCTCCCATGTCCCCTAAGCATATTGCATGCCTACAGGATCGCAAAGACTGCTGCCTGAAAAACACTAGAAATATGCAGCAATTTTAAGGAAATAGATAAATTATCCATCTTTTAGCCGCCAGTGAAGGTAAATCTACTAGCCTCAGATTGCCCTGGCACGTCCCTTATTGTGTAGCCTATAAAGGAGTTTAAGTCAAGTACTACTTCCGATGAAAGCGGAAGAACGTGGTTTCTTAACTTAAAAATTCTTAAGAATTCTAAAGCCAATCCTCTCTACCACTGTGGGATTTTGCATCTACGAGGTCTACTTGGAGGGAGTCCTTGGCCACCTCGCTATGAGCAACCATTGCAACCGCAGCCATCGCTCCTGTTGCAGGGCCCTCAACACTCTGGGTCGAGGGATTTCTAACATTTTTGAAAGGACGCCCACTCACATCTTGTGATCAGTTGCGCTTAGCAGTTGATTTTGCGGATTGTTTTGTAATTGGTGACCGGTAGCTTTCCTAGAGACCTTATTCCCTGCATCGCGCTCATCTGCTCTACTGGCCAAATTATTCTTACATATCTTAATCAGAATGGGTTTAGTTGTCAGGTAACGCACTCTGAGCAACGACCCAGAGGATTTTTTATTCTTATTCTTGGCATCCTTACCAGAGGTTGCCGAAGTGGAAGGATGAGTCTGTTGGATTGGCTGTTGACAGCTGGGTTTCAGCAGAGGAGTGATATGGCGTGCAATAGGTGTGAAGGGCCCGATAACTGTGCCCTGGCTGAAAGCACTTGCAACAACTGCCCTTGCCGGTGCGTCGAAAGGGACCATTAACAATTGTTTATGTAGGCATTACCAGCCATACAGCTTTCGGCAAGGGTACCTTAACACCTTAGCTTAAAGTTCAAAGCCAACATGTTTATATCGCAACATACGCTACGTGCATTATTTTCAGCTTCAGAGCTTACCGTCGACCTTATCGCCTTGGAAGGCTCTATCGGTAGCAACGTTACTGCCGCCATTGCTCTCAAAATCAGGATCACTAAGCCTCCTCATCGTGGCAAGGGGTGATTGGTCTACCGCTCCCCCCCTTCGAGGGGGTGATATTAAAGATTAATATTAAAAAGATGACAATTTTGATAACGATTTTTTGAAATTTCATACATTTTTGTGGTTTTCGTTCATTATTTAAAATTTTGAACTATAAGGCTTTGATACCAAATGAACTATATTTTTATGAACAAATTTATCAATGAAAAAATAAAATGAAAATTATTGTGAATGTTGTAAAAAGATAAAATGGCTTAATTATGTGAGCACAAGAGTGCACGAATTTATTCTCTTAAATAAAATTTGTGGAGAATGTTTTGTTAATTACTCTCAGATTTTGAAGTGCTGGGTGAAGGCGTGAAAGGTCCAGGAAAGGGGACAGTCCAAATAAAAAAAAATTTAGTCAGTCCCCCGTCTACCCTTTAACCAATGTGTAGACCTCTCGGGAGGCTTCAATAATTGTGTAAAACCCTCACTTTGGCAAAGAAAATGTGAATATATTTTACCAAAAAATCCAATTAACAAATAATATTATTTCAAACTTTCGCTACTTATAAATGTATAAACATACATATATATATTTAACAAGTTTGCCAAAATATTTATATTAAAATAATGTTTTATAAAAGAATGCATCGCCACTTTGGTTAAATAGAAAATAAAATGACCTCTTATTTGATGTATAATTTATTATAAGAAATTGCACAGCACGTAAACGATTAATTATTATTATTTCCTATGGATCCAGGGAGAAACAAAGGGCCATACTACAAGTATACTCTTTGCATCCAGATCTGTTACGCGCCAGTCTCTTACCTTCATTCGTCTCTTAGCTTCCAACAATTGTCTCCAAGTGTTCGATTGCATTCCTCGTCTACGGCTGCCTTGAGTATTCCATTCAATAGCAGCTCTTGTTAGGTCATTACATTTTTGATATTGAATATGTCGTCCGCATAGTCAAGGTCAGCACGCCAGTACTACAGACCCCTGAAAATCCCACTCCCAGATCTTGTGACGTTCTCCATATCGGTTTCCAAGACGATGTTAAAGAGTAATGGTGATAGTATGAACCCTTGAAGTACGCCTGCTAAGACATTTATCCTATGACCTAGGAGCTGATCATGCAATACGCTTTAACTAAGAACATTATGAAGTTATGAATAGGCCCGTGGAGCCATGTTAAATTCTGTGATCAATGCAAGATCGGCTAGGCCGGAGCCTGCCTGCTCTGGCCTGAGCTCTGGTTGATGTGCTGCTGAAAGCCGATTACTGATGATCTACGCAATTATCTTGCTTAGCGTGCTAAGATAAGTAATAACTCTCCATTGTTTACTTTCTATTAGGTCTCCTCTCTTTGGAATCGCGATTATCATGCCCTCATTTAGCTTATCTGGGAGCTTAATAGTATCCCAGAACTTTTTGATGGTAGGGTAAATCAGCTTTGCACTGGTCTCGGGATCGGCTTTAAAAAGTTCAAGTGAGATGTTACCACCCCCTGAGGCTTGGTTATTATTCAGCAAACTCAGCAATGTCTCGACCTTTGAATTGTTCGGACTTTTTGATGGGACGTCACCTCATTCTTCGCACGGACAAGTTGTTGACTTATAACAAGTTGGGCGCATGGGTCTTTTATTGGCAATGGAGACGTATTTTTGTTACAATCATCCTTTTCATCGTTTTATAAACATATAATACCAGTGTCTAATATCTTAAAGAAAAATATGAATATCTTTAATTTTTACTGCATTTATTGCTTTACGAAAAAATTCATATTTCAAACCGAGATTGCTAAGAACTAATGAATAGAAATTTTAAAGTTCTTTATAAATTAAAGTTCGGGCATTTGACTACAAATGTATTAACCATTTTTTGAATCGGGCTACCCATATGGGCACAATAACCCGAAATATTTGAGTAATAAACTAAACCAATAAATCCACAAAATTAATCTATCCGCTCACATATCACAGATTACATGCAAATCAAAGCAACTTAATACTGTTGTGAAAGGTTTTTGTTCATAGAAATTATTTTGGTGGAATATTTCGGTGTTTTTGGTTTGTTTACTTATTAGTAACGATATGAAGAAAATACAAGCAGAAGGAATAGCTAATTGTGCATTTGGCTGCTAATAATAAGCAATTGGAGAAAATCCGTAAACGACGTTTACTGAGGTTTCAAAAAATTATGGCCCTTTCTGGGTGTTTGGCCGCGCCCTCCTCCTATTTGTGGTGTGCGTCTTGATGTTGTTTCACAAATGGAGAGATCTACAGTTTCAAGCCGACTCCGAACGGCAGATATTTTTATGAGGAGCTTTTTTAGCAGAAATACTCTTGGAGGTTTGCCATTGCGTGCCGAGGGGCGACCGCTATTAGAAAAAACTTTTTCTTCATTTAGGTGTTTTACTGAGATTCGAACCTACGTTCTGTCTGAATTCCGAATGGCAGTCACGCAGCAACCCATTCGTCTATAGCGGCCGCAGCAATACGCATTCGAAATTCGATATTACATTTTATAATAAGTAATAAGAGGGCACACGTTTATGGACACACGCTTTCTTCTGTTATATGAATGCACAATTAATAATATTTAACAAAAACATTTTGTTTGAATGATGTCTACAAACCTGTTTTCTTTGCCGGCATCCATTTTATTTAGTTTTTACTTTGACGTTTTTCTTTACACGCGTAAAAATAATGATCTATTACACTGAAAACACAGGGTTGTGTGTCATATAGGATTATTTTATAATCTCAGATTTTGGAAGAGACATTTTGTACGGGAAATCTCGCTTTTTAATTACGAATTGGGAGTTAAGCACGAAAAAGTAGATCATCTACTTATGTATATGTGAACGTATTATAAGTCATATCCAAATTCATAACCAAAGCGAACAACAAACGATTCAACGAACGAATTTTCCTCACCCTGATAAAAAGCGCTCACAGTTTACCCGAAAAAAGGATCCACCATCACTTCAAAATTTGTTTTTCGAAAATCACATGCGTCTTTTCCGATACTTCGTAAATGCAGTAATTTTGTTTATTCATGACGACGAGATAAAAATGAAACGGTGAAACGAACTATTTGGAAAAACGAACGCTGTCTGTCTGACAATCTATATATATAAATGTGAAAATCTGTCCCTATGTTCGCTTATAACTCGAGAATGGCTGAACGGATTTATCTTATCTTGGTCTTGAATTATTCGTGAAGGTCTAGGGAAGGTTTAAAAGGTGAGAAAAATTCGAATAATTGCCGGGAAAATGGTCAAAACGTGGACCCGGGTAACCTTTGGTTGTGTATGTACAATATGGGTATCAAATGAAAGCTGTTGATAAGTACTTTAATACGGGGTCATTTTCATACCTATTGATCACTAAGGTCTCGAAATATATGCCAAAACGTGGACCCGCCGTGTCTTTGCACCGAATTAAACCAAACTTACACACATTGTTAAGGAGGTATTGAAGATGGTTTCCGTATAGTTTGGATACCTATTGGTAGATACGGTCTCGAGATATAGGTCAAAACGTGGACCCGGGTAACCTTCGGATGTGTATGTACAATATGGGTATCAAATGGAAGCTGTTGGTGAATGCTTTAGTTCAGAGTATTTCCATCCGCTCCGTGACTAGGGTCTCGAGATAGAGACCAAAACGTGGGCCCTAGAATATGTTTGTACAATATGGATATCAAATGAAAGCTGTGGTTAAGTGCTTTAATACGGGTTAATTTTCATACTTATTGATGACTAGGGTCTCGAAATATATGCCAAAACGTGGACCCGCCGTGTCTTTAAACCGAATTAAACCAAACTTACACACATTGTTAAGTAGGTATTGAAGATGATTTCCGTATAGTTTGAATACCTATTGGGAGATAGGGTCTCGAGATATAGGTAGAAACGTGGACCCGGGTAACCTTCGGACGTATGTATATGTACAATATGGGTAGCAAATGGAAGCTGTTGATGATTTCTATAGTATAGACTATTTTTCATACCGTTCCGTGACTAGGGTCTCGAGATATAGGCCAAAATGTGGACCCGGGTAACCCTAGGATATGTTTGTACAATATGGATATCAAATGGAAGCTGTTGGTGAATGCTTTAGTACAGAGTATTTTTCATGTCGCTCCGTGACTGGGGTCTCGAGATATAGGTCAAAACGTGGACCCGGGTAACCTTTGGTTGTGTATGTACAATATGGGTATCAAATGAAAGCTGTTGATAAGTACTCTAATACGGGGTCATTTTCATACCTATTGATCACTAAGGTCTCTAAATATATGCCAAAACGTGGACCCGCCGTGTCTTTGCACCGAATTAAACCAAACTTACACACATCATCTATATATATAAATGTGAAAATCTGTCCCTATATTCGCTTAAAACTCGCGAACGGGCTCACCTATCCAAACCAAATTTTTAGGCTTTGTTTGGACTATTCAGTAGATGGTTTGTGTTTTAAAATTTTAAGAATCGGATACCAGGGTCTCGAGAAATAGGCCAAAACGTGAACCAGGGTAACCCTAGGATGTGTTTGTACAATATGGGTAGCAAATGGAAGCTGTTGGTGAATGCTTTAGTTCAGAGTATTTTTCATGCTGCTCCGTGACTAGGGTCCCGAGATAGAGACCAATACGTGGACCCTAGAATGTGTTTGTACAATATGGATAGCAATTGGAAGCTATTGGTGAATGCTTTAGTACAGAGTATTTCTCATGCCGCTCCGTGACTGGGGTCTCGAGATATAGGTCAAAATGTGGGCCCGGGTAACCTTCGGATGTGTATATACAATATGGGTATCAAATGGAAGCTGTTGGTGAATGCTTTAGTTCAGAGTGTTTTTCATGCCGCTCCGTGACTAGGGTCCCGAGATAGAGACCAACACGTGGACCCTAGAATGTGTTTGTACAATATGGATATCAATTGGAAGCTGTTGGTGAATGCTTTAGTACAGAGTATTTCTCATGCCGCTCCGTGACTGGGGTCTCGAGATATAGGTCAAAACGTGGGCCCGGGTAACCTTTGGTTGTGGATGTGCAATATGGGCATCAAATGAAAGCTGTCGATAAGTGCTTTAACGTGGGGTAATTTTCATACCTATTGATGACTTGGGTCTCGAAATATATGCCAAAACGTGGACCCACCGTGTCTTTACCCAGCGAAGCGGGTCGGGTTTGCTAGTTGTATTATAAATTTACAAATCAACTTAGAAAATTCTATTTTCTAATTTCATTCAAATTTGTTTAATGTTTGTAAAGCTTTCAGAAAATAGCGACGAGAAGCGTCTGGTGGGTGTGTTCAAAAAGTATCTACGCCTAAATAACTACAGCATCGGCGGTACGGAGCTATTTACAAATCGTAATGGCGTGGAATCATTGGCAATAAAGGGCAAGTAAAATTTCTTATTTTATATTTCATAGTAGCACGTATACATATATATTTTTCTATCTTCGCGACATTAATTAATTTTATATTTTCATAATTGTTTAATCATTAGATTTCGATGAATGCGTTCACGTACAGTTTCACGACTGCTCTCCGAATGCTAATTGCTTTAATTTGCAAGGCACTTACACATGCAGCTGCAAAGACGATTTTGCGGACTTCTCAACCAATCCCATTTATCCAGGGCGTGTGTGCTCTGCAGAATTGATTGGTTGCGATCAATGCCACTATCATGGCAAATGTTCATTTTCCAAGTCTGAGAAATCAAAAAATGTTGAAGATCCAGTTTGCGAATGCTTTGCCTGGTACACTGGTGCGACATGCCAAGTGAATTTGAAAATATTACTCATTGCATTAATAGCCGTGGGTACAAGTTTTCTTACACTTTTGATGTTTTGTATCTTACTCGTATTCACTAAGCGACAGTCATTGCGGCATAAAGCGCTTACTTTATCACAACCAAGTACTGGGATTAATCGAATAATTACAGAAAAAAATTCTACCCTAGCTGGCGTTGGATTCATTGGTGGCTACAGCAAGTACGGCATATCGGGTGGAAGGTCCAAACGCAATAATTTCGATAAATGTGCTATGATAAAAGATACAAGCAGCGAAAGTAGTCAAAACTCGATGCCATTTCTATTGAAGGTTAGTTCAAGCATTAATACAAATTATGTTAGAGTATGTATTAGTTTATTAACTTCCAAATTTGAAATATGATATACGAGCAAGAATGATAGAGTAAGAGAGTGTGCCTTCCAAATTCGCTGTGTCGAAAGAGTCAATGCATAATAATACGTTCACATATGCATTAGTTACTAATAAACCCTCCAAATTAATCTACCCGTTCACACAAGACAGATCACCTGTAAAATTGCCAATCAGCTGTCAATACTGCTTTGATAGGTTTTTCTACATAGAAACTATTTTGGTGGAATATTTCGCTGTTTTTGGTTTTTTTAATTATTACTAACGATATGAAGAAAATACAATGAGAAGGAATATCTAATTTAATTGCGCAATTGGCTGTTAGTAATGAACAGTTGGAGGAAATCCGTATGCTGGACCATTGCAACGTTTTAAGGATTATGAATGGAAAATATGTACTTGGAATGTTTCCACTATGTTACAGCCTGGGAAGATGGCGGAAATTGCAGACGTACTAATGAAATACATATATAATGTCGTTGATATGTGTATTCAGAATTATGTAGACACCCACAATTCCTATGTTTTGTCCATTTATCGCAAGCCACACAGAAATACAAATATAATATAACCAACATCTTCTGCTATAGGTGCATTTGATGTTGTCTGTACAGCGGTAAATCGTAACCGCATTCAAGGTATCATTTTTGTTGTGGTAGATAGCGACTCCTCCGGTTCGAACATTACTTCTGTTTAGTAAAAATCAGGAGCTCAGCTTATTCGCACATCCAGTTTATTCAAAGTCCAAATTCAAAGAGGCCGACAAATGGGCGAACATTAAACAGCAAAAATAAAGAATAGACAATAGCAAAGGAAAACAACAGGGTAATTCAAATGACATAGTTTAAATAATTTCATAATCTTAGACATCCTCCCCGGTTGAAACGTTGGTTTCAATGTGATCCTCCAAAAGAAGGCATAGCTTCTGCACGGCCCGGGTGCACGAACCATGTGCGGTTGCCAGTGTAACATTTCTGACTGCTCCGTCGGTGCCTGGGTGGAGTTCAGTGACGCGTGCTAGTCTCCAATGGGTAGGTGGTAGATTTTCGTGGCGTATTGCCACGATGTCACCCAGTCGTATGTTAGGAACCCGTCGTTGCCACTTTGTCCTCGCCTGTAAAGTTGCCAAATACTCCTCATTCCATCTTTTCCAAAAGAGCTGATGCATCTGCCGTAACCATTGCCAGTGCTTCACTCGGTTGGCAGGAATCTCCGAAACGTCTGGCTCTGGGATAGCTATTATTTGAGATCCTATTAAGAAGTCTGCTGGAGTTAATGCATACTTGTCATCCGGGTCATCGTGCAATGGTACAAGTGGGCGAGAATTCAGACAAGCCTCGATGCGAGTCGCCAACGTCTGTAGCTGAGAGTACCAAAGTGCTTGCGTACCCACTACGCGTACTAAGTGCCGCTTTGAAGACTTCACAGCTGCTTCCCAAAGGCCTCCTTGATGGGGAGCGCTCGGCGTTATAAAGTGCCACCGGGTACCCAAATCAGCCAGTGACTGAATACTCCGTTCATTAAACCAGGCGGCTAAGTCTTCCTTCAGAACGCGGTTAGCTCCAACGAACGCAGTTCCGTTGTCGCTGTACAAGTCCCTGCATGGACCTCGCCGGCTAACAAACCGAGTAAATACGTCCAAAAAAGCCTGTGTGGAGAGATCATCAGCAACCTCCATATGAACAGCCTTCGTCGCCGTACAAACAAAAATCGCCAAGTACGTTTTCACTGTAGTCCGCGATCTTTTGGTTCCAATACGCAAGTTGAACGGGCCACAGTAATCAACACCGGACGCAATGAAGGGTCGAGCTGCCTGAACCCGATGCCGAGGTAGCGAGGCCATTTGTTGTGTTAAAACAGCTCCCCGGTTGCGACGACATATGACACATTTGAGGATCAGACTACGTACGGCGACTCTCCCATGAATAATCCAAAAGCGACATCGAAGAGTTTGAAGAGTCAGCTGAGTTCCGCCGTGAAGAGTGTCGATATGTGCCTTTGTAATAAGCAGCCGGACTAGCCCCGTTGACTTCGGAAGAATGATTGGGTGTCTATGTGCCTCGATTAACGCAGATTTTGAAATGCGGCCTCCAACTCGTAGTAGTCCGTGGTCATCTAGATAAGGATTTAACGGTAGTATACTACTAGCAGTTGGTAATGCCGACCCACCCTGTATGCACCTAATGTCTTTCGGAAACGCATTCATTTGATCGATCCTCATAAGCCATTCTAACGCCGTCCCCATCTCCTGGGGGTCAATCGTGGAACGGCGAAAACTCCGACTTCTAGGAAGCCACCGCAATATTAACGCCGTAGTATGTATAAGCTTTTTTAACGAGCTGAATCGATCTGTAAGCGGAATAATTTCCCCGTCTAATCGTCGCGTTGTCAGTGTTAAATGAGTGACTGTGACGGCTAAACACTGTACCCTTCTCTCGCTATTCACTACAGCTTCATCGCAATCACGTAGTTCAGGGTGACAGGTGGGATCTATGGTGTCATCCCGTAGCCAACTGGAACCACTCCACCATAAATGGTGGTCCAAAAGTTCTGACGCAGATATGCCTCTACTAGCGCAATCCGCTGGGTTTTGCGATGAACGTACATAGTGCCATTCATCCCTCAAAGCTAACTCTTGTATTTGCCGGACCCTATTTGATACATATGGTTTAAGCGTCTCAGGCTGCTTCCGCAACCAACAGAGGGTGATAGTCGAGTCTGACCACAAAGATGCTACTTGGTCGACTAATCCTAATGCACTTCGGACGTTTCGAAGAGTCTCAGCTAGTAACTGTGCCGCACATAGCTCTAAGCGAGGTATAGTGGCTCCTCTTAGGGGTGCCACCTTGGTTCGGGCCGTAATTAAAGCTACGTGAACGTCCCCCTGAGAATTTGTTGTTCGAGCGTACACAACGGCAGCATATGCCTTTTGACTGGCATCGCAGAACCCATAAAGCGTGGTAGTTGACCCTTCTTTCATCCCAAGCCAACGAGGTATCCGAAGCATGTTGAGAGCAGTAAGGTCATTGCGAAATGTTAGCCAAATTTCGCGTAATTCCGTTGTTAGAGCAGTATCCCAATCAATACCTGCGGACCAAAGAGTTTGAATAAATATCTTACCCCCCACCACTACGGGTGACAAAAATCCTGTTGGGTCAAACAACTTCGCCACCTCGCTGAGCACACTGCGCTTTGTGTATACACCGCCGGGTTGCTTGAGTTCCACGTTGAACAGCAGGATGTCGTCGACTGGACTCCATCGCAAGCCTAGCACAGAGGCAATTGATGCATCAATAGGGCATTCCGTAGGTGATAAGCCCTTCCCTAATGGAATCAATACGGCGGCGTCATTAGAATTCCACTTCCTTAACTTAAAGCCTCCAGCTCTCAGTATGGTGTCGATATTCGTTGCTAAAGTGATAGCACTTTCGACGGTGCTACAACTGGTGAGGAAATCATCCCCTTAGAATGATGAGAGAATGGATTCTCGCGCTTGGATGCCCATATTGCGATTGTGAATCTTGTCGAAGCTGTCGTACGCACACTGATGCATAGCCCTTATCGCATTATGAGGACTACATGCCATGCCATACGTGACAGTAGACAGCCGGTAAGTAATTACTTCCTCTGATGGAGATTCACGCCAAAGTATACGCTGAAAGTCTCTGTCTTGTGGTGCCAAGAGAACCTGGCGAAACATCTTCTCCACATCGGCTGTGATCGCGATGGCATAGCGTCGGAAGCGGAGGATAATGTTGATTAACGAATCTTGAATGGGGGATCCAACCAGTTGGATATCGTTAAGCGAAAGCCCGTTGGAGGTAGGAGCGGATGCATTGAACACCACTCTAAATTTTCCCAATACAGCATGGTGGGGAATATAATAGCATCCGGATTGAACAACTGGCTGAACAACTCTTTCCATATGGCCAAGGGACTCATATTCCCTCATAAACGCTATATATTTTGCATGCATGTCCGGATCAGCAGCCAGACGTCGCTCCAAACGCGAGAACTGACGTCGAGCGTTGACGTAAGAGTCGCCTAACGGTTGACCATCTTGACGGAATGGCAATCTCACAACATAGCGTCCGTCGGCCATACGTTGGTGTGTAGTGGCAAAGAACCGCTCGCATTCATCATCTGAGCTCTTAGTTGTCACCGGTACTTCTTCGAGCTTCCAAAAATTACAAATGAGATCCTCCATGTAAGACTCGTCTCTAATCTGCGCGCAATAATTGCCAACTGTTGTACTAGAATGGCCCGGTACGGACGCTGGCCCAAATACAACCCAACCAAGTCGGGTAAGCTGTGCGTGAGGTTCATCATACCCTCCATGTATGACATCCCCTTCTACAATCGAACCCCAGACATCAGCACCAAGAAGTACATCAACATGACCCGGAGTACCAAAATATGGGTCTGCCAATTGGAGATTTGCCAAATGTCTCCATTGCCCAATATCGACACTAACCGCTGGTGTAACTGAAGTGATCGAACCAATAACCAATGCATGAATGTCCAGTTCAAATTTAGAAAAAATGCTTTTTATCGTAAATCGGACGCTACCCTTGGTCCTCGAACATGCAACTCCACTAATTCCCTCCACCATAATCTCACACTTGCTCCTATAAAGCCCCAAACCATTAGCCAAACATTCCGAGATCAGGCTTACTTGAGATCCAGGGATCGCATAATACACGAGACACCCGTTGCTTGAGATCCTTGCCGATGACGTGAGCACGGGCTGTAGCTAATAGAACAGTCTGGCTTCCTTTTTCGACGCTAGTAACGATTGCATTGCTTGCTAGTCATAATGATGGTGGATTGGATATTATGTCTGGCCTAGCCACAGAAGAATCTACCTCGTTGCTTGAAATAGGTTGTTGTGATTTGTGGCGGCAAAAAATAGTATGATGTCTGTGGCCGCACTGGCGACAGTTACCAGAGGAACAAAGCTTGGATGAATGCCCGGACCGCAAACAGTTAATGCATAGGTTCGATCGCTTTAAAGCTTCAAAACGTTGCTCTGGTTTCAAGGCCAGAATCACCGGACAACGCATAACCTTGTGTGATCCTCTACAGTGTTGGCAGTTGCCATCATCAGTTGTGGCGAGGTTAGACTTTAGAAGACGGTGTGTGTTTTTCTGCTTTGACGAAGAATGCAGCCCTTCATGATGATCCGCTACCTGGCAAAATTCTGTCGAAAGACTGTGCGCTCGTTTTTCTAAAAATGCTAGCAACTCATTTAAAGTGGATAGCTCGGTAGGGGAGCAATTCATGCACCATTCTCGCTGTGTGCGAGTAGAGAGTTTAGAAACCACAATGGGGACGGTAAGGGCATCCCATTTGTCGACAGGTAACTTCATTACGGCTAACGCTCGCAAGGACTCGTTGACCACATCAACGACACCCAGTAACGCCCTGGACGTATCCTCAGTCTGTGACTTCATGTTCAGAAATCTAGCAACGTGGATCTCCGCTAATTGCTTAGGGTTGTCATATCGATTTTTCAGCGCCGTCCACACTTCTTCATAGCCACCCGAATACAAACCTCCTACCAACAGAACCGACTCTGCCTTAACTGCCTGGCGCAATTTCCCCAACTTGTATGCCACCGGCAAATCCCGCTGATGAACCAATGTCTCAAATGCATCCTTAAATGCAAGCCACTTATAAGCGGATCCGTCAAACGATGGTATACAAAGCGGCTCTAACTTTAATTCCATTGGCGAAACTTTGTGCGAATTGTTGGCAGGCAGAGATTCACACTCCAACTCCCTTCGTCGTTGATTCAGCGTTGCGCACAAATCTACGTAGGCAGCTTCGGTGGAGTCCCACCATTCTGAGTGTACCTCTAACTCCTCCTCCTTGGCTGCGGCAACCAAAGCCTCATGGTTTGTGAGCATCCGATCAAAATGGACGGCAGCAGATTTTATACGCTGATCAATTTGAGTGACATTGAGGTCACCAGCCTTCGCCTCTTTCGTCTGGTCATACATCCGCAAAATAGCGCCCGCATGGAACTGGCGTAGATTTAATTCCGACATGTTTCAACCTCGAACAAGTTATCTGCAATTATCCAGGAAATCAGGCCTAATCCAACGCGAAGCCTTTGTGCGCCGTAACCGTGCGAATTAAGCTGATGTTCTAGTGAATTTATCAATCCTCACAGGAGGCACCAAAAAATGTTTAGTAAAAATCAGGAGCTCAGCTTATTCGCACATCCAGTTTATTCAAAGTCCAAATTCAAAGAGGCCGACAAATGGGCGAACATTAAACAGCAAAAATAAAGAATAGACAATAGCAAAGGAAAACAACAGGGTAATTCAAATGACATAGTTTAAATAATTTCATAATCTTAGACAACTTCTTTTATACTGAATGATGAAGTTAAAATTCAGTAAACTGATTTCCTCGTCTTCACGCAACCAAGTCTCATGAAAAACTACTACATTCCATTTTTCCAAAACTGGATTCAATAAGTCAGTAGCACGACCACGTAGACTTTGACAATAAAAAGAGCATATCGACAATCCTTCTCTTTGTTGTATAAATTAAACCATTTGTTGATCAACAGTTTCCAAACAATTTATAGGCAGTCTTTGAGATTCTGCTTGCAATGATGTCATTGTTGTTGATGGTCTCCGGCCATGGTAGAATCTCAAATCAACATTGCGTGTGATGCTTTTCATGTCGTGAATAGCCCGGTTGAATTGAAATGGAAAGCATCGTTTAATTTTAACAATCCATCAATAGAAGTAACACGTGACAGTGCGACATACACTAGCGAGTGTGACTGCTTTTTATCGTATTCATAGACTGTTCCAGAATATGTACCGCCTTGAGATTTGTGTATGGTACTGGCACATGCACAAACTACAGGAAAATGTGTACGTTTTGCATTTATAGTTTTATTGTGATTTAATGGTATTGTAGCTGATCGTCTAGCTATTGTACTGCTGTTTTACTAACTACGAAGCACCGCACAAAGCGGAGAAAGATAATAGCTTGTATGCTGTAGGCTTATACATTTCGTAACGGTTTTTCATAACGCTAGCTCGTGTGTCGCGGCCTTCAAATTATACTCTGACGGGCGTAAAGAAATTTCACTTCAAAAAGAGCCTATTCAATATTCTACGGTGGGTCTGAGATGCAAGGTTCATGAGGAACTGGTTTCTTTGTGGGCAACAACACTAGAAGAAGCTTACTGAGTTTCCTCCCGATCAGCCACCGATTGTGTTACCTAAAGTTAAAGGACAAATTCCAGAGTGCCTAAATAAATAATAAATTTATATACACCCAGTAAAGACAGTTCGGATACTGGTAAAGACTAATTTTACTATGAACTTGAAATACTACTTAGTAGAATGCATAAATTTGAGGTATTAATATATTATACAAAGTGTTGTAGGAAAATTTTCATTTCATACAGATACGAACGATAATTTATGTGACTACGCGGTTTTACAAGGACTGTTTATAAGCAGCACAGCTTTCAAACAAGCAAGCTAGAGCAATCCAGATCGATCACATTTTTATTGATAAGCGACACTCCACGTCAATCATAGATGTGCGCTCTTACAGGGGTGTATGCTGCGACACAGATCACTACCTAGTGATTTCTAAATTACGTCAGCGTATTTCTTAAGTAAATGAGAGTAAAGGTCATAGAAAAACAAAGTGGAATACACAGGAAATACAGAGAGAAATACAGAGAATCTTTGAGAACAAATATATGTAAATAATATTGTTAGCGAGCCAAATGAAACGAGCCAAAAAGATAATAAGGGCAAAGAAAAAAAAAAATGAAATAACAGATTGAACAAATTGAAAGAGACTTCGCTACAAAACTGGTAGATCCATGTACCAAAATATAAAAAGGCAGACAAAAGCTTTCCAAACAAGAACCAACGTTTGTGAGGACAAGAATAGAAATATTATTAGTGACAAGTGATAGAAAGATGGAAACAACATTTCACCGACCTCCTCATCGAAAGTCATAGCAATGATATTGATAATAACAATGAAAGAGAGTTGATCCGTATACATGTAGCTGAAATATTGATTGACAGACCTATCACAGTTGAAGTAACCACAGCAATAAATAAATTAAAAAACAATAAAACAGGTGGTGAATACGGAATCCCGACAGAGCTCATAAAATATGGAGAGCAAACCTTGCACAAGCAAATACACTATCTTTTAAAAACCATTTGGAAAAGTAATAAAATATCAAATGAATGGCTAACAAGTGCAATAGTGCCAATACATAAGAAGGTCAATAAGACTAAATATCGAAATTGTCGAGGAATATCGCTATTGAGCGTTGGTAGCAAAGTATTCACAAATATTGTGTACGAAGGTATTAAAGTTTATGCTGATGAAATAAAAGATGAATGCCAGTGTGGCTTTAGAAGCATTCGATCGACAATTGATCAAGGTTTCTCGGTAAACCAAATTTTTTAAAAGTTTGTCGAGCATAACATTATTTTAAGCAAGACTTTTAAGACTATCAATCTCGACAGAAAGCAAATCAAACACTATTTCCAAAAACTTGGCGTTTTGTTGAAACTGATTCAACTGGTTCTCTGCACGTTGAAGAATACTACTAGTACAAAGCGAAATGACTGAACCCTTCCAAGTCCTGTCTGGTGTTAAGCAAAGAGATTCGATGTCCGCTCTGATTTTCAACCTTTTGTTGCACACAGTTGTAAAAGATATTAACTTGTCCGGGACAATATTTCACAAAGATTTTCAAATATGTGCTTATGCTGACGACGTTCTCATCATGGCAAAAAAACAAAAACAAACTAATTCGTATATCAAAGCTGCTAGAAACAAAAACAAAAATTATAGGACTGAAAAAAACTAAGTTTATGCTTCGCTCAGCACGTAATATGAATGCCAACAATCTCGCTATATATGATTTTGTTTTTGAAAGAGTAAATGAATTAAAATACTTAGGTTAGTTCTATCAGCGAGTAAAGACACATCAATTGCAATTGATGAAAGAATTAAATCTGCTAATAAGACGTACTATGCAAACATAAAATTGAAAAAACTTTGATACGTCCGGTTCTTACTTATGGTCCTGAAATCTGGACACTCAAAGTTAATGATATAAACCAGCTATTGTATTTTAAAAGAAGCATAAGGAGAAAAATCTGTGGTCCTACTGCGCTTGAAAACGGCACGTATCGCATCCATTACAACAACGAAATTGAAAACCTTATTGGTGGTGAAAATGTAATATTTTTTATTAAAGCGCAGCGGATTAGATGGATTGGACACATCATATGAATGCTCAACGAAAGACCAAAAAAGAGATGGCTTGATGACGTAGAAGTAGACTTAAAAGCGATGAACGTTCGTAATTGGAAAAATGAGGCAAGAGAGACTGAATTGGAGAAAAGATGTTGATGAAGCTATGGTCTGTTACAGACTGTGAAGATAAGGGAGATAGTATAATATCAAGAATGATAGAGAAGAAGATTGTGCCTTCCGAATTCGCCGTGTCATAGGAGTCCCCCAATAAACAAACAAAAGGAAGGGAGCTACTACAGCCAAACACAAGAAACTATACGCACACACACATACTTTCCAGCCACGGCGTCATTCGCATAAAAACGCAAAAAACTTTATTTAGAGGCTTTGTATTCATTTGTGCTTTAACAACTTAACATGCGGCACTTCGTTTGCATTAGTTTGTTTAGTTTTAATCTCACAAATCACAATATTACCAAGCCATTCACTGAATTTTAATAAACATGTAACTTCTCCTACTTTTGTTCGTTTGTTTTGTATTGCGAAGGGAGCTGACGTCCGATGAAAAATTAGCTTCCGGCGAAAAATTATAACTGTAACTTGGGAGTCGACTTTCGGTTAATAGTTTACGGTCATTATCAGCAACAGCGAAAGTGGTACTGCGAAGTACACTAAAGTCGATTTTTGCCAATTTTTCTTGGATAGATTGTTTAAGGCGTAACAGGTTATTAAGCTGGCGTCCACCTTTATAAATTTACTTGTTCAAACTGCCCCAGAAGCTCTCCATTGGACTTAAGTCTGGACTAACTGCAGGCCACTTCAGCACAGGAATATTTTTCGACTCGAAAAACGACTTTGTATGCTTATCGCTGTGGCTTGGAGCATTGTTCTGTTGACACATCCAAGACTTACCGTGAAGTTCTTCTGAAAAATTCAATAAAACATTATCCAAGATCTCTACGTAATTTTCTGCGTTCATATTATGCAAAATAAAACAAATTATGGTTTTGCCACCGTAGCTTATTGCAACCCAGGTCATAAGAGAGCCACCGCCTAAGTTTCGGGAGTGACGCGTTTGCCAAGGCTCGCGAATATATGTATTTCCAATACTTTTGACAACCATCAGGCCCATCGAGAAATATTGCGGATTGTCATTCATTATCGCAGAACTTAATATTATTGGCGAATTCGAGGCTAGGTGCTTTCTAGCGTGGTGTAAACTTTGGTTTAGCCAATGTATTTTGATATTTTAAATTCGAATCTTCACTCAAAATTTACTATATTCTTCTTTTCATAACATTGGTTAGGTCCGATGTTTTTATCTCTCTCTTACACCAGTCATCAATCTTAAGCTTTGGACCAGTTTTTTTAATTTTTTCATATTCATCAGGATTTTTCAAAAAGTTATGGATGGTATTTCAATTTAGTTTTAGCGCTCTTTTGCAAACTGAGATTCCAGATTCACTTTAAGCTAGAATACTAGCGTTCCTTTTGTCATAGTGTCCTAAAAAGTTATTTTACCCGCATGATTATAATTTTCAAATATTTTGAATCGTGAAATATGTACAAAATTATCACACAATTGCAACAACAGGAAATAAAATCCTAACGAAAGCACTTGTCTCTTATGACTATTATATCATATTTCTTTGAAGAAACTCAAATTTCAAGCACTGCTCACACGTAGCGGGATTTGAAGCAAAAGGCAATAAAATTTAAAACTTCCACTAGTCCGTCTACACATTTAAATATATTACAAGGCAACCCTAGAAAATATTATGTAGCTGTTTTGGAAGAAAGATTATGAAGTTGGTTTGCCCCATATACATAGCTAATTCACATAGTGTACTATATCAGCTTAATCTTGCTGATCCTGCTGACTAATTCATGATAGAGTATGTTTCAATGTGTGAGAGCTGGTGTTAATTTTTTGAAAATAATGAAGACTGGGATCAATTGAGCTAGGAGTAGGAGCCAAGGCGATAGGCGGCTTACCATAGGTCAGACTGGGGGAATTTTTATACCCAGATCTATTAGATTGGATATGAAATGTCACATGGTAGAGCCTATTTTATAAGTGCGTTTGCCGCCAGAAGCTTTTTCAAAATTTTAAATAGAGGTCTATTAGTTGCGGGCATTAAGGGGTAACACCACTGTACACGCGTAAAATAAACACGATTTTTAAAGAATTTTTTTGTATAGAAGGAAAGAGAAATCACTCTGATTTGGGAAGTTATTACTTATATACTAAATACAAAACTACAAAGTTTGATCGAAAAATGGCGGCATTGGAGACATTTTTGTAATGTGGTTTCTCTTGAAATAGCTCCGCGGCACGCAGCACAGAGGGTGCAAATTTTAATCTGGAACAAAGAAACATTTTTTTTCTTAATCTAGATAAGAATAGCTAGAGAAACACGTTGGGGATTTAAAAAATATTTATTTTTGTGGAATTAGCAAGCATTCGAAGGAAAAAACTCTATTTTGGTCTAAAAAAACGGCACTTAAATATTTATAACAATCGTTTAAACAAATCTATAGAAAATCCCCTACGCTCTTCTCTTAAGAAGGTTATTATACAGACGTAGTGAAAAACCTGATTAAAAATATTTAAAATTGTTTGAGTTATGCTGCGTGCCAATTTCTCAAAAACGTGTTTTGAGAAAAACGCGTTTAAAGTTTGGAAATTTGGAGAAGTCGTTAGGTAGCAGTCACTAACGCTTGGTTACAAGCTTAAAATATTTATGAAATAAACTTCGGTAACGTATAAAACTTTTTGTTCTGTATTTTAAAAGGTTCAAAGAATTTTTTAAGCTTATAAAAAAAAAATCAATTTTTTGAAGTTTCTACAGTGGTGTTACCCCTTAAAGTGGCCATTTTGTATCTTTCGAGATGTTGGAAAGTACATGCTTCTGCGTACTTCGTGTGATAGGGCATGTTGAGAAGCTTAAGATGGGAACTGGAGCATCCTCCATAAATTGGAAGGCCGTAATATATATTAATGACCTGGTTAGCTCTACGAATGCATTGGTGTGAACATGTAGATGTTTCCTAGTAAGGTATATGATTATGTGAAGTGGGGCTATAAGATTTTGACGTGATAACGTCTTATAATTCGATTTAGCCGGCTGCACGCACGAAAAAATGTGTCGTTACCTTGCTCATTTGCGTTACCTTGCTCATTTGTCGTTACCTTGCTCATTTGCCGTTACCTTGCTCATTGTCGTTACCTTGAATGAACTGCAAGCGAAAGCACGGAACGAACGACAAAGCAAACAACTTAAGTGAGCGTATATATGTATGTATATGCGCATATGTACATATATAAATTCACGTATTTGTATTTGCATATGCCTTCTTATTGATTATTATTAATTTGATTTACACGAAAAATTTAAAATAAAACCAAGTTTGTTAATAATACCTGTTGTGTTAATGTTATTATTATTAATTTTTTTATTATATATGAAGGAAAAAATGTATGGTAATATTTACCACATACCTTATAAGATACATATGTTGTATACTAATATACCTATGTATATAAACATGCATATACATATACAATTTCGCGCAATTTTCAAAAAGAACAAATCTATATGTAAAGATGCATACAAATCATATGGACATATCAAATACAGGAATCTATTCCGTACGCAAGCAAATGTAAGCTAATGTGCTTGAACTGCAAGCGAGAGCGCGGAACGAACGACAAAGAGCACAATCGGCCCCCGCGTTCGGCAACGTTCGACATCTGGCTCTGTCCTACTTGAGTGAGCATATATATGTATGTATATGTATGTATGTATATGCGCATTTGTATATAAATTCACATACTTTTATTTGCATATGTATTCTTCCTGTGTGCATGGTAATGAACCATTTCTCTGTTCAGAATAGGACGATGATAGAAAAAGTAGGAAACGAAAGGGAGTGTTTCGAGTGTAAAGTGTCTTGAAAAAGGCAAATCGATGATGGTGCCTCTTAGTGTTGTTGACTTATTAACGTCTGATGCACAATCGAAATTGAACATATCTTTCATGAATTTGATAAATGTTTCGTCATTTTTCACGTTTGTGTCAATGTAACCTGATCTACCATTGCAATTCCATTTACCTCCTCCTCTATATCCATACAAAATATCTATCAAACAAATAAAATTAAAATTTTGTTTTGAAAATTGCAACCATTCCATCAGTATTTTCTTATGACGTTGTCACGTTAAACTATCGTCAGCAAACCGACGTTACAGACAACCTCTTTTTTATACGTTAACATATGGTTCTTTGTAATACTGCCCATCAACCCGGCATTCACGAACAATGGAGCTATAATTCCCGTTCTCTACGTACCCTCGCCGAAGAAGAAATCGGATTCTGGCGAGCCCGACAAAACAGTTGGTACGACGAGGAATGTCATGCTACCGCAGAAAAAAAGATACTACCTACAGAGCTACGCTGTGATCGGGCGCAACGCGAGCCGTGTAGGATCGCTACCGAGAGTTAAGAAAGGAAGAAAGGCGAATTATCCGACAGAAGAAACGAGAGGCCGAAATACGTGAGTGCGAGGAACTTGAGATGCTTACCAATAGGAACAACGCCCGGAAGTTCTACCGGAAAGTTCGGCGGCTTACAGAAGGTTTCAAGACCGGGGCGTTTTCCTGTAAGAACAAAGACGGTGATTTGCTGACTGACATCCAGAGCAATCTTAAATTATGGAGGGAACACTTCTAGAAGCTCTTGAACAGTGATAGCTGCGCATGTCAGAGAGAATGTAAAGATCCCGATATTCCAATCGTTGACGACGGAATTGTCATTCCGCTACCCGACCATTTCGAGGTGAGAATAGCGATAACGCGGCTAAGAAACAACAAAGCCGTAGGCGCCGACGGACTGCCGGCTGAGCTATTCAAACATGACGGCGAGAAGCTGGTAAGGTGCATGCATCAGCTTCTATGCAAAATATGTTCGGATGAAAACATACCTGCCTATTGGAATTTAAGTGTGATTTGGCTAATCCATAAGAAGGGTGATCCAGCAATCTGTGCCAATTGCCGCGGGATTGGTCTTCTAAATATCGCCTATAAGGTTCTAGCGAGCGTATTGTGTGAAAGGCTGAAGCCCACCATCAACCAACTAATTGGACCTTATCAGTGTGGCTTCAGACCTGGAAAGTCTACCATCGACCAAATATTCACAATACGCAAAATCCTGGAAAAGACCCATGAAAAGAGAATCGACACACACCATCTTTTTGTCGACTTCAAATTACGAAAAGGAGTTCCCTTTACGCCGCGTGTCTGAATTTGGTATCTCCACAGTACGAATAGGTCTTTGCAAGATGACGTTGCTCAATTCGAGCAGCGCCGTCAGAATTGGGAAGGACCTCTCCGAGCCGCTTGATACCAGTCGAGGTTACAGGCAGGGTGACTCGCTGTCGTGTGACTTCTTTAACCTGATGTTGGAGAGGATCGTACGAGCCGCAGAACTTAATCGCTCAAGCATAATTTTGTATAAGAGCGTACAATTTGTGGCGTATGCCGATGATATTGACATCATCGGACTTAACAACCGCGCTGTTAGTTCTGCCTTCTCCAAACTGGATAAAGAGGCAAAGTGAATGTGTCTGGTGGGGAACGAGGACAAAAGGAAATACCACCTGTCATCAAACAAACTCGCGTATCGGTACCCACGTCACTGGTGACAGTTATGATTTTCCGGCTGTAAAAGACTTCGCTTATTTAGGAACCAGCATTAACATCGATAGCAATGTCAGTCTTGAAGTCCAACGTAGAACCTCTCATGCCAACAAGTGCTACTTTGGACTAAGTAGGCGACTGAGTAGTAAAGACCTCTCTCGACAATGCTCTACAAAACTCTCATCGTGCCCGTCTTAACATATGGCGCAGAACCGTGGATGATGACAACATCCGATAAAGCGACACTTGGAGTGTTTGAGAGAAAGATTATGCCGAAGATTTTTGGACCTTTGCACGTTGGCAACGGCGAATATCGCAGGCGATGGAACGATGAGCTATATGAGCTTTACGACGACATAGGCATAGCGCAGCGAATAAAGATCCAGTGGCTAAGTTGGCTGGGTCATGTCGTCCGAATGGTTACAAAACGCTCCGGCTCGGAAAGTATTCGATGCGGTACCATCTGGTGGTAGTAGAGGAAGAGGAAGGCCTCCTCTGCGTTGGAAAGATGAGGTGGAGAAGGGCTTGACTTCACTTGGTGTGTCCACTTGACGCCGCTTAGCACGAGAAAGAAACGACTGGCTCGCTTTGTTAAACTCGGCCAAAATCGCGTAAGCGGTTATCGCGCCAATTAAGAAAGAAAATAAAGCTTCCGCATTGTCCGTTAGTTTAGGCGAGTTATGTTTTTGGGTCAGAATTGATCTTTTGCTAGTGATGTAAACGATGGGAAGTTACATTCCATTGCGTAATCTGACCAAGTTCTTCCGAAAGCCGAGGAGAACAGAAAAGTATCTTATTGTTTGAAATGATGATCGGGTTAGATGGATGCGATGGGATTTTTGAGTGGTCTGTAAGAGATTTTATAGACGCCCAGATTTTTTTGGGTGTGGAAGTTGGCTTTATGTTTTTTTTTTTTTTTTTGTAATTTCAGTGATTGATGTCCTTTTGGCAAATTTGACGGATTTTTTTAACCCTAAATTAGTGTTTTTGTACTCTATTAGGTTGGAAGGGGAAGGAACGAATTTGTATATTTGCCATAGGCTTGCTTATTGGTACTAAAAGTGTTTAAGTCTTTGTTCCATCAAGTTGAATATTTTATGTGTGAAGTGTTACTCTGCCGGATAGCTAAAATGGCCGTTGGTTTGATGGCTTTTGAGATTTTTGATGCATATTGGTGAATGTCAAATAACCTCCAATCGCTGCAGCTCTTTTCACAAATGGATAGATAGAGCTGCCAGTTGGCGGCGTAAAGTAAGTTGGTTCGCATTTCACAAAATAGCAGAAAATGATTATTTCCGTGCAGATTCACGAGGACAACCCAAGTGCACCGAAGGCTTAAACTCGCGTGAATAAACGTAATTGTCTTAAAGTATTATCCGCCGAAAGGTGTGTAGGATGATAAAATTGTGGTGAAGATTATGTTTGCCATCTTTGTACCATAAACGTTTAGTTTTGGTGGTGCTGAAGCCTGAAGCCATTCAAATCTCCTAGAAGTAGCATGGAATTGTAGGTGTGGGATAGCAGAGAGGAAATATCACTGTACAGTAAGAAAAACGATTGGTTTGCGTGAAATTAGTTTCGCAAGTTAATAAAAAAAAAGCAGATCTGCTCTACTTAAGCTTAATAACTATCATACATATTCTGCACTAAAATGTCGCTTTATAAAGGGTGATTTTTTAAGAGCTATAGGAAAGTTTTTCAAAAAAACACATGCAAAATTCAGAAAAATGCATGAAATTTTTATTTAAGTCGATAGTACAGTCCATATAATTTAATGTTTGAAGATTATTCGCGGCAAATGTTGACCGCGACTGCGCCTCAAATGGTCCATCCGCTTAGTCCAATTTAGACATACTCGTTCCAATGTTTCGGCCGGTATCTCACTTATAAATGCTTTATTGTTGTCTTCCAATGCGTTAATTGAAGCAGGCTTTCCTGAATAGACATGAGTTTTAACATAACCCCACAAAAAATAATCTAAAGGCGTTATATCGCACGATCTGGGTGGAAAATTGACAGGTCCCGAACGTGAAATAAAATATTCACCAAACTCGCCTCTCAACAAGTCCATTGTTACGCGTGTTGCGTGGCATGTGGCACCGTCTTGGTGAAACCACATGTCATGCAAGTCAAGCTCTTGCATTTTGGGCAAAAAAAGTTGGATATCATTTCACGGTAGCGCTCAACATTCACAGTTACGTTACGATTCGCAGCATCTTTGAAGAACTACGGTCCAATGATACCTCCAGCCCATAAACCGCACCAAACTGTGACCTTTTCTGGATACATTGGTAGCTCTTGCAATTCTTCTGGCTGATCTTCACTCCAAAATCGACAATTCTGCTTATTTACGTTCCCATTGATCCAAAAATGAGCTTCGTCGCTGAACACAATTTTTCGATAAAAAAGTGGATCTTCGGCCAACTTACCAAGAGCCCATTTACCAAAAATTCTGCGTTGCGGTAGGTCGTTCGGCTTCAATTCTTGCACCAGCTGTATTTTGAAAGGCTTCACACCTACATCCTTTCGCAAAATTTTCCACGTTGTTGACTAACAGAGGCCCAATTGCTGCGAACGGCGGCGAATCGATAATTGATGGTCATCATTAACACTGGCCGATACAGCTGCGGTTCTAAATTTAGTCACAATAGCTCGAATAGCTCGATTAAACTGACCAGAAAATGGAAGAAGCGTGCGATAAACTTTCTTAACAGAACACGCATTTTTATAATAAAATTCAATGATTTGCAAGCGTAGTTCGTTTGTAAGACGATTCACAGTTAAATTATAGACCAAACTGAAGATGTTTGACAGTGAAACAAAACACGAAACGTGCGTAAGCCGTTTAAACCAACTGTCTAAAAAGATAATAGCTGAAAAATCCCCCTAGACATATCTGCATTCTATGGGTTATCTAATTAGAGGTGTTATTTTGAAAGTATGCCGCTAATAGTGAAAAATAACATCAGGCAAATGACCACCACGACCACCCTTTCATGAAATTTTCCATAACCGAATTGAAAAGTGGCTCCCCTATGTCCTCGATAGCGTCACGAATTCCAACTTTGAGGTGTTAATCGACCCTGGATTGTTGGCGTAGACCTTCTGTTTCACGTGGCCCCAAAGAAAAAAGTCACAAGGTGTTAAATCAAAAGATCTCGGTGGCCAATTGTTATCACCTCTTCAAGATATAACATGGTCCGGAAACTTTTCCCGTAAAAGATCAATGGTTTCGTTGCTTGTGTGGCGCGTGGCGCCGTCTTGTTGGAAATAAACGTTGTCCAGATCTTCTTCTTCTTAATTGGCGCGATAACCGCTTACGCGATTTTGGCCGAGATTAACAACGCGCGCCAGTCGTTTCTTTCTCGTGCTAACCGGCGCCAATTGGACACACCAAGTGAAGCCAAGTCCTTCTCCACCTGATCTTTCCAACGCAGAGGAGGCCTTCCTCTTCCTCTGCTACCACCAGCTGGTACCGCATCGAATACTTTCTGAGCCGGAGCGTTTGTATCCATTCGGACGACATGACCCAGCCAACGAAGCCGCTGGATCTTTATTCGCTGCGCTATGTCTATGTCGTCGTAAAGCTCATACAGCTCATCGTTCCATCGTCTACGATATTCGCCGTTGCCAACGTGCAAAGGTCCAAAAATCTTACGCAGAATCTTTCTCTCGAACACTCCAAGCGTCGCTTCATCGGATGTTGTCATCGTCCAAGCTTCTGCGCCATACGTTAGGACGGGCATGATGAGAGTCTTGTAGAGTGTTAGTTTTGTTCGTCGAGAGAGGACTTTACTGCTCAATTGCCTACTTAGTCCAAAGTAGCACTTGTTGGCAAGAGAGATTCTACGTTGGATTTCAAGGCTGACATTATTATCGGTGTTAATGCTGGTTCCTAAATACACGAAGTCTTTTACAACCTCAAAATTATAACTGTCAACAGTGACGTGGGTGCCGATACGCGAGTGCGCCGACTGTTTGTTTGAAGACAGGAGGTACTTCGTTTTGTCCTCGTTCACCACCAAACCCATTCGCTTTGCCTCTTTATCCAGTTTGGAGAAGGCAGAACTAACAGCGCGGTTGTTAAGGCCGATGATGTCAATATCATCGGCATACGCCAGCAATTGTACGCTCTTATAAAAAATTGTGCCAGAGCGATTAAGTTCTGCGGCTCGTACGATGCTCTCCAACATCAGGTTAAAGAAGTCACACGACAGTGAGTCACCCTGTCTGAAACCTCGTTTGGTATCAAACGGCTCGGAGAGGTCCTTCCCAATTCTGACGGCGCTGCAGGTGTTGAGCAACGTCATCTTACATAGCCGTATTAGTTTTGCGGGGATACCAAATTGAGACATAGCGGCATACAGGTAACTCCTTTCCGTACTGTCGAATGCAGCTTTGAAGTCGACGAAAAGATGGTGTGTGTCGATTCTCCTTTCATGGGTCTTTTCCAAGATTTGGCGTATTGTGAATATTTGGTCGATGGTAGACTTTCCAGGTCTGAAGCTACACTGATAAGGTCCAATCAGTTGGTTGACGGTGGGCTTCAGCCTTTCACACAATACGCTCGCTAGAACCTTATAGGCGATATTTAGAAGACTAATCCCGCGGTAATTGGCACAAATTGCAGGATCGCCCTTCTTGTGGATTGGGCAGAGCACACTTAAATTCCAATCGGCAGGCATGCTTTCATCCGACCATATTCTGCATAGGAGCTGATGCATGCACCTTACCAGCTCCTCGCCGCCATGTGTGAATAGCTCAGCCGGCAGTCCGTCGGCGCCCGCGGCTTTGTTGTTCTTTAGCCGTGATATTGCTATTCTCACCTCGTCATGGTCGGGTAACGGAACGACAATTCCGTCGTCAACGATTGGGGTATCGGGATCTTCACATTCTCTATGACATGCGCAGCTGTCACCGTTTAACAGGTTCGAGAAGTGTTCCCTCCATAATTTAAGATTGCTCTGTACGTCAGTCACCAGATCGCCGTCTTTGTTCTTACAGGACAACGCCCCGGTCTTAAAACCTTCTGTAAGCCGCCGAACTTTCTGGTAAAATTTTCGGGCGTTGTTCCTATTGGCCAGCATCTCAAGCTCCTCGCACTCACGTATTTCGGCCTCTCGTTTCTTCTGTCGGATAATACGTCTCTCTTCCTTTTTCAGCTCTC
This sequence comes from Anastrepha fraterculus, assembly GCA_037575425.1. Classification (NCBI taxonomy): domain Eukaryota; kingdom Metazoa; phylum Arthropoda; class Insecta; order Diptera; family Tephritidae; genus Anastrepha; species Anastrepha fraterculus. The sequence continues at coordinate 539,719 of JAYXIM010005134.1, read as the reverse complement.
TGTAGCGATCCCACATGGCTCGCGTTGCGCCCGATCGCAGCGTGGCTCTATAGGCGGCATCTTTTCTTTCGGCGGCAGCATGACATTCCTCGTCGTACCAATTGTTTTTTCGGGGCTCGCCGGAATCCGATTTCTTCTTCGGCGGCGGTACGTAGGGAACGAGAAATGTTGCTCCATTGCTCGCGCATGCCGGTGTGTTGGGCAGTGCTCTCCGAGAGCAGGAGTGAGAGTCGAGTAGCGAATCTTCTGGCTGTCTGTTGTGATTGCAGCTTTTCGATGTCGAACATTCTTTGCGTAGGTAGATGTACGTTTTTTGCTGCACAGAGGCGTGTGCGCAGTTTGGCTGCAACAAGGTAATGATCCGAGTCGATGTTGGGTCCTCGGATCGTACGTACATCTAATACACTAGAAGCGTGTCTTCCATCTATCACAACATGATCGATTTGGTTTCGCGTTTTTCGATCAGGAGACAGCCAGGTAGCTTGGTGTATCTTTTTATGCTGGAATCTGGTGCTGCAGACTACCATGTTTCGGGCCCCGGCGAAGTCGATCAGCCTCTGTCCGTTACCGGATGTTTCGTTGTGTAGGCTGAATTTTCCGACTGTGGGACCAAAAATTCTCTCCTTGCCCACCCTGGCGTTGAAGTCGCCAAGCACGATTTTTATGTCGTGGCGGGGGCAGCGCTCATAGGAACGTTCCAAGCGCTTGGTCGCATCGTCCTTCTCTTCCGTCGGGGCGTGGGCGCAAATTAGCGAGATGTTAAAAAATCGCGCTTTGATGCGGATTGTTGCGAGACGCTCGTCCACCGGAGTGAACGACAGTACTTGGCGACGGAGTCTCTCTCCCACAACAAATCCGACACCGAATTTGCGCTCCTTTACATGGCAGCTGTAGTAGACGTCGCAAGGTCCTATGTTTTTCTTACCTTGCCCCGTCCATCGCATCTCTTGGATGGCAGTGATGTCAGCCTTTACTCTCACGAGGACATCAACCAGCCGGGCAGAGGCACCTTCCCCATTAAGGGATCGGACATTCCAGGTGCATGCCCTCAAATCGTATTCCTTATTTCGTTTGCAGGGGTCGTCATCAGTGTTGGAAGTTCTTATCCGAGGCTTTGTTGCTGTTTTCATTGGGGGGGCTTTTTAAGTGGCGGGTCCCAAACCCAGCGCACAACCAGCTATGCTGGGGTGCTTCGCCTTCTCACTTTAGCTCACTCCCGAACGGGTGTTCGGAAGCTAACCAGAGGATACGTGGGCTAATCCCGGACGTTGTGAGCTGCTTGAACCATATGTAGAAGAATCGTCCTGGCCACTCCCAAGTGAATGGCGATCAGTAACTTTCCCCACTTGCGTGGACTTCTACACATGGAACCATCCTCCTCCGTTGTCCAGATCAATACCATCCAATTCCGGCCATAAAAAATCGTTAATCATCTCTAATCTAATCTAAATACCACCTGTTATTGAAAAACCCCTATGTATGCATGTACGGTAGGTAGAGAAAATAGTACAGAAAAAGTAATTCTTAACGCAGGTACATATTCCCATTTACAAAAATGATTTATTCTAGATACGGGGAGGTGGTTCAAAGATATCGCTTGCTATACATCCTGCCCGGCCAAGCCATCGCGGTTTAGTAATATCTTGTAGTAATATCATACCGAGCCCAGTGAGACAGCATACCGTTGAGAAGTGTGCTTGATGAAATGGCCATCCGACGTTCTTTGACCGTTATGTTATTTCACCGGAAAAACTTGACCGAGGCCATAACTACCTGGATGGGCGGAGGATATACTTCGATGTGCCAATGGGCAGGCAGCAAGTTCTCCTTGAAGATGAGCACTACATCATCCCAGCGGAGATCCGGTTCTGCTCCACTGCCGGATCCACTGCTCTAGATCTTGCTTCATCAGCTCGAGAAAATGGAAGAGCAACATGTACTCTAAAGCCATATGTTAGTTTTAGAGACGATCACAGCAGCGTAGACTTGCGTCACAAAAACCATGCAGCGTCAAAATGCCAGTACCTTGCAATATATTTGTACGCACATATGTAAACATATGTATACATAAATGCGTATATTTTAATAAATAGTTTAATAACAGAATTAAAAGTAAGGTTCATATTTTTATGAAGATTTAAAAAAAATTATTATCAAAAAAATTAAATAAAAAAAAAAACTGAATGTACGGCGATGCCGGTCTCAGGTTTTAAACCTGGTACTAAGCATCTACTGATCTTGTAAAAGCAATCATAGAGCAATTCAGTGAAGCAGCCAATTTTTTGCATAAAATTGTGCTTTATTTCGATTTTAGGCTGGGATTTGCTATAATGTAACTTGGAAAGTTTTAGGCAAACTATAATGCCTTTTTTAATGAAACTTGGTGGTGATGTTAGGGAGTGGTTCAGGAACAACATTTTTAACTCCCAATTATTCCAGAAATAATAGTTAAGTAATTATTTGCCTTCAAAGTGCCCTCGGGAGCTTCACTATAGTTTGGCACGTTCTAATAAATATTTTTTAAACTTTACCTAAATTCACAAAATATACACTCACACGCGTGTTTCTACTTATTAAAATGCTTGTATTCGAAATATTACAATGAAAATTAATTACAAATACATGTATCAATATCATCACTTTCCAATTTTATTCGCGAATAAGAATTAATTGGAATTGACAACAGTTAGTGTTGCCGGATGCCTGCAAATGAACATAAAAATATTAACAAAAATGTATTATTTCAGTTCAGTGTTGATGATGAGGATGGGGGTTATTGCGTCTCCTTACTACACATACGCATATGACATTTTAATTTTGGTTTCAATGGTTTTCACTCTGCAAAAATACTGTGGATGACGTAGCCGGAGTTGGACTGATGACGGTTATTTCTGTGAAGCGCGGCCGAAGGCCGTCCACACGAAAAAAATTCTAGAAATTTACAAAAAATGTTCCTCAGTTCTAAACTAAAGTAAAAAATACTGCAGATTTACGAACTGAACGTGTCTCCATGCGAACTTCGTTCTTGTCTCAGGTGTCTGGCAACACCAACTTTTCGCTAAATTACACAACTTTAACAATAAATAACTTAAACACTATAAGGCTCGGGAGGGTACGGTTTTCAGTTTTAAGATGGGGATACACCCCTCTATTTGTCTGCTGCATCAACAACAGCAAGCAAGAATGTAACTTTAAGTAAGAAAGTCGTTGTTTTTATTGATGAAATAATGACAAAAGATATATAGGGTGTTTTTTTTAGAGGTTAGGTTTTCAAGATGAAATAAAACGTATATAATTTAATGTTATGGCCAAGAATTTAGCTTTATTATAAAGATAAGGGTTTGCCATTATGTTTTGAAAATGATACACATTCAACCATTTGTGCGCAGGCGCTAAATTCAGTAAATAGCTAAAATTCCCAGACTTTTCGAACGCACCGAAGTCAATAAATAAGGGTGTTTTTTTTTAGAGGTTAGGTTTCCAAGATGAAATAAAACGTATATAATTTAATGTTATGGCCAATAATTAAGCTTTATTATAAAGATAAGGGTCTGCCATTATGTTTTAAAAATGATACCTATTCAACCAAAAGTGAGCTTCATCGCTGAACCAAATTTTCTTCGATGCGTCGCGCGAACCGAACCATTATTTTCGTAATAAATTTGCACGATTTGCAAACGTTGCTCAGGTGTAAGTCTATTCATTATGAAATGGCAAACCAAACTGAGCATAAATCAAGTGACAGCTGTCAAAAAGACCATCTACGAAAAAAGTAGTGCCAACTTGAAAACCTAACCTCTAAAAAAACACCAATACATATATAATATTTAAAAATTGTGATTGTTTTAGCTGCTGTGTGTGAAGTGCGCGCAGAAGCATACACTAATGATGTAAGCAAAAGCCGCCGTTAGCTTAAAACAAGTTTACATCTTCGATATTTCGCACTGTTGAAAATTTAAAATCCATTCCTTTTTGTTCTCTTCCAGAAGATAAATATTTATTTAAGATATATCTTTACGTATGGGGTTATCCAATTAAAAAAAATGTATGAAATAAGTGGTATAGCCGTGAAGTTATAAATTTGCTTTGAAACCAGATTGCTGCTTTTTTTGCTGTAGTGTATCTATGTTTACATATGCATTTTTCGGTGCGCCCGACGCAGAAATGTTCGCAAATCGAGACCCTCCGGTTTATGGGGAGAAGAGACCAATCGTAAGACGGAGTTTTACTACTTCGGAAGTAAAATCACACCAGCAGGCGGGACGAATGAAGACATCGCACACCGTACCAACAAAGCTCGTGCAGCATTTTTACAGTTGTACAACATACATTCTGTCAAAAAAGTACCGAGAATTGTTCAATAAAACGCAAAATATTTGTTTAATCATCAAAATTAATGTTGTCGCCTTCAAAATGGGCTCCATTTGAAGCAATGCACATATGCCAACGATTAGTCCGGTCATCAAAGCCCGGACGTACGCGCAGGTAAATGCTATAGCATTCATTTTTATAGTGATGCAAAATGACGTGAATGCTACAGCATTTAAAGCTAATTTTTATTCATTTAATTTCATGTAACCTTGAGTTTTTGTAATTAATATACATTTCAAAGTATTGACCAATTGATTCATTAAGTACTTTCATATTATTTCATTTGTTCTCCATGTATTTACAAATTTCCTTAAGCCGGCACAATGAGTAAACTAGAAGTGTAATACTAGACGTGAATGCTATAGCATCTATATTTCGTAGAATTCTCAGAGAGAGCTGACTCTATCATTGCACATTTTTTTCTAAAAATTTCCTTTACTTACAACAATGTGTGTTGTAAATGCTTAGACATTTCATTATTTGCTTCAGTTAGACATTTGAGATTAAAGTGAAAACAATTTTTTTAATTATCGTATAACTTTTTTGAAAAATGAATTCACGTAAGAAGCCTACGCGAATTTTGAGATGATGATTCTGTTTCAGATCAACATATGGGTAAGTGTATTACGGAAATAATTGGAAATGAAATCAATAAATTTATGGAGACTTTTGTGATAGAATATGGACAATTCAGCAAAAACTCAAGAGAATGTACACCTAATATATTTTCCTCAAACAATATGGATCTATCAACATCATCATCTTCTGATTCAGAAGATTCTAACGGCATAAATATTTCAAATGGGAGATGAGACAACTACTTTGTGAAATGAAGATACTGCAGAAATACAAGAATTTCATTTTGATTGGTCTTCAATGGGTATAGCTGATGATCTAAAAAATTGTAAAACTCCAAAAGAGATTTTCGGTAAAATTTGGTCTGCGGAAATGATGCATTTAATTGTTAGTTGCACAAATGAATATGGGAAAAATATGCTCTCACTATCGCGTCCACACACATACGAGAAATTGCTGGATAAAAAGTTGCATAGAAACAAATTTTCAAGAAATGGAGATATTCTTTGGCATTTGTTTGTTGCCGGCTCAAATAAAAGCACCTAAAATTCGTTCAATTTGGTCTAACAATCCCTTATAGTATCATCCAATTTTCGGGGCATCTATGACCGGGCGCAGGTTTACATTGTGAGTCCGTACCAAATAATAGCAGGCTATCTAAGATTTTCAAAATTCTGAAGCTTGTAAATAGTTCATTTCAAACGCCATACCTGGAAAAAATTTATCGTGTGATGTATCTATGATGCTGCATCGAGGGAGACTAAGTTTTCGGCAATTTATGAAATCAAAGAAAAATAAGTACGGAATTAAATTCGATGAGCTTTTTACACATGGCTATGCTCTCAATATAGACATACCTATATAAAGGCAAAGTAACATATGAGGCGTCTTCCTTATCTGTAGTGGATTCCGTGGTTATGAGACTATTGGAACCATATTTATCGAAGGACCATTCATTATTTATGGACAACTAATATAATAGTGCTGGACTGAGCCATCGCTTTGTGCTTTGTATCACAACGGAAAACCATCCCAAATTAATTGACGGGCATAATAAATCTTGAAGAAAAAGCCAATCCAGATTGCTAATTATAACGCAAATATGTCTGGCATAGACAGTTGTGATCATATGATATCATACTATTCCTCACCTAAAAAATCTCTCCTTTGGTTGGATAATGAAACTATGATAAACCTTTTTTCTCATGTATTCTATGAATGAATGCTATAGCATTCACATCATCCTAGTTGAAAAACAAAAACTTTTTTGTCGTGGATGCCATAACATTCATTTCATATAACAGTTAAAATACGATGCCTCTATCGACTCAAAGCGACGTCCGTGGAGTAGCAATTTAAGTTTTGGGAAAAGGAAAAAGTCAGAGGGGGCTAAATCCGGCGAACACGGTGGTTGTTCAATGATATTTGTCGAGTTTTTGGTCAAAAAATGTTCACAATATGAGATTTGTGAGACGGTGACTTAACATGGTGCAATATCCATGAGTTTTCTTTCCTTAAATGGGACCGTTTCCTACGCTTCGTTTTTTGGCACTCTAAGGTCATGAGCTAGGTCCCTCAAACTTAAATGATGGGTTTCCAGCATGGTATTGGACCATTTCCTTGACTTTGTCGACGTTTTCATCCGTTGAAGACATTGATGGGCGACCAGGTCGGGGCAAATCTTCCACGACCTCGCGGTCCTTTGCAAAGGCCTTATACTACTCGTAGACTCGTGTTTTTGATTAAGCATACTCGTCATAGGCTTTCTGCAACATATTCAATGATTCGGTACACGAAATCCCGTTCAGAACACAAAATTTAAGACAAATTCTTTGCTCGATATTTTTATCCATTGTGAAAATCGCAGAGCACACCTGCGGTAGACTGATATAATTAAATGCCAAAAATAAGCTAATTGACAGATCACGCTCAAACTCTGCGACACTATAGAGGACGGTACAACTGCAAATTCCAGCAAAAGAAAAATTACACATATGTATAACGTGCGCTTTTTAAATGAACAGTTCTCGATATTTTTTTGAAAGAATGTAAGTTGGTATTATTAGAAGCGATTTTGCAGTAACTTTCAATAAAATATCTTGGAAAAACCGTTTGTACTGTTCTATTGTCAAACTGGGACCTAGCAACTGATGAAGTTTATTTCATTTTTTTGGATTGCGCAAACCTTTTCCCAATACCATGCTTCTCTTGGAAAGCAAGTCGTCCACAGAGCCAGATAGCCACGTATTTCTTGCTGTCGCAGGCCCATGTGATATTAGTTTTGCGCCTGTAGGGCTCACTTATTTTGGGAATATCTGCTTTGATTTCCTTATATCTACCAACTTCTGTATGAACACAACTGCAAAAAAGAGGTGTATGTAGCCATCGTGTATGTATGTATTTTACGATAAAAACGTGTTCCTATCATCGAATACCGCCAAATTAGTTTTCCCTAAAAAATTGTCCGTCCAAAGATCTGTGGCCAGTCCATATTCATAAAAGCTTCTGCAGCTAGGGTCGACTCTATCATTGATGAAATATTTGTGTATATATTTTCTACTTTTCTTTTCTAGTCGGATGCGGCAACGCGCTTTGCACATTGATATACTGCCCATATGTCATACCATGATGAACAGAATATTGGAGTAATTTATGTATCCTAATGTCTTCAACTATTTTGTATGGCTTGCTGTTCTTAATGACCCATTCAGTTATAATTTTTCTTGTTTTCTTGTTTACCCTGTGCGCTTATATCCTCTTTATTGGTATTTTTGCTGTTACTATTCGTTGAATATTTTTTTAAAGCGCATGTGCTTGAAAAAGTTCCGGGTTGATTTTTTTCAGTGCTTAAATATATATATTGTAGCATGTTTTACGCGCGACAATATGTGGAATTTATTCATTTTTTTCACTAACTACTATTCCATACCTCCATACTAAATACATACATACCTCCAAAACTTTGTTTTTTCCAGTAACCTTAAATATTTTTAATTCGCCGCTAGTCATTTTTTCTTCTGACACAATTGCTTATACAGCTATTAAAATTAAAGCTTGTAGCAGGTAAAACACTGGTAAATAACTGCAGATGTTTTCCATTTCAATTCAACCGGGCTATTCAGGACATGTTCTTCGATTTCGATGTAACTCAAATATGTTGCTTTCTGGTCAAAAATGAACCGATTTTAATGATTCTGAGATCAAAATGATCATAATTACTTGCACGAGTGACTTCATGTACAAACAATAACAACGGTTAATGGTTAATGGTAGTAAAGGGTTAAGGTATGGGTAGGGACACGATATCGAATGTAAAGTATCGATCATGTACTCATGAGTAGTATCAGAAGAAAAGCATCGTACTCATTAAAATATCGGAACTTAAGTATCGATGTTGCAAGGTATCGAGTATTTATTTATTTTCGCCAAATCTATTTTTTAACATTATTTTTAAATATCCCACTCCTCCTCCGTACAATCCCCTAGGAACAGCAGCTTGTCAAGCCTTTTCGGTAAAAGTCGGTTGCGAGTTTTTGTCACAGTACTCCCAGCTTTAGAGAACAAACGTTCAGAGGGCACAGATGTCGCAGGAATTCCCAAATACTTCTTTGCCATGTTGTATAGTTTTGGATATACCACTTTCATGTCCTCCCATTGTTTTAAAGGGTCGATAGAGAGCGGCGAAACCTGGGCAGAAAGGTACCGACTTAATTCGTCATTATTTGTAACCTTCATAGCAGAACATGATTTTTTATGCAGCTTCTCTGTGTGCGCCAACTTCTTATAGTGACTCCAAAAATCGTATGCTGATTCTATGGAAGAATCACTTTCATTTTCATTCGAGTGAACACTTGAACTGGATGTTATATATTGTCTTAGTAACTTAATTGATTTCGCACAAGCTAACTTGTGTTTAAAAGGGATACTTTTGAATATCGGATCCAGTAAACAAGAAATTGAAATTAAGTAGTTTTCTATAATGCATCCGAATCGGCGTTCTATTTGTTTAATCATTTCTTTTTTTACCGCATGTAGTACTGTCATATCGTAGTCCTCACCTATAGGCACATATACATCATTAATCTGCGCCTTCAGGCAATTCACAATCGGTATAAGTTCACCCGACAGCTCTTTGGTAACATATTCTAGTGGTTTCAAAATACTCATCAACGTTTTAATATTTTGAATTTCTAAAGCTGAGAGTGTGGGCGGTGCTTTAACATTCAACATTAAGACTTGATATACCATAGGCGTTAGCTCAATAAATCTCTGGAGCATATAATAAACGGAATTCCACCGTGTCTTTACATCCAAAATCAGTTTAAGAGGTTGAGATCGAGCTTGCTTTTCTCGTAAGGCATCGCTGGCAATTACACTGCTCTTGAAGTATTTTACAATGTCACGCATTTGCTTAGTTATAAATTGAAGTCATTAACTGACATTGCAGATTCAGCGATGATATTTAGTGTATGGGCAAAGCAAGGCAAGTGATGGTTTTTCCCAAGTAAAATTGTTGTAGTTGCTGTTATGTTCGCGCCGTTGTCTGTGACTATCGCAGATATTTTTTCTGTATTGATATGCATGCTTGTACAAATTTCATTCAATTTTGCAGCTATGTATTCACCAGTATGCCTTTCACCTAGAGCAACGGTGGCTATGCAACGAGACATAAGACTATCATTATGCAAAAAATGAGCAGTAACTCCTAAATAACTGGTAACAGTCATCATCTCGGTCCAAACATCACATTTAGTGCCACGTGAGCTACATTTTCAAATGTGCTTTGAATTTTAGAATGCATTATAGTATAAAAATCATCCAATTGAGCTTTTAGCGTATCAACACTTGGAATTTTAAATGATTGGCAGGCTTTCTTCATCAAATTGTTAAATCCACGCCCTTTTACGATATCAAATGATCTTTTGTCGGAACAAATAAAGTAAAGCAAAAACTTGCAGAGTTTTGAGTGATCTTTTCCGCCATCCGAATACGAAAATTTGCGTTCCATTGATTGTGTAATGGACAGTTGCCTTTTTTTTTTTAGGTGACTCACATATATTTTCCGCATAGATGTCATTTTCGGCGTCAAGTGGTGTATGAGCTTTTACAAATTTTTCTAAAGCAGATTTTTTGATAAATTTGTTGATAGTTGCGGCTCAGTTTCATGTCTTGATGGACTCAGCAGATCAAGATCTCTTGTAAAAGTGGTTTGTTGTTTTCCAGTTACTGTTGCACTAAAAAAATATAAAACATAACATAATTTGTTTTGTGCACATATGTACCATGAGGCAACAATATACATATGTACATCGCATCGGGATGGCTCTTTATATGCTTATGCATGTTTGAGGTGTTTGCTGATGATTTGATAGTTTTGAAGCAAGTCTTACACCTCACCTCGCCGTTGGATAGTTTGGTAAAATATCCCCAAACATTGCTTCGGCTTGGCGGCATTCTTCTAACGACACAAATTTCAATAAAGTGCACATAATAATAGCTTTAATACTTACTTTAACTTTAAATCAAATTTACTTAAATGATAATTCACTTTTTTCCTGTCGTTTATGAAGTGGCGTCGCAAATTGAGTGGCGTGGTTCACGTAGTCCCGCGTAATTTTTTTACTCGATACCGCTCCAGTGATACTTGTTAAGTACAAATATCGAAACAAAAGTATCAAGTATAAAATATCGGTATCAATAACGAATATACTCGATACCAATAAGTATCGATATTTTTTTCGTGTTCCTAGGTATGGGCCTTTAGCACTGCGACCGTATTGATCTATTGTGCACCCTATGCTGTCTATTGACTGTTAAGTATGCTTATGAATTGTACCAGCTCCTTCTGAGGGAGTGATTGAAGGTATTCATCTATAAGCATGAATTTGTTTAAAAACTGAGATGTTGATGAGGAGATGTTCTATAGACTTCTCATTTTCGCAGCAAAATTTGCAGGCACCAGCACCTAGTTATGCCTAATTTATGTATGTAAGTGTTTGTTGCAGGTGAAGTGACCCGTGAGGGCGCCTGTGAGAGTGCGAATGCTATTTTTGTTTAACGTGTGGGCCATGTTAGCTCTTTTAGCATTGAAACTTAAGAACTTTTTGGAGTGCCTAAGACCCTCTACGTTGTTCCAATGCTGATTTATTAGAGTTTTGGCCCAGTATTTCACTTTTTGTTTTAGGCAGTTTTTGTTAAATCCAAACATGGGACTAGGTCTGATGACATTTACATCTGCCCCTTTTTTGGCTTGAAAGTCAGCCGTCATATCCCTCATGTCCTGGTACCCAAATTAATGAGACATTGTTTTTGGATGCCAGGTTATTGAGTGCCTTGTGGCATTCTAAGAGAGTTTTTGAGTTGTAGGTATAGCTATCTAAAGCTTTTAGAACTGATTGGCTGTCCGAGAGTTTTTTACTCTTTACTCTCTTGTGGTTTCTACGTTGCATGATGTTTGCTGCTTCCATTATTGCGTATAATTCCGCTTGGAAGATGGTAGTGTCCCTGGTGAGAGTGAATGATTTGTGGATTCTGGGCCCCACTACTCCTGCTCCTACACCATAAGGTGTTTTTGATCCATCAGTGTACCATTTTTGTGAATCATCATTCATCCATTTTGGGTTCGTTTTCCACTCGATCCTCTCAGGAAAGGTAACTGTGTATCCAGAGGGTTTGGTCAATGTGATCTGAAACTTGAGCCATGCTTATGGTGTTTTGGATTTTATTTAGGATACTTAGGTGAAAGGACAGCGAGCGAGACAACGGCGGTGGCCTAGCGTTCATAGTCCACCATTCAGTGCAGTATCGTCTCATCGATGAAGGCATCGACCGTAGGGACAGCACCTTAGAATGTCAAGGTATAGCTGTCCGGTCAGGTGATGCGGAGCTCGAATTAGCTATTGGCAGGGCAGATAGACGATTCGACATTCAGCACTGTAAACGACGACGCCCCCACCAGGGTAGTAGGCAATTGCAGCAGCTCGCCTGACATAACATTTGCTGGCGCAGGTCTCATAAATAGCATAACCTGGTGACCTATGCTATCGCTTGCATCAGACCACTTGCCCATTATCATCTCGATCGAGAAACCTGCCGTCATACATCAAATTTAACAAAGCTGATGGGACCAGATTCACGGAATTTACTGAGGACATCTTCGCAGCCCTACCCCTTCCCACCGATGTGCGCGCAGGCGAACTCGCATTCCGCAAGGCGATCACAGCCGCCGCGGCTCGCTTCATACCCGCTGGACGGATCCGGGACTTACGTCCCAATTTCCCAGCTGAAGCAGCTGTTCTGACGAACGAGCGTGACCGCCTACGCCAGGCCGATCCCGGGGATCCTCGAATAAAGGACCTCAATTCGGAGATCCCGCAACTGGTAACCCAACACAAGCGGATCAAATGGGTAGAGCATCTGAAGTCCCGTAACTTCACCTCTGGTGTGAGCAAGCTCTGGTCCACCGTAAGGTCCCTGTCGTGCATCCAGACGGCTGCACAAACTGCCATACAACAGTGCACCGCTTTCTTTCTCCAGCGACGAGGTTCAGGGGGCCATCAAACATATGAAACCATCTAAAGCCATTGGTCCTGACGGGCTAAACATGCTGATGCTGAAAAAGCTGGATCCACTGGGAGCAGAATTCCTCACCAAGGTCTTCATCCTGTCTATGGCCACTCTCATCATTCCTGATAAGTGGAAATTAGGGAGAGTGGTCCCACTACTGAAGCCTGGGAAACCCGCCAACCAAGGAGAGACCTATCGTCCGATAACTCTCCTTTCCCCAGTAGTGAAGACGCTTGAAGCCCTTGTACTCCCACTCCTCACAGAACACCTGACTCCAGCCTCACACCAGCATGGTTTCCGAAGAGTGCACAGCACCACCACGGCACTCACCGTCATTAACACCCAGGTAAACCGCGGACTCAACGAAAACCGAGCCTGCGAGAGGACTGTCCTAGTAGCGTTGGGTCTAAAAACGGTTTTCGATACAGTCAGACACGCCACGCTACTAGATGACATTTAACAGTCGACACTCCCGCCGGGGCTGAAGAGGTGGACCGCGAACTACCTGAGTGGTCGTCACTCGTCGGTGATATTTCGAGACCAAACGTCAAAACAGAGAAAAATAAAGCAAGGAGTACCGCAGGGTGGTGTCCCTTCACCCTTGCTTTTTAACTTCTACATTTTGAAACTCCCCCAGCCACCAGAGGGAGTCTCACTGGCCTCATACGCCGACGACTGCACGATAATGGCGTCGGGCAATGACATTGATGGCCTATGCACCAAAGTAAACGACTACCTCGCCCGCCTTTCTCGCTTCTTCACTGCGAGAAACCTAAAACTTTCTCCCACTAAGTCCACGGCGACCCTTTTTACCACCTTGACAAAGGAGGTCAAGCTGCAACTTCAGGTACACGTCGATGATACTCCAATACCGACGGTAAATAGCATCAGAATATTGGGAGTCACCTTTGCCAGCTTGCTCTTCTTCTCAGCGCACACAACCGCTATTGCAACGAGAGTACAGAATCGCAACAAGGCCCTCAAGTCGCTTGCCGGCAGCACTGGGGCAAAGACAAAGAAATGTTGCTGTCGACTTTCAAAGCAATAGGCCGACCGGTTCTTAACTATGCTGCGCCTGTCTGGTCGCCCGGAACTAGTGATACGCAGTGGACGAAGCTCCAGACCTGCCAAAATAATGCTATTAGGACCGCGACAGGATGTCTCCTGATGTCCTCAATACAACACCTACATGACGAGGCTCACTTGCTTCCTGTAAAGAAGCATATTGTAATAAACTGCTCAGCAAGCAGTTTCTGCTAGGGTGTCACCGTAGGCCTCACCCATGCAGACACCGAAGAGCTCCAGCTTCCCCGAGAGTCCCACGTAACCTTATGGCACAATTACGTTCTGGATACTGTAGCAGGTAAAACTCCTACTTATCCAGAATCGACCCCGACATACTAAACATATGTGAAGGCACCCCGCACGACACTAACCACCATTCCACATGCTCCCTCTGGACCCAACTCGTCGAAACAGCTAGTTTCCTGGGCCTACCGTTAGATGGGCTAGACGAAGACGACCGGTGATTACACTACACTGACAGGGCAAAGATACTGCTACAACAACAACAACAACAACATGTCCTGAATAACGCGGTTGAATTGAAATGGAAAGCATCTATATAACAATCTTTTTTTTTCATTGCTCATAACTTCGTCAAAAATGAACCGATTCTAGTGATTCTGGATTTAAATTATCGTCATTACTTGCACGAGCGATTACATGCACAAACAATAGCAAAAAAGTAGTTGAAAATTTATTATTTAGCAAAAAAAGAAAAGTGCGAAACAGGTTTTTTACTCAAAAATTTATTACTCACAAACAACCGATTTTAGCTACTGGCATTCAGCTCAATTGAAGTTTGAGGTGTCCTCTTGATGTGGAAAAAGTTAAAAAAAAAACAATACACTTTTTGATATATTGAATTTCGAAAAAATTTCGCACTTCTCTTTTTTTTGCAAAATAAAAAATGTTTAATTATTTTTTTGGTATTGTTTGTATATGAAGTCGCTCGTGCAAGTAATTACGATAATTTTGAACTCAGAATCATTAAAATCGGTTCATTTTTGTCGCTCGCGCAAGTAATTACGATCATTTTGAGCCCAGAATCATCTACATCGGTTCATTTTTGACTAAGTTATGAGCAATTAAAGAAAAATTTCTTATAAATATAATTAAAAAGATCGATTTTGAGCCGAAATACAAAATTGCCGATAAATTTGGAAACAATTTTTTTTCGGGCAAACAAGAAAATACGTGTCTCATTATTTTGACCAGAGAGCAACATATTTGAGTTACATCGAAATCGAAGAACATGTCCCGAATAGCCCGGTTGAAATGAAATGGAAAGCATGACTTCATAATTTAATAAATAATAAACTCAATAGTCGCATTGCATGCGATATCAGTCAGGCCGCAACCAATTTACAAATATCCTACTTGGAGCAACGATGAAATTAGTTTTCGTCCAGATAGCAACGAAGCAGCTTAAGCGATACTGTGATAATGGTTTTCCGTATATCACTTAGGATAAGGTAGCTACAACCGAAGACTGTGACAACATGCAAACTGCTAGCAAATGGCAATCACATTTAATTCAGGCAAGTAATACATATGTATATCCCGAACGATTCAATGTTTTAAGCTTACTTAAGCCGAAAGCTAAAAAGCAGAAAAAGGAAAAATAAATAATATATAAAATATATTTAACTGAAATTTTGATCATAAAAGGGAATAGGAGTCAACAGGTGTCAAAATGTCTAGCCACAGCAATTTATTCAGACCTGATACGCTCACCCAGAATACCGCTATACCTCAAGGACAAAATATTGCACAGTACGCATTAGTGACTAGACAGCCCTTATATCTAAAATTGCAGCTAACGTTCTAAGGCAACAAGGACCACAAGTGGCTCAAACTACATATATTAAACCCAAATTCAAGTTTAGCTACAGCAGTTGATCAAACCATAGAGGAAGGACTAAGAGGAAATCTTAGCAAATTGGACAAAAGACCTCAAGTGGTAAAATGTCTGACAGAATTTTCAGACCGCCCAGGAGATTCAAATCTTGGAAAAAAGCGTGGATCGTATACTTAACATATACGAACCACTAAAAGGAACTCCAAATTATTATGGAATTTTGAGCGCGATCAGAAACAAAGTAACTGGTAAGGCCGACACAGCGTTGGAATCATACAACACCTCACTTGATTGGCCAACAATAACAAGATGTTTAGCCATGCACTATGCCGATAGACGCGACTTGTCTACGCTGGAATATCAAATGACATCGCTAGTAAGAGGTAACAGGACAATCTCAGAATTCTATCAACAGGTATATAAACACCTCTCCTTGATTTTAAATAAATTAAATTTAATAATTAAATTATAAGCGAAGGAATGAAACTTTATGCATGCTAACACAGTCTACAGAGACAAAGCATTAGACACCTTCATAAGAGGTCTAAATGAGACCAAGATTACTAGGTATGAAGGAACCTGTCGATTTAGCCCAAGCTCTCCACTTTGGATAACCAGGATTTTCGGGCGAATCATGCCAATAGCATAAGGCAGTCGTACCAGAAATATCAAACCTCACCAAAAAATACCCTTCAAGGCTACAACCGCAACACTTTTACCAACAATTAGCTTATGCTCCTCAACCAAACCAGAATATTCGACAATCTACAGGCCATTTAAATGTGAGTGCTTCTCCAAGACCTCCCAAGCCAGAACTACATGAACAAACCACAAAACTTCCAAGCTGGGAAAAGACCCAATCAATTGGAAGGCTTCAAAAGAAATAAAAACCAAAGGATGTTTCATTTTAGGTGAGCAAAATCAGTCAGATAACCTCAATTTTTTAGCATAATGCGCCCTTCACTGCCGTATTTCGAAATTAAAGTGGAGAGCGGTAAAAATTAAAATTTCTTATAGCCGCGGGTTCTAGTTAGAATTATGTTAAGTCTGATTAAGTAAAAAGCGTAAATCAAACGAAAGTACATTTTACGCGAAATCCGTCGGAGGAGACATAAAAATTATCAAGCATACGTATGCACAGCTTTTTAATATTGAGGATAAAGTTAAACTTTATTTAACGCCCCAATTGAAATTATTTGATGGCATACTGGGAAATGATACACTCAGAAGTTTTAAAGCGGTAATACATACAGCCGAAAATTGTATGATATTAACCAATGACCGATAAATCCACCATAAACACCTCCCTACTTAATGCGTTAATGTAATTAACGAAAAAAGTGTGTCATCTAAACATGGAGGAAATAGCAGCAATGTATCCCAAGCTTTTCTCAGAATCCGTTGAAAAGCTCACATATTAAGCTAAACTGGGGAATTTTATACCCTCTGATTTGGTTATTAGTTGTCAACGAAATACTTATCAAGTTCGATCGAAAGGGAATTAGGCAGTGGTGTACGCGGACGACATAGTGATTATGGTTTCAGGAATGTTTCCCACAATAATCAGCGGGATTATGGAAGGAGCTTTGAGATTACTCAGCAATTGGGCCACAGATTGTGGTTTAAGGGTAAACCCAAGCAAAACAGAAATGATGGTGAATAACTAAAAAAAACCAAGATACCAGAATTTGATCTCCCAAAATTAAACGGAGTTAATTTAACGCTAACCCAACAAGCAAAACTCTTAGGAGTTATCCTCGATCCCTAACTCAGCTGGAGACCCGATGTAGAATACAGGGTGAAGAAAACTAAAAGAGCACTTTACACGTGTAAGAGAATGTTGGGTAAAACATGGTGTCTTCAACAAAAGTTATCCAATTGGTCCTACATAGTCATTGTAAGATCGATAGTAACATATGACAAACTAGTCTGGTGGCCCGCGATGAAAAAGAAATACAACCAAACCAAGATAAGCAAAACTCAAAGCTCAGCATGTATTTTAACCACAGGAACGCTTAGCACCAGCCCTACTGAAGCGCTTAACATGCTAATACATCTGTTACCACTAGTCTTATATATAAAAACAATCGCCACATGAAGCGCGGTGAGACTCAGAGATATAGGAAGCTGGGCAAAAAGATTTAACGGTCACAGCGAGGTCCTTCTACAGGGACCCTTACTGCTCAACAACAAATCAGACTTTACAATCCCTGACCTTAGCTTCAAGAAAGACTTTACGGGACGTTTTCCACCGAGAGCCGAATGAAGGTAGGGGAAAGTGATTGGTAGATTTGATGTCGAAATCTACACTAACGGCTCTAAGATGAACTGTGGGAGCTAACCTCTATTCGGGACCGCTCAACTTATCCAAATCAATTCGAATCCTTGACTATGCCAGTGTGTTCTAGGCAGAACTATGAGCAATCGGGGAAGCTTGCAATTCACTGAAACACTAAAAAGAAATTTGGTGCAAGAGTAGCTATCTTTTCAGTCAAATAGCTATCAAGGCCTTAGACTCGAACTCCATTTTATCCAGACTAGTTTCACAATGTAGAGAGGAACTAGAACTGCTTGGTCATTGGCTTTAAATTACTCTGATATGGGTTCCCGCACAGAAGAATATAAAGGGTAACGAAAATGCGGGCGAGCTATTAAGACACTAGACAAAACAGAGACGGTTGGAGTTGCTACCCCATTCAACACAATAAAAACATCCATTGCGTCACACTACTATGCTTTCCTCGAAGAAGCAATAACCTGGAAGCAATAACCTACATGCACTACAACAAGAAAAACATGGCCGTCGCAAGCACCCAGAGGACGAACTACCTGTTAGGATACTCTCGCCCAAACATTTCACGTATTACTGCAACCTTTTTTTTTTGTCGGGACAACTAGCAAGTGCAGCACTCAAACATTAATTGAGTCCATTGTACTACACTGGGATTCCCTTTCAATTTTCTTTAAATCTACCCGATCTCCGAAGAAATCTAAGTAGATCTTCAGATATTGTGGTGCCAAGGAGCCAAGATGGTCGCTTCTTAACACATCAGTGCCAAAGACCGCAAACCTGATTCGAGCGAAGGCGGGCAGGCACACTGGAAGTGGTCCGCCGTCTCATCCTTCTCTTCAAAAGCTGAGATGCCCAAACTTTCCATGCGCTTTGCCCACAGAAAGTGGCCCGTCATCAGTCCAACCAGCCGTCTGCACTCCCCTCTGCTTAATGACAGAAGGGTTTGCGACAGTCGATCGGACATGACAGGTAACACCAGTTTTGTCCATCTGCAGCTTCTCTCAGCCCACCAAGCTTACTTGTGGGTGGTAGTTACCCATTTGCTAACCGTGGCCGTGATGGTCGCAGAAGGGAGTGACAAAGCGGGCTCTGGACCAAAGAAGTTGGCCCCAACTTCTTTGGCCCAGAGCCCATCTTAGCTAAGGAGTCAGAGGTCTCGTTACCCGCGATACCCACGTGTCCCGGGACCCATGTTAGCATTAGGCTATTATGTCTACCGACATAGTTCAGCCTGGATTTACAGGACTTGACTACCCCTGATGTGGTTGGAGGGCTGTCTAAGGCCATAAGCGCAGCTTGGCTGTCGCTGCAGACATATACAGATCTGCCTCTCCCTCGCTTTTCCACAACAAAGTTTATCGCTTCTTGAACTGCATACACCTCCGCTTGAAACACAGATGCATGCATTCCAAGAGCAAAGTGCAGTTTTGTCCCGCTGGATTCCACGTAGACCCCAGAGCCGGAGTCATGCTCGGTCCTGGAGCCATCCGTAAAAATGCGAAAACAGTATTTGCTGGGCTTATTTTCTGAGTCTCCCTACAACTGAGCCTCTGGTAGCACTACACTGTATCTCTTTTCATGTACGACTCTTGATGGCATGGAGTCAAGGGGCATGTAGAGAATCGTTGGATCGATGTCCAGTTCCCACTGTGTTTCAGTCTGCAGATGGCCTTCAAGACCTCTCCTTGGATGAAAGCATCAAGTGGTGGTAAACCAATCAGAGCATCTAGTGCCGGGCCTGAAGTAGTCGGAAAAGCTCCGTCGCAAAAGATGGCCACAGTGCGTTGTAGTCTCGATAAGGTCCTCCTGAGAGAGAGTCTACTATCCAGACCACTGATGCATATATGATAATAGGTCTTATCAAAGCCGTGTAGATCCATAGGACCTTGCTAGGAGGGGGGTCTCTCACGTGTTCCCAAAGACACCTCTGCACTGCCAGAAAGCTGTCAGTGCTTCGGATGCCTTTGTTTCAACGTGTGATTTCCATAGGAGCTTACTATCGAGGATTACTCCAAGATATTTAATTTCCTTGGATAGCTGGATTGTGACTCCTTTTAGCTTTGGCAGAACGAGTCCATCAAGCTTCCTCTTTCTGGTAAAGAGGACAATACCAGTCTTGGTGAGATTTGCCGATAGCCCATTCGCACAGCACCAAGTGTCAATCCGATCCAGAGTTTTCTGCACTTTCCTGCAGATGTTCATAAGCGAAGGGTCTGTTACCAAAAAAGCAACATCGTCCGCACTCCCGAATCGTTTAAGGTGGTGAGTAGAGGATCGATTAGCATGCACCAGAGCAATGGAGACAGCACACCGCCTTGGGGGCAGCCTCTATTAGCCCCAGATGACACCAGCAGATTTTCCTCTGCTCGCTCCGAAACGATTCTTTGGGCCAGCATCGAGCGAATCCAATTTACTAGCAGAGTTACACATACTGTCAAAAGTGGCATTATCAAACGCCCCCTCTATGTCTTAAAAGATGCCCATAGCGTAGTCCCTCCTGTCGATGGCCAGCTCTACCCTAGCAACAAGGTTTCGCAGTGCCGACTCGCAGGATTTTCCACTCTGATAGGCATGCTGAAATAGAGACAGAGGGTGAGCCTGCAGCGACTTGTGACGTATGCGCAGTTTCACCAGTCGTTCGAGACTTTTCAGCATGAAAGAGGTTTTGGGGCTGGTGTAGTCGTCTTTTCCAACCTTTGGGATGAAAGCGACCCTCACCATCCTCCAAGAGCGTGGTATGTAAGCCAGTGCCAGGCATGCCGAGAAGATTTTCTTCAGGGCTGCTGTCACGAACTCTGCACCCTCCTTCAGCATGGCAGAATATATGCCATCTGGTCCGAGTGACTTGTAGCCGCCAATAGATTTGATGGCAAATCGAATGGCGGCCTCATTCACCACAGATCATTCACCAATCATGCCGAGAAGATGTAACAGCTCTGACAACTGTCTCTATAAATAAGGGCTGTTGCCGGCTTATCTGATTACCAGGAAAGTGAGATTCCATCAGCAAGCTGAGTGAAGGAGCCATCAGATTTCCTAAGTGACCCCAGCTTTGCAGTTGGGTCCCTTTTCAGGATCCTCACCAATTTCGCCTTGTCACTCAGAGATTCAATACCGCTGCAGAATTCCCTAAATGAGGCTCTTTTCGATTCCCGAATAAGCCTCTTGTAGTTCTTCTGAACATCACGGTATCGCTCCCAGTCCTCTGCAAGGTTAGTCTTGAGGGCCCGGTTTAGAAGTTTTCTCGATTCACGCCTTAACATCTGTAGCTCTCGATTCCACCAAGGAACGGGAGTCCGGCTAGGGAGAGGTCAAATTGGACAAGCTGACTCAAAACATTCGATTAGGGCAGCGTTGAGTTTCTAAACAGCCGCCTCAATGGCCTGTTCTTTTCAAAGAGCATCGTAAGGAAAATAAGCAGACGCAATCACAAACTTCGACCATCCGCGTCTACCTCTGTAACACACCTCAGCCGCTACCAGGTCTTGGCAACAGAATTGCTCAAGACCCATCACAGTGAGATGGGATGATACTATAAGACCGGTCCTAGGTCTACTAGAACTCCTGTCATATAATAACGAGGCCCCTTTCAGCGCACTTAAGCCACAGAGACGGCCCCTAAAGACCCAGGGCTCTTGCACTGCTGTTATGTGGGGTAAATGGGTTTAATAGTTAAAATAGCGTTTAATAGTTAAAATAGTTTTAAATCTAAGTAGCATTTCTATGTATACCATCCTCGTATTCTAGAATTATAAGAAAATGTACTACCACAAGACTCTGTCTTACTATGTACAAAACAAATCAAATAAATTGAAAATTGAATATAAATTGAATTGGAATGCAACCCTTACAGGGGTGTGAAAGAAAGTATTTGTTATTCCACAAATCCGTGCGTTTCTGGCGGAATGATTTGCGTAAATTGCGCATAACTTGCAGGTAATATTCTTTATTGACCATTTTACCTTGTGGCAAGAACTCATGACGCACAACGCCCCTGCAATCGAAGAATACGGTAAGAAAAACTTTTACATTCGACCGAACTTGGCGCGCTTTTTTCGGTCTTGGTTCGTGCGGCAGCGTCATAACCATAAACCCACGAATCGTCACCAGTTATGACCCTCTGGGGCAAATTTGGGTCGTCGCGGACAGAGTCGAACATCTCATTAGCAATGTTCATGCGATGCTGCCTTTGGTCGAAATTGAGCAGTTTTGGTACGAATTTTGCGGCGACCTGTCTCATGCCCAAATCATTGAAAATGTCTAGGTCCTCAGCAACTTCTCTAACGGTGAAATGCTCGGGCGTCCAGCACACTTTTCGTCGTTCATATCTTCTCGGTCTTCTGAGAACATTTTGTGCCACCGAGAAACGTTGCTTTGGTCCAAAGTGGCTTCTCAAAACGACACAGTGAACATTCGGCATGCATCCGCGCACTTAAATTCGTTTTTCACACAAAATTTGGTACAGGTTCTTTGATCCATATTTTTTAATAGGTAAAAATCGAAGACGAGCCGAAATACGTACAAGCAAAGCAACTGTCAACAATTAACTGATCATTCAAAATGGCCGAACTCGTCGGCATGAGTGAGAGACATGAGTACCAACATATCGCCACAAAAAAATCAAAAATCGAATATACGTAACATGCGAAAATTCTAAATTCGCGATACTTTTTGAACACACCTCGTAATTATCGAAGAGCATAATAGAGCAAACAGAAATTGTGGAGGAAATAAAATACAAATTTTAGGAAAATATTATTTTAAAGGAATACCTATCAAAATTATATGTATAAATATGTATAATTGGCGTGTACACCATTTTTTGGCTGTTTAACCGAGTTAAGTTTCAAGCCGACTCCGAACGTCAGATATTTTTATGAGGAGCTTTTTCAAGGCATAAATACACTCGGAAGTTTGCCATTGCCTGCCGAGGGGCCACCGCTATTAGAAAAAAACTTTGTCTTAATTTTGGCGTTTTACCGCAAAATTAAAAAAGTCATTAAAATTTGCACAATATGCAAAGAAAACAAATATGACCGATAGCCGGCAAAACCCAAAATTCAGGCAACGCCAATTCCCAACTTCCAAGGTCAAATAGTACATATTGGCATACTTCATATGGGAAAACAATTAATTTTAACCGCAGTAGACAAGTTTTCTAAATACTCAGTTGCAAAATGTATCCGACCCAAAGCAGCTGAGGACATAAGGCAACCTTTAAGAAACATTATTTTCTTTCTCATATCATACCGTAGTTATGGACAAAGATAAATCGCGCTCCCACGACAGTCGGTTCTACGGAACGACCCGGATTTATATCCGGCCAAGGACTGTCACTTCAACAGAATTCCTCGTACATGCACGGAGAATGTTTATGATGCTACAACAACAACAACATAAAGAAAAATTTTTTAAATCAGTAACAATAAACTTTATGATGGAAAACGAGTTTGGTATAGAAATTCACCGAACATCACCTTATACATGTTGCTCTAACGAGCAAGTGGGACGCTTTCATTCCACCTTGGAAGAAATAATGCAATGCCTCCAATGTGAAAAAAGTCACCAATCTTTTAACGTGATTTTAAAAAGATCGGTCGAGAAAAACCAGTTGAAAAATTTTTTGGAAGGAAGGTCAATATTAAAGGATAAGCATAGGATAGAAAGAGATTATGCGTAAGATTTTTGGACCTTTGCACGTTGACAGCGGGAATATCGTAGGCGATGGAACGATGAGCTGTATGAGCTTTATGACGAAATAGACATAGCGCAGCGAATAAAGATCCAGCGGCTACGCTGGCTGGGTTATGTCGTCCGAATGGATACAAACGCTCCGGCTCTGAAAGTATGTGATGCGGTACCAGCTGGTGGTAACAGAGGAAGAGGAAGGCCTCCTCTGCGTTGGAAAGATCAGGTGGAGAGGAACTTGGCTTCACTTGATGTGTCCAACTGGCGCCGCTTAGCAAGAGAAAGAAACAACTAGCGCGCTCTGTTAAACTCGGCCAAAATCGCGTAAGCGGTTATAGCGCCAATTAAGAAGAAGATAGGATAGAAACAACAAGAAACTTAAGAAAAAACAGATAATCGATCTTGCTTGCCATAATAAGAACACAAGAACATTAAGGCAGTATGATAAGGGAGAAGTTATCTTTGTTAGGATAAATAGAAGATTAGGAAATAAATTGACATCTAGATATAAAAAAGAAATAGTGGCACAGAACTACAACACTACAATTACGACACAATCAGGACGAAAAATACAGAAAAACAATGCATTTTTTTAGGTTTATTCCTAGAAAGAATTCAAGCTTTAATTAATAGCCAAATTAAAAATGGGTATAGTCACCCAAATCCTACTATCTTAATTTATTATTTATTTAATTCTGCTTATTGCCGCTGCGCAACAACTTGACGTACAAGACTTAACAAATAACAATGGAAACATACCCACTAAAATTGGAGAACAAAAGACCATAAGTCCTTTATTTTATCAATTTGACCGCCTACGACGAAACTACCTTCTTGTTCGCTAGCAACATTAAATCCCTGACAGAGGCAAATCTTGAGGACAAACAGTTATTGAACACGGTAAACAAAACCTTTTTCTACTAAAAGCAAAAATAAGCTACCCACATACCACAACAAAAGGACTTAAATACATAGCAGGCATTATGGAAAGCGACGACGAAGAACAAATAATTAGTACATTAGATACAATGCAAATAAGCGCTCAATATACGATTGATAACGTAAATACGCTAAATTTAACAACATTACTGAACATATTATAAACAAGCAACAGACCCTCATCCAAAACTATATAAACATATTCAAAGAAACTACGCAAATAAAAATTAAAATCGTAGAAGACGAATTAGAATTTATGAAACAGGTAAATAACTATATATCGCTCCTAGAGAGTCATATAAATGATATCGGACAAGTAATTTTTTCAAGCAAATAAGGTATAGTTCCAACAGATATACTCGTACTAACGCATACTGAACTTGACCTCATCAACGAATTCGAAACGTATAACAGCATACAAATCGCAGCTATTTTTCAAAACGAAAATATTATAGTAACCTTACTAATACCCCAATTCTCCTCTAACATCCTATCTAAAATGCGATTTGAATCAATTCCCGATGCTAATAATATGTCATTAATATGAGACGAATACGAATATTTAACATACGATAATAGTAATGTTTATAACAAAAATGTAAAAGACAACCGAAAAAAAAATTTAATTACATTATTTGCATATATATATATACATATATACTATATATATGGGGCATTCTTTCTGAACGTGAGACCCCCTGCCCCCAGAATAGATTTTGACGAAAAGAGGTCTATGAGGGCTTAAAATGTAGGTAATTATGTTTACTTTCGAAAGCAAAGTGGCACTTCTTGAAATTCAAAATGGCGGATCCAATATGGCGGATTCAATATGGCGCAATTTTGCAGTTCGTGCATCAGATTTATGCTATTTCGTGTTTTCTTTATTTATTTTTAAGTAAAATTGTTGCATTGGATTTAATTTTACATATTTCCAAGATTATTTATTTTTATTGGTCACTGATTATTCATCACATTTTTTATCATTCAATTATGATTCAGTTCATAGCATAAATCTGATGCACGAACTGCAAAATTGCGCCATATTGAATCCGCCATATTGGATCCGCCATTTTGAATTTCAAGAAGTGCCACTTTGCTTTCGAAAGTAAACATAATTACCTACATTTTAAGCCCTCATAGACCTCTTTTCGTCAAAATCTATTCTGGGGGCAGGGGGTCTCACGTTCAGAAAGAATGCCCCATATATATCTATATCTATACTAATATTATAAAGAGGAAAACTTTGTTTGTTTGTTTGTTTGTTTGTTTGTAACGAATAGGCTCAAAAACTACAGGACCGATTTCAAAAATTCTTTCACCATTCGAAAACTACATTATCCAAGAGTAACATGGATTACATTAT
Organism: Anastrepha fraterculus; assembly: GCA_037575425.1. NCBI lineage: Eukaryota > Metazoa > Arthropoda > Insecta > Diptera > Tephritidae > Anastrepha > Anastrepha fraterculus. The sequence goes on along the minus strand of JAYXIM010005134.1, from coordinate 514,000 downwards.
ATTTTGGGAAAAAATAGGGTTCCGTAAGATATTTAGATTTTTCGGAAACAAACTGAAAAACATCTTATATCTATACTAATATTATAAAGAGGAAAACTTTGTTTGTTTGTTTGTTTGTAACGAATAGGCTCAAAAACTACAGGACCGATTTCAAAAATTCTTTCACCATTCGAAAACTACATTATCCAAGAGTAACATGGATTACATTATATTTTGGGAAAAGATAGGGTTCCGTAAGATATTTAGATTTTTCGGAAACAAACTGAAAAACATCTTATATATAAAATAAAGTAAACTTTTTGTGTGTGTTCGCTAACCGGCCGTGTCTGCACCGAATTAAACCAAACTTACACACAATGTTAAGAAGGTATTGAAGATGGTTTCCGTATAGTTTGGATACCTATTGGTAGATAGGGTCTCGAGATATAGGTCAAAACGTGGACCCGGGTAACCTTCGGATGTGTATGTACAATATGGGTATCAAATGGAAGTTGTTGGTGAATGCTTTAGTTCAGAGTATTTCCATCCGCTCCGTGACTAGGGTCTCGAGATATAGGTCAAAACGTTGACCCGGGTAACCTTTGGTTGTGTATGTACAATATGGGTATCAAATGAAAGCTGTTGATAAGTGCTTTAATACGGAGTAATTTTCATACCTATTGATGACTAGGGTCTCGAAATATATGCCAAAACGTGGACCCGCCGTGTCTTTGCACCGAATTAAACCAAACTTACACACATTGTTAAGGAGGTACTGAAGATGGTTTCCGTATAGTTTGAATACCTATTGGTAGACAGGGTCTCGAGATATAGGTCAAAACGTGGACCCGGGTAACCTTCGGATGTGTATGTACAATGTGGGTATCAAATGGAAGCTGTTGGTGAATGCTTTAGTACAGAGTATTTTTCATGCCGCTCCGTGACTGGGGTCTCGAGATATAGGTCAAAACGTGGACCCGGGTAACCTTTGGTTGTGTATGTACAATATGGATATCAAATTGAAGCTGTTGGTGAATGCTTTAGTTCAGAGTATTTCCATCCGCTCCGTGACTAGGGTCTCGAGATAGAGACCAAAACGTGGACCCTAGAATGTGTTTGTACAATATGGATATCAAATGAAAGCTGTTGATAAGTGCTTTAATACGGGGTAATTTTCATACCTATTGATGACTAGGGTCTCGAAATATATGCCAAAACGAGGACCCGCCGTGTCTTTGAACCTAATTAAACCAAACTTACACACATTGTTAAGTAGGTATTGAAGATGATTTCCGTACAGTTTGAATACCTATTGGTAGATAGGGTCTCGAGATATAGGTCAAAACGTGGACCCGGGTAACCTTCGGACGTGTATGTACAATATGGGTATCAAATGGAAGCTGTTGGTGAATGCTTTAGTTCAGAGTACTTTTCATGCCGCTACGTGACTGGGGTCTCGAGATATAGGTCAAAACGTGGACCCGGGTAACCTTTGGTTGTGTATGTACAATATGGGTATCAAATGAAAGCTGTTGATAAGTGCTTTAATACGGGGTAATTTTCATACCTATTGATGACTAGGGTCTCGAAATATATGCCAAAACGTGGACCCGCCGTGTCTTTGCACCGAATTAAACCAAACTTAGGCACATTGTTAAGTAAGTATTGAAAATGGGTTTCGTAAAGTTTGGTTGTAATTCGGAGCAGTGGCAACGGGTACAGCGTTCTTTTGAGCCAGCCATAATGTCGCTTACTTTTTTAACGCTTGGGGCGGAACTGAACTGTCAAATTGACAGTGTGAGTTACAATGTGTCAATATTTCTTTCTGATTTGGATGCCATAAGGAAAAAACGTAAGTGCAACATGTAAAAATTGTTTGTGAATTTTTTTGGAGTGGATTTTGGAACAGTGAATAATTTCTTACGAAATTTGAGAATTTAATGTGAAATCCGAATGAAATTATGTGTTCGTGGAAAAAACAATTTTTTCGTTTTTTTTTTTTTGAAAAATATAAATGGATAATGGTTACAAAAGCTCCAATACTTAATAAAACATATAAATTGAAACGAAAAATTCATGGAGGATCAGGAAAAAAGACGATTGTTTATTCATATGCGTTGATTTGAAATTTAAAAACAATCTTCTTTTTTCCTGATTTTCAATTTATATTTTATATTTACTCAAAAACAAATAGAAAAACCAAAAATATTGTTTATGCCAAAGCGCTTGAATAAAGAATAAAGAAATAAATAATATGAAAACCATATATTTTCTGATCTAAACCATATCTATTCTATTTTAGTGTGCCCAGCGAAGGGGGCCGGGTTTGCTAGTATATAGATATAATTGGCGCGTACATATATATATATATATATATATAATTGGCGCGTACACCCGTTTTGGGTGTTTGGCCGAGCTCCTCCTCCTATTAGTGGTGTGCGTCTTGCTGTTGTTCCACAAATGGAGGGACCTACAGTTTTAAGCCGATTCCGAACGGAAGATATTTTTTATGAGGAGCTTTTTCATGGTAGAAATACACTCGGAGGTTTTCCATTGCCTGCCAAGGGGCGACCGCTATTAGAAAAATGTTTTTTGTTAATTTTGGTGTTTCACCGAGATTCGAACCAATGTTCTCTCTGTGAATTCCGTATGGTAGTCACGCACCAACCCATTCGGCTTCGGCGGCCGCCGTACATAATTAATATCCTTAAATTTGAAGAAGCAAATTGTGAATTAAAATCATTGTTCAACAGTTAAGGAAGTCTTGCCAGGAATGTTAATATTGTATTTGAAAATTTTGATTTAAGCATATCCGATGATTATAATAAATCAAAAATCAAGCAAAAAGGAACCTTCTTAATTAAATTTGAAAATTGTGAAATAACAGCTGCAAATAAAACGTATCAAAACATTAAACTTGAATTTACGATACATTTGTCTTGCCAAAACAAATTATCTAAATTAAGGAAAATTAAAATGTCACAGCAGCAGAACTTAAATTAGAAAATTTGTATGTAAATCAGTTAAAACAGGAAAAACATTTCGAAACATTGTTAACCCTAGAATCGTAAGATAGTTTTACCCTACGTTAATGCTAATATACGTAAATTTTACGTACAACACAAAAATTTAAAATAAATGTTCAACAAAAACTTATATATCTTCTGTTTTGATTTTATTTATTGAAAATACAAAGTTTTATGTTTCTTAAAGTGAATTATAAAAAAATGGGTATGGACCTAGTTTATGTTTTATTTTAATAACAGTGTTTAAAAAACATCCGCTTTTAATAATATTTACCTGGTCGAATATAAACAACATTCATAGCCATTGCTCTTCCGCTACTACGATGCTCTGGATTGCTACTCCAAACATGACCATTCCTTCCCAAAAGTGGATTAGAACTGGATACATCTTCAATGTCATTTAGTTGTAGGTGCACAGTTGGTGCTGACTTCTGATTTGTTGCCGGGGGACCTATATTTTTTTTTTTCAGATGCCATATTTTGAGCGGACTTCACGGCTGTCATCAGTTCCTCTTCAAAAGTATTTTCCTGGAATTCAGGAGAGTACTCTGGATCCTCCAAACTATCGTCACTGTCAAAATCAACTTCCTCTTCAAGGTTGCCCTCAGTAAAGCTTACATCGCTGTCAATACTGTCCAGGAGGGCTTCTATTTCTGCATCCGCAAGGCAACGACTTGAGTTTTCCATTATTTTCTTTTATTTCTCCTGAAAACCGCACGGAACATAAATTTCATTTACAAATATTTATACGCTAATAACAAGACCACGTAAAACTTACGTACAAAAATGTATACGTTAATGCTAAGACCACGTAAAATTTACGTGCACACTTTTTTTTAAAGAACGATTAAAGCTAAACGCGAAGTAACAACTGATTTATGATTCACTTGTTAATGCAACAATAAAACACAGGAAGCACTGCCAAGAGGTCGTAGCGATAGCGTCAAACGGTATAACTGACTTTTTTTTGCGACATACACGTAAAATTTACGTATATTACGATTCTACGGTTAAAACAGAACGAAAATGTTCACTTAATAAGTTTAAGTTGAGACTTAATTATAATTTGAATTCTAAGTTTTATCTATATATATAAATGTGAAAATCTGTCCCTATGTTCGCTTATAACTCGAGAATGGCTGAACGGATTTATCTTATCTTGGTCTTGAATTATTCGTGGAGGTCTAGGGAAGGTTTAAAAGGTGAGAAAAATTCGAATAATTGCCGGGAAAATGGTCAAAACGTGGACCCGGGTAACCTTTGGTTGTGTATGTACAATATGGGTATCAAATGAAAGCTGTTGATAAGTACTTTAATACGGGGTCATTTTCATACTTATTGTTCACTAAAGTCTCGAAATATATGCCAAAACGTGGACCCGCCGTGTTGCAGGCAAAAGCAACAATGGCTCAAAATACGAGGCTTATAATAAACAACACTTTAAGTTCACTGTATTTTATTTGTTGTTAATGAAAAATAGTTTATAAGTAAATGAGTTTAAAGTTATTAAATGAATTAAGTTTAACAAATTGTTTATATTATGTGAAAATAAAAGTGACGTTTTTATGTATTGTCGCGCCTCGTACGCGTCTGAATTTCCGTAAGCAACTGGACTTTTAAAGCACGCTTCGGTCAATTCAACGGCGTTTACAGTTCAGGCATGGTTGCATTTTTTGGTAAAATATTACAAAGGAATTTTTTAGTATGAAGTGATAGTTCAGGTTTAGTACATAAATATTTGAATACAGTTTTCTTCTAATTAGTACAAAAAACAATTTTAATATGGGATTGTATGATTAATCGGTAACATCCTCCCCCCCGTGATTCGCATCACTGGTGAGAGAATCACTACCAACGTCGAGCACTGCAATTTTAGACGCTGGTCTCCGTAAAACTCCTGTTGATGTCTTGACTAAAACAGATCTAACTTGACCATCTGGGGCTGGCTTTGCTTCTGTTACGATACCCCGTTTCCAATGGCCTCGGCTCTCGTTGTCGTCGCAAACTATAACGATGTCACCTACAGCTATCGGCTTCACCCTCTTAAACCATTTCGTACGCCGGGTCAAGGTAGGGAGATACTCCAGTATCCACCTCTTCCAGAAAGTCTGCTTCAGCTGCTGCGCTATGTGCCACTGCTTGCGTAAACATATCTTATCTGACAGCGCAGGAGTTTGTACATCATTCGCGCAGCCTAGCAAAAAATGATTGGGTGACAGAGGCTCGGCGTCGGTACTCTCTACCGGCACATGTGTTAATGGACGCGAATTTATTAAATTTTCTGCTTCAATCAGAAGACTTTGCAGGGTCTCCAACTGTGGTGCTCGTTGCTTCAGCGTGAACATCAAAACTCGTTTTACGCTTCTTACCATTCTTTCCCATATGCCCCCGGCAGATGGGTTGGCAGGTACATTGAAAACCCACTCTATACCTCGAAGATCACACTCTGATTGCATACCGCTTTGAACGTTTACCCAATCTTCTTTGCTTGCGCCGACAAAATTTGTCCCCATGTCGCTTCGGAGCCGTACCGGTACACCTCTTCTGTTTATAAAGTTACGGCAGACAATTATGGCAGCATCTGTTGATAGATCCCTAGCTAGTCCCAGGTGAATGGCTCTAATAGTTAGGCAGGTGAAAAGTGCAACCCAACGTTTTTCTTGACGACGGCCTATGGCTACTAAGACAGGCCCAAAGTAGTCAACGCCTGAATATGTGAACGGGCGGACGAACGGCGTAACTCGATCGCTAGGTACTTGGCCCATAAGTGGTGATTCGGGAATAGCGGATAAATTTTTACATTTCTGGCATTTAGCTTTAATTGACCTCAATAATCGGCGCGCACTAGGAATCCAAAACTTTCGACGTATGGCGCATAACGCTGACTCAAAGTTGTGGTGATGAAAAAGTTCGTGATAATGCTTAGCTACAAGACGCGATATAGGATGACTCCTTGGCAATATTATTGGTCGCTTTGTTGACATTGGTACGCATTCGGCATAGTCTATCCGACCCCCTAGTCGTATAAGGCCCTCATTGTCCAACATCGGGCTTAGCTTAAATATAGAGCTGCATTTCGTAATTAGCGCACCTTTGCGCAAAGATTCAACTTCGTCAGCAAAAACATCTTGTTGTACTAATAGGCATATCAGTAATTCAGTTTGTTTGATCTCATTCGCAATAGTTAACTTCGATGCATATACATTTCTACGTACGTCAACCTTACGGAATTTCATTATGGCATATCGTACCCATGTCATCACCCTTAAAAGTTTATAGTAATTTGAATACTTATTAAATGGAATTACTCTATCCACTGACGATATCGTATATATTTGCTTGGAGCGTCTCTCCTCTTCGCATTCGCTATTATCGAATTCGGTTGGCATGGCTGGCCAACTATGTTCAGGCAATTTCAAAAAAGGCGGACCATTTAACCACTTACCATTTTGAGAAAAGGTTTTTATGCGTGTAGCATCATCGGCTGGGTTTTCTTTACCTGGTACCCACCTCCACTGACTGGCTTCGGATGTTTGCAGGATCTCAGCTATACGGTGTGCCACGAACTGCTTGTAGCACCTGGCGTCTGACCTTATCCACTGGAGAACTATTTTTGAATCTGACCAAAATGTTGACTTACGCGGCTGTACGTCGTGGCTGTTGATGACAGCTTCCCTCAACTTTATTCCCAAAACGGCTGATTGTAACTCAAGTCTCGGAATGGACAATGGCTTCAGCGGGCTGCACCGGGATCGGCCAGCAACGAATACGATGTCTGTATTATTTGCGTGATGAATTCGCCAAAAGGCGACGGCAGCAAATGCGATCTCACTCGCATCAACAAAAATATGTAGCTGTATATCGGCATTCGGATTCAAGAATTGTACGCCATAACATCTTGGCATTTTAAAATTTTCGATGGTATTTAACGTTTTGTACCACTGCAACCACTTCTTATAAATGTCTTCGGGGATTGGCTCATGCCAATCTATACTCCTGGTCCACAGACTCTGCATCAAAACTTTTGCCCGCAGCACCAACCCACACGCAAAACCTAACGGATCAAATATAGACATAGTAACGCTCAGCATCTCACCTTTCGTTGGCCGTCTACTACAGTCTAAAACTGCTTTGGGCACTTTTGAAAACAGCAATTTGAAGAAAAAGTAATCTTTGTTTTGGTTCCAGTGCATTCCAAGCACCTTCTCGGTAGCACTCTCCCCTTGGCATATATAATTTCTTTGTTGCTTACACGGTTGCTCGTTGTGTACTACAGCTTGCAGAATGTCGCACGAATTTGACGTCAACCCTCTTAACTGGAACCCGGCGTGGCTATGGATATCGATGACATCCTTGGTAACCTTAATACATTCTTCGACAGTGTCGAAACTGTCCATATAGTCGTCGACATAGTGCCGATCCACAATGGCATTGACGGCTCTTGCTTTCACATCACGATATTTTTCTGCGTGCACGTTCTTTACAAATTGTGCAGAACATGGTGAGCTAATTGATCCAAATATCATGGCGCGCATAACGTAAACGTCTGGCGGTTTTGATCGATCGCCCCCTCTCCAAAGAAAGCGCTGCGCGTTTTGATCTTCGTGGCGAACCAAAATGCGATGAAACATCTCACATATGTCACCACATACTGCAAATTTGCCTTGTCTAAACTTACACAATATTGCCAACAGCGATTTTGGTTGATACTCCTCCGGTCCTTTCATAAGGGCACAATTCAACGACATATTATTTATTTTTGCTGCGGCATCGAAAACAAGTCTACGTTTGTTTCCTTTGTTTACGTTACATGTGGCGAAATGTGGTAAATACCATGTGCGATCAGCATTTACATTAGCTTCATTAGGTGAAAGTGGCTTTGCGTATTCCTTTTCGATGTACTCGTTGATTTTTGCTTTATACCATTCCCCGTAGTCTTTTTCCCGTTCCATTTTCATTTCAATTTGCTCTAAGCGCTTCATGGCCATACTGAAACTTTCGGGAAATTTCACATTATCTTTATGCCAAAGTAAGCCAGTTTCATATCTATTATTATTTACAAACCTTGTCGTCTCGTTTAATATATTAACTTTTCCGCCCTAATATCAGCTTCTGAACGAACGCTTGGCAATTGCTTTATTTCAAATTTCTCTGCTGCAAAATATTCTGTTATTTGTTTACTAATTTCATTCAGTTGTGTGGTGCTTTCAATATCGACGTGACCAATAGTGCCATCACTCAAACGATTTTCATTCGAACCAAATAATGTCCACCCTAACATTGTCTTGTGGATTGCAAAGCCATCGTCCAAATTCACAGTTTTTATTGTTCGTATTAACTCTGTATGCGACAATCCAATAAGTATTTGCGGCACTGCATTGTTGTAATCGGCGATTGGTATATTTGCCAATTGTTCGTGACGTTGTATGAAGTCGTTCAAATTTAACGTCTGCTGCGGCAAATACAACTTTTTTGTTGTACGCACTCCCCTCATTTCATAACTCGTTGCTGCTTCATTTGCGCCGGCAATTTCAAATGACACTTGCCGCGACTGTTCGCTCATGCTTTGATTGCCTATCCACTTCAGCCGAAGTAAATTGGATTTGCCTTTGAGGCCGAGAACGTTCGCTATATTTTCTTCCAATAGAGATATTTTTGCGCCTTCGTCAATGAAAGCGAAAATGTTGATTTCGCCTTTGGGACCTTTCAGCTTGACAGGCAAATATTTGAGGAGTGTTTTGTTACGTTGTGGTGAATTCGATCGAGCGAGTGGATGTTGTGGATTTTGATACACGGTTTGAACAGTTGCCACAGCTTTATCAGCTGATGAAATATTGTTTTTGTTATTATCACTGGAACTATGAAGCAACCGATTGTGGAATTTATTACACGAGGATATACCACACACTCGTCGCTTGCGGCAATTCTGTACACTGTGACCAGGTTGCAAACAACAAAAACACAGATGCTTATTCTTTACTATACTCCAGCGATTCGAACAATCGGCATCTTTAAATTTTGAGCACGTATTTAAAATATGGCTTTGGTCACACACTACACACTTCTTTTCTTCTTTTGTTACAGTCATTACGGGCTTGGACGACATTTTAGGTTTGTGGTACACCAAATCGTTGGGCATATACTTTGTTGGCATAACATCTATTGCCATGGACACATACATGGCGGTGTGCTGCAACCAATTGCTAAATTCACGCACAGTGGGATATGGCTTTTGCATTTCGAAGACGTGGCGAGTCCACTCTTCCCTCTTGTTCAGTGGCAGTTTGCTGATTAATTCGTCGAGCAACATTGGATTATTTAGATGTGGTACCGCACCGGAATTTTCTAGAAAGGCAGCTAGGTTTGATACCATTGTGCTAAAATTGAGTATATCGGCGATTCGTCCTCCGGTAACGGGTGGGAACGCTCGAACTTTCGCTATTTGGCTTCTAATAAGTAGCTCTGGGCGACCGTAATGAAATTCTAATGTTCTCATAGCCGTATCTACAATGGATGGGTGGATCAACAACGACTCCACCTGTTGTCTGGCTTTCCCCTTTAGGGCTTTCTGGAGACGTAACAGATTCTCCAATTGCGAATATGAATTCATTTCCGTGGTTTCCTTAAAGGCCACAGAAAACATAGGCCACTCTTCGGGAGAGCCATGAAAATCTGGCAAATCTAAAATTTTACGTACCTGGCTGGTGCTGGGTGCTATTTGAGCTTTGTGATTGATGAGCTGCGGTGTAATTTGTGGGTTGGACGCTGCAGGCATGTAGCTCGCTGGCAGAAGATTTAAGGAATAAGGGCTGGTGTGGCAGTACGGCTGCATTATTGCTGGCGGGCACGTGGTAGACCGGATATAGGGGCCGAAGGCAGCGTCGGGCTTGACGTTGGCAGAAGTAACGCTGGCAGAGGTAGCGTTGGCGTAGTTGGTGCTGGCAGTTGTAGCACCGGCAAAGTTGGCGTTGGCAGAAGTAACGCTGGCAGAGGTAGCGTTGGCGTAGTTGGTGCTGGCAGTTGTAGCACCGGCAAAATTGGCGTTGGCAGTTGTAGCGCTGGCGTAGGTGGCGTTGGCATAATGGTTACTAAAAGAATAAGTCTCGGCAGGAATAGCGCTGGCTGAAGTAGCGCTGAATGTTGTGAAGTTGGCAGAGGTAACTTCGGTTGGCTTGAAGCTAACAGGAATAGCTTCGATGCTAGGTACGTCGGCACTGATGACGTTGTTAGCGGTTTGTTGATTTAGGGCTTCGATGTATTGGACTTTTTCCTTTTCCGATGAGGCTAGCGACGTTTGCAAGGCTTTTATTTGCTCGCGTAGTTCTTCGATCACTTTGTCTTGCTGAACTATCGCGCAATCATTTTCGTCGTCACTCGAACTTCTTTCACCATTTTTGTCGGCCATTTTGGCTTCGCGAACTTTCTCGACGCGTTTCTAATGACGGAGGTTATAACGCGATACTTCTTCGCCGGATTTTTCGTAGGCGCGATCACCCGAAGATTTCATGAACAATTATTACGGTTATCGAAAATTTATATAAACGCGATTTTTTCAGCATGTATGTATATGCAAAATTAAGACAATACATAAAAAGATGTTGCAGGCAAAAGCAACAATGCCTCAAAATACGAGGCTTATAATAAACAACACTTTAAGTTCACTGTATTTTATTTGTTGTTAATGAAAAATAGTTTATAAGTAAATGAGTTTAAAGTTATTAAATGAATTAAGTTTAACAAATTGTTTATATTATGTGAAAATAAAAGTGACGTTTTTATGTATTGTCGCGCCTCGTACGCGTCTGAATTTCCGTAAGCAACTGGACTTTTAAAGCACGCTTCGGTCAATTCAACGGCGTTTACAGTTCAGGCATGGTTGCATTTTTTGGTAAAATATTACAAAGGAATTTTTTAGTATGAAGTGATAGTTCAGGTTTAGTACATAAATATTTGAATACAGTTTTCTTCTAATTAGTACAAAAAACAATTTTAATATGGGATTGTATGATTAATCGGTAACACGCCGTGTCTTTGCACCGAATTAAACCAAACTTACACACATCATCTATATATATAAATGTGAAAATCTGTCCCTATATTCGCTTAAAACTCGCGAACGGGCTCACCTATCCAAACCAAATTTTTAGGCTTTGTTTGGACTATTCAGTAGATGGTTTGTGTTTTAAAATTTTAAGAATCGGATACCAGGGTCTCGAGAAATAGGCCAAAACGTGAACCCGGGTAACCCTAGGATGTGTTTGTACAATATGGGTAGCAAATGGAAGCTGTTGGTGAATGCTTTAGTTCAGAGTATTTTTCATGCCGCTCCGTGACTAGGGTCCCGAGATAGAGACCAACACGTGGACCCTAGAATGTGTTTGTACAATATGGATAGCAATTGGAAGCTATTGGTGAATGCTTTAGTACAGAGTATTTGTCATGCCGCTCCGTGACTGGGGTCTCGAGATATAGGTCAAAATGTGGGCCCGGGTAACCTTCGGATGTGTATATACAATATGGGTATCAAATGGAAGCTGTTGGTGAATGCTTTAGTTCAGAGTATTTTTCATGCCGCTCCGTGACTAGGGTCCCGAGATAGAGACCAACACGTGGACCCTAGAATGTGTTTGTACAATATGGATATCAATTGGAAGCTGTTGGTGAATGCTTTAGTACAGAGTATTTCTCATGCCGCTCCGTGACTGGGGTCTCAAGATATAGGTCAAAACGTTGGCCCGGGTAACCCTAGGATGTGTTTGTACAATATGGGTAGCAAATGGAAGCTGTTGATGATTCTATAGTATAGAGTATTTTTGATGCCGCTCCGTAACTAGGGTCTCGAGATATAGGTCAAAACGTGGACCCGGGTAACCCTAGGATGTGTTTGTACAATATGGGTAGCAAATGGAAGCTGCTGATGATTCTATAGTATAGAGTACTTTTAATGCCCCTCCGTAACTAGGGTCTCGAGATATAGACCGAAACGTGGACCTGGATAACCCTAGGATGTGTTTGAACCGGTACCTTACCTGTATATAGGTGACCACCACAATCAAATTTTAAAAATGTACAGAAAAGGCTATTGTGACATCTTTAGAAAGTATGTTGAATGAAAAAAATCAACTAATTCAACTGTTTAAACATTTTACGAGTTCTATAAAGAAAACTTAATATGAAACATTTCTTGCGATATAAAACAAACATTTTATGTATGGTGGTGCGAAGCCCACTGGGTGATGCTAGTAAATAAATATAAAAGAAAATTATGTGTATCGCCCGAACTGCAATCACCGCAAAATACTGCAAAAGCAGCAACAGGTTCGTTTCTGCAATTAAGCATAACATAACATCTTTCCTGTACCAGCAATAACGATTGAGAACAATCATCTTAGGAGCGGAAGAGTTATCTTAGGATAAAGCAGCACTACCCAAGTCGCCTCTAATACGAATATCTACAATAAATTAGCGGCTTCTTTTAAATCTGCTCTGGAGCACTCAAGAAGCAATTTCAGAAAACCCAACACCACAAAAGTAGTGGGAAATACGATCACAATGCACACATGCCACCCGAAATCTTTTATACTCGTAAATTATCTGCACCATGATTACCCATATCAAGAGTCGAAAGAAATCAATACCGCACACATTGCCAGAAATACGTGTCAAGTTAGTCGACCGATTAATATTGTTGACAATGAAACATTTTATTTATTAAATACAAATATTTTATTACACAAAGTAATTATATGGAATTTATTCGTATGTCATTCGATTGGATGAGAGCCACCGGGTGACGATTCGTCATTGCTGTCATCTTGTTCTGGACCAAGATCACACCATGGTTTCAATCCATCGCTTGCCAACACACCACAATAACGTCGTTGAGGTTTAGGTACATCGGGTAAGTCTTCGACCAAATATCTGTCGTGTGGCAGCACCTTGGTAATAATGGAAGGTCCTTTGAACAACGGATCAAGTTTATGTGACGTTCCAGTTGCCGTTGGTACATATTCTGTTACCACTAGATCGCCTACTTCATAGTGCCTTGGAGATTGGTGTCGCTTATCATACCGCTCTTTCCGTGCTCTCTTTGCTTTCTGCATCGCTTTATGCGCCTCTTGTCGCCGGTACTCTACATCACTAGGACTGCTGTTCTCATCTTCGATGGCTTGGATCAATCTATTGGTGGATACCTCACGTGGACTAAGGTTGAAGACCAACTGATTTGGACTGAACCCGGTGGTTGCGTTGTTTTGCGAATTTATGTTCCACTGCAGAGTAGGTAATGCTATGTCCCACTCGCGGTCATTCGTTGTTGTACATTTCAGTGAGGCAAGAACTGTTTTATTGATACGTTCCGCCTGCGCATTTGCCCGTGGAGTTCGAACCGCCACTTTCACCTGCTGAATGCCTTCTTCTGAAATGAAACGTGTAAACTCAGCAGACGTGAAAGCTGTACCTCTGTCTGTTGTCACTCTTCTTGGCTGCCCATATGTTCGGAAAAAGTCTCGGAGTGCATTGACCACAGGTGTTGTCTCCGTGTTTCGTACCGCTTTCAGTATGCAGTACTTGCTAAATGCACATACAACCACAAGTATATGCATATTTCCCTTTTTGCTTTTGGGGAATGGCCCTAGATGGTCCAAATGCAAAGATCTGAATGGAATCGGCATCACCTCGTCTAATACGTGTAGTTGACCCTCTGGTTTGCCTCCTTTGACTTTGTTAAGGCAACACTCAGGGCAAGCATCGATGTAAGGTTTTACATAGCGTCGTAAGCTTGGAAACCAAAAATGTTCTTGAATTCGTTTTACCGTCATTTATAGCGTGAAGTGTCCTGCATCGTCATGGTAGGATTTGGTTATGCGCCATCTTTGCCTTTGGTACCACCAACTGCTTCCGCCCATCTACGTCTCGGTACAATCGCCCTTTTTGTAGCGTGTAGTCTTTATACTCGTCGCGCTTCATCTTATCCTCATCACGTAAGCTGCAGATGATTTCTTTGAGTCGTGCATCTTGCCACTGCATCGAACCCAACCAGTCGTCGCCCTTTTCGAATACCTGCAAGACAAGATCTGCGACCGTATTAACTTTACCTGGGTGAAGTACTTGTGCTCGACTCATTCCGTCTACATGTGCCATCTTTGTCCCTGCGGAGTTAATCATACAAATGTTGTGCCCTGTACTTGGGCACAAACTTCCGGAAGAATCCAGTAAGACCCAGGAACTGTCGAACCATTGTCGTTGAATTAGGTGTTGGAAACTCGGTGATGCATTTCGTTTTCTCTGGTCCTGGTCGTATGCCTTCACTATCAATAGTATGCCCCAAAAAGTTGAAGACTTTTGACAAAAATGTACACTTTGATGGTCGGAGTGTTAAATTTGCTTGTTTTATGGCCTCCAGGAACTCTTGAAGTACATCGCATTCTTCCAGCTCCTCTTTTGTAGCGATGATAACCTCGTCTACGTAGTTAATAATCTTGTTTCGGTTTCGAAGTCGTTTAATTATATTGACAATTGTTTCTTGCAATACCATTGGGGCATTCACCCACCCAAATGGCATTACGTTGTGCTCGTACAAACCGTACGTGAGGAATGCAGTGTACGGTTTCGATTTTTCCTCCAGCGGGATCTGGTAATACCCCGACAGTTGTTTCTCGACTATAGGCATTACGAGGGGACTCGCTTGGTCGGATAATGTCGTTATCTAGTAATTTCTTTAAAATTTCTGATAATATCGGTCGTTGAGAAAATGGTACCTGATATCGTTTACCAATGATTGGCTTCGTAGTCGTCACTTCAATACTCATCTTCGCGTTGTTATATATCCCGATATTCCCCTATGTCTTCAGCAAAACTTGAGCGGAAAGTATCTAAAATATTCAGAAACTTTTCGCGTCCCTCCTTATTTAAACTGTTGGGTATGTTGAAAGCTTCGCTACTGACTTCGTCTATGTGCAAAACGCCGCTATTAATTACCATACGATACTCGCTGTTCTGCAAAACATCACGACCCAGTAATATGTCCGAGTGTAACATGCAGTCGTTAACAATATATAGCGTAATTGGAACGGGCTTGTCGTCTATCAGAGCATTTACTTTCACCTTACGCGTAACCTGAACTTCTGACCCTCCGAATCCGATGAATCGTTTACTTGCTTCGCAACTTGTAATACCCTCTGCTGCCTTAGCCGTAATCAATGAACTAACACTGCCTGTATCTACGAACGCCTCAAAATTCTTTCCATTCAATACCACTGTTTTTGTTACAGGAGGTGCTTCAACGTTGTCGTTTGGTTCCACAATTTTTACTACAGTGGGCTTATTCGCACAAGGTTTTGCTTCATGTCCCACCTTGGAGCAGATCGTGCACCGCTGCTTGCGTTGTGGTCGTGGACATTTCTTTGCAATGTGCCCGTACTCGTTGCGGTTAAAGCACTTCGGTCCCATTGACCTTCCGTTTTTACCAGTGGATTATTATAAAGTGGAGCTGCCGCTGTAGTTGCAGTAATAGCTGTCAAATTCTTTAGTGCCATTAGTAGTTCACTACATGTCGAAAAATTCATCGTTGCCAAACTTCGGGTTAGTGCCACGTCGTTGAGACCGCTTATGATATGTGAATTGATCGAGTTGTCATCGAGTCTACCTTGCTGACCCATTGTTAGCATCGCGTAAAAGTATTCAACGTAGTCCTCTCCATTTTTACGCTTTCGTTTTATTAGTGTTTTGTGCGTTTCAGCTGCATTGCATTTGACCGGGAAATCCCTTTCAAACGCACTAACGAATTGTTCCCAACTATTAAATACAACTTGGGAATCCAACCATCGCTTTGCTATACCCTTTAATTTGTGTTGAATTGCTACGAGAACTAAATCCTCACGACAATTGTATGCACCACGTAACTGCTCGATTACGATAATGAATTGTTGTGCTGATGTAAGATCTCTTATGGGATCAAAATCGGGCATAGTCCCTACCATATCCTGTATAGACATTATCCCATGTGTTGTTAAACTTTGCGCATTACTACAATTCAATACTGGTTGCGTTGGTCGTGAGTTTTCATTATTTTGTTGCGTTTGGATGGTGGTATCGATGGTGCGTGCTGAATTTATTGTGCTAATGGCTATAGTTAACGTAGACATCGCCTCCTTCAACCCATTGATTTGCGTTTGTAAATCATTTTCATCTTCCAACTCTGCTGGATCAATTTCGTCGCTGTCCCAAATTTCCTGCAACTTCGCTATCTTGCATGCTTTCGCGCCTGTCACCGTTGCGTTGTTGTTTCGTAGGAGCAGGTTCAGCTGGCTGACCCTTAACCCTAGAAAACTAAACCCCGCCTCTGAGGCGCAAAAATTGTCAGTTCTACGTATTTCATTATGATTGAATGCGAGTGGCAGCACGAGCTTTCAAACCATTATAGTAGTCTCTTGTGTGAGTTTGTGGATGAACGTTCATTGCGCAAAGTTTTTTTGTTACGGAGATATATTAATTCGTGTTGCCTGAGAGGCGAGGTTTAGTATTAAAGGTATTTTTCTGACTACATATTATTTGTAAATATTTCCTTTTTTTCGACAGTAGTTATAATGTTAATGGCTTTTTCGTTTAGAGATGTGTACTTCTGACTCCCAAATAGAAAAATGGCTGGAGGAGCTGTCGCTAAATGGAAGCGCAATAGAGGACAATTTAGAAAAGGATTTCGATTCAGACGATAGTCTAATTGATCCAAACTTTCAAATTGAATCTGAAGATGAAGTTGAAAATATAATTGTAGGCAATCAAGAATTGACTCCTGTTGCAGTTTCACCTATAGACGTACCACAAAGTAATGACCAACCTAATAACTCTTTAATAATCAAGCCTTCCGAAGCTATTGTAAGAGGTAAGAACAATTTCATTTGGTCGACTGAACCGTTTTCTACAAAACGAAGCTCAAGTAGAACTCCAGCGAGGAATATTGTTCATATTTTACCGGGATCAAAGAGAGAATTTAGGGACCTTACAAAGCCTTTAGATTGTTTTGAAAAACTTTTCACACCAAATATAATTGAAGAAATTCTTCTTTATACCAACGAAGACATTAAAGTTAAATCAAATAATTATAAAAAACAAACCACAACCACATCATTAACTAGAACAGAAGAACTTCGCGCTCTCCTTGGAATTTTGGTTTTAAGTGGTGCGCTAAAGAACAACCATTTGTCAACTAAAGAGCTTTTTGATCCTTTGCTCTGCGGATCTAAAAATGTTGCTACAATGAGTATGGAACGTTTCAGATTTCTTATAAATTGCCTTCATTTTGATGATCGGATCACACGAGAAAATAGAAGAAAGACCGATAAACTTGCTCCCATTCGAAACATATGGGAGATTTTTATTCAGCAATGTAGAGATAACTTTAAACCGGGGTCATATGTGACAATAGACGAACAGCTACTAGCATTTAGAGGTCGATGTCCATTCCGAAGGTACATACCAAACAAACCAGCAAAATACGGAATTAAAATTGTGCTAGTCTGCGATGTCAGAACTAAATATATGTTTGATGCTTCACCATATTTGGGAAAAAATTTTAATACAGTAGCTGGCGAACCGTTAGGTTCTTATTATTGTAAGCTTCTCACTAGAACTATACATGGAACAAATAGAAACATAACTGTAGACAATTGGTTCACTTCCATACCATTAGCAGAACAGCTGTTAGCGGATCCTTATAAGTTAACTTTAATTGGAACAATCAAAACTAACAAAAAAAGAGGTTGTCTGTAAAGTCGGTTTACTGACGATAGTTTAACGTGATAACGTCATAAGAAAATACTGATTGCATGGTTGCATTTTTCAAAAGAAAATTTTAATTTTATTTGTTTGATAGATATTTTGTATGGATATAGAGAATGAGTTAACATTAACATAACATAATATACTTTAACATAACATAACATAACATAACATAACATAACATAGCATAACATAACATAACATAACATAACATAACATAACATAACATAACATAACATAACATAACATAACATAACATAACATAACATAACATAACATAACATAACATAACATAACATAACATAACATAACATAACATAACATAACATAACATAACATAACATAACATAACATAACATAACATAACATAACATAACATAACATAACATAACATAACATAACATAACATAACATAACATAACACAACATAACATAACATAACATAACATAACATAACATAACATAACATAACATAACATAACATAACATAACATAACATAACATAACATAACATAACATAACATAAAATAACATAACATAACATAACATAACATAACATAACATAACATAACATAACATAACATAACATAACATAACATATCATAACATAACATAACATAACATAACATAACATAACATAACATAACATATTACCCCGTATTAAAGCACTTATCAACAGCTTTCATTTGATACCCATATTGTACATACACAACCAAAGGTTACCCGGGTCCACGTTTTGACCTATATCTCGAGACCCCAGTCACGGAGCGGCATGACAAATACTCTGTACTAAAGCATTCACCAACAGCTTTCATTAGATACCCATATTGTACATACACGTCCGAAGGTTACCCGGGTCCACGTTTTGACCTACATCTTGAGACCCTATCTACCAATAGGTATTCAAACTATACGGAAATCATCTTCAATACCTACTTAACAATGTGTGTAAGTTTGGTTTAATTCGGTTCAAAGACACGGCGGGTCCACGTTTTGGCATATATTTCGAGACCCTAGTCATCAATAGGTATGAAAATTACCCCGTATTAAAGCACTTCTCAACAGCTTTCATTTGATATCCATATTGTACAAACACATTCTAGGGTCCACGTTTTGGTCTCTATCTCGAGACCCTAGTCACGGAACGGATGGAAATACTCTGAACTAAAGCATTCACCAAAAGCTTCCATTTGATACCCATATTGTACATACACGTCCGAAGGTTACCCGGGTCCACGTTTTGACCTACATCTTGAGACCCTATCTACCAATAGGTATTCAAACTATGCGGAAATCATCTTCAATACCTACTTAACAATGTGTGTAAGTTTGGTTTAATTCGGTTCAAGGACACGGCGGGTCCACGTTTTGGCATATATTTCGAGACCCTAGTCATCAATAGGTATGACAATTACCCCGTATTAAAACACTTATCAACAGCTTTCATTTGATATCCATATTGTACAAACACATTCTAGGGTCCACGTTTTGGTCTCTATCTCGAGACCCTAGTCACGGAGCGGATGGAAATACTCTGAACTAAAGCATTCACCAACAGCTTCCATTTGATACCCATATTGTACATACACATCCGAAGGTTACCCGGGTCCACGTTTTGACCTATATCTCGAGACCCTATCTACCAATAGGTATCCAAACTATACGGAAACCATCTTCAATACCTCCTTAACAATGTGTGTAAGTTTGGTTTAATTCGGTGCAAAGACACGGCGGGTCCACGTTTTGGCATATATTTCCAGACCCTAGTCATCAATAGGTATGAAAGATACCTTATGTTTTCCATGGTCAGGTCGTGGACGTATTAAAGCACTTATCAACAGCTTTCATTTGATACCCATATTGTACATACACATACGAAGGTTACCCGGGTCCACGTTTTGACCTATATCTCGAGCCCTATTTCCAAAATAAAATATAATCCATGTTACTCGTGATGTAGCTTTCGAATGGTGAAAGAATTTTTAAAATCGGTCCAGTAGTTTTTGAGCCTATTTATTACAACCAAACAAACAAAGTTTTCCTCTTTATAATATTAGTATAGATATGGTAAATATTACCATACATTTTTTCCTTCATATATAATAAAAAAATTAATAATAATAACATTAAGACAACAGGTATTATTAACAAACTTGGTTTTATTTTAAATTCTTCAAGTAAATCAAATTAATAATAATCAAACTTATGCCCTGACCGATAGGGGCTTCCAAAAAATTAAAGATGCGGTGAACCAACTGTTCACCGATAACATAAAAACACGATTTAAATTAGTCAAATATAATTTTATTCCGCATTGGTTGCGGTTCCGATTCTAACTAACCTTTACAAATTATAATTCTTACCAACTAACTGCTTAACCTAAGCTAATTCGCCAACGTTGCAGTTCCCACCACTTGCTGTTATTTCGCAATCGTTGGGTTGCGCGTGTTGGCCAATATGCTGGCCTTGCAATTCCCAGGCATTGGATATTGCAATTGATCGCTTGCGCGTGTGTCGCGTCAGCGAAAGTTCTTGTGTGAACTTTAGTTGGAGCAATGAACTCACGTGTAGTGCAATGTGATCACAGGGTGCGACGTTGGGAAGTGTAGTGGTGTATGGCAACATAACTCCTCCCCCTTTAAAGATCTGCGTCTCGCAGATCAAAAGACGAAAATTGCGAAGGAGTAAAATGTTGTAGAGAGTAATTACAGTTTCCTGGCGACATGTTGATACTGACTGGTGTGGCTGGCAGGCTATTGTCCAGGCGATGGATGTCAGGAGCAGATCTTCCTCTAATGATTCTGCTGTTGTTAGTGTTATCTGTCCAATGAGTCGGGATTTCAACTGGCGGAAGGTCTAGCTTTCTATTGTAACATCTCCACAGCATGGCGGCAATAAGAACAATTGCGCATATCGAGAGGATTTCTGAAGCGAGAGAGAAATTTACCTTTTCATTAACGTACCCAAGATACCTTATGTTTTCCATGGTCAGGTCGTGGACGTATTCTAGGTTGACCTTCATTGTATGGCTCTTCACCTTTGATAGAACTGCTGGAAGGGCCTGTGCGGTAATAGTTTCATAACTAGAAAATACTTGGTCACCAATGGTGACTGTTTCGTTATTTAATTGGATTACGTAGGTGCCATTTACCGTAATAGAGGCATTGTTATTTTTGATTACTCCTTGGAAGTTTGATATAAACACGGTGTTCTCGTTTATCAGCTCTATTTGTGACCCATTCTGTCTGATGAATTCGCAGTTGGCTTCTCCACCTTTTAGGAGTCGCGGTAGGCAACTGCTTTCTTCCAGTTTAATCAAGGATTCTGATTTACATACCGTGGACGAGCTGATTACCAGGCAATTCTTTGTTAGACCGTACGTCTCTTCCTGGTTGACAAGCATCCTGTCAAAAGGGAGATTTAGTTGCTTACCTCCATAGATTCCAGCGAGAGTAACCAGGAGATTATATTTTTTAGTTGTTACTTTTGGCATTGAAAGGACGTAGAGGAGAAGTGTCCCGTTAGTCAGTACCGACGGTTGGCCATATTCGATTGCTTCTATTATATTCTGATATGGGAGCGTTTCTATTTCTGATAGAATTTGGTTAACTTCGTCCATATCCAGTAGGTTGGTGTTGACAATTCCATTCTTTGCCAGCTGACATCCCCGCACCATTTCGTTTACATCCTCACGAAGAAGAAAAATATTGTGAAGTGCGTTTTGTCTGAGTTCCATGATTTCTGTTTCCTTTGCCACGTTATTCGTGCGGTCCACGACCTCGTCGATTTTTTCCAATACCTCCTGTGTAGCCGTGAATAGTTTCTTATTAACCCTGTACTGATGGTTGCTATTCTGAATTATCTGATTTTGACTGTGCAGGATATTGCTCCAATCCGTTGCGTCAGGTGATCCTGCTATCCATTTCCACGCTGAGCCTAGCCAGTCAATAGATCGAGTATTTCTTGCTCTACCTGTGTTGCCCATTAGTTCATGAAGTCGTTCTAGCGTTTGATTGATGTAGTGCTGTGCTAATATCTGGTCCTCAATTCGGTTTGTTAAGTTTTCCATTTGCCTCAAGGTTGTAGCATATTGTTGCAGATTGATGACGTGCACCAGTTTGAATGACCCGCCAATGATCCACCCGTTTCCATATTGGATTGTTACGATCGGAGCCTTGTAATTGAAGATGTTCAGACCGCTGATGGCATTTGCCAGCAGTGGGAATCTGAAACGCAAGATGTTAATTCTAATTTAATGTAGTTAGTAAGTTAGTAGTTGTTAGGTTCTAAGAAGGTATTTCGTAAAAAGCGAAAAATGTTGTTGATAGTAGGAAGGTATTATTAGTAAGCGGAATTCTCAGGATTAGATTGAATATCATTAAACTAGTGTTACTATCCTGGTTTAGGATTTTAGCTTTTCCTGCGATATTATTTTGTTAGTGTGTTAGTGGTTTAAAGTTTACAAGTGGTTTACAAGTTATGTTCTTTTAGTATATTTTTTTCTTTTGGATAAAACGATTTTTTATTATGATTAGTAGGGAAGATTAAAAAGAAAAATTTGTTTAAATTTACTTTATATTGTTATTACAAAAATATTCATAAATACAAATGAAAAGGAACAAAAAATTAGGAAAAAACCAAAATGGGAAATATGTTGGGTTTGTGTTTTTTTTTTTTTTTTTTTCTTTCTTCTCCAGCCGATTATGCGGGGGAGGCATTTTAAATTTTTTTTTTTTTTTCTTTCTTCTCCAGCCGATTATGCGGGGGAGGCATTTTAAATTTTGTTTTTTTTTCTTTCTTCTCCAGCCGATTATGCGGGGGAGGCATTTTAAAAAAAAAATTTTTTTCTTTTCTTTCTTCTCCAGCCGATTATGCGGGGGAGGCATTTTTAAATTTTTTTTTTCTTCTCCAGCCGATTATGCGGGGGAGGCATTTAAAAAAAAAAATTTTTTTTTTCTTTCTTCTTCAGCCGATTATGCGGGGGAGGCATTTTAAATTTTGTTTTTTTTTTCTTTCTTCTCCAGCCGATTATGCGGGGGAGGTATTTTAAATTTTGTTTTTTTTTCTTTCTTCTCCAGCCGATTATGCGGGGGAGGCATTTTAAATTTTGTTTTTTTTTTTTTCTTCTCCAGCCGATTATGCGGGGGAGGCATTTTAAATTTTTTTTTTTCTTTCTTCTCCAGCCGATTATGCGGGGGAGGCATTTTAAATTCTTGTATAGGACAGAGGGCCATACTGTTCTCGAACCAGCTACGGAGAGATCGCCAGCATCCCGTTTGGAAGTAGTGTAGCCATTTGTCAAATTCGATGTCACTACGAGCCTACTAGGGCACGATTCATCCCACTAACAAGCCCGCTCTTGTAGTAATGACCATTTCCTTTTGTTCTGGACTAGAGGTATGATCATTTTTCGAACCAGCTATGGAGAATCGCGTTATCCGGTTAAGGCACGATTTGTCCCACTTACAAGCCCGCTCTTGTTAGATTAACTACCCCTTAGTACCAAGTTTTCTTTCTTATTTTAGTTTATTTCAGTATGATTCTTTATTATTTTTTATTTTAATGTTTTTTTTTTGTTTGTTTTATTTTTTTTGTTTAAGTGCTAGGATATGTATTCCTGCGTTTCACATTTTTTATGTGAGTTTTATGTATTTTCTTGCCACTTAGCGTGGTGACTGATACTTTATTGTCCTTTGCAACAATTTCTTTTTTATGCACGGGTTTTTGCTTTCCCTTAATCTGCTTTGTCCTTCACGTATATGACATCGTTTTCGTCATAACGCTCCGGAAGAGATCTTTTCTTATTGTGACGTTTGATCTGGTCTAGCTGCTTTTTTGTCAGCAAGGCTTTCAAATATTTATTAGTTTTTCTACTTTTTTCTAACAGCTCCTGATAGTTAGAGGATCTTGCTCGATTAAAAAATATTTCACTTGGTTTTTGGTTTATAACCGAGTGAATTGAATTATTGTATCGATCCACTGCTATGTTAACTAATTCTTTTGTCCTTAACTTTGGGTTGTCTATCTTCAGGCATCTAATTATTGCAATTAAGGTAGAGTGGAGTCTTTCTACCTGACCATTCACTTCGCTTCTTTGGGATGGTGTGCGATACAATTTTATTCCTAAAGAGTGTAACAGGTTCTGGATAATTGGACTAATTAAACCGCGGTCGTTGTCGGTCACGAGAATATCAGGTGTTGTAAAATAGTGTAGGAGTTTTATTATTTTGTCCTTAAGGTGCAAAGTGGACTTGTTACGTAAATGGAAAAGTTTCGCAAAGTTTGAGAATTTGTCGATAACACTGAGGAATTTCTCCCCTTGAATTTCAAAAATGTCCAAATGGATTATCTCACAAGGACGTGATGGGATTGGTGTTTTTTGCAGCTCTGGTGCATTTGGATGCCTATCGTATTTACTGACCTTACAAATTTCGCAGGACGAGACATATCCTTTGATTATACTGTTCATTTTGGGAAAGTAGTATTTCTCCAGGAGTTGTTTCTTATTCTCTGTGGCATTGCGGTGAGCCCTTTTATGTTCTGCCCATATTATATCGCAAATCCTATCCGGATCCCTCAAATCTTCTACCATAGTCTGAGCTACTCGGATCTTATATTGCATAAAATTTTCTAAATATACCTTCTGGAGTAGTCCTAATTGAGCTTCTGGAATCTTAATACCATTGATTACGTTTGGTCTTAGTTTTTTCTTGAGGACGTCGATAAGCTCTGCTTCGCTAATTCCCTCTGACCCTAGGTAGTGTCGCGAGTAACCGGGATGGGGTTCCTCGAATATTTCCAATCTACCTCCAAATACAAGTTGGTTTCTGAATGCGTTTATTGGCGCTTCCACGAACGGTATCAGATCCGAATTATCTTGCTCCGCACTGTGGGCGGTGTTGCCTGTTGAATCGTCGTCGTTTATCGATGTAAGGGGATTCGCCTGAGTTTTTAAGCGGGAAAGAGCGTCTGCCACGACGTTTGATTTACCTGGTTTGTATATTATTTCATAATTATATTCTTCGATTCTAGACTTCCATCGCTTTAGTTTTGCATTGTAGTTCCGGTTGCTGAGGGAAAACGTCAATGGTTGATGGTCGGTGAATATTCGTATCCTCTTAGCGCCATATAGGTAGTTCCGGAGATTGTCCAATGCCCAAACAATGGCGAGCATTTCCTTTTCGTTGGTCGCATATGCTTCTTCCGTAGTACTTAGGCTTCTTGATATAAATGCTATTGGTTTATCCTTACCATCGTAATCTTGTGACAACACGGCACCAATAGCGAAGTTTGAAGGGTTTGTCGAAGTTGGGGAAGGTTAGAACTTCCGATGTCGTCAGTATCTCCTTGAGATCAATGAATGCCTTTAGCGCTTCTGTGTCCAAGCTTATGGGTACCTTTTTGGATTGCGTTGCCTTTACCTGTGCGTGCTCTCCTCGTGTGAGGTTTGTTAGCGGTTTTGCAATTTTAGCGTAATCTCGGATGAATTTTTTATAATATGATGTTAAACCTAGGAAACTTTTAAGTTCCTTTAAGCTGGAAGGAGGAAGCATTTTTCTTATTGAATCTACTTTTTTTGGGTCTGGGAGTATTCCCTCGGAGGTCACAATATAACCTAGAAACTCTACGCTTGTTTTAAGGAACTGCGTTTTTTCTAGATTAACTCTGAGACCTGCGTCCAAAAGCCTATGGAGAATGGTCTCGATGTCTCTTAAATGAGTATCCTGGTCTTTGCTGAAAATTATAATGTCGTCAATGTATACGAAACATGTACGACCTATGAATTCTTTGAGCACGTCGTCTATCATTCGTTGAAAGATAGAGGGTGCATTTTTGAGACCAAAAGGAAGCCGCAAAAATTCGTATTTTCCATTCATTGTGGAAAATGCCGTTTTTGCGATGTCGCTGTCCTTCATTGGAATTTGGTGAAATCCCGAAGTGAGGTCAAGTGTTGTGAAATATTTAGCATTACCAAGACTCGCGATGGTGCCATTAATGTCAGGTATAGGATACGTGTCAGGGACAGTTACTGCGTTTAACCGCTTAAAATCTATGACCATTCGATATTTCTTTTCCCCATCAGACTGAGATTTTTTCGGCACAATCCATATGGGCGAATTGTATGGGCTTTTTGAAGGACGAATTATTCCTTCTGAAAGTAAATTCTGGATTTGCTTCTCAACTTCTTCGCGCATGTTTACAGGGTAGGGGTAACTTTTTGTGTAGATAGGGTTTCCGGTATTAGTTCTTATTTCGGCTTGGACATTGGTTTGGATTTCCATACTGCGGTCAACCGGACCAAACAAGGTTTCGTATTTATTCAATATTTGGTAGAGCTTATTTTTAGTAAGGTTAGTGATATTTGGATCCAGCGGGATGTTTGTTTCTATTTTATTAACTTGTTGCGCTATTTTTCGCTTAAGGGGCAATACTACATTTGGTTTTAGCATAAGGACGTTGAGTTCTCTGTCTATTACCGTTTTGACTTCAGTCAACGTGTCGTCGCCTACGATCCCGTCGAACAATTTGAGTCCTGGGAGGACGAAAAATGTGGTGGGAGTGTCTTTGCCTACAAACTTAAAAAAATATCCACATACTTTTCTGTCTACTTTTATGTCGCCACTGGCAGAGGTTACTTTGAATGGCTTTTCCACTGGCACGGTGTTGCGTGCTACGCGTTCACTGATGTAATTTTTGTTTGCCCCCGTGTCGACTAGAAACTCTAACATACCCTGATCATGCGTAACATATTCTAAATATGGTACGCCAGACATGAGGCTCCTATGGTAAAATTTACCTGATCCTCCGTGAGTTGTTCTTTGCTTGCTGTATCCGGGATAAATTCTTTATCTACCGGTATCAGGTGGAACAGCTTTTGTTGTTTATTAGCTGTTTGGTTCATGTGTCCCGAGGAACCTGCACCCCTATTTGCGCCGTCGTATGGGGTAAATCTAGTGTTTCGCGACTGGGAAGATGGCTCGTAATTTGATTTTACCAACGCCGACGGAGTGCTCCGCCAATTTTGCGGTCTTGTTTGCCCCGAACCTGAGTAAGACGGTCTTGGTACTTTCCGGTTGCCATCTTGCCACGTTCGTTTGTTGTTCGGCTGGCGTGGATGTTGCTGGTCTGAATAGCCTTGGCCATTGTAATCCCGCCTGTTACGGGAGAAGGATGGGGTATCAATAATATTCCCGTCACCTCTATTTGCTAGAGATGGACGGTGAAATGTATTTCTGCGGTCCGCATTCCGCAACTTCAGGCAAGCAGAGTATGCCTCTGGTAAGGATTTGACATTTTGAACGAGGAGCAGGGCTGGTAGATCCCCGTTGAGACCTCTAATGAACACATCTAGGGCTCTTCGACGGTGCGCCTCTGTTAGCGCTTCAATTGTTTCCTTATGTGCGTACTTTTCTGGTTCTATGGTGTTTATCATTAGGGATAACTGTTTTTGGATTTGCGAATAGAAGTCGGATAACCTCTGCCGCCCTTGAGACATTAACGTCAGTTGCTGTTCCAACGTTTGTAAGTCTCTAGTGTCTGCGTAGTGCAGCGAAAGGGTTTCTTTAATTTTTGCCCAGTCTGAATCGTGGATGTTGTGCGCAAGTAGCGCAGAATCGGCCGCCCCCCTAATTTTTCCCCTAATATGTCTTAGGATGGCGGTATATATCGGCTTGTGCCGCACAATTTCGTAGTCTTTTATTACTAACTCTACACTATGCACCCAGGAACCATAGTGTTCCTGTGAACCATCGAATACTTGCAGCTCCTTGACACAGTCCGGAAGCTTGGCCACTTGAGTTAGTTCATCTTCCGTTCGAGGCGTAACTAGCGGCTCGACTGGTTGTGGCCTGGTGTCCGTGGACTGTCTCCGTACCTCCAGTACTTCCCTCTCTATTCGTTCCAGGTCCTGTGTAAGGCCTTGCAAGGAGTCATCTCTGTTCGTTGCTTCCACCCTATTGAGACGCTCCTCAAACTTCTTTACCTTACCAAGAATGGCATTCAGAGCGCCATTCATCTCTGTGAGGGACCTCGAAATCTCGTCGGTGTTCATTTTCTTGAAAATAGAAATATATATAGATAGAATAGATTTGTAAACTTACACAAACCAATATTTCATTGGCTTCTTGAAAAAACGGCGATACCAAATGTTTCCAAATTCGGAGTTCAGTCAAATTTTTTTTTTTTTTTTTTTTGATTTTTGGTATGCAAAATAAATCAATGCAATTAACTTTTCCTTTTTTTCCGAACTTGATTTCTTTTACACGAAATTTGCTGTTGAATTGGCAAATATGCACAAAAGCACGCACACACACAGCTAAGTATTGCACTTCACAAAGGATGTTTGACTGATTTTACAAGCACCAACTGGCATTCCAACAAAGCTTAATTTTTATCCAAAAAAACGAAAATTCTATTCAAATTTCTTGTTTCAATTCGTTTGTGGCAAACCACGTAAAATTTAGTTCAATTAGCACTTTATGTTACAGCAACTGCCTATGCCGATTTGTTGTTGACTTCGATTTTGACTCCGTTTTCGACTTTGCCATGGAAAATTTTGCTTGGACTTTACACTTTGACTGTGTTGCTTTGGCACATGTAGACAAATTTTGTTATTATCATTTATTGTTGTTTTTTTTTTGTTTTAAGTCACTTCGCACCGACTGCTCGGGCGCCACTTATGCCCTGACCGATAGGGGCTTCCAAAAAATTAAAGATGCGGTGAACCAACTGTTCACCGATAACATAAAAACACGATTTAAATTAGTCAAATATAATTTTATTCCGCATTGGTTGCGGTTCCGATTCTAACTAACCTTTACAAATTATAATTCTTACCAACTAACTGCTTAACCTAAGCTAATTCGCCAACGTTGCAGTTCCCACCACTTGCTGGTATTTCGCAATCGTTGGGTTGCGCGTGTTGGCCAATATACTGGCCTTGCAATTCCCAGGCATTGGATATTGCAATTGATCGCTTGCGCGTGTGTCGCGTCAGCGAAAGTTCTTGTGTGAACTTTAGTTGGAGCAATGAACTCACGTGTAGTGCAATGTGATCACAGGGTGCGACGTTGGGAAGTGTAGTGGTGTATGGCAACATAACTTCAATAAGAAGGCATATGCCAATACAAATACGTGAATTTATATATGTACATATGCGCATATACATACATATATACGCTCACTTAACTAGGGGAGAGCAAGATGTCGAACGTTGCCGTTCGTTTGCTTTGTTTGTTTTGTCGTTCCTTCCGCGCTTTCGCTTGCAGTTCATTCAATGCAATGAGCAAGGTAACTACATATGAGCAAGGTAACACTAATGTGAGCAAGGTAACACTAATGAGCAAGGTAACACTAAAGAGCAAGGTAACACTAATGAGCAAGGTAACACTAATGGGCAAGGTAACACTAAAGAGCAAGGTAACACTAATGAGCAAGGTAACTACATATGAGCAAGGTAACACTAATGAGCAAGGTAACTACATATGAGCAAGGTAACACTAATATGAGCAAGGTAACACTAATGAGCAAGGTAACGACACATTTTTTCGTGCGTGCAGCCTGTTAAATCGAATTATAAGACGTTATCACGTCAAAAAGAAATTCCAGATGAGTTTAAGCATAATACATCCCGTCGTATTGGAACATCCATGTTCGGTTTCCATGAGAAGTTAAGTCTTGTTAGCTATAAAGCCTCATAAAACTGTTTTTTTAATATCAACTATGCACGACAAACCCACACTTAACTCACTATCAAAAAAACCTGTAATTATTGAATCCTATAATGCAACAAAAGGTGCTGTTGACACTTTTGATCAGATGTGTTGTCATGCCAGCTGCAGCCGCAAAACCAGGCGTTGGCCATTATGTATGTTTTACGGTATGATAAATATGGCAGTATTGAATAGTTATATTCTCTATGTTTCAAACTGTGACCAAAAACAAATAAAGCCAATGAGCAGAAGGGATTTCATTAAGGATCTTAGTAAGGATTTGTGCTGTGACTGGCTCTCAATGAGACTTCAAGAAAGGTCATCTATGCAGAAACGAGTTCGTGAAGCAATAACCGACTCCATTCATAGCTCCGAAGAGCAGCAAGAAAACTCTGAACCACAAATAAAGAAAGGGAAAAGATCAATGTGCAATTACTGTCCATCAAGCAAGATACGTATGAGTGTTTATTATTGTGCAAAATGCAATAGAACATACTGCCTGGAACATAGATCCCCAAATTGCTATACATGTGATATAAGAAAAAAGGTCTGAATTAATTTTTATGTACAAAACAAAATGTTAATAATATATTTGAAATTCTTTATTTTTATGAAACTTAGTACAAATAGGTATAAGAAAAATATGAATTTTATGTTTTTGTTTTAAAGAAAAAAAAATTATAAAATTTTTTCTAAATGATATCCTTGCAAAAAAAAAATTTAAGTGTTAATTTAGTAAGTACATAATTGGCTTATAAAAACAATTTGATGAAATATTTTTTTTATATTATAGTTAAATACTCCAACTCTGAAAAAATAAAATGTTTTTCAATACAAAAACTTAACAAAAATTACAGAAGAGTTTTGTTTTTTTTAAAAGTAGCCTGATAGGCGAGCTTTAGTTCTAAGCGTTTAAAAAAAAGGTTTAGTTTTCTAGGGTTAATGTTGATAATTTAATCATTTTATTTATTTGATGCTGTCTCCAGATTTTTTTCCAATCCGTTCGCGTTTAGTTGTGAAATTCAACTGCCGTATTTCTTCTTCATTGCTTGTAAAATCTTTGCTCTGCCGCGATTTTTCTTTTTCTCCCCTCAAACTGCGCAGCTCTTTATGTATATTCGTTGCTTCGTTGCTGTTGTCGCTGCTGACTGCTCAGTTCTGCAATGTTGCGCGCAGTGTTACCAGAACCAATCGCAGCAGCGTACTAAAGCGATGATCAAAAAAGTAATAGATAGTAATAGAAAAATAATCCGCAATTATTTCACGTGAGAAAATGTTCAGAAACACTCACCTTTCCATACTGATCACCTATCAACAGGATTTAATTGACTAAAACGAAAACAAAACACTCACTATCACACTGACATGCTCATCACAGTGACAATTCTCGAACTGAATAAACTTCTAACAAAGCAGTAAAGCTCATTCAGAAAGGCAGAGTCAAATAAACGTCATAACACAGTCAGTAACACAGGAAATCACTAATTAACATATATTCTTCCAACATTAGCGGGTTTAATATTTTAAGCCTTTATGGCCAATGCGCACGTTGCAAGTTGCAACGTGTTGTATCGTGTTGTTATACATATTCAAAATTGACGATGTGCAGTAGCGGAGAAATTATTGTCAAAAGGGCGAATGAAACAAAAATATCTCCATACATATGTCCTTTTAGTATACATCATGTTTACTTTTATGGCTGCTGCTCGCCCTCTCTCGTTGACAATGGGACTTACATAAACAGCGATGGATAAAGAAGGTTTCCCAATACGTCTTTTATAAAACATTTTTTTCAAAATTTGGCTGAAATTGTAATTTAAAACATGAACAATTTTTTCCTGTTTCCTCTTAGAATTGGAAATTGTAATAGATTTCATATGAAGTGTATAGCGTAATAAACTGAGAACAAATGTAATAGATCTATTACAATTGTAATAGACTGGCAACACTGGTTGCGCGTTTGCCTTCGTTGCACGTTGATTTTATTTTTCGTTTCTTTTTGTAGGCGTAGTCGTTCATTTAGCTTCTGATTTGTCAAGTTAGTCGACCGATTAATATTGTTGACAATGAAACATTTTATTTATTTAATAGAAATATTTTATTACACAAAGTAATTATATGGAATTTATTCGTATGTCATTCGATTGGATGAGAGCCTGTCACTTTCAACCGCTCAACTTCGCGTTCAATCTCTCACTGTCGTGCCATTGCTTTAAATACGATTGTAATGCATATGACGATCGAAATATGATAACACATCAAAACACTACCGCAAAGTGGTACGGAATTCTATAGGCCATCAACTAGCAGAAGACCAGCTCAGCACAACCGCACCCGACATCCACATTTAAATTCCGTAAACTCAACATCCACTTGAAACTAGGCCACCTACTGGCAGAAGATCAGCTCAATACATTCGCACTCAACGACCATACGAAATATTGTCACAGCATGGAAATAGGCCACAACAACAAATGGAGTTGGAGTGCAGGCTTAGTTTTAGCATATTTTTCCCTTGCTCACTCCTCTCGGGAGCATAGGGCCTCGACAAGACTCTTCCACCGTACACGGTTCTGTGCTGTTGTTTTTGCACCGTCCCATGAGATGTCGGAATCTGCTAGTTCGCGCAGCATCGACCTCTGTCCAGTCCAGTGCCATTCTCGTGATGCTGTCTGGTGGTTTTCTCAATGTATGATCTTTCCAAATGCCACTTTCTGTGTTTCATTTGCCTAAGGATGGGTTCCTCGTTCGTGAATATCCACAGTGCGGCGTTACAGATTGTGTTTGGCCAGAATATTCCGCAGATGATACGAAGGCATTTATTGATGAAGGATTGTAGCTTCTGTGTGATGGTGTTAGAGGCCAGTTCGCATGAGCCGAATATTCGTAGTTTAATGCGCCTGGAGATTTGCGAACTCCCCCATATTGTATACATTCGCCCGAATGCCGCCTTTGCATTGTTTAGCCTGCAGGTGACATTTTCATCTGCTCCACCATCTGCCGTGATGATGCAGCCGAGGTAGCAGAAGCTTTCGACGAATTCCACCGGGCATCCGTCACCCAATATCTGCCTTGCGTTATTGTGGTTAACTCTCATGGCCTTGGTCTTGGTGATGTTAACTTCCAGTACGACAGTGCGTGCCAGCGCGACTAGTTTGTCCGCCTTCGTTTGCATGTCAGAGAGTTTAAGTGAGAGGAGGCAGATGCAATCGGCGATGTCCAGGTCCTCAAGATGTCTGGTGAAACTCCATACGATGACTTTTGTGTGCAGGGTCAGTTGGCTTATAACGTCATTAAGGACGACGGCGAAGAGAAGGGGCGACAGCTGATATCGCCTTTGTGAAGCACTGCCAGTTCTCGTACTCCTTGTCCACTCAGTGCCAGCCATACTGCATCTCGTATGATAGTGTCGAACGCCTTTTCAAAGTCTACGAACAGCATGTAGAACAGGAAGCGTTTCACTATAATCCAAAATGTGTTGACTTGGTCAACACAGCTTCGGTGAAGGTGAAAACCAGCTTGCTCGTCTCTTAAGGAGCGTTCGATATCTTTGAGCCTGCTTTGTATGATCACGGCTACAATTTTGTAGATGGTGTTAAGTAAGGTTATTCCTCACCAGGTGCCGCAGTCACGCAGGTCGCCTTTCGTCGGCAGCTTCACTATGATGCCTCTTGAAGAAATTCCGCTGATAATTGCGGGTTGGCAGTCATTAGTTCATGCTGTATGCCATCTTCGCCCGCCGTTTTGTTGACCTTCAGCTTTTTAATTGAATCCTTAATCTCTGCAAGGCTGGGGCAGGATGTTGTTATTTTATTGTTGGTTGTTGTTGTGCTGCCCACTTCAAAGCTAGGTATACTGCTAAGAACAATGCTGTTAGTTGCCTTAAAGTGTTCCTCCCATCTGCGGATCTGGTCATCATTGGAAGTCAGCAAAACACCATTCGGATCTCTGATCGGCTGACTGCTGTTACTCCGCTGGTTGGCTAGGCGACCAAGAGCTGTCTAATGTTGTTTACTTCTGCTGCCGCTTCGGTATCGCTACCAAGGTCTTCAGTAAACTTTCTCTTGTCATTTCTGGCTGATTTCTTTAGTTGCTTCGCCACGTCTCTGTACGCTGGCAGAAGGGAGTCATCGCTGATAAGTTGCCTATTAAGTTCGTTTCTGCGCTGAATGATGCCCCAAGTGGTGTCAGAGACCCATGGCTTGCCTTTGGTGGTCTTTATTGTGCTAAGCTTTTCCTGAGCGATCTACCTAAGCGTGGCGCTTGTAATTTCCCAATCAGTGTTGTTGTAGATGGTGAGGAGCTGCTCGCGAAAGGCGTTAGTGGTTTATTTTTTGGTCACGGGATCGCGCAGCAGCTGGACGTTGAGTCGCTTATGCCAGTGTGGTGTGTACTTTTTCTTACTGCATTTCAGCTTGATTTTTAGTATAAATATTGTGAAAATTGAAAAATCTTTGGTCATTCGTTATTAAATTCTGAATAGAAGCGGGTTGTTCCGCGATCTAAAAATAAAAACCGCAGCGCTTTTATTTACTTATATCTACATTCTATGTGTGCGTGTACAGAGAACATTAATGTATAGAGAAGTCTCACGGGCTACGAATAGTGTGAAATATCAAAAATTAAGCCTAACGGCGGAGTTGTGTGGTGAAACTTTTAACAGAGCTGATTACAGTGAATTCTCTCTTAAGTATAATGGCTCTGCCCAATTTTTGGCTTCTGTATAAAATCAAATTGACTATTGGCTTTCAGCATTTTGCAAGACTTTTGATTGAGTTTATTTCTATGTTCCCTTGATAAACGAAATTTTATCCAATTAGTACTTCCAAAACACTTAAATATATAGTTTAACAAAGCGCGCCAGTCGTTTCTTTCTCGTGCTAACCAGCGCCAACTGGGCACACCACGGGAAGCCAAGTCCTTCTCCACCTGATCTTTCCAACACAGAGGAGACCTTCCTCTTCCTCTACTACCACCAGCTGGTACCGCATCGAATACTCTCAGAGCCTGAGCGTTTGTATCCATTCGGATGACATGACCCAGCCAACGTAGCCGCTGGATCTTTATTCGCTGCGCTTTGTCTATGTCATCGTAAAGCTCATACAGCTCATCGTCTGCGATATTCGCCGTTGCCAACGTGCAAAGGTCCAAAAATTTTGCGCAGAATCCTTCTCTCACAAACACTCCAAGCGTCGCTTCATCGGATGTTGTAATCGTCCACGCTTCTGCGCCATACGTTGGGACGGGCATGATGAGAGTCTTGTAGAGTGTTAGTTTTGTTCGTCGAGAGAGGACTTTACTACTCAATTGCCTACTTAGTCCAAAGTAGCACTAGTTGGCAAGAGAGATTCTACGTTGGATTTCAAGGCTGACATTGTTATCAGTGTTAATGCTGGTTCCTAAATAAACGAAGTCTTTTACAACCTCGAAATTATAACTGTCAACAGTGACGTGGGTGCCGATACGCGAGTGCGCCGACTGACCCATTCGCTTGGTTCTTTATCCAGTTTGGAGAAGGCAGAGCTAACAGCGCGGTTGCTTGGCCGACGTCAATATCATCGGCATACGCCAGCAATTGTTCGCTCTTATAAAATATTGTGCCTGAGCGATTAAGTTCTGCGGCTCATACGATGGTCTCCAGCATCAGGTTAAGGAAGTCACACGACAGCGAGTCACCCGGTCTGCAACCTCGTTTCAAAGGGCTCGGATAGGTCCTTCCCAATTCTGGTCCTTCCCAATAAGTTGGTTGACGGTGGGCTTCAGCCTTTCACACAATACGCTCGCTAGAACCGTATAGGCGATATTTAGTAGACTAATCCCGCGGTAATTGGCACAAATTGCAGGATCGCCCTTCTTATGGATTGGGCAGAGCGCACTTAAATTCCAATCGGCAGGCATGCTTTCATCCGACCATATTTTGCATAGGAGCTGATGCATGCATCTTGCCAGCTCCTCGCCGCCATGTTTGAATAGCTCAGCCGGCAGTCCGTCGGCGCCCACGGCTTTATTGTTCTTAAGCCGCGTTATCGCTATACTCACATCGTCATGGTCGGGTAGCGGAACGTCAACTCCGTCATCAGCGATTGGGCTATCGGGATCTTCACATTCTCTGTGACATGCGCAGCTATAACTTTCAAGTAGGTTCGAGAAGTGTTCCCTTCATAATTTAAGAATGCTCTGGATGTAGGTCACCAGATCGCCGTCTTTATTCTTACAGGAAAACGCCCCGGTCTTGAAACCTTCTGTAAGCCGCCGAACTTTCTGGTAGAATTTTCGGGCGTTGTTCCTATTGGCCAGCATCTCAAGCTCCTTCTGTCGAGACTGTTGCGAGACACTCGTCCACCGGAGTGAGCGACAGTACTTGACGACGAAGTCTTCCTTCCATAAAAAATCCGACGCCGAATTTGCGCTCCTTTACATGGCAGCTGTAGTAGACGTCGCAAGGTCCTATGGTTTTCTTTCCTTACCCCTTCCATCGCATCTCTTGGATGGCAGTCCAGTCAGCCTTTACTCTCACGAGGACATCAACCAGCCGGACAGAGGTACCTTCCCCATTAAGGGACCGGACATTCCAGGTGCATGCCCTCACATCATAGTCCTTAGTTCGTTTGCAGGGGTCGTCATCAGTGTTGGAAGTTCTCATCCGAGGCTTTGTGTATGTTTTCATTGGGGGCGGGTTTTAAGTGGCGGGTCCCAAACCCAGCGCACAACCAGCTATACTGGAATGTTTCGCCTTCTAACTTTAGCTCACTCTCGAACGGATGTTCAGAAGATACCCAGAGGATACGTGGACTAGTCCCGGACGTTGTGAGCTGCTGGAACCATATGCAGAAGAATTGTCTTGGCCACTCACAAGTGAATGGCGACCAGTAACTTTCCCCACTTGCGTGGACTTCTACATATGGAACCATCCTCCTAAAGATACACATATTTGAATTATAAGCACCAACATTTACAATCAAAGTGACTTCAATGCTCTCTGCCATGTATTAAAAAGAAGATTATAACATAAATAAAACATATCGTAAAACAACCTCACAATGCGGTGAGTGCGTTTTAGTAAATTTCAAATTTATACAAATTTGATGAAAATTTTTCCTAATTTTTTGTGCTAAAACTAGTTTTAGACGAGAATGCATAGAGCGTACAAGTGTTTTGGTATATTAATATATATGTACGAGTATGTGTATAAATACATATATTATCTTAGTTATACTTGTGCAAAAGTTCAACTGCATCGTGAATTCTTATAGTGTTATGACCAGAGGATATTAATGAAGACGCAAATGTTAAATAATATTTTTTCGAGTACAAATTTGTATGTTCGTTGTGAGAGATTTCAGATTTTTACTTACCACGCTAGTAGAGGATTTCTATTTTTTTCTGTTTTTACCACGTAGTAGAGGATTTTTGATTATTTTTTACCACAGTAG
Source organism: Anastrepha fraterculus (assembly GCA_037575425.1). Taxonomy (NCBI): domain Eukaryota; kingdom Metazoa; phylum Arthropoda; class Insecta; order Diptera; family Tephritidae; genus Anastrepha; species Anastrepha fraterculus. The sequence continues at coordinate 477,073 of JAYXIM010005134.1, read as the reverse complement.
TAAGGGATTCAACACGCTAGTAGGGATTTGACTTATTTCATGCTCACAGCGAAGCGAATGAATCTGCGATTGGTAAATACGTGCAAGCGTTAATTTGTGGTGCAGAAGCGAAAGTCGATCGAATTATTGGTACGGTTTTAATGGCACGTGTTTAATTCAAGTTCAAGTCCTGACATGTTACGATTTTCCCTCCTTATAAATGAATTTACTTTCGTTGTAATATAAAGCGTTTTTCAGTAAGAGCGCTTAAACTTTTTTTTTGAATAAAACACAAACGGTTTGACTTTTTTAACTAATTTTTTTTTTATTATCGAGTTTGAACATATACATTTAAGTATCAAATTCGATTTCTTTTGCATGACCACCGCGTGCACGTTTTACGAAGTCTAATCGTTGAACCCAATTTTCGACCACTCTTTTGCATAAATCGGCCGAAATTCCAGCAATTTCGCGTTCAATATTGGCTCGGAGCTCACAAATCGTCGCCGGCTTGTTACTGTAGACCAATGACTTCACATAACCCCAAAGAAAATAGTCTAGAGGCGTCAAATCACACGAGCGCGGCGGCCATTCGACCGGTCCATTTCTGGAAATAATGCGCTCATCGAACTTACTCTTCAACAAATTAATTGTAGCGTGTGCTGTGTGGCTTGTGGCCCCGCCTTGTTGAAACCACATATCGCCTAAGTCCATACGATTCAATTGCGGCCAAAAATAATCGTTTATCATGTCGCGGTATCGATTTCCATTCACAGTAACGTGGCGATCGTTCTCGTCAACGAAAAAATATGGGCCAATTACGCCGCCGGCATGTAAACCGCACCAAACAGTGATTTTTTCGGGATGCAACGGTGCCTCATGAATCACGTGTGGATTGCTTTCTGCCCAGTAACGCATATTTTGCTTGTTGACAAAGCCATTGAGCCAAAAGTGAGCTTCATCACTGAAGATGATTTTTTGGAAAAAATCTGGATCAAGTAGCAGCAACAGAAGGATTATTTTCATAAAAAATTTGCACGATTTGCAAGCGTTGCTCAAGTGTGTAGCGTTCCATGATGAAATGTATACTAATGAAGTTTACAAATGACAAGCGAAAAATAAAAAATATTGCGTCGTTCGCCCTCCCTATCGGAAAAAAGTTGAAGCGCACCTATTGAAAAACGCTATACAATATTTGAGACTGTTCAGCGCGTCGCGACGAAAAGAATCATGGCCGCTGCGACTGCGTCTACGAATGTATGATACTTTGCTTTTGTAGTCGATAGGCTTAGAATTTTGGCTTTGGGCGACATACGCATGTTGAGGCATGAAGTGAGTGCGCTGTGTTCTAGAACATTTTAGAACGCATGGTTTTGTGTGAATCAAAGTATTTTGTTTTTGTAAGTACAAAATTCGGAATATCGTCTTTGAAGTACAGGGAAGCAAGAAATGTGTGTATGAACGTGCATGGACGTAGTTACATACATATGAATACAATTATCCTGTAGGAAGTTTAGAAGGCTAGTAGGTATTTATGTATGTATGCTAGGACTTAAAGTAGGAATATATGTATACATACACAACTGCATAAGCTTTATAGTCGAATGGTTTTTGCATTTGTTAGGAAGATATTCGCTCACTATAGCGAATACATACCTATTTGATTTCTTGTAGGAATGTGATGTGCTGTGACATGTGTAAATACATAAGTCAAGGATATTTTGGCATACATGCATATGTAGATACGTGTGTACATATCAAAGGAGTATGTTGGCAACCTTTGTGCACTATATATATGGGGCATTCTTCGCCAACCGGACACCCCCATCTGCCCAGAACAGTTTTTATAAAAAAAATTTTTCCCTATGCCGAAATAAAAGCTTATGTCATGTACTTTAATTTGTCATGTGGCACTTTTTAAATACTCAAGATGGACCTACTTTTCTAAAGGGATTAATGCATCGATCTCTTCTCGATTTTCCTGACATTTTTTAGGCGATAATAGTTCTGAAAAGATTTATTTTTAATAGTTTATTCGTTTAGATTTTTCTATAATTTGTTCAAATTATTTCTGTACCGTTTGACATGTGAAATACATCAAGAACTAGTGCTGTTAATGAAACAGTCGAACGTTGCACCAGAATCTCTCTCTCTACTTTTCTTAACAAACTACTTCATTTTTTTTGGTGTTTTTGAACATATTTGTCAATATTCGTCGTCCATCTTGAATATTTAAAAAGTGCCACATGACAAATTAAAGTACATGACATAAGCTTTTATTTCGGCATAGGGAAAATTTTTTTTTATAAAAACTGTTCTGGGCAGATGGGGGTGTCCGGTTGGCGAAGAATGCCCCATATATATAATTGGTGCGTGCACCCTTTTTGGGTGTTTGGCCGAGCTCCTCTTCCTATTTGTGGTATGCGTCTTGATGTTGTTCCACAAATGGAGGGACCTACAGTTTCAAGCCGACTCCGAACGGCAGATATTTTTATGAGGAGCTTTTCCATGGCAGGAATACATTCGGAGGTTTGCCATTGCCTGCCAAGGGTGTTTCACCGAGATTCGAACCGACGTTCTCTCTGTGAATTCCGAATGGTAGTCACGCACCAACCCATTCGGCTACGGTGGCGGCATTGTGCACTATTATTTTCTTATACAAATGTACAAACATAAATATGTAATATGTCGAATACATAAACTATAAATTGTAATACAATATAAAATAAGTGTTGGTTTATCTTAAACCATTATGTCCACATGACTCGACATCAATTCACGGCGCCAAATTTTAACAACAAATTTTTTTATATAATAAATTTTACTAATTCGCTTATTATTTCAAAAATAAGAAAATAGTAAAAATCTAATTGAGGTGAACGATGTGTGGTGCTTTCAGTTTTTGTGTGGGCAAAACTCAGTGTGGGGTTCAATGTCGGTCTTCCAAAATCCTTTACTACAACCCTTTCAAGTCTCAATTGTACTACAACTTCTTAACAGTAACATTTGCGCCTTCTCATTCCATTAACGTTCTCTGCTAGAACAATTATCTTTTGCATATGCGTATACATATTTGTATGTGCCTATGCAAAGGTCCAAAAATCTTACGCAGAATCTTTCTCGCGAACACTCTAAGCGTCGCTTCATCGGATATTGTCATCGTCCAAGCTTCTGCGCCATACGTTAGGACGGGCATGATGAGAGTCTGGTAGAGTGTTAGTTTTGTTCGTCGAGAGAGGACTTTACTACTCAATTGCCTCTTTAGTCCAAAGTAGCACTTGTTGGCAGGAGAGATTCTTCGTTGGATTTCAAGGCAGACATTGTTATCAGTGTCAGTCAGCGAGTGCGCCGACTGTTTGTTTGAAGACAGGAGGTACTTCGTTTTGTCCTCGTTCACCACCAGACCCATTCGCTTTGCCTCCTTATCCAGTTTGGAGAAGGTAGAACTAACAGCGCGGTGGTTAAGGCCGATGATGTCAATATCATCGACAAACGCCAGCAATTGTACGCTCTTATAAAATATTGCGCCTGAGCTATTAAGTTCTGCGGCTCGTACGATGCTCTCCAGCATCAGGTTAAGGAAATCACACGACAGCGAGTCACCCTATCTGCAACCTCGTTTGGTATCAAACGGCGCGAAGAGGTCCTTCCCAATTCTGACGGCGCTGCTGGTGCTGAGCAACGTCATCTTGCAAAGCCCTATTAGTTTTGCGGGGATACCAAATTCAGAAATCGCGGCATACAGATAACTCCTCTTCGTACTGTCGAATGCAGCTTTGAAATCGACGAAAAGATGATGTGTGTCGATTCTCCTCGTGGGTCTTTTCCAGGATTTGGCGTATTGTAAATATTTGGTAGATGGTAGACTTTCCAGGTCTAAAGCCACACTGATAAGGTCCAATCAGTTGTTTGACGGTGGGCTTCAGCCTTTCACACAATACGCTCACTAGAACCTTATAGGCAATAATTAGAAGACTAATCCCGCGGTAATTGCCACAGATTGCAGGATCGCCCTTCTTATGGGTTGGGCATATCACACTTAAATTCCAATAGGCAGGTATGTTTTCATCCGACCATAGTTTGCATAGGAGCTGATGCATGCACCTTACCACCTCATCGTCGCCATGTTTGAATAGCTCAGCTAGCAGTCCGTCGGCGCCCGCGGCTTTGTTGTTCTTTCGCCGCTCATAGGAACGTTCCAAGGGCTCATAGAAGAAATCTTTGGTCGCATCGTCCTTGTCTTCCGTCGGGGAGTGGGCGCAAATTAGCGAGATGTTAAAAAATCGCGCTTTGATGCAGATTATTCCGAGACACTCGTCCTCTGGAGTGAACGACAGTAATTGGCGACGAAGTCTCTCTCCCCCAACAAATCCGACACCGAATTTGCGCTCCTTTACATGGCAGCTGTAGTAGACGTCGCAAGATCCTATGGTTTTCTTGCCTTGCCCCGACCATCGCATCTCTTGGATGGCAGTGATGTCAGCCTTTACTCTCACGAGGACATCAACCAGCCGGGCAGAGGCCCCTTCCCCGTTAAGGGGCCGGACATTCCAGGTGCATGCCCTCAAATCGTATTCCTTATTTCATTTGCAGGGTCGTCATCAGTGTTGGAAGTTCTCCTCCGAGGCTTTGTGTATGTTTTCATTGGAGGGCTTTTTAAGTGGCGGGTCCCAAACCCAGCGCACAACCAGCTATCCTGGAATGCTTCGCCTTCTCACGTTAGCTCACTCCCGAACGGGTGTTCGGAAGCTACCCATAGGATACGTGGGCTAATCCCGGATGTTGTGAGCTGCTTGGACCATATGCAGAAAAATCGTCCTGGCCACTCCCTCGTGAATGGCGATCAGTAACTTTCCCCACTTGCGCCGAATTCTTCACATGGAACCATCTTCGTAAGTACGTACATATTTTTATTCGGAACTCCCAACAAAATAATGCTTATTAATATACACATATGCATGTACATATAACCGCACACACAGGTCACTCACTTTATTCCTCTATATGCGTATGTCGTCCGAAACTAAAACTCTAAGTTTTGCGACTACAAGAACAAACTATATTCATAGGCGCAGCCGTAGCGGCCATGATTAATTTAGTAGCGGCGGCGCTGACCAGCTTCATATATTGAATAGCACAACAAAAACAAACTCATTGATAAGCTCGAGCTCATATCTACTTCTAGGAGCAAAGTACTTTCATTCATAAAACGATGCCAAGTTTTCTCAGCAATGACAAAATCTACATGTATAGAGACGTCTCAATGACAGTAACCCATGGAGGGTTAGTCGTCCCACGAAAACTTATCACCACAGACGTAATTTTCTGCAAAAGTTAACAGTAAGAAACTGAATTATGTAAATTTAACGGGAGTTGATTAGAACTCGTTTGTGATTAGAAAAAAAGAATGGTAACGCTGTAGGCTTCATTTTTAATATGACCATTTCTATTTGAATTTTTGCCAAATCTTCCAAAACTTTATACATATTTTTACCTATTTTCTAACATTAAAATTCAAATAAATCTCTTACAATAACTCTCTGGGTTAGATCACTGGATTGTTGAATAAAACGCACAAGTTAATGGTAACATTCTTGCTTTACTTTATTTCCAACACTTTACTTCTAAATGTACACGTTCACCTTAAGACTGAATCACTCTATTACTTTTCGTTTATTCGCTTACAAGCTCAATTTCCAACTGAATATCCTATGCGTATGCACTTTGGCTTATATGCATGCGTTTAATAACTATTGTAACTTCTCGATCTGCCAGCTCGTATCTTCTGGCGAGTTCTGTTGTAACAGCAGCTTAGTAGTCACTTGTCGTCTTCGTCTAACTCATCTAGCGGTAAACCCAGAAATCGTGCTCTGCCTCGCTATCTGTGTCCCCATCAAGGCTAATTTATGTTTTTGGTCTGGCCTCTCATTCTCTATTATTGCCAGTCGGTTTGCGAAACTTCGCGATTGTAACACTGCCCTCCGCTTATGTCTGATCGTCTCGATTTGACACCAAACCTTTCGATCTAAATGAAACCAATCTTTCCACATGCACCGCTTTCTCTTTTCCCTGTATAGTTTTACATTACTGTATGCGATACACCACATAATTCAATCTTTTAATCACCTTGTATGGACCTTCCCAGGGCGTTTGTAGTTTTGGAGAAATATCTTTCTTTCTTTCCGAATTATAAAGAAGCACCAAACTATTTTCGTTGAATTCTTCGGAGTTCACAGAACGGTAATATCTATCCTTCATCTTGTTACTCTTTTGCTAGGTATGCTGCCTCACATGGTGGTGCACGGCTTTAGAAAAGGCCGTTCAACCGTGGACGCAATACAAGCTGTTATGAGTATTGCTCGTCAAGCCGCTAGCGGCAGGAAATGGAAAGGTGGCACGAAGAAATACTGCGCTGTTGTTACCTTAGACATAAAAAATGCGTTCAACTCCGCAAGCTGGCCCCAGATTATGAGTGCACTGAGAGGATTCGCGGTGCCGATATACCTGCAAAAAATCATGTCAAGCTACTTTAAAAAATGGTCTTGCTTTATGATACTGATATCGGAATCGGAGGTTTTTCTGGCTGCGACGGAGGTTTTTCTGCCTGCTTCTTGGAGTTCTTCTCTCTCGTGTTGTGATCCATCGCAGCTTACTACGGATTCTAGATTCTGGCATTTCCCAATTACAGCACCTCAATTCAGAAAATTTGTAACTTGAAATCATTTAGGACCCTTACTGGAGCCTTCTTGTGTTTTTCCGTCATCACCAGTGTCCTCCCCACGATTATGTTTGTTGTCTCCTTAGCAGTTTCTATGACCCCCACTTCGCCTGTCCCACAGCCACCTTCCACATTAGCCCATATGGCTGCTTCAGATTTTGGCGGAATCCGTTGACGGCGACTTGGGGTTACCTTTTGGCTCATAACCGACGCTCAGCGGTATCTCCATATTCTGACACGACAGAAGCCTTTTACCCAAATCCAAGATAAATCCTTGCAGCTGCATGAAATCTACTTCATCTATTACTTCATCCGTGTAAAATAAAAATGTGTGAATCACCGATAAAGCGCCAACAACGACTTCGCAAACAACCTTTCTGGAAATCGTAGCTCTCTCTCTTCTGTGGCTATGTGGAGCTTGTAGCCAACCAGTGGTTCCCCATTATCATTTACCAAATCCGACGGGATGATCGGTTCGACCATTTACAGTTCCCCGCACCTCATATACCTCGTATGAGTGCCTTGCACTTCATTTTCTCAACAAAGTCTGATGCTTCTTTCACATACACCAAATATGCCAACCGCTCAATCTTTGTCGCGGATACCTGCAAGCTCTCACTTGCCTTCTGATAGCGATTTGTCAGTTCCATCTCAAACATTTGTTGCCTGTGGTCACTTCCGTAACGTCTCTTTATTGCTGCCATCAGACTCTCGTATTTACCCTGATAGGCTTCTGGAACTGTTTGCAGTACTTCGACGGCAGAACCCTTGAGCGAGACAACCATCTCGAGAAATTCATCTACATCGTCGCCCTCTGTTTCCATAGCCTGGCGCAGCTGTCCTTGAAACTCTACCTCGTTCCCGGTAGTTAACAATCCAGCGCTGTTCCAGCTCTTTCTTAAGATGCTGAGCCTTGAGTTCGCTCTACTTTGCCATTTTCACGATCCTGTTTTGTGACTTTATGCAACAATTCAACTTCTGAAAGCAATTGTTACGAATTTTCTTTCGTTACAATTCAGATAAATCTTTTACAATTACTCTTTGAGCTCGATCACACAAATTAACGGTAGCACACTTGTTTTACTTTATTCCCAACATTTTACTTTAAATATTCTGCAGAGAACGTTAATGTATAGAGAAGTTTCTCGCGAAGACTTATCACCACAGAGACAACCAAAAGTTAACAGAAATGGACTGAATTATGTGAATTTAGCAGCAGTCGATTAGAATTTGTTGGTGATTAGAAACAAAGAATGTTAACGTTATAGGCTAGCTTTGACATACTCGTATGTATTTAAATTTTTTGTAAAACAAGGATGCTAAATTCAAAGGGCAAATCATTCAAAAACATAAATATATATTATGTATGTCTGTGTTTAGGCCACACCCTAATATTTAATATACATTTTTAGCCACCCTAATGGTAACTGCGTCTACCGTTCCGACTGTTGCTAACCACCGTTTCCAGTCGCTGCAACGTGAAGGCCGTTAACCCTGGCATTTCCCCGCCGAACAGTTAAAACGTTTACCGTGTTAAACGTTGTTCGGCGAGGTTACTTTCACTTTAATTCTTATTATAACTTTCACTGCGATTTTCCAATCAGAAGCAACAGGACGTGTCAGCCAGCTAAAGGTAAATAATGTTATAAATTATACTTATACTTATACTACTTAAGATACATCTGTCTATGCATATATCTATGTATATACTGCAAAATAAATATTAACGAATATACACAGACACGCCTTTGTGCTTTTCATTTTTTATAAAATATATCATCGGAGCGACCGTGGAGGCCCCACATTTTTCCAACCGCCCATTGCGTCGCATTCCGATGAGAACAGTCTGCTTAACTGAGCTTCTGGCCATCTCATCCGGCTCCAGGAACCCAGATGTGGCTTATGTCAAAGAATTCGGACACAGTCGAAAGTGAGGTCAGGCATTCCCTGGCCAGCTTCGAACGCACCGTCACTGACTCCAGGGCCCTTATTGCCGCATGGCTGTCGGAGTAAACATTTACTTTCTTGACTGTTAGTACGCATGTGAGCAGCCAATCAGCTGCCTCCTTGATTGCGGCTACCTCTGCCTGGAACACACTGCAGTGGTCCGGTAACCTGAATTTGAGTCTGATGGGGAGCTCCTCGCTAAAAGCTCCTCCGCCAATTTTTCCTTCCATCTTCGATCCATCCGTGCACAAGTTCACCAGGCCCTGTCCTCAAGTGATTCCCTTGATGGAATATGAGTGGAGAAAGTTTCGGTTGGACTAAGCGAGGGTATACATTGATCCGTTGACATGAGAATGAACTCGAAGTTTCTGAGGATGCTTGAGCGCCCATAAGTGAGGTTGAGCTTATAGCCCGAGCCCCTCAGTCTGATTGGTGTACGTGTATCGGCAATTATGTCTGCGATGTCATTGCGTCGAGCGCCAGAGTAGGAGTCGTTCGAAGCGACCCACTGATTCCAATGAGTGCCGACCTCCGAACTCTCTCTAGTTTCTTCACTAATGTCGTCCTCTCTAGTGAGTTCCATCAGACTATGGCTCCATATAACAAGATAGGCTTTACAATAGTATTCTATAGCCAAAAAACTACTCTAGGCGAAAAGCCCCATCTTTTGCCAATTGCGCCCTTACACCCATACAAGGCGATTGTTGCCTTTAGCACTCTTTCCTCAATATTGGGCTTCTATGACAGCTTGCTGTCAAGGATAATACTTAGGTACCTCACCTTGTCAGAAAGTATCAGAGGAGCGCTCCCTAGTGAGGAAAGTTGAGCTCTGTTGTATATTTCCTCGTAAATAGGACGAGCTCCGTCTTAAGAGGACTCACCGACAGGCCGAAATCCGTTGCCCATCTAACAACTACGTTCAGATATGCCTGCATCAAGATGCACAGAGTATCCACAAATTTTCATCTAATAATTAATGCCACGCCATCCGCTTAAGCAGTTACCCTGCAGCCCTCTTTCACCAGATCCTCCAGCAAGTCACTTACAACATCAACACAGGGGAGTGTCCCTACTTACCTGCCGGTGGATGGAGATGCCGCCCCATTCTGTTGCGACAGTTCGGTCGCTAAGCATTTTATAGATAAATCTTATAAGGTCGATTCCGACCCCCAGTTAATCCAGAGAACTGATAATTGCCTCCGAGAGAACACTGTTAAAAGCCCCTTCAATGTCGGGAAAGGCGCCCACGGCAAACTCCTTCTGAAAAAGAGACTCCTCAATCTCTTTCACAATTGTATGTAGGGCAAATTCCACCGATCTACCCTTACAGTAAGCATGTTAGGAATGCGACAACCAACCCTGAGGAGTTTCGCTTCTTAGGTGCAGGTCAATCAGTCTCCCAAGGGTTTTCAGCAAGAAAGATGAGAGACATGCGAGTTCTTGCCTGCCTTGGGTATAAAGATAAAGGAGTCAATGGCCCAAGCCAGGCAACGCTTATCCAGCAACCAGCCCCGGTCCCGAATTCAAGTTGAAATGCTGCTTGGTGCTGGGCTCGTTGGAGAATGGGCGACGAGAAGTTACTTCAGTGAATCCTCGCCGCTCATCGCTCATCACCCAACGTCGCATTTCGTCTTTTAAATATCCCAAGAGAGCGAAACTCTTCGTGAGTACTCGTCTAAACCTGGAGAACTCAAGAGTCCTTCTTAGCCTTCCTAATTTCGGAGTTATATATTCTTAGCTCTACTTTATATAGCCCCATCCCGAGGGAGAACTAACCCGCCCTGTTAAAAAGGCGTCCACTTGAGGCCCTAAGCTCAGAGAGCTCCGTTGTCCACCAAGGCGGTTTTTCCTTCCTGGAAAAATCTTTTATTGGAGAAGAGGTTTCCGGGGCATTGTTGCTAGTTGAGGTGACAATCTCCACCAGTTCGTCGATCGGTTCTTCCGAAAGATCTAGATTTTCTCCCGGTGCTTTGGGGAAGAGGTTCAGCAGATTTCTGTAATATGCATCCCAGTCCGTCCTCCTCAGGTTCCTGTAGGAGGATCTTACTGGACGAGTTTCAGTGAGAGAGAACTGAATGTACCTATGGACCGAGAAGGATTGAGCATTTAGCACCCTCCAATCGGAGACTCGGTTCATCAGTAGAGAAGAAGCTACAGTGAAGGCAAGCATCTCTTCTCTGCCTGCCGTAATAAAAGTGGGGTCCTTACCCCTTTTACAGATAAACAAGTTCTCGTTTCAAATATACATATAATCAAAAAGTGACTCACCTCTTGCATTGATGTTTGAACTTACCCAGCAGGTGTAATGAGAGTTCGCGTCAGTGCCTATAATAACGCCATTTTTCCTGCCTTTTGCTTCAGCCAGGGTTTCCGTTAGCAGCACTTGAGGTTGTTCCACCATGTCCGTCGTCATATCGACATGTGCCATGTAGAGGAACAACAGCCATAGATTTCTAGTAGAGCTCTCCAGGCTCACCATCACAATGTCTTCATTGCGGAAATTAGCAAAATAAATGCGTTAAGTTCCTTCCTGATGAGTATACAGGGTATTGGTTTACCTGTCCGGCTATACGTCACCCGTTTGTAGCTGAGCCCACAAATGCCGTTCCTGCTCAGCCACGGCTCCTGGATCAGGACTATATCAGCTCCACCTTGCTCAAGGTTAATTAGTAGGTTGGCGGACACCGCCTTAGAGTGCTGAAGATTTATGTCAAGAATAATCATCCTGCAAGTTCCTCTCCAGTACCCCAAAGACGGGGTCCTCGCTCTCCGAGGCCAGAAGCCTCTATTCCTCCGCCCTGTCGAAGAACGACCCGATGCTTATGGCGGACATCAGTAAAGAGCGGACGTCATCAGTATTGGCACCCTCCGACGTGACGGATTCCATTTCCATGTCCACAAGAGCTTCCTCTACTGTAGGCCTTACTTCTCCCAGCACCTGAGGATGTGCAGGGGCATCTCCTCTGGCATCGGTTCGGTAGACCTTCAGATCTAATTTCTCGAAGCCATAGTTGATGACTCCCTTTGCTTCAGCGAGAGGACTGAGAGACTCTGTATTCAGCAGAATCAGCGCTTGCCGATAGGATCCCTCAGTCCTTTCCACCTTAGCCACCCTCCAGTTGTACGTGGGAAGTTTAAGATTGCAATAGCGGAGGATTTCCTCCATCTCCTTCGAAGCACAGGGCTCGGAAGGTAGCCAGACTCGTGCTCGCGGACCCGCAGGTAGATCCTTTCTGTCCACTATATTCGGCTTAGCTCGCTCCCATACCTCTCCCACCAAGACCATCTTTACATTGAGGCTGACCGTTCGTCAGCGCAGACGATTCTTTTGTAAGAACCATAGTGCCATCCGGCACTTTCACAGCTTGGAGGAGGGCCAGGGTTTTCCCTCACTACCCTCATGAAAACTGCGAAGATGGCAGATGCTACCCTCTTCCATACCTCCCCTAGAGATAGCGCCGTCTTCCCTACCGCTGTCCCACACTCCGCGAATGATGGAGCCCGCCTGTTTAACGACTTCGCTAAACAATTTTGGTGGGCCACCACTAATCTTGGGTCTCTTTTTCGGGAGCGTTGCTCCCGAGTCCAATTGTGGCATTCGCTTTCACTCCCTTTCCGCTGCCCTCCTGCGCCTTTCTGGTCCCCTCGAGCGTCTGGGAATGCTTCTCAAGTAACTGAGTGTCGTTCTGGCCACTGAGGCGGTCCAGGGTCTTGAGAGCCATACGAAAATCAGAGAAGGACCGTTTACTCTACCCTGACTGCCGTTTAGGCCTAGTGGAGGGTCCTCACTGTTCAGGAAGGCCGCAAATCATTTAGCGATATCCAGGGTGCACCACGCGGAGGTGATCTTCCTTACACCCCAGAAAAAATATTACGATTCGCAAAAAAATGTCCCAGGTATCCAGTGCGTACTCGTGGGCACAGCATTGTGCTGCTGTTATGAACAGCGCTGAACAATTCACAAATATTATGTCTTTCTGTTAAACTTAATTTAATCAAAATCCTTTATTGAAAACGGCATATGCAAATTTAAATATGTGAATTTATATGCATATGCGCAAATATACATGCTGTGTGCGTGTATGTGCGCTTGCCACAGCAAAAAAATATTACGGTAACCCTTCTCAAGAAATCCAGCCCACATTCATAGGTACAGCCTTCTAGGCGCTGCACAGCTGCGGTCGACAAGTATTTAGAAGGCATATTTACCATACATATATTCATGCATATATATATACGGAGCTGCGGCCACCCGGAATGACGAAAATTCAAGATTTACCAAATGTTGGCAAATATGTAGTTCTACAAGAAATATTCCAATATTGACTATTTTCGAATCGTCGAGAAAATTGGAATATGGGCGGCTCGTTTTATGAATGAAAGTACTTTGCTCTTAGAACTATGAGCACGAATTTGTCAATTAATTTGTTGTGCTGTTCAACACCATGGTAACTAGAATCATGGCTGCGCCAATGAATGCATTTTGTTCTTGTAGTCGCTAGGCATAGAGTTTTAGCTTTGGGCGACATTCGCGTTTGGGCGGTTGTATGTACATGCATATGTGTATATTAATAAGCATTGTTTTGCTGGAAGTTCAGAAAACAAATGCCCAAGCCTATGTATGTGGCTTGGGCATCAAGTGAGCATACGCACATACAAATATTTACATGCATATGCAAAAAAGAATTGTTTTAGCATTTGTTAGGCTGGAATTCGATCATTCGGATATTTACTCCCTAATTATTGTATGTAAATATGATAAGGCGATGTCTCGTGAGGTAGGTTATGGTTGCTTCAGTGCTTGCATATGTGTGCAACACTACATGCATTAAAGATGCAATTCAGTTCTATACTATCTAGAAAATGCATACATATATTATTCCTTGTAATAAAATTTAAATTGAATAAAATTTTGTTTGCCAAAGGAACAAATAAATGCATATTCAAATGCCGTCGGCAATTTGATTTCATTCAGAAGCCAAAAACAGTACAGAGCTAAGGTACTTGTACATAATCCACTGTAGTCAGCTCTGTTAGAAGATCCCCGCTGTCGTGTTGAGCGAGGTGAAAAAGTCATCGCGGTTTCACTTAATTTTTGACAATTCACACTATTCGTAACCCGTGAGACTTCTCTACACATTAACGTTCTCTGTATACTGTCTCGCTGTGTGCCGTCACCATCAAGGCTAATTAAGGTTTTTGTTTTGGCCTCTCATTTGCTTTTTGTTCCAGTCGGTTCGCGAAACTTAGCTATTGTAACGATTTATTATGTCTGTTTAGGGCATCTGTTAAAACTCTGAGAATTCCAGAGAACTTCAATGAATAGAGAAGGCTCAATGACAGGAACATGGAATTTAGAGGGATTTTCGTTTTGCGGACGTTGTACACCACAGACTATTATTCACCAAAAGTTAAGAGCGACACTCGGTTCTACGTTACCGAAACGACCCGGATTTATATCCGTCACTGTCACTTCGTATGTAAGTATGGGGAATGTTTATGCTGCTACAACAACAACAAGCAACTGGTAAAATTAAACAGCAGTTGAGTAAAATTCGTTTATAATTAGGAACAAAGAATGTAAATGCGGTAGACGCAGGTACTTTTTAATATGACCAAATCATCCAAAATTATAAAAACATAGTATATGTCGTTGCATTGCGTTAAAAAACTTTGTTGAATATCCTTAATACATACAAAATGCTTCATTTTCAGGCACACAGGAAGATAGCATAATCAAATATAAATATAAATATATATACATATATACTATATATATATATATATATAATTGGCGCGTACACCCTTTTTGGGTGTTTGGCCGAGCTCCTCCTCTTATTTGTGGCGTGCGTCTTGATGTTATTGCACAAATGGAGGGACCTACAGTTTCAAGCCGATTCCGAACGGCAGTATTTTTATAAGGAGCTTTTTCATCGCAGAAATACACTCGGAGGTTTGCCATTGCCTGCCGAGGGGCGACAGCTTTCAGAAAAATGGTTTTATGTGATTACGAATTTGATCTTAAAATTTTGAAAATCCACCCCCTCCACCACTATTGGCCACCCCTTCACGTGAAATAGCGTATATTCTAGAACATAATCAAGATGCATGTTAATTTATATGTTTTCGGGGTCGCTGATTACGAATTTGATCTTAAAATTTTGAAAATCCACTCCCTTCCACCCCTATTGGCCACCCCCTCACGTGAAATAGCGTATATTCTAGAACATAATCAAGATGCATGTTAATTTATGTTTTCAGGGTCGCTGATTACGAATTTGATCTTAAAATTTTGAAAATCCACCCCCTTCCACCCCTATTGGCCACCCCCTCACGTGAAATAGCGTATATTCAAGAACATAATCAAGATGCATGTAAATTTATATGTTTTCGGGGTCGCCAAGGTAGCAAGTGGTAGCAGCTGAATCTTGTTTTATTCAGTAACCATTACTTTTTTGAGTAACCTTTAATAGGTTTCAAAGCAGCATATGACGGCGTTGTATTACTATACAGTGTTAAAACTCAAATTTTATAAAAAAAATTGCAAAAAATGTATCTACGTATTGCTGCAGCTAAAAATTTTGTGTCGAGGTATTGATATGTACTAAAGATTTCTCGTATTTTACTAACCTTCCGAAGATGATTCCATTTGGTTTTGTTCAATTTACTCCATTACAAAATCTTTCAAATGTGTACAACTTTCACTATTCATCGACAGTAATACGACGCTCAAACAAAGGCCACGTTGCGACTGAAAATACAGAGGATACTTAGGGTACAGGACGTTGCTATGAACGGTTTTCACTACTCAAGGCATTACTGTAGCCAACCCAAAGACAAAAAAACTCTATCTAGAAACTTTTTTTTTTCGACTTTTGGCCAGCTTTTTGGGAATCGGCCGCACTGTGCGGCGGCCGCCAAATATAAATATGTGAATTTATATACATATGCGGCTGCGTGCAATTGCCATGGCAAAAATATTACGATTCGCTAAAAATTTCTTAGGACATTTAGCGCACATTCATAGGCACAGCATTGTGCCAAAAATTATGAATTATGAAGCGCCAACAAAATTGTTTCATAATTTACTTAAGCAACTGTTTAGGTCTTTACTATGAAGTAGTACATTAATATTCGATATGTGAATTTTAATGTTCAAGGAGAAAATTTATAAATAAAAAGTGCATATTTTATTGGAAATTTTTAGTTTAACGATTTGCGGCTTTGGTTGCTGTTTTAATGATCAACGCTGTACAGCTCACAAATGTTTAAATATTAATGTGCGTACAGTAACCTCCAAATAAGCCGCCCTCTGATTTGCAGCTATATACATAGGTTTTTTAACCGTTTTCATCACTTGGAGAAGCCAATACGTAAATGAATATAGCCCTAAGACCTGCCATAAGTTCTGTTACAAGTAAAGTCTGTTATAGATAGGAAATTACAATACTTTCTTCAATGAAGTTAGTTTTAGTTAATCATGTAAATATTAGAAAAAAGAATTTTGAATTTTCATTCGAAACTGTTACCATTTGCTTTTATACAAGCCTTCAAACGATTAGGCCAAACAGCTATTGAAACACGCACGGTTTCCATGGATATTGACATCGCTGCTCGAACCCAAGATGGTTTGAGGCTCTCCATATCTCTGTGAAGTTTTCGACAGGCCATGTTCTCTAATTCTGACCACAAACTGTAGTCCAATGATTTCAGATCTGGACTTCCCGATGGCCAATCTTTTGCGGCTATGAACACAGGGATCTTTTTTTAAGGGGTTACATGGGTTTCGTCGGGTAAAAAAAGGCCTATTCTCAATATTTTTTTTCTATGTAAAAAATTATTTATTTAAATCCAACTTTTTTTTGTCAACTCTTCTTCTTCTTAATTGGCGCGATAACCGCTTACGCGATTTTGGCCGAGTTTAACAAAGCGCGCCAGTCGTTTCTTTCTCGTGCTAACCGGCGCCAATTGGACACACCAAGTGAAGCCAAGTCCTTCTCCACCTGATCTTTCCAACGCAGAGGAGGCCTTCCTCTTCCTCTGCTACCACCTGCTGGTACCGCATCGAATACTTTCTGAGCCGGAGCGTTTGTATCCATTCGGACGACATGACCCAGCCAACGAAGCCGCTGGATCTTTATTCGCTGCGCTATGTCTATGTCGTCATAAAGCTCATACAGCTCATCGTTCCATCGTCTGCGATATTCGCCGTTGCCAACGTGCAAAGGTCCAAAAATCTTACGCAGAATCTTTCTCTCGAACACTCCAAGCGTCGCTTCATCGGATGTTGTCATCGTCCAAGCTTCTGCGCCATACGTTAGGACGGGCATGATGAGAGTCTTGTAGAGTGTTAGTTTTGTTCGTCGAGAGAGGACTTTACTGCTCAGTTGCCTACTTAGTCCAAAGTAGCACTTGTTGGCAAGAGAGATTCTACGTTGGATTTCAAGGCTGACATTGTTATCGGTGTTAATGCTGGTTCCTAAATAAACGAAGTCTTTTACAACCTCGAAATTATAACTGTCTACAGTGACGTGGGTGCCGATACGCGAGTGCGCCGACTGTTTGTTTGAAGACAGGAGGTACTTCGTTTTGTCCTCGTTCACCACCAAACCCATTCGCTTTGCCTCTTTATCCAGTTTGGAGAAGGCAGAACTAACAGCGCGGTTGTTAAGGCCGATGATATCGATATCATCGGCATACGCCAGCAATTGTACGCTCTTATAAAATATTGTGCCTGAGCGATTAAGTTCTGCGGCTCGTACGATGCTCTCCAACATCAGGTTAAAGAAGTCACACGACAGTGAGTCACCCTGTCTGAAACCTCGTTTGGCATCAAACGGCTCGGAGAGGTCCTTCCCAATTCTGACGGCGCTGCAGGTATTGAGCAACGTCATCTTACATAGCCGTATTAGTTTTGCGGGGATACCAAATTCAGACATCGCGGCATACAGGTAACTCCTTTCCGTACTGTCGAATGCAGCTTTGAAGTCGACGAAAAGATGGTGTGTGTCGATTCTCCTTTCGTGGGTCTTTTCCAAGATTTGGCGTATTGTGAATATTTGGTCGATGGTAGACTTTCCAGGTCTGAAGCCACACTGATAAGGTCCAATCAGTTGGTTGACGGTGGGCTTCAGCCTTTCACACAATACGCTCGCTAGAACCTTATAGGCGATATTTAGAAGACTAATCCCGCGGTAATTGGCACAAATTGCAGGATCGCCCTTCTTGTGGATTGGGCAGAGCACACTTAAATTCCAATCGGCAGGCATGCTTTCATCCGACCATATTTTGCATAGGAGCTGATGCATGCACCTTACCAGCTCCTCGCCGCCATGTTTGAATAGCTCAGCCGGCAGTCCGTCGGCGCCCGCGGCTTTGTTGTTCTTTAGCCGTGATATTGCTATTCTCACCTCGTCATGGTCGGGTAACGGAACTACAATTCCATCGTCATCGATTGGGGTATCGGGATCTTCACATTCTCTATGACATGCGCAGCTGTCACTGTTTAACAGGTTCGAGAAGTGTTCCCTCCATAATCTAAGATTGCTCTTTGTCAACTCTAGATACATATTTAAAGAATAATTTCTGAAATTTTCAAACAAACAAAATTAAAACTTCTCCATTGTGACGCCAATTCCGGTGACCCCTCGAAAAAAAGGTGCGTCCGCGTTGTCAGCATAACTCCTGACAGGCTCATCAAAAATGAAAAAACAAAAATAAGTTTTTTTAGTTAAGACCATAAACTCGTGCTTTTTTCCAAAAAAATGAAAATTTCGGTCAAATTTCCTTGGCATTTTGGTTTTTTAAGTAGTTGTAATTGAAAAAAAAAACAATCCTTCGTTCAAGCACGAGTAAATTGTATTTCAAACACCTGTGTAAAATTTCATCAAGATCTGTTGAGTAGTTTTCGAGAACATTTGACAACCGACTTTGAAAACACAGTTCCGAGAAAAACGCGTTTAAAGTTTTGAGTAACAATAAAAGTGGCTCGGAGCGCACACATTCCAAAGGAAGTATCTCCGAATTTATTATTCGGATCAAACCGCTACCGTTAAAATAATACTTTCATGGCCATTGACCGCGTGCCAGCAAAGAAGCTGCTTCATCTGTTGAGCTTAATTTTCTTCAAGTGTGTTGCCAAAAGATAACCAGTTGAGCGACGGAAGGCTTTCGTCTTCGTGAAGATCATCTCTAATTAGTCTTGACATGGATCTGGTCGATACAATGATTTTCCTGGACATGATTTTCTGCTTTGTATAGGGATTTATGCGAATTCATTCTCTAGCGGTTTTTATGGCTGCACTGGTAGTATAACGCGGGGACGACCACATCTTTTTCTGTCTGCCGTTTCTCACTTGCACTTTTACCACACTTATGTAATGCAATCACCGCAACGCGATTTTTCTTAGCTCCCCACTCCATTGTTAACAAGTGAAATTTACCGCCAAACTGAAAAAAATTTATGAGTAGACAATGCAAATTCGATTGCACTTGACGAATGGACGAGCTTTAGATCGTCTTTTTTGGTAACTGAAAGATCCGGAAACTGTGCAAACAGGTTTCCAGCTTGAGGGGTTTTTCTTTTCGCTCGAAGGCTGGGGGATAATAGAGCAAACCTAACCGAGGGCCGATTCGACAATATAATTTATATGTTAAGTTATATTATTTTAACAAGTGTCAAGATGGTAAATACGTGATGAATAACACAAATATCAACAGCAACTCTACGGAATCCAGCCTTTAGATGATGAATTACACATTTATGAATATGAATACTTAAATATAGAAAATACATAGATACATGATGTTTTCAAATTTCTAAGTTATTGAGAAACGTGCGTGCTTGGCTTAAAAATTACAAGTTCACGTGCATTCAAGTCATACGCACTTAGTCGAGGTTTTGATTTTTGAAGCAGAAAAGAACGAAGATAGTAATGGCGATGATTTCATCCCGAATAGCGCAAACAAAGCTACTAAAATTTTTTATAAAGCATTTGAGTGGGCTGAAGAAGAAAGTGACGACCAAAGTAACGTGAACGTACCTACTTCGACGCAACGGCGTTTCAGTACTTAGAAAGGAAGAAGAAAAAAACTACTTATGTTTGAAAAGGTACATACATGTATATATATATATATTAGGCCGGGTCGATTTGGGGAGAGGCAAAAAAATCGCCCATTGCTCTCTGAAAATCATATTCTAGGGATCCTCTAATTTGGGTCGAACTTTTAGTGTCTTTTGTGGGGAGGCAAAAAAATCGCCCATTGCTCTGTGAAAATCATATTCTAGGGATCAAAATAAGAAACTTTGCCGAAGGAACCATACCTCTAAAACGGATTCTGATGTCCCCCCGTTAAAATGAAATTTAGCAGAAGTTGCTGTCAGGCTTTGCTGCCTAAAGGCATTTCGTTGTGAGCTATTTATTTTCCGGTTTAGTTCCATAAATGAGAGGCGAAACTGTTTGCATTTGGAATTGTGTGTCAGGTTTTACCTACATATCATGAAATGATAACTACCAGTTTAATTACTAGAAAGCTAAGAGATTTTCTTCAGTTCACGTTATTTGGAAATAGATTTTAATATTGAAATTATATATAAGTATTATATATATATATATATATTAATAAAAAATAAAATAAATGAAACATATTTATTGCAAATTCAAACTATATTTTAATTTTCATAATTTATGTTTAGAAGGATTACACTGAAAGTTCGAGAAAGTCTTATCATCGGTCTCGACATCCAGATACAAATATAGAAAGCGGTGTTCAAGGGGAACAGCCACGGTACATAACTTACGAACGCCTTTCACTCGATGAGGCTACCAATAGAACTACAAATGAAAGTGAAAAATTTGTGGTGAACACGAAAAATTCATTTACGGACTTGAAACGCGATTGTCCCGATCAATCAGATCGGTCATTAACTGTAATGATACCGCGTGCTAAGTATCATGCAGCCGTACTTCCTCAAACTCAGTTATTCCACCAACAAGTGATTTTAGATCAATCGAAAGAAGAACGGCAACGGATACAACAAAAACAACATCAAATAAATAAATCAAAAAATACGGCTTCCATGACTATAACACAGGACAAAATTTGCTCAGTTCTGGTAAGTAGAGCTCAATATATAAAAATATACTCAGCACGAATATGTTATGCTGCTCCCCTTATATATCCAACTTTAATTTAATAAAAAATTTTAATTTATTGATCTACGCTCTCTCACAATTTGGCGCATCTGTATTATTTATATAAATCTACTAGCTTTAACCCGCGGCCCCGCTCGCGTAGGAGTAGTTTTGAGGGATTTAGGATATGTATATAAAAGAATTACAAACAATAATTTCATAGAAAATAATTTTTTATTAATAACCATAATATTAAAATACCCGGCATCCGTTGCTATGTCTCGTTGAATAAAATCAAAACAACCAATCAAAAAAACAGCAAGCAAAATTATTTTTATTAATTTTCTATCTCAAACGTGTTTTAACTTTGCATTTGGGTCATAGTTGAACAGCTTATGCGGATTATGCAGTCTAGAGTGTGCTATAAATAGTGGGAAATAGAAAAAACTAAGATTTTTTAGATTAAATTTAAGCAAATATTCGATTAGAATGAGAGTGGTGGCGCGGCCTGGCTGCTGTAAGAATGGAGTTCCATCATAAAAACATGCCTATAACCTACATTGGGTGAAAATATGAATGCATAAAAAGTTTACGTCATTTGGTTAAGTAGTGATGCGCGGCCAACGTACAGACATTCACTTTTATAGCATAGATGCTTGCAACTAATTATATAAAATATCTTAAATGAAAAATGTATGTCACGAGTAAGCGTACAAATTACTAAGCCATTTTGATATACATATACAATATATTTTTTAAAATAAAGCACTTGCGTTTAATAAGCAATTAGCATTTCATCTTCGAAAATTAAAAACGTGTTTTTCAGATTGCAGTTTAAAGACAACAACCGATCGGTCGCTAAACGCAGGCTACAGAAACAAGCTTACGCCCATTAAAGAGTAAGTGACGTCACCATAGCCTAGATGTGCAATGTTGCCAAGCCTTTGCTCTTGACAATACATTTAGTACCTCTTTTGTACTAAAATTTTTGAGTTTGGTGTTTGTTTTCTTTTTTAGTATGAAGCTACCAAAATTGTAAGATAAAAAATGTGTATATTTAAAAAAAATAAAAGAAAGCCACTCTGAGAAGATTTTAGGGCTATTGAAATTTTATTGATTCTAATAGAATTTGATGTTTTGAAAATGCAAGTCAAATTTTTTGCTCTTTTTGAGGCTATGTAAGAATAGAAAGATCTTCTGCTCTCAGCCCTTCTTAACATTCAAAACCTTTTTATAAATTTAAAAAGTCTTTGAACATACTGAATACGAATCAAAGCTATAAAGGTGTATTTATAGTAAAAATAAACACAAAAGTAGCAGATAATACTGCAGAAACCATAACGAACATTTTCAAAAAGGAGTATCTTATCCTGTTTTGTTTTTCAGCCCTTCAGAGATTCTCTTAGCATACGTTTTAAATAGAAGACTAGATTTTTAAAACTCTATTTTTTCCATACGGTATATTGTAAATGATAGTGAAGATAATATGTCGCGCATACAAAGTTCCTTAAGTAATAAAAAATTGGTATTTCTTCTTCTTCAATGTTCATTTCAGTGCTTTTTTATTTCCAAACTAAGCAACACTGCAGTTGTGGGTGAGAAATTTGCCTGCTCGAAGGAGGAGAAGAAAAACACACTTGGAAAGAGAAATGTAAATAAAGCGAAAAAAAAGTGTATAAACCGAAACAATCGGTTGATATTCATTTTGCACACACACGTGTGGATTTGTTGACGATTTTAGTTTCATGGAGGAAAAAAAGCCGGTAAATTTGGGTGCAGGAGTAGTTTAAAAAGCAAGATGATTATTCGCATTTAAATTTATTTGTTTTTAACACTTTCTATACTTCAAAAGAAACATGAGTAGACTAATAGGCACAAATAAGCAAAACATTTATTAAGGAACTTATAGATGTATATAAAGACAGAAATGTGAAGTTGAAATTGTGGCAAACTTTATTAGAAAATATAAAGAAGTATGCAAAAATGCCAATAAATTAAGAAAAAAGTGTGAAAAATATGCGAACACTCTTCTCGCATTTTAATCCAGTTCTGCACCGAAATTTAACTACTTTTTTCCTCTTCCTCTCCTCACTTCCTTTCACACACAAATGAATGCCATGTTTCCCGTCTGTGACCTGCTTAACTCATATATATTCACCTACACCAACATTGATCGCAATTGCCGATAGTGTGGCCAGATGATAAATAAAAGTAAAGCTAAATAGAACGGAGTGAATTAGTGAACTAATTAATAATTATAAGCATCACATTTTAATTAGCAGAGGCAAGAAAAATGTCAGGAAGAAAGAACTAAAATATTATTCATTTATTTAGAGACCTTAAAACCTTATCTCAAAAATAATATGGGTACAACATTTTTTTCTTAAAAATGCCCTGAGATCTCTAAAATTTTCTGTCCTATATCCCCTTCTATCTCCCGCTTGTTATTAATTAGATTAAGGTCACTTGGGTGCAGAAGGTCGATTCTATCCATTTCTTTTGTGTTCAATTTAATTCAAGGTGACATTGATTGTGCGTTTGTTTTGCAACGCATTGACTTTCTTTTTCCCCCGGGCCCGGAGTTCTCAGAGGGGCCCGGACTCGAGAGTAATTCCAATTATATGAATTAGACCCAATTGGAAAGGGCCCGCATTTGCAATTTTCCCCCGGGGCTCGGATATGCTCTCTACGGCACTGCAGGCAATAATATATGCATTTTATAGATTGTATGTATAACATTTTAAAATTTAAAATAAATAAGAGCAAAATATAAAGAAACCTATGTGTACGCATATATGGAACAATTAAGCAATTGAACATTTAATTCCGGCATCTCAAATTCGTATAGTATTACACACATACATATGTATATACTGAAGCAAAAGGGACCAACCTCACGAGGCATCGAATGATCAAATTTCTACCTAACAATTGCTAAAACAATTATCATCTACATTTGTAGTTCAATATAGTTATTATATTAATGTCTAAATATTTTAAAAATCAGTGCTAATTCTATGGAAGGAAATTTTCTCTATCGAAGGGGGATGGTCCAGAAAGCAGGTAACTGAGTGCCACATCAATTGAAGAAAAGGGATATCGAGAAACGTTTGGTGACGTGTGAGATGCTTCTTGAACGGCGGAAAAGAAAAGGTTTTCTGCATCGCATCTCTTATCGCATGTCTCTTACAACAAAAACAACCACAACAACAATTACGGCAACAAAATTAACAATACACTACCCCCTTTGAAAAAACGCAAATCCGAAAACGTAACACCCATTTGGCTCGGGGCAAATCCCAAATTCGTCAAGCACGAAATGCCTCAACCCTACACCTAATCAAAATCAGTTGCAAATAGCCCAAAAATCAATATAGAGCAACAGATTCAGTAGCTTCAGCAGCAACTGCATCTGCTTTATCAAGAACAAGAGTCTCCCGTACAGCTTTCACCCAACAATTCCACAGGTAGTGATTGGCAATCCGTAGAAATAAAAAAGGACACGTGATAGACCAGGTAAGCTTAAAATAAACCAAAAACAACCCAAACTTGACCAGAATATGCTAGGCAGCTCGGAACCAACAGAGAACCGATTTTCTCTCTTACAAATTGAGGAGGTAGATGAAAATCTCAAAACCCAGGAAAAAATGGCAAAACCCCCACCAATATTCGTTGACAAAGTTAACAGTATCACCCCGCTGATGAAGCTCCTAACATAAAAGCTCCATCGTCGTATGACCTAAAATTCATAAATAATGAGCAGGCTAAAATATAACCACTCAACCCTGACGCCTACAAAACTATAGTTACTCTCTTAGAAGCAAAACAAACATAATTATATACATACAAGCATAAACAGGAAAGGAACTTTAAAGTTATTTTAGAAAATATGCATAACTCCATTAGCACACAAGAAATCTCGCTTGAACTTGCAAATCTCGGTCACAAAGCAATAAATATGTATATAGGTATAATATTACTTGAAACACACAACCACTCAAAAACCTCTCTCAATGTTCATCATTGAATTAGAACAAAGTCAAAATAATAAAGATATTTTCGGCGTCAACAATCTTCTCTCAGTTCAACAAACAAGAAATTCGAGAACTGATCGCGCTCCCCAAACAAGTAGCTCTCACGACTCAAAAATTCAATAAAATAAGATAATTGAAAATAAAAACGTTACTTAAATCCCATGACACAGAAAAACTATTTTCGAATACCAAGTTATAAACTTTATCACACAATGCAACCTGATAAAAAACCACATGCTGGCTCCGTGGCCACCTTATAATCGCATCCATCTGTATATAGACCACCCAAGCATTCTATCAAAGCGGAGGAATACGAAGAATTCTTATAAATTGAACCTATTCATAGCCTCCTTAGGCTCTCCAACATATTGGCCTAGTGACACAAACAAAATCCCTGATATCATTGACTTTTGCGTTGTGAAGAGTATTCCAGGAAGTAAAATAACCTGTAAGTCCTGTTATGAATTATCCTTTGATTACTCTCCAGTAATGATCAAATTAAAAAAAGACATAGGTGAATCTCTTACAGAGGCTCTTAACAGCAATAAAACTAATTGGCAATATTTGAAAACATTAATTGCCTCAACAATTAAAATGGAGCTCCCACTCAAGTCTAATGAAGACATTTCAATTGCAGTTGAACATTATAATAATTTCCTTCACCAATCAGATTGGAACTCAGCACCCCCATAACCAAGCAACAATGCCCCCAGATATCTCTAGTGGTTCAAAAAAAGCTAAAAGAAAAGCGAAAGGTGAGAAAAAAACGGCAATAAAGCAGACACACTGAAGACAAAAAAACTCTGAACTCGCTCGCACAAGAACTCAAAAACTCCTTGAACATAACATTCAACTTCAAACCACCTCAGTTACCTCAATGCATCCACATCCTCTGAATACTCTTTTTGGAAAGCAGCAAAAAAATTCAAAAGACCAATCTCAACACAGTCACATAAGTGGGCTCAATTCGATCTTAAAAAAGCCCATACATATGCTTGTTACTTGTCCCAAGTCTTTATATCACATAAAGTCGAACCCTCGCTAAGCACTGCTCATTCACCAGATAAACCCATACAATTTTTTTCGTAAAATGAAGAAAAGTATCAATAAAAAGGCTCAAAACAAAGAAAGCTCCCGTATATGATCTCATCACTGAAGAACTAGTCAAACAACTGCGCGAAAAAGAAATTTCTTTTCTTACGCATACGATTATATAATGCTATCGTACTAACTGGTTTTGTTCCCCACCAATGGAAAATCGCACCAATAAAAATGATCCTTGAACCAGGAAAAAACGGAGAAAAAGTGGAGTCTTATCGTCCCATCAGCTTATTGCCCATTGCCTATTAAGTTATGGAATCCCTTTTTCTCAAACGAATGATGCCCATAATTGAAGACCGAAAATTAATCCCAAATCACCAATTTGGCTTCAGAAAAGGACACGGTACTATCGAGTAAGTACACAGACTCGTAAATAGCATTCACAAAGCTTTTGAAGAAGAAGTATTGCACGGCCACATTTTTGACATATCTTGGACGTACCCCAAGGCAGTATAATGGGCCCAATACTTTCCTTGCTTTACACAAAAGATCTACCAATCACAGGGGAAACTATTGTCGGAACTTTTGCAGATGATACCATAGCCCTACCCGCTATAGACTCCCACCCCGAGGTGGCTTCCTTCAAACTCTAGAAAGAACTTGATCAAAAAATAGCTCAATGGCTGAAATACTGGAAAATAAAAGCTAACGAGATGAAATCTGCTCAAGTTACCTTTACACTCAAACGAAACACTTGATCATAACCCAAAATAATGTTACAAAATATCTTGCACCTCGACAGCAAGCTTACTTGAAAAACGCATATTTTCACCAAACGCAAAGCACTTGGAATTCATCTCTCAAACCTATACTGGTTGATTAACCGAAATTCTCATGTTTATCTCAAAAGAAAACTCTTACTCTACTCAGTTATCTTCAATCCAATATAAACATACGCCATAAAACTCTGGGGCACTGCAGCTAACTCTAACATCGAAAGGTATAGTGGGTAGTAATATGAATAGTGAATTCAAGGTCGCATGTCGCGTGAAATGGCTTCACCTTTCATCTTTTGCGAATTCTGTCGCTACTGATCATATCGAATCTAACGTTTCAAAGCATACATCAATCGATTTAAGTTTGATTTCTTGCCATATGCTTGTTAAAAAAGATGTCGATGTTTCAACATTGCAGCGAATTAATTTTAAGCTAAACATCCCGGTTCACATTTTGATATTCTTCTGAATTCCGCATTATTGCCTACTGATGTGATTATACACCCGTTCGAGTTTTTTCGGAAAGAAACTTCTATACCAGTAAAACTGATTCCGTTCCCAAAGAAATTCTTTCTAAGACTCTAAGGACTTATTTCCAAAATGTTTCCGGAAATAGTACTTAGTCTAAGGCTCTACTTAATCTGAGTGCTCACTTGGACTATGACATATATTTATGTTCTTGTTGAGACTTGGTTAAACGCTGAATTTAATGCAAATGACTACTTTAACTCGAATCTTTTTAGTGTATACCGGAAAGACCGAGATTCCCAAAAAACAGGACTGTCAAAGGGTGGAGGCGTTTTAATAGCTATTTGTCGTCAGTATCGATCATCGTCGGTGCACTTAGACAAGAGGACTCACTTCTGAATCAGTTTTGCATCCTAGTACATGGGAAATCAAATCTTTACGTTTGTGCTGGTTACATTCCACCGGCCAGTCCAGATATTCAGATCTTATGCAAATTAATAATTGTACTAAAAAGTTTTCTCGAATTCTAGATCTAATTTTCATAAACGACAGCATGAATTTCTCACTTAGTGAAGGTCTTGATCCACTTTCGTATGCTGGTAATCATCAGATTCCTTGGACTACACTAAAATAAAAAATACCTAATAATTTGAGGAACAACTTTTTTAAAAAATTTAAATTATCTAATGCCAAAGTTCACAGAGATAAATATTTGCGCTTTGATAAGAAATTTAAGTACTCAAGTAAAGCTCTGCAGCACACATATGTTCGAAGATAAGAGGCTGAAATCAAAACGAATACTAAAGAATTCACGCGATATGTAAAATCCAGGAAGTCCTGTTCTAGCATTCCCAGATGTCTTCTTCAATGGAAACTATGCTTCCTCTACCAAGAAGGCTGTTGACCTTTTTGCGGACTTTTTAGTTCCAATTTTGTACCAGCGTCAGAATCAATCATATATAATAGAGAGGATACTCCTTCTTCTGTTAATATTGGTTCTCTCCAGTTAACTGTTGATATTTGGGATGGTATTCAGCACATCCGAAGTTCGTGGAAAGTGGAGGCTGATGGATTATAATCTTCTTTTGTCAAAAAATGCTCTGCTCTTGCCTATCCACTTCTGATAATTTTTAATAAATCGTTAGCATGTGAACAATTCATAGATGCTTGCAAAGCTACCTCTATCACACCTAAGTATATTAAAAGCTGGGAATAAAAATGCCATCTGTGGTTCGACCTATTTGCAAACTTTCAACGGTTAGGTTAAGTTGAAGCGGTTGTCCTGTGGGACACACTTAGGCTCATAGCCCATTGTGATGCTGGGGAGCTTGTCCCTATCACTCCTAAAACCAGTGTGTGCTTTTCAAAAATTTTAAAATATCTCTGATTTCTGTAGAACTGTGATCTTCCAACACATTAAAAAATTGTCCACCCAGAATAGTAAACCTGCGTCTGGATAGAGCAGGACAGTGGCACAGTATGTGCGAGATTGTCTCTTCCTCGTCTTCATCTAGACAACTTCTACAGAAGTCATGTGTTTGCACACCCATCCTTTGGGCGTGTCTATCTATTAGCAGAGAATGTTAATGCAATGAGAAGGTGCAAATGTTACTGTAAGCTTTTTTTAGTACAATTGAGATTTGAAAGATTTGTAATAAGGTCATTTAGCACACCGAGTTTATAGACACCTCACTGACTTTTGCCCACACAAAAATTAGAAACACCACATATCTTTCACCTCAGCACACAACACATTTCTCACCTCGACATTAAACCAATTAAATTTGTACTATTTTCGTATTTTTGAAATAATAAGCGAATACGTAAAATTTATTACATAATTTTTTTTTTCAATTACATTAAAAAAAAAACGATTTTAAAAAATAAAATTTATAAAAAAAAAGTTTGCGCCCAGAATTGATCTCGAGTCTAACATGTGGCGAGGAAAAATAGGCGGTGCGTTTATTTCTTCGACTGCTTATTTTTTGACCATTTTGTTACTTTTGAAATGATAAGCGGATACATAGAATTTATTACAAATTTTTTTACGATTACATTAAAAAAAAAAACGATTTAAAAAAAAAAAAATTTATAAAAAAAGTTTGAGCCGGGAATTGAACTCGAGTCTAACATGTGGCGAGGAAAAATAGGCGGTGCGTTTATTTCTTCGACTGCTTATTATTTTACCATTTTGTTACTTTTGAAATGATAAGCGGATACATAAAATTTATTACAAATTTTTTTACGATTACATTAAAAAAAAAAACGATTTAAAAACGAAAAAAAAAAAAAAATTTCCACCGAGAATTGATGGCGAGTCACGTGGGGAGGATAAATACGCAGAGCGTTTATTTCTGCACCTGCGTTGTGAACAAAAGGTTTTGTGCATGCGCGCGACGCGAATAAATTTTAATAAAGTTCTGAAAGTAATTCATGAAGTTTTTCATTATATACATTCAAAAATGAACGTATACTTTATATGTAAATAAATGATGGTATATGATAATATACATAAGTACATAATATGTATGTACATGTCAATAGGAGGTATTTGCATTCAGAAAAAAAGAATGGTTTAAGATAAATCAACACTTATTTTATATTGTATGTCAATTTATAGTTTATGTATTCGACAGCATTTACATACATATGTATGTATGTACATTTGTATATGAAAAACAATAATGCACAAGCGCAAGAACATCATATCACATATGCAAAGTATGCCCAAATAACCTTGACTTATGTACATATGTACACATGTCACAGCACATCACATTCTTACAAGAAATCAAATACACATACGCACTAGTGAACGAGTTTCTTCCTAACAAGTGCAAAAACAATTCTGC
The DNA here is from genome assembly GCA_037575425.1 of Anastrepha fraterculus. NCBI lineage: Eukaryota > Metazoa > Arthropoda > Insecta > Diptera > Tephritidae > Anastrepha > Anastrepha fraterculus. The sequence goes on along the minus strand of JAYXIM010005134.1, from coordinate 447,124 downwards.
TCTATGTCTATACTAATATTATAAAGAGGAAAACTTTGTTTGTTTGTTTGTTTGTTTGTAACGAATAGGCTCAAAAACTACTGGACCGATTTTAAAAATTCTTTCACCATTCGAAATCTACATTATCCAAGAGTAACATGGATTACATTTTATTTTGGAAAAAAATAGGGTTCCGTAAGATATTTGGATTTTTCGGACACAAACTGAAAAAAATCTTATATATAAAATAAAGTAAACTTTTTGTGTGTGTTCGCTAACCGGCCGTGTCTGCACCGAATTAAACCAAACTTACACACAATGTTAAGAAGGTATTGAAGATGGTTTCCGTATAGTTTGGATACCTATTGGTCTATAGGGCTCCAGATATAGGTCAAAACGTGGACCCGGGTAACCTTCGGATGTGTATGTACAATATGGGTATCAAATGGAAGCTGTTGATAAGTGCTTTAATACGGGGTAATTTTCATACCTATTGATGACTAGGGTCTGGAAATATATGCCAAAACGTGGACCCGCCGTGTCTTTGCACCGAATTAAACCAAACTTACACACATTGTTAAGGAGGTATTGCAGATGGTTTCCGTATAGTTTGGATACCTATTGGTAGATAGGGTCTCGAGATATAGGTCAAAACGTGGACCCGGGTAACCTTCGGATGTGTATGTACAATATGGGTATCAAGTGGAAGCTGTTGGTGAATGCCTTAATTCAGAGTATTTTTCATGCCGCTCCGTGACTAGGGTCTCGAGATAGAGACCAAAACGTGGACCCTAGAATGTGTTTGTACAATATGGATATCAAATTGAAGCTGTTGGTGAATGCTTTAGTACAGAGTATTTTTCATGCCGCTCCGTGACTGGGGTCTCGAGATATAGGTCAAAACGTGGACCCGGGTAACCTTCGGATGTGTATGTACAATATGGGTATCAAATGGAAGCTGGCGGTGAATGCTTTAGTTCAGAGTATTTCCATCCGCTCCATGACTAGGGTCTCGAGATAGAGACCAAAACGTGGAGCCTAGAATGTGTTTGTACAATATGGATATCAAATGAAAGCTGTTGATAAGTGCTTTAATACGGGGTAATTTTCATACCTATTGATGACTAGGGTCTCGAAACATATGCCAAAACGTGGACCCGCCGTGTCTTTGAACCGAATTAAACCAAACTTACACATATTGTTAAGTAGGTATTGAAGATGATTTCCGTATAGTTTGAATACCTATTGGTAGATAGGGTCTCGAGATATAGGTCAAAACGTGGACCCGGGTAACCTTCGGATGTGTATGTACAATATGGGTATCAAATGGAAGCTGTTGGTGAATGCTTTAGTTCAAAGTATTTTTCATGCCGCTCCGTGACTAAGGTCTCGAGATAGAGACCAAAACGTGGACCCTAGAATGTGTTTGTACAATATGGATATCAAATTGAAGCTGTTGGTGAATGCTTTAGTACAGAGTATTTTTCATGCCGCTCCGTGACTGGGGTCTCGAGATATAGGTCAAAACGTGGACCCGGGTAACCTTTGGTTGTGTATGTACAATATGGGTATCAAATGAAAGATGTTGATAAGTGCTTTAATACGGGGTAATCTTCATACCTATTGATGACTAGGGTCTGGAAATATATGCCAAAACGTGGACCCGCCGTGTCTTTGCACCGAATTAAACCAAACTTACACACATTGTTAAGGAGGTATTGCAGATGGTTTCCGTGTAGTTTGGATACCTATTGGTAGATAGGGTCTCGAGATATAGGTCAAAACGTGGACCCGGGTAACCTTCGGATGTGTATGTACAATATGGGTATCAAATGGAAGCTGTTGGTGAATGCCTTAATTCAGACTATTTTTCATGCCGCTCCGTGACTAGGGTCTCGAGATAGAGACCAAAACGTGGACCCTAGAATGTGTTTGTACAATATGGATATCAAATTGAAGCTGTTGGTGAATGCTTTAGTACAGAGTATTTTTCATGCCGCTCCGTGACTGGGGTCTGGAGATATAGGTCAAAACGTGGACCCGGGTAACCTTCGGATGTGTATGTACAATATGGGTATCAAATGGAAGCTGGTGGTGAATGCTTTAGTTCAGAGTATTTCCATCCGTCCCATGACTAGGGTCTCGAGATAGAGACCAAAAGGTGGACCCTAGAATGTGTTTGTACAATATGGATATCAAATGGAAGCTGTTGATAAGTGCTTTAATACGGGGTAATTTTCATACCTATTGATGACTAGGGTCTCGAAACATATGCCAAAACGTGGACCCGCCGTGTCTTTGAACCGAATTAAACCAAACTTACACATATTGTTAAGTAGGTATTGAAGATGATTTCCGTATAGTTTGAATACCTATTGGTAGATAGGGTCTCGAGATATAGGTCAAAACGTGGACCCGGGTAACCTTCGGATGTGTATGTACAATATGGGTATCAAATGGAAGCTGTTGGTGAATGCTTTAGTTCAAAGTATTTTTCATGCCGCTCCATGACTAAGGTCTCGAGATAGAGACCAAAACGTGGACCCTAGAATGTGTTTGTACAATATGGATATCAAATTGAAGCTGTTGGTGAATGCTTTAGTACAGAGTATTTTTCATGCCGCTCCGTGACTGGGGTCTCGAGATATAGGTCAAAACGTGGACCCGGGTAACCTTTGGTTGTGTATGTACAATATGGGTATCAAATGAAAGCTGTTGATAAGTGCTTTAATACGGGGTAATTTGCATACCTATTGATGACTAGGGTCTCGAAATATATGCCAAAACGTGGACCCGCCGTGTCTTTGCACCGAATTAAACCAAACTTATGCACATTGTTAAGTAAGTATTGAAAATGGGTTTCGTAAAGTTTGGTTGTAATTCGGAGCAGTGGCAACGGGTACAGCGTTCTTTTGAACCAGCCATAATGCCGCTTACTTTTTTAACGCTTGGGGCGGAACTGAACTGTCAAATTGACAGTGTGAGTTACAATGTGTCAATATTTCTTTCTGATTTGGATGCCATAAGGAAAAAACGTAAGTGCAACATGTAAAAATTGTTTGTGAATTTTTTGGAGTGGATTTTGGAACAGTGAATAATTTCTTACGAAACTTGAGAATTTAATGTGAAATCCGAATGAAATTATGTGTTCGTGGAAAAAACAATTTTTTTCGTTTTTTTTTTCTGAAAAATATAAATGGATAATGGTTAAAAAAGCTCCAATACTTAATAAAACATATAAATTGAAACGAAAAATTCAGGATGATCAGGAAAAAAACGATTTATTCATATGCGTTGATTTGAAATTTAAAAACAATCTTCTTTTTTCCTGATTTTCAATTTATATTTTATATTTACTCAAAAACAAATAGAAAAACAAAAAATATTGTTTTTGCCAATGCGCTTGAATAAAGAATAAAGAAATAAATAATATGAAAACCATATATTTTCTGTTCTAAACCATATCTATTCTATATTATTTTAGTGTGCCCAGCGAAGGAGGCCGGGTTTGCTAGTATGTATATATACCCACTTTATGCCCAAGCATATATACACACATATACGAGTATACCTACTTGTCTTCTAAACTTCCTACAAAATAATTGCATTCATATGTTACTACATCCATGCACGTTCATACATTCATGCATATATGCGCGAGCACTGCGCTCCCTTCTTGCTTCCGTGTATTTTTGTCTTTCATCAGTCGATATTCCTAATATTATACTTACAAAAACACAATACTTTGATAGACGCAAAAGCAACAGCAAGCGCAACGCGATGGCCGCTTTGCCACCACACATTCTAAAATGTTCTAGAACACAACAAAAACACATACCTCACATGCGCATGTCGCCCAAAGCAAAATACATTCGTAAACGCAGTCGCAGCGGCCATGATTCTATCAGCGACGGCGCTGAACAATTTAGAAGAAAAACAAAAAGTTCATTCATAAGTTAGAGCTCAGATTTCAATTTCATTCATAAAACGAGCCGCCCATATGCCAATTTTCGCGACCATTCGAAAATAGTCAATATTGGAATATTTCGCGTGGAATTATTTGCCAATATTTGATAAATCTTAAATTTTTGTCATGTCGAGTGGCCGCGGCTCCGTATGTATGTATGCACCCTTATATGTATGTAAATATGTCTTCTAACTGTGCGACAGTCGCGAGTTAATGCGACTTCCAGCGAATCACACATTGCTGTCCGCAAAGCCGCATGTATGTACCTTATGATCAGAAAGTACCGGGAATGTTTAAATTAAACAAAACAGAGTTAAATTTAAGGCAAATTTATATTATCTTCTTCAAAATATGACCCGTCTGAAGCAACACACATGTGCCAACGTTTAACCCAGTCCTCCAAACACCCCCGGCAGGCCGATTTGTATTCTCTTTGATCAGTGCGATGGCGCGTTATCATCATGCAAAATCTGAGAATTGTTTGCTCACATTTCCGGCGGTTTGCAACACACAGGATCTCTCTAAGGTTTCAAAACGGATAAATAATATTCTCTATTGACTGTCTGGCCCGATGGAAGGTACTCATGGTGGACTATGCCTTGGCAATCGGAGGAAGCAGTCAACATCACCTTCCCGGTTCTTTTTGCTCATAGGGTATACATATCCCATGTGTCAAGTGTGCGCAGAAGCTTGTGTTCTGGGTTTGTTAGAATGGTGGTAGTTTGTACATATATTTATACACATATGTGAGTATGCGCGTTAGCCTTCCTGGATGGATATTAGAATATTTTCTCATCAATATGTGTATGTAAGTAGTTCAGATTTGACTGAAGAGATTAAATATAGGAATGCATATTCATATGATTGCCTTTATGGCTGTTTTACATATAAATCAATTCAAATGAATAATGTTATATAGAAAATAAATTTCTAAATAAATTTCTAAATAACTGGTATTAGAAAAACCTTAATACACTATTTTAAATCAATTTCAATTAAACCAAATATAAAAAATGAAATAAAAATATCGAATAAAAAACTGTGCACAGGATTTGAACTTGAGTCAAATATGAGACGATGTACTGCATACACAACACCTCTTTCACGATTGCGCTAATCTACAATTATTAATGAACTTTTCTAAATCACTCATTTATTCGATTCGCAGTTTTATATGCACATATTCTGCGTTAGTTGAAAGTTTGTATGCGTAATTATATGAATATGCATGTGTGTATGCGCGTTTGGCTTTCTGGACGGATATTAGAATGATATTTTCTCATCAATATAATTTGGATTTGATGAAATAGATTATAGATATATGTACATATTTTCTGTTTTGATTGATTTATATAAAAGTCAGGTCATATCCAGTATGAACTATTTTATACCGAAAAGAAATTTCCATTTATAAAATACAAAAAAAAAACAGTATTTTAAAGAAATTTTAATTAAAATAAACTCAAAAATTTTACCAAACTTTCCTGGTTTGAATTGTAAAAAAAAAATGTGCAAGAAAAAAAATATGACTTCAGGACTTGAACCTGAATTATATACGTGCCAAAAAACAAAACGAATAATTCCGCCGACTTTAGCTTCTGCACCACAAACTAACTGCCGCGCGGCTTTCTTAATCGCAAATTTATTCGCTTCGATTTCCTTAGTAGTGTGCCGAAAAATCTTATGAACTTCCTCAGTAGTCTGGTAAACGCAGAAAATATCTGAATTACTGTCCTAGCGTGGTAAGTAAATATAGAAACCCTCCACTCGCATCACTCGCGTGGTAAATATCTGCAATTCCGACCTCTTCAGGAAAGTTGAATTTGAAATGACCTTATTATGAATCTATAAATTAGAACTCGAAAAAAGCTCATTTAACATTTGCTCCTTCTCATTGCATTAACATTCTCTGCTATTAGGCAGTGCCCCGTTATGACTGAGATCAATGTGCTAAGGCCAGAGAATGTTAATGCAATGAGAAGGTGCAAATGTTACTGTGAGCTTTTTTTAGTACAATTGAGATTTGAAAGATTTGTAGTAAGAAAATTTAGCACATCGAGTTTATAGACATCTCACTGACTTTTCCCCACACAAAAATTAAGAACACCACACATCTTTCACCTCAACACACAACACATTTCTCACCTCGACATTAAACCAATAAAATTTTTACTATTTTCGTATTTTTGAAATAATAAGCGAATACGTAAAATTTATTACATAATTTTTTTTTTTTCAATTACATTAAAAAAAAACGAATTAAAAAAAAAAAAAAGAATAAAAAAAAGTTTGCGCCGGGAATTGAAATCGAGTCTAACATGTGGCGAGGAAAAGTAGGCGGTGCGTTTATTTCTTCGACTGCTTATTTTTTTACCATTTTGTTACTTTTGAAATGATAAGCGGATACATAAAATTTATTACGAATTTTTTTACGATTATATTAAAAAAAAAAAAAAAAAACGAAAACAAACAAATTTGCGCCGAGAATTGATGGCGAGTCACGTGGGGAGGATAAATACGCAGAGCGTTTATTTCTGCGCCTGCGTTGTGAACAAAAGATTTGTGATGTCTACGTAGATATGTATGCGCGCGACGCGAATAAGTTTTAATAAATTCTTAAAGTAATTCATGAAGTTTTTCATTATATACCTACATTCATAAATGAACGTATACTCTATATGTACATAAATGATGGTATATGACAATATACACAATAGGAGGTATTAGCATTCAGAAAATAAAACGGTTTAAGATAAATCAACACTTATTTTATATTGTACATCAATTTATAGTTTATGTATTCGACAGCATTTACATACATATGTATGTATGTACATTTGTATATGAAAAACAATAATGCACAAGCGTAAGAACATCATCTTCCTTTCATACATATGTACATATGCATTATGCCCAATAACCTTGACTTATGTACATATGTATGTACACATGTCACAGCACATCACATTCTTACAAGAAATCAAATACACATACGCACTAGTGAACGAGTCTCTTCCCAACAAATGCAAAAACAATTCGGCTCTATGTATGTATATATACCCACTTTATAATACCCAGAATACTTTGATAGACGCAAAAGCAACAGCAAGCGCAACGCGATGGCCGCTTCGCCACCACACATTCAAAAATGTTCTACAACACAACAAAAACATATACCTCACATGCGCGTGTCGCCCAAAGCTAAAATCTAAGCCTAGCGACTACAAAAACAAAATACATTCGTAGACACAGTCGCAGCGGCCATGATTCTATCAGCGACGGCGCTGAACAATTTAGAACAAAAACAAAAAGTTCATTCATAAATTCGAGCTCATATTTCAATTTCATTCATAAAACGTGCCGCCCATATGCCAATTTTCGCGACCATTCGAAAATAGCCAATATTGGAATTATTTGCCAATATTTGATAAATCTTGAATTTTTGTCATGTCGAGTGGCCGCGGCTCCGTATGTATGTATGCACCCTTATATGTATGTAAATATGTCTTCTAACTGTTCGACAGTCGCGAGTTAATGCGACTTAGATTCCTTGAACAATTCCACCGAATCACACATTTCTGTCCGCAAAGCCGCATATATGTACCCTATGATCAAAAAGTACCGGGAATGTTTAAAATAAACAAAACAGAGTTAAATTTAAGGCAACTTTATATTATCTCCTTCAAAATATGACCCGTCTGAAGCAACACACATGTGCCAACGTTTAACCCAGTCCTCCAAACACCCCCGGCAGGCCGACATGGCCTTCAGCTCCTTCGTCGTATTTTCTTTAATCTCTCTGATCGGTGCGATGGCGCGTTATCATCACGCAAAATCCAATATTTGTTTGCTCACATTTCCGGCCGTTTGCAACATACAGCATCTCTTAAAGGCTTCAAAACGAATAAATAATATTCTTTATTGTCTGTCTGTCCCGATGGAAGGTACTCATGGTGGACTATGCCTTGGCAATCGAAGAAAACTGTCTACATCACCTTTCCGGTTCGTTTTGTTCATAGGGTTTACATATCCCATCTTTTCAATGACGGACAAGAAGACGGTCGCAGTTGTTGTTTTTTATATGCATACATTTTGCGTTCGATGAAGGTTTTTATACATTTATATATATATACATATGCGTGTGTATGCGTGTTTGGCTTTCTGGATGGATATTAGAATATTTTTTCATCAATATGTGTATGTAAGTAGTTCAGATTTGACTGAAGAGATTAAATATAGGAATGCATATTCATATGATTGCCTTTATGGCTGTTTTACATATAAATCAATTCCAAAGAAGTATGAATAATGTTATATAGAAAAAAAAATTCTATAATAACAGGTACTAGAAAAACCTGAATACACTATTTTAAATCAATTCTAATTAAACCAAATACAAAAAATGAAATAAAAATATCGAACAAAGAAAACTGTGTACAGGACTTGAACCTGAGTCAAATATTGGACGATGTACTGCATACACGAGACGTCTTTCGCGATTGCGCTAAACTATAATTAATAATGAATTTTTCTAAATCAGTCATTTTTTCGATTCGCAGTTTTATATGCACATATTCTGCGTTAGTTGAAAGTTTGTATGCGTAATTATATGCATATGAATCTGTGTATGCGCGTTTGGCTTTCTGGACGGATATTAGAATGATATTTTCTCATCAATATAATTTGGATTTGATGAAATAGATTATAGACATATGTACATATTTTCTGTTTTGATTGATTTATATAAAAATCAGGTCATACCCAGTATGAACTATTTTATACCGAAAAGAAATTTCCATTTATGAAATACAGAAAAAACAGTATTTTAAAGAAATTTTAATTAAAATAAACTCAAAAATGTTACCAAACTTTCCTGGTTTGAATTGCAAAAAAAAAATGTGCAAGAAAAAAATATGACTTCAGGACTTGAACCTGAATTAAATACGTGCCGAAAAACAAAACGAATAATTCCGCCGACTTTAGCTTCTGCACCACAAATTAATTGGCGCGCGACCTTCTGAATCGCAAATTTATTCGCTTCGCTGTGGGCATGAAATAAGTCGATTTCCTTAGTAGTGTGGCGAAAAATCTTATGAAATTCCTTGGTAGTTTGGTAAACGTAGAAAAAATCTGAATTCCGGTCCTAGCGTGGTAAGTTAATATAGAAACCCTCCACTTGCGTGGTAAATATCTGCAATCCCCCACTAGTGAAGAAAGTTGAATTTGAAAATTCCTTATTATGAATCTACAAATTAGTACTCGAAAAAAGCTCATTTAACATTTGCTCCTTCTCATTATATTAACATTCTCTAGCTAAGACTGTGTTTATTTTGTTCTTAGCAGAGATTCTGTGGGTTTAGCATTTAGAGTCGGCCACAGTTGACGAGCGATTTTGCAGGTGGCTTCATTACGTCATCTTTCGTTTGATTTCTATACAATTTCTTCAAGGATGAGTAGCTAACATGTTTGTAAGGGTATCCCAATGACACAGGACGATCTATGATAATCTATGTACTCACCAGTCAATTTAGTGCCGAGTCTTGCTAGTTGATCGGCTCTACAGTTACCCTCAATGTCGCGATGGCCAGGAACCCATGTTAGCTTTAGGTGAAATGACTGAGCCATCTCGTTAAGAGATGTGTGGCATTTCAAGGCTACCTTCGAGGTTGTCGACTATTTTGTGAGGGATTTTATCGCCGCTTGGCTATCAGTGAAAATGTAGATATCATTTCCGGATATCGCATCACACTGTATCAGTGTCGCGGTTTTTATTAGTGCCATAAGTTCAGCCTGAAAGACTCTACAGTAGTCGGGGAGCTGAAAACTGAAGGAGATCCCCAGATGTTCGGAATATACATCAGGAATGCTATCGATGGTGTGGTTGACATGGCGCCAGTTATCAGAACAGATGCTTGTCTTTGAACCTTGACAAGTTTCTTGATGTTCACACCCTTCTGAAGGGCATCCCACCATATTACAATACCATAGTAGAGAATTGGTCTGACCGCTGCTGTGTAGAGCCAATGTGTCGTTCTCGATTCCATTCCCCCTTTCTTCCCAATAAGCCTTCCGCAGGAGTACACTGCGGTCATAGCTTTGCGTGCTCTGTCTGCGACTGTGAGCCCTTAATTTAGCTTCCTATCTAGTACCAGTCCTATATATTTTGCCCTTTCTGTTACTCTAAGTGGTTTCTCTGCTAAGAATATTTGTTGAAGAGCAAGAGTTTTGTATTTCCTACTACAAAGTATCAGATCCGTTTTTTCCGGATTTACTTCTAGTCCTCGACTTTTGCACCAAAGTGATAATCTGTTGAGATATTTTTGTTGGAGATCATATAATGTTGGAAGGTGTTTCCCCGAGATTGCTATTACAATATCATCGGCATATGATATTATTTTACCTCCCATTTGAAGTCAACCTCGATGTCTTGAAAGGCAGCAGGGTATAGTGATTTCTCGACAGAGTGAACTAGCTCATGGAGCGCTGCTTCCACTGATTTGCCTTTGCTGTATGCATGTTGGGAAGTTGATAGTTTGTCGCTAATCCTTCCTTTTATATGCACATCTAGCAACCGCTCTAAAGATTTTAACAAAAAGGATGATAGGCTAATTGGCCTGAAGTCCTTCGGTTTCGTATGTGTGTTGGTTTCCCTCCTTTGGGAATGAATACCACTTTTACTTCTGCCCATTTTTTGGGGATATAGTTAAGACGTATCGCTGCCTCAAAAAATAAGGCTAGTGTAGGTGCAATCATATCTTTTGTGTATTGCAAATCAGCGGGAATGATTCCATCAGGTCTCGGTGATTTGTAAGGTTTGAAGCTGCCAATGGCAAATTTTATGTTGTCCTCCGTTATAAAATCTATTGGGGGATTCTCGTAGTGAATTATAGGGTGGGTTCTACTGTCTTCGTTGCAGAGACAACCTGGAAAGTGCGTCTGCATTAGTAATTCTAGTGTTTCTTCACTGCTGGTTGTCCAATAGCTATTCTCTTTTATGAGGTAGCTAGGGTTACAGGGACTTGTTGATACTACTTTCCGGAGTCTACTGGCCTCCGAAACACTTTCTATCTTCTGACAGAAGTCTTCTGACAGAAGTCTCTCCGGTTTTGCTGCCCTCATGGCATATTTAAATCAACGCTGGCATTCTTTGTATCTGTCCCAAGAGTTGGTTCTCCTCGCTTCGTTATACATTCCCTTCTAAGGTTTGCTATATCAGTGGACCACAAAGGAGGTTTCGGTTTCCCTCTTCTCGTTCTCTGAGGACATGCTGGTTTCGCAGCTTGTTGAAGTGCTGAAGTCAGCTCATCAACCACTGAGTCGAGCTCTGGCTCGGAGTTAATTTGGTATGTCGCGGCAAGGAGATTGCTAGATAATGTGGTTTCAAACATCCCCCAGTTTGTGCGTCTGCGTCTGCGGCTTATAACCGGCTTGCACTGTTTAGTTGGCAATGAAATACTGTACATTAAGTATCTATGATCTGAGAAAGAGTTGTCTGTGGACGCTCTCCAGTCCTTTAAAATTTGGGCCCCTCGTTCGTTGACACACTTCTCGTAGTTGTTGCCAAAGTAGGGGTATCACCTACGTTACTAATATAGAGATTGTTACACATAATGAATTCAAAGATGTACTCACCACGTGCGTTTGCGTCTGAACTGCCCCAGACATGATGCTGTGCGTTAGCGTTTGCTCCCAGTATGAATGGGGTGCCATACTTCGATGCTTCATGAACTGCGTGTCTTATGAGTTGTGATGGAGGAGGTTGCTCCGCGTCGTGTGCCATATAAGAGGAGACAAGCCATATCGTCCTTCCGCAAGACTCTACCGATGTGATGACATTATCCGCATCGCTAAATTGTATTAGCAAATATACATTAAAACATTTCTTTACTAGTATGAACGACCTGGGTTTACCTTTGTCAGTGACATAAACCAATTTGTATTCTTTAGTGCTCAAACCGCAAACCCGATTTTTTACGACCCATGGTTCTTGAATGAGCACGATATCCTCTTCTCTTTCCGCGAGACGGAGGATGAGTGCGGCTGAGGCCGCTTACCTGTGGTGAAGATTGATTTGTACAATCCTCACCATCGCTTTTGCTCGTTACTGAAGGACAACAAACCACGGTTTGGTCTGCGTTCGCTTAATCGGATGTAGGGTGGAGAGACTCCTCATCCTCTATAGCAGAGAGATCGGAGTATTCCCCCTCCATGTCCTCTAAGGTAACCCTTTCGAAGAGTTGGCCTACCATTCCGGAGTCCGAAATCACCTCATCGTTGTCTGTGACAAACTCGTTCGTTTCCGCAGGTGAAGTCATGTTTTCTGCGGAGGTGCTTTTGCTAGCTACATCCTGTCTGTAGACATGGAGAGTCAGCGCTTGGAAGCCGTAGTTGATCTTCCATTTCCTGTTGTCAAGTGGATCCAAAGATTCCTAGGGTGTATAGGTCCACGGAACGTTCATCAGCGCACCTTATTAGTTTGACGCGGGATTGAAACCATCCCGCATCCGAGCATGTCTGAATGTCCGTGGATGTCCTGAATTTCCTTTCAGGATGTCCCTGTACACCTTCCTTCATTAAGTCCCAGTTTGCTTGAGAGATCGCACCATCATGGGAACTGCGATCAATCACCGCCCGTATATGGCTTCCATTCGCTGCCTCCGCGAAAGACCTCTTCGTCGTGACATTAGTTATTTGAGTCCCGGACATTTTAGTTCGTTTGGCTTCAGCCGATGTCCCTTCACTCGATCGCTTGCGGTTGCCTTGTGCGGAGTCTATTTTGGCCTTCTCTCGGTGTTTGATAATGAAGGTTTCAGCCCACGCCTTGGAGTCCGACTGTTCCTCCGTCAGATCCTCTTCTCTAATGTCCTTCAGTTTCTCCAGGATTCTGATGGCCGATCGCCTGGTACGATAGTACTTTTCTGGCGCACTTCTACCTCCTGAGGTGACCCAGTATCAGAAGGGCGCCGATAATACAGCCGGATACACCTGGCTGCAAACCATCCATTGGCCTTGGTGACGCGTAACACCCTGGATTAGGGGGGGTACAGGAGAGGAGATGATGGGATACCAGGTAAGGGACTAACAGTGGGATGGTCGTCGGTACGGTAATCTCCGCATGGTGATTGACTGGCCTCCAGCGTTCTTCGGATGGTTGGCTAGCCAATACCCATGTGGAGCTTCTCTCTTAGTTCGTGGTGGTTTAACCCTCATGATATGGGGGCTAAACCAGCAGTTAAGCCTCATCCCCGCGGTAAGGATACCAACTTGATGAGGTTGAATATTTTGTAAAACAAAAATTATACTTCGCTGTAAAACGTAATCTATATATATAAAAATGAAAATCTGTCCCTATGTTCGCTTATAACTCGAGAATGGCTGAACGGATTTATCATATCTTGGTCTTGAATTATTCGTGGAGGTCTAGGGAAGGTTTTAGAAGGTGAGAAAAATTCGAATAATTGCCGGGAAAATGGTCAAAACGTGGACCCGGGTAACCTTTGGTTGTGTATGTACAATATGGGTATCAAATGGAAGCTGTGGTTAAGTGCTTTAATACGGGTTAATTTTCATACCTATTGATGACTAGGGTCTCGAAATATATGCCAAAACGTGGACCCACCGTGTCTTTAAACCGAATTAAACCAAACTTACACACATTGTTAAGTAGGTATTGAAGATGGTTTCCGTATAGTTTGAATACCTATTGGTAGATACGGTCTCGAGATATAGGTCAAAACGTGGACCCGGGTAACCTGGGGATGTGTATGTACAATATGGGTATCAAATGGAAGCTGTTGGTGAATGCTTTAGTACAGAGTATTTTTCATGTCGCTCCGTGACTGGGGTCTCGAAATATATGCCAAAACGTGGACCCGTCGTGTCTTTAAACCGAATTAAACCAAACTTACACACATTGTTAAGGAGGTATTGAAGATGGTTTCCGTATAGTTTGGATACCTATTGGTAGATACGGTCTCGAGATATAGGTCAAAACGTGGACCCGGGTAACCTGGGGATGTGTATGTACAATATGGGTATCAAATGGAAGCTGTTGGTGAATGCTTTAGTTCAGAGTATTTCCATCCGCTCCGTGACTAGGGTCTCGAGATAGAGACCAAAACGTGGACCCTAGAATATGTTTGTACAATCTATATATATAAATGTGAAAATCTGTACCTATATTCGCTTAAAACTCGCGAACGGGCTCACCTATCCAAACCAAATTTTTAGGCTTTGTTTGGACTATTCAGTAGTTGGTTTGTGTTTTAAAATTTTAAGAATCGGATACCAGGGTCTCGAGAAATAGGTCAAAACGTGGACCCGGGTAACCTTCGGACGTGTATGTACAATATGGGTATCAAATGGAAGCTGTTGGTGAATGCTTTAGTACAGAGTATTTTTCATGTCGCTCCGTGACTGGGGTCTCGAAATATATGCCAAAACGTGGACCCGTCGTGTCTTTAAACCGAATTAAACCAAACTTACACACATTGTTAAGGAGGTATTGAAGATGGTTTCCGTATAGTTTGGATACCTATTGGTAGATACGGTCTCGAGATATAGGTCAAAACGTGGACCCGGGTAACCTGGGGATGTGTATGTACAATATGGGTATCAAATGGAAGCTGTTGGTGAATGCTTTAGTTCAGAGTATTTCCATCCGCTCCGTGACTAGGGTCTCGAGATAGAGACCAAAACGTGGACCCTAGAATATGTTTGTACAATCTATATATATAAATGTGAAAATCTGTACCTATATTCGCTTAAAACTCGCGAACGGGCTCTCCTATCCAAACCAAATTTTTAGGCTTTGTTTGGACTATTCAGTAGTTGGTTTGTGTTTTAAAATTTTAAGAATCGGATACCAGGGTCTCGAGAAATAGGCCAAAACGTGAACCCGGGTAACCCTAGGATGTGTTTGTACAATATGGGTAGCAAATGGAAGCTGTTGGTGAATGCTTTAGTTCAGAGTATTTTTCATGCCGCTCCGTGACTAGGGTCCCGAGATAGAGACCAACACGTGGACCCTAGAATGTGTTTGTACAATATGGATATCAATTGGAAGCTGTTGGTGAATGCTTTAGTACAGAGTATTTCTCATGCCGCTCCGTGACTGGGGTCTCAAGATATAGGTCAAAACGTGGGCCCGGGTAACCTTCGGATGTGTATATACAATATGGGTATCAAATGGAAGCTGTTGGTGAATGCTTTAGTTCAGAGTATTTTTCATGCCGCTCCGTGACTAGGGTCCCGAGATAGAGACCAACACGTGGACCCTAGAATGTGTTTGTACAATATGGATATCAATTGGAAGCTGTTGGTGAATGCTTTAGTACAGAGTATTTCTCATGCCGCTCCGTGACTGGGGTCTCGAGATATAGGTCAAAATGTGGGCCCGGGTAACCTTCGGATGTGTATATACAATATGGGTATCAAATGGAAGCTGTTGGTGAATGCTTTAGTTCAGAGTATTTTTCATGCCGCTCCGTGACTAGGGTCCCGAGATAGAGACCAACACGTGGACCCTAGAATGTGTTTGTACAATATGGATATCAATTGAAAGCTGTTGGTGAATGCTTTAGTACAGAGTATTTCTCATGCCGCTCCGTGACTGGGGTCTCAAGATATAGGTCAAAACGTGGGCCCGGGTAACCTTCGGATGCGTATATACAATATGGGTATCAAATGGAAGCTGTTGGTGAATGCTTTAGTTCAGAGTATTTTTCATGCCGCTCCGTGACTAGGGTCCCGAGATAGAGACCAACACGTGGACCCTAGAATGTGTTTGTACAATATGGATATTAATTGGAAGCTGTTGGTGAATGCTTTAGTACAGAGTATTTCTCATGCCGCTCCGTGACTGGATTCTCGAGATATAGGTCAAAACGTGGGCCCGGGTAACCTTTGGTTGTGGATGTGCAATATGAGCATCAAATGAAAGCTGTCGATAAGTGCTTTAACGTGGGGTAATTTTCATACCTATTGATGACTAGGGTCTCGAAATATATGCCAAAACGTGGACTCACCGTGTCTTTGCCCAGCGAAGCGGGTCGGGTTTGCTAGTATATTATATCAAGTAATCAGCAAGGTTTTAGGCTGGTAGATCAATTGTCGCTAATCTTGCTGTTTTCTCAGACTTTTGTACGTCTGCTCTCAATAATAGCTATCAAGTTGATGCAGTTTATACGGATTTCTCCAAGGCCTTCGATAAAGTCTGCCCTTTAACTTTAATCTCCAAACTAATGAGTTTGGGTTTCACTCTACTTTCCTTAAATGGATAAAGTCGTACCTTTTCAATCGTATTCAAAAGAAATTTCTTTGCTTTGCACTCAGATCTTTAGACTTCACTGATCCGATTCCTTCTTACAATGCAATGCTAGTCTTAAAATCGTTACAAAGTAGAATAAGTATACTGTTACTCTGCTTTGTTTCCGATATTATAAATGGGACAGTTGACTCGCCTATACTTTTTGAGCGCATTCATTTTTACATACCAGCAAAAAATCTTCGGAGTTATGATTTATTCTTCCTAGAGCAGGTTAGAACTGTTTATGGCTCGAAAGCACTTATGATTAGAACATTGAATGAGTTCAATCATATTTCAAATTCTTTGGCTTATGATTTATCGTTATCTAAATTTAAGTTTAAATTATCACTTAATAATTTCTTTAAATAGTTTCGAAACACGTATGTATATATAATTCTTACAACTACTTTTAGTTCTATGTAGTCTGTAAGAAACTTTGTATTTCTGGACTTAGTAAATAAATAAATGAAATGAAATGCTTCAAAGATTCCAGTCAAAAACCCTAAGAATGATTATAAACGCACCATATTACATCACAAATCTTCAAATACATCGTGATCTTTTTATAAACCCTTTAATCACAGAAATAACTCTCAATCCCATCTACTTTAACAGACTGAAGAGGAAGTCAAAAATGGACTTATTATGCTACTAATGAGCAAACATTTTAGAAATGGTTGTACCACTGGGTGCTTTCCATACAGGCTTAATAAATTGTTTTAGCTTTAAGTACAAATATTGCTGAATGTTAGAAAACAGATTGCAAAAAATAAATGGATTAAAAAAGTAACATTTGCATGTATGTACATATATATATAGATGTTTGTATGCACACTTGGTGCCCTTAGCAATGTACGTACATATGTATTTGTATTCTGAACTCCCAGCAAAACAATAGTCCTTTTTTTCACCAAGACTTAGCAAGTGACGAATAGATGAAGCAAATGAACATATGTAGATGTAGTGCTGGTAATTCAGTGCGGCCTAATCAGCTATAGCCATACTTTACTCGCTAGCGGCGAATCTTATGCTGCAAACAGTCACCGACGTAAATGCAGTCCCTTGTCAGCTATTACGATTAAACTAATGAGAGCCCCATGTGAATGAAAAATAACTTCCCTTCCGTATCGTAGTATCGCAGATTTTATTGCAGGATTTCTGAAAATTCCCGTAGAACCGTGTCAGCTGATTGCTCTCTCACCACACGGTGTGGCCAAACAGTACATTTTGAAATCATTTACAAAATAAAATTTTAATTTTTGTTAAAATAACTTAAAAACAATGTTGAATAATATTAATTATAGATAAATGAACTATTTGCATTTGTTGGTTTTTGGCTTTGGTTTATTAAACAATGAAAAAATTGTAACTGATAACGCGGATGTGTGAAAAAGTGTGTAAGCAAAAATAACAATGGCCACATTGTGTAGATACAATCAAACACACACACACATAAACCGAGGTATTGTTATTTATTATTATTTATTGTTATTGAAAAAGGATAATAGGTATAATTATGACTTAAAAATCTAGAGAAAACATTAGCAACTAAGGCCATCAGCTTCTTAAAATTAATTTAAGTATACTGTTGTCCCGGCAATTGGCGGCCCGCCATAAAAACAATATTTAAGTTCTTTCAGATGGTTGGGGTGGCTGAAATCTTTATTTAATACAATTATTACAAGTTTAAATATCAAATGTACAAATAATATAAAAACTTACATTTGTTTGCCTGCGGCGCCTGTGCGCTGTTGAACAATTCAGAAATCAAATGGAATAAATTTGACATTTGTACTTGCGAATGAGGGAATGACAAATAGAAGAGTGCGATGGGTTGCCATTGCAACTTTTCGCAACAAGCGTGAATGTAAAAAGTTATGAATGAAAATTGAATTTTATTATGCTAAAACTTAATAAACTGTAAAACTTCATAGCAAAAATCTTCCAAGAAACTCTTATTCAAAACCGCGGAATTGTAATGAATCAATAATCGCAACATACCCCCTCTCGTAAATTTCCTACGAATTCTAGTTTGAAATTTACTAAGTCAATTGTGACTAGTAACACCGAGTTTTGCTAATTTAATTACGGGTCGGGTGCACAGACCGTTTGCTAGTTTCACCACAGAGCTACGAGCCGCTCCGTCCTTTCCACGGTAGAGATCTATAACTATTCCTTTCGGGCATGAGTTCCTTTTCGCATTGTTGTCAACGATGACCACGACGTCATTTATTTCGATAGGTCGAACCGGCGGGTGGAACCACTTAGAGCATCTGGTAAGGCGCGGAAGATATTCTTGGATCCAACGCTTCCAGAACTGGTTAGCTAGCTGGTTTGAAATCCGAAAGCATCGACAGAGAGCTGGCCCACTGTCGTCATCACAACCTGATTCGCGAATTCCGCTTGAGTTTCCTAACAAAAAGTGATTGGGCATAAGTGCGTCGTCGTTTGCAGTCTCCAAGGGCACGTATGTTACAGGTCTTGAATTAAGAATATTTTCAATGTCCGCTAGAGTAGCCCTTAGAACTTCTTCACGTAGTATATCTTCGTGCGTAATATCCTTTAAAATTGATTTTGTTGACTGTATCATTTGCTCCCATGCTCCACCCATGTGAGGAGCCGAGGGCGGAATGAAGGACCACTCGATTTGGGGATGTCTTCTCTCTAGGTCATCGGATGACACCCTTTCTGTCTCGCTGTTAAGTGCTCGGCTAGCACCACGAAAACTTGTGCCATTGTCTGACACAATGCGCTTCGGGACTACTCTGCGGCACACGAACAACTTCAACGTTAGCAGGAATATCTCCGTCGACAACGACGCCGCAATCTCAATGTGAACGGCACGACTCGTCAGGCACGTAAATAAAACGCCCCAACGATTTTCACGCCGCCGGCCAACAACTACGTCAATAGGACCAAAATAGTCCACTCCTGTAAACGTGAATGGCTTTGTAAATGGTGACAGTCGTTCTACAGGTAGACTTCCCATTTGCGGTGGCTGCGGCTTAACTTTACGATTGCGACGCATTTGGCATCTTTTGGCGCACTCTTTTACCATAGTCCGCAGAGCACCGACGCAGTATCGCTCGCGCATCTCATTCACAATAATCTCATTATGATGGTGGTGAAATTTTCTATGGTAAAAATCAATTATCAAACGCGTTACTATATGATTTTTCGGCAGTATTACAGGTCGCTTCACATTGACTGCTACTCCTACGACCTTTCACGCGAGGATTCCCAAAGTCGTCCAGATACGGCGACCATTTATATAATATATAGCAGACTGCCGTTGAATATTTTGACCGTGTTGTAGGCTTTTCACTTCTTCGCTAAACGCATTTTCTTGGCTTACGGCAATAAGAATTTGCTCTTTTGCTTCAATATCGCGTAATTTGAAAAGTTTTAGCAGCGAACGTGGCGTAAACTTCTAGATCCGGCGCAGGAAACGCAAAAAATTTGCTGCGTGGAACGCAGTCTCTCCCATGTGCTAAACCTTCGTACGTCTGAAGAAATTACTGACAGGGTAGGTGACAATGGTGTACTTGATCTTATGTGATGCAGCTCTGATGTAGTGCCTACTAGCTCCCCTACAGGCCAACTAGATTTGGGCTGGACTAAGAACTTTGGCCCTCGAAACCAGCGTGTATTGTCGTCAAAATTGCGAACGTCGGACCATTTTGTGCCCTCATCAGCGATGTTTTCAGAAGATGGCAACCACCTCCACTCTTTAGCACTGGAACCCTCAAGAATTTCGCCAACACGTAACGCAACAAATTGGTGGAACTTTCTTGCATCTGAACGCACCTAGCACGTTTTTCGAATCTGTCCAAGAAATTCTACGGCTTACATGAAAAGAAAGTAGCTTGCCTATAAAAATTACCAACCGCAGACCCAGAACTGCTGCTATAAACTCCAACCCCGGTAGTGAAATGGGCTTCAATGGGGTGACCCTTGTCTTCGATGCCAGCAATGAACAGTTCACCGCGTTACCAACTTCACCACGCAAATACGCCACAGCAGCATAAGCGTTGATACTTGTAACCACGAAAATGTGCAACTGGTTACTCTGGCTATAGCTGGAAAGTAAGGAAATTAAGCACCGAGGAATTTTGACGTTGTTTATTGAAGAAATTCTTTTCAACCAGTTCCACCATTTACTGCGATCATCCGCTCTGATAGGCTCATCACAATTAACAACAGAGCGCCAAATGTCCTGTAGGATGATTTTTGCTTGTATGATGACATACCCGAGCAGTCCAAGGGGATCGAATATTTTCATGATTGTACGCAAAACTTGTCGCTTCGATGGAAATGTCTGCTCATCAAAAACTTCTTTAGGAAACTTGTCCACAAATGTAAGCTGATCCGACGCTGGTAGCCACCACATTCCAAGCACCCTTTCAATAGTAGCTTCAGGCTCCTCAAAACATCTGGCTGTTAGCAGAGAGTGAAGTCAAAGTTTTCTTGGAATTGGATACCCAGTTTCGCATCTCCTTCGTTATGGATCCAGCGAACAACAGTAGCCAAACGCGATAACTCTTCCTCATTGTCTGCACTCTGAAGCCAATCATCGACGAAAGTGTTATTTATAATGGCTTGTACAGCTTCGGGATAATTTTCGGAAAAACGTTGGGCATTTCGGTTTTTGACGTAGTTCGCTAGCGAAGGAGAACACGAAGCGCCGAAAGTCAACACACACATGGCATAGACATCTGGCTGTCGATTAGATTCACCGTCGCGCCATAAAAACTTCTGCGCCACTTGGTCCTCTTTGGCTACCTTAATTTGGTGAAACATCTCGCGTAAATCTCCGCATATTACAAAAGGCCTTTCGCGGAATCGAAGAAAAATGCCCTTCGTCGAATTTAGCTGATCAGGTCTATTTAACAGCATGTTGTTAAGTGCAGCATTTCCAGCTTTGGCTGCAGCGTCCCATACCAATCTAGTTTTGTTTTTGTTAACGTTGAACACCGAGAATATGGGAAGGTACTACGATCACCGTTATATGGGAGTATAGGTAGACCTTTGAGTTGGGCATGCTTCTCCATGGTATCGCGGTCCCATGTTTGAACAGTCAGGCCTAAACGAGCAATAATGCGTACACCTCTTAACAAGTAGTTTGGAGAGCCCAGCTGTGTCGATGCGATCTCACTTACAAACTTGGAGTTATTTTCGCTTTGATTAATTTCGTTAGTCCATCGCAGACACAACGCCTCGGGCGGCCCGTCCGAGTCAAGGTCATCTGCAAGATCGCTCTCAATTAAAGTACAAGTAGCGCCTTCGTCGATGAGTACATAGGTGTCAAAAGATTTGGATGCGTTACGAATAGTAACGGCGACGTACCGGAATAGGGAATTCTGTTTCTCTTTTGGTGAGCCTGAACGACGTTCGTGGTATAGCGCTGTTTGCTCATAACCGACGTTGCTCTTAACGGGAACAGGTGTATGCAGAAGAGCGTTGTGTGCCATCTGGCAGCCGTCAACCCCACACCTATTCTTCAGATTGCATGGGCGAACATAGTGAACATTGAAACAGCGTAAGCAAAGTTTTTTCTCTCGTACAAACAGCCATTGATCACTTCGCGAGAGCGCAGTAAATTCTACACAGTCTGACAGCTTATGGTTGGCACCACATTTTGGGCATATAGTACCCTTCGCATTTCCTTCTACATTTTTCCCGATAACTTCATGAACTAAAACTCTCGCCTTGTAGGAATTGCGTTCTTGTAAATGCATTGACTGCCGCGGTTTGAAACAACGGTCCACAGGTGCTATATACCATGTAGAGAAGTTGAGTTTCATGAACTGATGTTATCATGGATGCGTTGTTCACGCCCGATACTGTAAATGTCGAAGGGTGAGTAGTGGGCGTTGATGCGTGACAATACGGTAATGTCGATCCAATTCCAGTTGCTGTGTCGTTGCTAGGTCTGTCAGCCTCACCATTGGTCGCCGCCGGTGGTATTTCACTGCCTTCCATAAGTACGCTAATATGTTCGGAGTCTTCCAATTCCGAACTTCGATGGCCAAGGGAACTTCAGAGTCCAAAGAAGAAAAATATTTATGTTTCCGAAAGCAAAATATTTCAGAATGTTGTCCGGCAATTGGCGGCCCGCAATAAAAACAATATAAGTCCTTTCAGATGGTTGGGGTGGCTGAAATCTTTATTTAATACAATTATTACAAATTTAAGTATCAAATGTACAAATAAAATAAAAACCTACATTTTGTTTGCCTGCGGCGCCTGTGCGCTCTTGAACAATCCAGAAATCAAATGTAATAAATTTGACATTTGTACTTGCGAATGAGGGAATGACAAATAGAAGAGTGCGTTGGGTTGCCATTGCAACTTTTCGCAACATGCGTGAATGTAAAAAATTATGAATGAAAATTGAATTTTATTATGCTAAAACTTAATGAACTGTAAAACTTCATAGCAAAAAGCTTCCAAGGAATTCTTATTCAAAACCGCGGAATTGTAATGAATCAATAATCGCAACATATATAGCGTTTTTCAATAGGTGCGCTTCAACTTTTTCCGATAGGGAGGGCGAACGACGCAATATTTTTTTATTTTTCGCTTCTCATTTGTAAACCTCATTAGTATACATTTCATCATGGAAAGCTACACACTTGAGCAACGCTTGCAAATCATTGAATTTTATAATAAAAATGCGTGTTCTGTTAAGAAAGTTAAAAGTCGAAAAATCATCTTCAGTGATGAAGCTCACTTTTGACTCAATGGCTTTGTCAACAAGCAAAATATGCGTTACTGGGCAGAAAGCAATCCACACGTGATTAATAAGGCACTGTTGCATCCCGAAAAAAATCACTGTTTGGTGCGGTTTACATGCCGGCGGCGTAATTGGCCCATATTTTTTCGTTGACGAGAACGATCGCCACGTTACTGTGAATGGAAATCGATACCGCGACATGATAAACGATTATTTTTGGCCGCAATTGAATGGTATGGACTTAGACGACATGTGGTTTCAACAGGACGGGGCCATGTGTATATATCACACTTCAAAATAAATGTTTAGTTTGGTTATAAATCTTATATATTCTTTTATGTTGGTGTGTGTTACATGTGAGAGTAATTCCCTTATGTTTGGGAATTGGTGTATTGTTTCAAGTGCTAGGCATCCTTCGAGTAAATGTGGTATTGTTAAGTTCGTATCGATGCGAAAGTAGCAGAGTAGTGGTTGGACGTTTTGAAAGAGATGTTGTTGGGGTAGCCTGGTTTGTCCTAGACGGAAGCGGGTGTATATAATCTGTTGCCTTCTTGTTATTTTTATTGGTAGTGTTGCTGGCTGACGAGTTGGGTTTACCTCTTTTTAGTAATGAGTATATTCAGACCATTGGGTAATTTCATATCTTAGGCAGCTTTTGTAAGCTAGTTTTTTAACGTTCTTTTTGTTGGTGGTGTTGATGAGTTTAACCGGGGATTTAGTGGCTTATTTAGCAGCAGATTCGGCAAGTGTATTGCCTTGAGTTCCGATGTGGCCTGGTATCCATAATAGCTTGATTTTTTCGGCGTATTCAATAAGAATGTCTCTTATCTGTGATATTGTTGGGTCGGCAAAATTAGCATTTAAGATTACTTGGATTTTTCCTAGGGAATCGCTGCTTATAAGGTATCGATGTTTATGTTTTGCATGTCGGCAGGCAAAGAGGATTGCTGTTGCTTCTCCTGAAAAGACTGATGAGTACCATGGTAGTACTGCAGATAGAATTGTTGTGGTATCGTCTACTACGCTACACCCAATGATATTACTGTGTTTGGATCCGTCTGTATATAGGGCTCTCCAGTTTATATGTGAATAGCGTATAGTTAGAAAGTATTGTAAATGTACTGTTTTAGGTGTAGTTTCTTTTTTGTATTTCGTTAGATCGAGAATGATAGAGTTTTTTTCCAGAGTCCACGGAGGTGCGCGAAGTGGGAGTGTTGGTAATGAAGTTAATGATATATCTTCCTCTTTTACCAATTCTATATGTTTCTGCCGGGTAGAAGTTCTCCTCGTATTACGTTTTCTTTTTAATCTTTTTTCCAAAACAGCTTGGACTGGGGATCCTTCGTTATATGCCAACTTAAAAATCGTCCCTGTATTGATATAAACTATCCGACCCGTTAGTGTTGGGAGTCCAGCTTCTGTTAATATGCTTATGATGGGGGTGGTACGAAATGCTCCAATGGCCTCTCTTGCTGCTGTATGGTAGATTGATGATAGTTTTGATAAATTTCTTTTTGAAGTTGGGGAGAATATTGGAAGGCCATAATCTATTTTAGCTAATAATATCGGTTTTATAATTCGCACAAATGTGTTGGAATTGCTCTCAAATTTTATATTGCTTAAACATTTTATAACATTCAATCTGCTTTGAAGTGAGTTGTGCAGATATGTGATGTGATCATTCCAGGTGTACTTATTATTAAACACTAAGCCTAGTATTTTAAGACTATTTACATTAGTAATATTGTTATTATTTAAACATATGTCTATGTCTTGACAATTTTGTTTGTAGCATGTGTGTAGGTGTTTAGATTTATTAGTAGATATTATTGTTCCGCTGGCATTACACCAATTAGACATTTTTTGGAGTAAAGTGTTTGTTTGGAATAAGAAATTATCGATATTCCCAACAGCAGTAAGGGATCCGCGTAAATAACGTGGTTGAAAAACTTGTGTTCTTTTAGACAACTTAGTCGGTCGAATGCTATGAGAAATAGTGTTACAGAAAGGGGTGACCCCTGGGGGATGCCATTTTCGATTGGCCACTGCTCAGATATCTTATTGCCGACTTTCACAGACATTTTTCGATTTTGTAAGTAGTGGCGTATATAAATAGTTAATAATTTTTGGGCCAATTTTCCAGTTTATTAGCTGTTCTATTATCGTATGTAAGCCAACCCGATCGAAGGCCTTTTCCATATCTAACGAGAGTATTGAAAAATGATTCTTGCAGGAGAAGGAGTTAGATATCTGTTTGTCGAGTTTTAGTAAAGCATCTATTGTGTCACATTCTGGTTTGAAGGCGGTATGATGGTTTGAAAATATTTTTTTTGTTGTTGCAAACCACATTAGTCTTCGTGCTATCATTTTCTCCATGACTTTTGATAAACAAGATATAAGTTATATGGGGTGGTATCCCTCAATGGTATTTTTTGGCTTGTTAGGCTTGGAGATTGGAATAACTAAACTGGTTTCCCATTGTTTAGGGATTATGCTCGTTGAGAAAATTACATATATTGTAAAGGATGCATAGTTTAGATTTTCCTATAGGCGGTAAGTTTTTGATGAAAGGGTAAGAGATGTTATCTAAGCCTGAGGTTTTGCCTTTAGGTGTCGAAATGCAAGCATTGAGTTCCAGTGGAGAAAAAGGGGCTTCTAATTGCATTGCTATCTTATCAGCTATATAGCCAGTGTTGACGGGGTTGGTGATTTTTTTTTTGTAAACAAATTCGTTCGAAAAAGTTCTTTTTTTTAGAAATTTCTGACCCCGTTTTGACGAAGAAACGTCCGATTTCTTCATTTAAGGATGCGGAGGAGTTTTCGGATGTTTGTATGACATTATTCTGTTCGAAGGGAAGTTACTGTGTAGGATATTAACCTTCTTCCATAGAGTACTTGATCCGGTTTGGTGGTTTATATCTGTGGTAAATTCTACGAAGCGTTCCCTTTTCGAAATTTTGGCTTCTCTTTTGTATTTGGCATTTGCCTTTTGTACCTACTCTAAAATATTTTCTTTTGTGGGGTTGAGCTTTGCAGTTTTCCAGAGATAAACTTTTTCGCGTTTGAGAGAGGATACATTTTCATTCCATCAGTAAGTAACCCGACTGTGATAGTTTGGTGTACGAGTGGGAATTCATGCGTTCGCGCAAAGTTAAATTGATTGGTTGCTGTTGTTTCTGTTTAGAGTAAGATTGTCAATGTGATAATTTATGAGGGTCTGGTAGGAGGACCAATCCACTAGCTCTAAGTTGTAGCGTTTGGTATTATCTGTGTGTGGCAGAGTTTTTTTTTTTTTTTTATTACAAACATTTAACTATATATAGATATACAATGTTTCTTGACACTACAACTAGTTTAAGGGAAACTAACAAGCAGTACGATTTTAACAATTATGTGGGGTTTTTATGAAGATAATTTTAAAATCTTCTCTTCTTTACATTAACTACCGATAAGATCATATGGTTTTTTTCGCTGGAGTCGTCGGGTTAGGCCTGCGGTGCTGAGAAGTTTGCTGGCTTCCTCGTTAATGTGCCTCTGGAGCCTCATAGAGTGGGCTTCTGCTTGTATTTTAATAACTTCAGCGACCGTAGGAATGCAGAGGTCACGATGAATATCTGCAGTGCGAACGTACCAAGGTGCGTTGACAATATTTTTGATAATTTTATTTTGAAATCGTTGAATTATGTTAATATTACTTTGACTGGCACAGCCCCAAATTTGAGCGCCATAAGACCACACGGGTTTGATAATTTGATTGTATATCATTATTTTGTTATATATGGAGAGTTTTGAATTCCGTCCAATGAGCCAGTTCATTTTTAATATTTTCAAATTAAGTTCGCTTCGTTTTATTTTTATATGCTCCTTCCAACGTAGCTTAGCATCGGGGTTATACCAAGATATTTGGCAGTATTTGCGTATGGAATTGGAGCGCCTAGTAGCATTATTGGGTGATGGTTTACTTTTTTATTGGTAAAGGTCACATGAATTGATTTGTTACTATTTAATTTTATTCGCCAAGTTTTGGTCCATTTTTCTACTGCGTTTATAGCAGTTTGAAGTTTAGTTGCAGCTACTTCGGCGGTTTTTCCTGTTGCGAGGATTGCTGTGTCGTCAGCAAAGGTGGCGATCATAGTGCTTGGAGATATTGGTATATCTCTCGTATATATAAGGTAAAGAAGGGGTCCAAGGATACTTCCTTGCGGCACGCCAGCGTTTATTTTCTGCAATTTGGAATACTCATTCCCGTGTTTTACGCGAAAATACCGTTCAGTTATATACGATTTCATAAATGCACTATATTGAAGTGGCAAGCATGAGTTCAATTTGTTGATAAGGTCTTCATGCCAAACCTTGTCAAACGCTTGCGCGACGTCCAGGAAGACTGCTGAGCATATGTTTTTCTCTTCGAACAATTTTTCTATTTCAGCTGTAATTCTGTGCACCTGATCTATGGTGGAGTGTTTACAGCGGAATCCAAACTGGTGTGAAGGTATCAGGTTGCGAAATTCAATTATTGGTTTTAAGCGATTTAGAATGAGCTTTTCTAGTAGTTTAGAAATTTGTGGCAACAAGGAGATTGGGCGGTATGAAGAAACAATATGTGGATCCTTTCCTGGTTTGGCAATCATAATCATCTCTGCAACTTTCCACAGGATTGGAACATACTGGAGTCGGATCGACGAATTGAATAGATTGGCTAATTTTACTACACTTTTGTTGGGTAGTTGCTTTAATACTTCCGCTGTGATTAAATCAAATCCAGGTGAACTTTTGTCTTTTAGTTGCTTGATTTCTCTTTTCAGTTCGCTCACAGTTATATGTGGGATTAGAGTTGTTTCTTGATCTAAGGAGGGATATAAGTCATCGGATTGGCTCTCGTTCGGTTGAAAGGTGTTGGATAGATGGTTTGCAAATGTTATAGCTTTATCTTTATCACTTCTCATCCAGGTGTCATTTGCATTTTTTACTGGCGGAACGTGACAGTTTGGTCTTTTTAAATATTTTGTGCATTTCCAAAGAGAGTAGTCATTTCTTTTATCAGCTGTCAACTCAGATAAATATCGACGCATTGACTCGTTTTTTAAATTATTTATTTCTCGTCTTAGTTCCTGAGAAGCTTTGTTAAGAGTGGCCTTATCTCCAGGGAATCGTGTGTGCTGCCATTTTCGCCGGAGTTGTCTTTTCCTTGCTATGAGTTGCTTTATTTCTTTGGGATAGTTGGATCCGATTACTTTCTTTTTTAAAAAAGGTGTGCTACTCCACGCTGCTTGTTGAATATCTTGTGTAAACTTGAAAACTTCTACTTCCAGTTGTTCCTTTGTTGTGATCGAGGAATTATTGTATGTATTGCCTTGGATGACTTTTTTAAAGAATTTCCAATTTGTGTGTTTATTGTATAGAGTTGGTGGTTGGTCTTTTTCGACAATTGCTTCGCTGATTGTTAGATATATTGGGGAATGATCTGAGTTAAGATCAGTTCCCTCACTGATTTGAACATAGTTGTGTGATATTTTTTTTACTAAGAAAAAGTCGATCAAGTCTGGGGTTTGGTTGACATCTGTCGGCCAGTAGGTTGGTTTAGCTGTTGATAGAAACTCACAGCCCGTTTCTTGTGCTGCTTTATATAGTTCCCGTCCTTTTGTCGTAGCTAAGCGCGACCCCCAGATGGTATTTTTCGCGTTGAAGTCTCCACCCATTATAAACTTAAATTTATGCATATTTATAAGTTCTTTAAATTTGCCTGAGGAGATAGAGTATCTCGGGGGCCAGTATATAGCAGTGATTGAGAGAGGCTGATTTTTTGTTTTAATTGTGATAGTGGTAGTTTGAAAAATATCAGCACTTATATTGGGTTCTTCGTATTGATCAATGTTTTTCTTTACAATTATGGCACTACCACCTCTTGCACAATTACTCGGGTGGACGGTATGATAAACGTTGTAGTATTTAAAATCTATATGGGATTGTCTAGTGAAGTGTGTCTCAGATATTAGACAAATGTCAATTTTTTCTAAATCTAATAGTACTTCTAGCTCATTTTGGTGTTTTTTTAAACCGTTCGCATTCCATGCCATAATTCTTAACATGTCAACCATTATTTAATACTGAGATTTGATTTGTTGTTCAAGTTCACTCAGCCGTTTTTGAAGGTTTTTGTTGAATTCTTCCTGCTTATTTAATTTGCTAAGTATCTGAGCTAGAATTTCATCATTACTTGCTTTGACATTTGGTTTTATGCTTTTTACAGTTTCTTTTGTTACTTCAGCGAAAGATAGTTTCTTTGCCTTCAAAGTATTGGCTCCATTGCTTTGGGTAGCACCATTTGTAGTGCCAGTACTTTCAGCACGGTTATTTTGTATTGTTGGTTTAAAGTTCTTCTTATCGCGAATTTTTTGCAGTTCTTTAGCAACAACACATCCCCGATAATTTGCAGGGTGGTCTTGACCGCAATTGCAACATTTTGGTTTTTGGTCTGACAGTTTCTTGCAGTCTATTGTACTATGCTTTCCACTACATTTTACACATCTTGGCTCTTTACCGCAATAGTTTTTCGTATGCCCAAATGCTTGACAAATTTTACACTGTGGGATTAGGTTTGACAGTTTGACTGGCTCAACCTTAACAATTGAATGGAGGATATGCTTAATGTTGTATATTTTTTTGACGACTTCTTTTTTTTGGATCAAATGTAACCAGAAACATATTCAATGGCTCCTTAGTTTTCCATTTCAATTTGTTACAGGCGTTTATGGCGTCAAGACCTTGATTTTTTAAATCAGCGATGATTGACTTGGGGTCTCACGAATAGTGTAAGTTTTTTACCATTACTTTGATTGGTCGTGTTTGTTTGTTTTCATAAGAATACCAAGGTGTTCCGGATTCGGTTAACATTTTTGTTATTGACCTATAGTCATCACTTTGAATTACGTTAATTTTGTAAATGTCATTATTTAATAATTTAATAGTAAATTGATTTTTTGCCAGCTCTTTGATTGCGCCGCTTAGCTTTTGATAATTTTTAGCATTCGATATCATAATTGGCGGAGGACGAGGCTCATATTTCTTGGTATTATTATCTGCTGATTTTCCTTGATTGAGCGATTTTTTAGGGCTCAGTTCAACTATAATCGGCTCAGGTGAACCGTCAGCTTTTCGTTTTTTGCTTGGTCGCTTATTATTTTTTTTTAAAATCCAATTGGTTTCTAATGCTAGTTCTTCTTCATCTGTCTCATAGTGTATTTTTTCTATTTCATTTTCATTATTTTTAGAGGCTTTATAATTAGCAACACTTTTATTTTCGAGTTTGAGTTTTTCATTTTCTTCTTTGAGTTGACGGCAAAAAGTTTCTAGTTCACTTAATCTTTTTTTTAGTTCTGATATTTCAGAGTCTTTATTTATAAGAAAATTAGGGATCGTTCCACCGCCCGGAGGAGGAAAGCGGCTAGAATCCATTTATTTATTTGGAAATATTTTACGCGATGGCAACTCTATAACGATTAGCTACTGGAGCATAAAAAGTTAGCATAGTTTTAGGCCGAGCTTATTTTCAGCTGGCTGAGTTGAGCTCAGTTAGATGACTTTGCTCTTATTTTTTCTTCTTTGTTTTGTTTGATTAGCACTATTCACTGCTCAGAATTTGAGCGCCGACGTTTTATTAAAGCAATATTTGCTTTATTAGCCGTAAAATTGGCTTGTTTTTATACACTCCCGATAGGGAAAACTTTCTTCTATCGAATTAACACTGATTTGTAAAATATTTTCACAATAATCACTGAATATTCGATAATAATTAATTCACGGTTGATCATTTCACTTTCCTTTAGTCCAGGGTTGCCAGTGTGTGGCAGAGTGTTGTGATTAAATAAGCTCAGTGATATTGGGTAGTGGTCGCTGCCGTAAGGCACATCAAAGATTTTCCATGCAGCAGCTATGTTGAGGGGAGGATTGCAGATGCCAAGGTCTATGTGAGTGTGTGTAAATCTTGTTGAAAAATGTGTTGGGGATTTGTCGTTAAGTAAAATC
This sequence comes from Anastrepha fraterculus, assembly GCA_037575425.1. Classification (NCBI taxonomy): domain Eukaryota; kingdom Metazoa; phylum Arthropoda; class Insecta; order Diptera; family Tephritidae; genus Anastrepha; species Anastrepha fraterculus. The sequence goes on along the minus strand of JAYXIM010005134.1, from coordinate 416,110 downwards.
AAATTACGGTTTGAAATGAAGTTAGTTTTTGTTAAAGTTCGGGGAGCCCCAAAGCGGACTCCAGGCGTTTAACTCGCCCAAAAGCAGGAATGGGGTATTTGAGTTTAGAAAGAGACGCTGTAAATCAATTTCTGTGAGGCTATCTGTATTGATGTAAGTAGTAATTACTGTGAAATGGATATTAGATTTAATTTTACCTGTGTTTTATTACAGTGTGTTGTAATGTGTTATTTATTTGCAGAGCAACTCCTCTTTTTGCTACAGAGTTTGGTTCTATATCGTTATTTGTGTAGATAGAGCATGTTTTCGGTATTCTGTTTGATGGTGGGCTTGAGTGAAGGTGGGTCTCTTGCAGAGCATTTATGTCGTTTTTTTTTTTATGAGTACAGTGATTATTAAGATAACCATTAAGATTCATTGCAGAATCTTAAGTACCATTTTTTTTTTTTTTTTTTTATATCTCCCCTTTATTTATTACAGTCTGTTATATATTAACAATATGTAATTTTTGTACAATTAGGGTCTATTATGTTCCTTTACCAATGTAAGAAGAATCTGTTATTATTTTTATTGTTTTTTGTGATTACACTGTAAATCTTATAGTTAGATCAGTCGGTGTGAGTCGCTTTAATCTTCGTTTGATATTTTCTGCCGGTGCTATTTTACGCATTTCTTCGTTTTGGTGGACTGACATGCGCTGTATATGCTTAGTGCTACAATTTGTGATTGTTTCTTGGATAGTATCTACGTTTAAGTCACGATGTATGGCTTCATTGGGAATAAACCAACCAGCATTTGTTATATTTCGTAATATTTTCGATTGTGTTCGCTGTGTGAGCTGAATATTTGTGTTTTTAGCCGTTCCCCATATTTCTATTCCGTATTTCCAGATAGGAGTAATAATTGTTTTGTATATAGTCACCTTATTATACAGTGATAGTTTTGATGCTCGTCCTATTAGCCAACTTAATTGCCGGTACTTATTCTTGATTTGATTTCTTTTGTTAATGATATGCTGCTTCCATGTTAGTTTTTCTTTTTCTTCTTCTTCTTCTTAATTGGCGCGATAACCGCTTACGCGATTTTGGCCGAGATTAACAAAGCGCGCCAGTCGTTTCTTTCTCGTGCTAACCGGCGCCAATTGGACACACCAAGTGAAGCCAAGTCCTTCTCCACCTGATCTTTCCAACGCAGAGGAGGCCTTCCTCTTCCTCTGCTACCACCAGCTGGTACCGCATCGAATACTTTCTGAGCCGGAGCGTTTGTATCCATTCGGACGACATGACCCAGCCAACGAAGCCGCTGGATCTTTATTCGCTGCGCTATGTCTATGTCGTCGTAAAGCTCATACAGCTCATCGTTCCATCGTCTACGATATTCGCCGTTGCCAACGTGCAAAGGTCCAAAAATCTTACGCAGAATCTTTCTCTCGAACACTCCAAGCGTCGCTTTATCGGATGTTGTCATCGTCCAAGCTTCTGCGCCATACGTTAGGACGGGCATGATGAGAGTCTTGTAGAGTGTTAGTTTTGTTCGTCGAGAGAGGACTTTACTGCTCAATTGCCTACTTAGTCCAAAGTAGCACTTGTTGGCAAGAGAGATTCTACGTTGGATTTCAAGGCTGACATTGTTATCGGTGTTAATGCTGGTTCCTAAATACACGAACTCTTTTACAACCTCAAAATTATAACTGTCAACAGTGACGTGGGTGCCGATACGCGAGTGCACCGACTGTTTGTTTGAAGACAGGAGGTACTTCGTTTTGTCCTCGTTCACCACCAAACCCATTCGCTTTGCCTCTTTATCCAGTTTGAAGAAGGCAGAAGTAACAGCGCGGTTGTTAAGGCCGATGATGTCAATATCATCGGCATACGCCAGCAATTGTACGCTCTTATAAAAAATTGTGCCTGAGCGATTAAGTTCTGCGGCTCGTACGATGCTCTCCAACATCAGGTTAAAGAAGTCACACGACAGCGAGTTACCCTGTCTGAAACCTCGTTTGGTATCAAACGGCTCGGAGAGGTCCTTCCCAATTCTGACGGCGCTGCTGGTGTTGAGCAACGTCATCTTACATAGCCGTATTAGTTTTGCGGGGATACCAAATTGAGACATAGCGGCATACAGGTAACTCCTTTCCGTACTGTCGAATGCAGCTTTGAAGTCGGCGAAAAGATGGTGTGTGTCGATTCTCCCTTCATGGGTCTTTTCCAAGATTTGGCGTATTGTGAATATTTGGTCGATGGTAGACTTTCCAGGTCTGAAGCCACACTGATAAGGTCCAATCAGTTGGTTGACGGTGGGCTTCAGCCTTTCACACAATACGCTCGCTAGAACCTTATAGGCGATATTTAGAAGACTAATCCCGTGGTAATTGGCACACATTGCAGGATCGCCCTTCTTATGGATTGGGCAGAGCACACTTAAATTCCAATCGGCATGCATGCTTTCATCCGACCATATTCTGCATAGGAGCTGATGCATGCACCTTACCAGCTCCTCGCCGCCATGTTTGAATAGCTCAGCCGGCAGTCCGTCGGCGCCCGCGGCTTTGTTGTTCTTTAGCCGTGCTATTGCTATTCTCACCTCGTCATGGTCGGGTAACAGAACGACAATTCCGTCGTCAACGATTGGGGTATCGGGATCTTCACATTCTCTATGACATGCGCAGCTGTCACCGTTTAGCAGGTTCGAGAAGTGTTCTCTCCATAATTTAAGATTGCTCTGTACGTCAGTCACCAGATCGCCGTCTTTGTTCTTACAGGACAACGCCCAGGTCTTAAAACCTTCTGTAAGTCGCCGAATTTTCTGGTAAAATTTTCGGGCGTTGTTCCTATTGGCCAGCATCTCAAGCTCCTCGCACTCACGTATTTCGGCCTCTCGTTTCTTCTTTCGGATAATACGTCTCTCTTCCTTTTTCAGCTCTCTGTAGCGATCCCACATGGCTCGCGTTGCGCCCGATCGCAGCGTGGCTCTATAGGCGGCATCTTTTCTTTCGGCGGCAGCATGACATTCCAATTGTTTTTTCGGGCTCGCCGGAATCCGATTTCTTCTTCGGCGGCGGTACGTAGGGAACGAGAAATGTTGCTCCATTGCTCGCGCATGCCGGTGTGTTGGGCAGTGCTCTCCGAGAGCAGGAGTGAGAGTCGAGTGGCGAATCTTCTGGCTGTCTGTTGTGATTGCAGCTTTTCGATGTCGAACATTCTTTGCGTAGGTAGATGTACGTTTTTTGCTGCACAGAGGCGTGTGCGCAGTTTGGCTGCAACAAGGTAATGATCCGAGTCGATGTTGGGTCCTCGGATCGTACGTACATCTAATACACTAGAAGCGTGTCTTCCATCTATCACAACATGATCGATTTGGTTTCGCGTTTTTCGATCAGGAGACAGCCAGGTAGCTTGGTGTATCTTTTTATGCTGGAATCTGGTGCTGCAGACTACCATGTTTCGCGCCCCGGCGAAGTCGATCAGCCTCTGTCCGTTACCGGATGTTTCGTTGTGTAGGCTGAATTTTCCGACTGTGGGACCAAAAATTCTCTCCTTGCCCACCCTGGCGTTGAAGTCGCCAAGCACGATTTTTATGTCGTGGCGGGGGCAGCGCTCATAGGAACGTTCCAAGCGCTCATAGAAAGAATCCTTGGTCGCATCGTCCTTCTCTTCCGTCGAGGCGTGGGCGCAAATTAGCGAGATGTTAAAAAATCGCGCTTTGATGCGGATTGTTGCGAGACGCTCGTCCACCGGAGTGAACGACAGTACTTGGCGACGGAGTCTCTCTCCCACAACAAATCCAACACCGAATTTGCGCTCCTTTACATGGCAGCTGTAGTAGACGTCGCAAGGTCCTATGTTTTTCTTACCTTGCACCGTCCATCGCATCTCTTGGATGGCAGTGATGTCAGCCTTTACTCTCACGAGGACATCAACCAGCCGGGCAGAGGCACCTTCCCCATTAAGGGACCGGACATTCCAGGTGCATGCCCTCAAATCGTATTCCTTATTTCGTTTGCAGGGGTCGTCATCAGTGTTGGAAGTTCTCATCCGAGGCTTTGTTGCTGTTTTCATTGGGGGGGGGCTTTTTAAGTGGCGGGTCCCAAACCCAGCGCACAACCAGCTATGCTGGGATGCTTCGCGTTCTCACTTTAGCTCACTCCCGAACGGGTGTTCGGAAGCTAACCAGAGGATACGTGGGCTAATCCGGGACGTTGAGAGCTGCTTGAACCATATGTAGAAGAATCGTCCTGGCCACTCCCAAGTGAATGGCGATCAGTAACTTTCCCCACTTGCGTGGACTTCTACACATGGAACCATCCTCCTAGTTAGTTTTTCGTCAATAGTTATTCCAAGATATTTTGCTGCTGGGCAGATTTTTATTTTGTTGTTTTTTAAGGTTAGATTATATTTTGATGTCTTTTTGTTTGTATATATAACTTGTATAGTTTTGTCTTTATTAACTTCTATACCCCATTCGTCAAACCAATTTACTGTATTGTTTATTAATTTTTGAAGTGTAAAGGTCGCCAGTTTTTCGTCATTGTTTGATGCCATTAATACAGTATCATCCGCGAACGTTGCTATCATTGTATTATCTGTTGTCGGAGTTGGCACATCTGCGGTGTATATTAGATATAAAAGAGGACCTAATACGCTGCCTTGCGGTACTCCAGCTGTCATTGATAGAATATCGGAATATTCGTCTTCATATCTTATATAAAATTTTCGATCAGTTATATAGCTCTTCAAAAGTTCAAAGTAGTTTTGTGGAAAGATTCGTTTGAGCTTATGCAAAAGTCCTTTATGCCAAACTTTATCAAAGACTTTTGCAATATCTAAGTATACAGCTACACAATATTTTTTGTCATTCATATCGTTAAGTATTTTGTTAGTAACCCTGTGGATTTGTTGGACTGTTGAGTGTTGCCGTCTAAATCCGAATTGATGGCTTGGTATCACTTTTTTTGCTGTCAAAATTGGTTCTAGTTGGTCGAACAACATTTTTTCAAACACTTTTGAAAGAATTGGCAATAGGCTGATGGGTCGATATGAGGCAGTTTTGGTGGCATCTTTTCCTGGTTTGGGTATGGCGGTAATTTGAGCAATTTTCCATAGTCGTGAGAAGTATTTAGTCTCTAACATGCAATTGAATTGGAATGCTATTTTAGGTAACTTTTTTAAAATTTTTCCATTTATTAAATCGTACCCTGGAGCTTTTTTATCGCTTAGCTGTCTTATTTGATTTTTAATTTCGCTTATGGTGGTCTTTCTTGTTTTGATTTGCGGAACGTTTATTATGTTATCAGATTTAATGTTAATGTTTTGATTATCCATTTCGCTTGTAAATGTGTCTAAGAAGTGTCTGGCTAGGGTGTCGGCTTTTTCTTTGCTTGTTTTTGCCCATGTGCCGGCTTCTGTTTTGATGGGAGGTTTATGTATTACAGCGCCATTAATGTGTTTTGTTGCTTTCCATAAGGAGTAATTTGTAAATGCTGCTGTTCCCAGGTTTGCCATATAATTTCAAAGTTTACTCTCCTTGTGTTTTGTAAGTAATGCTTTTAGCTCATTTGTCGCTTTATTAAGTTTGGTTTTATCTGCTGGATGTCTGGTCGTTTGCCATGTTTTGCGGAGTTTTCTTTTTTCGCCGATTTTCTCTTTAATGTAAGTTGGGATATTTTCTTTCTTTGTCATTTTCGCTTTGGGTGTAGAGGAAGCAACTGCTTGTATTACGCTATCATTGAAATATACAATAGCGGAGTCAATTTCATCTTGAGTTTTCAGTGATATATTTATTTTGAGTTTTTGCTCTAATATTTGGCAAGCATTAGTCCAATTCGTGCTAGAATTATATAGGCCCAGAGATTGTTTTATTTCAATAGGTCCAAGTAAGGTCATAATTAATGGTGAATGGTCTGAAGATAGCTCTAAACATGATTTTATTGTCAGATTTTCATATGGCATATTTTTAATTATGCAAAAGTCAATTAAGTCCGGTTGTTTTTTCGTATCTGTTGGCCAGTAGGTTGGCTCACCTGTGCTAATAAATCGACTATTATTTTTTCTAATGGCTTCAATTAATTGCCTCCCTTTTTAATTTGTTAACCTTGACCCCCAAAGTATGTTTTTAGCATTGTAGTCTCCTCCGGCTAAGTATCGATTCCATAGCGATTTTAGATAATGCAGGTATTGTTCTTTTGTGTTGTTATATTTGGGGGGACAGTAGACTGTAGATATTGCTATTCGCCCTTTTGTGTCTTCTATGGCTATTGTGGTGGCTTGGATGTTTTTTTCTCTGTATACCTCCAGTTCATTGTATTTAATATTTCTTTTGATAATAATTGCTGTCCCACCGTGTGCTTTGTTGTCGGGTTCATTTGTGAAATGTATATTATAGTTCGGTATGTTAACAAAAGTTTTGTCAGTGGCATGAGTTTCAGAGATCATCATTATATCGATTGATTTATTTATTAAGAATGATTTAAGTTCCAGAACGTGGCGAGCAAGTCCATTCGCATTCCATATAGCTAAATTAATTTTATTCCTTTCGTTCATCGAGTTTGGTAACGAGCAGTGTTAATATGCTCATCATACTTGTCATTTGGGTTATTAGTTGTCTCATCATTTCTTTTAGTTCGATCATATCGTCGTTATTTTTTGGAACATGTTCGATGTTATTTTTTGTTTGGTTCTGTTCTTTTGGTATTGTGTTGATTATTGTTGCCTGGGCGTATGTTATGCCTGGCACCACTCGTGTTGTATTTGCGTTTGTTTCGATGGTCTCATTATTCATTTGTTCTTTTTCATTTTGAATACTTTTTTTGCGTAGTGCCGGATATCTCTGGACTTGTAGTGCTTTATATATCGCACATCCGCGGTAGTTTTCTGTGTGATTTTCGCCGCAATGTATGCATTTTATGCTATTTTTATTATTATCTTTAATTGGACACATAACTGTTTTGTGTTTGCCTGCACATTTTACGCACGCTGGGTCTACTTGACAATAATTTTTCGTATGGCCGTATCTTTGTCAGTTTGTACATTGTGGTACTATTCTTTTTTGGCGAGGTGGTTCAAAACTAATTTTGCAATGTAGAAGATTAGTTGCACTATATATTTCTTTGTTATTATCCTTTGTTTTTAATTCAAGTGAAAATAGTGAAAGTGGTTGTTTTTTGCGTTCTGAGTTGGTTATTTGTATGTTATGAATGTTTGCTATTTCGTGACCTAATTCAGCTAGCTCTTGTTTAATTTCTTCGGTGTCAGTTGAATAGTGCATATTACGTAGTATTACTTTAAATCCTCGTTCATCTTTTGGTCTAAACGTGTAGTATTTTGTTTGTTTTTGTTTAAGTAGTTCTATCATTTTTTTATAGTGTAAAGACTCTTTTGCTTGTAATTTTATTTCGTTTTTGCTAAGTACTTTCATTTCGTAAAATATATTTGGTATCGAATTCAACGCGTCAGCTAGAGCTTTTATATTTTCGACATTCTGAACGTATATAGGTGGAGGTTTTTGCATGCGTGGAGTTTGTTGGCTGGTATTCGGAACTGTCCCAATGTCGCTTTGTTTTTCTAATATATCGTCGTCCGCTAGGAGAGCAAACTGGTTTGAAGAGGCTGGATTGCCCAGCCAGTACTCTTTTAGTGTTGTCTGTGTTGTATTTTGTGCTTTGGGTTTATGTTTTTTGCTGCTCTTAAGCTCTTCTGTTTGTTTGTTTGGTGATTGAGTTTCGCGATTTTTTTTTTGACTAAGCTGCTCTTTACAGTTGGTATAATTTAAATTATTTGCATATAGTACTTGCGTGTTTGTTGTTAGTGATGCAATTGCGGAGGCGATCGCTGTTGTGGTAGTATACACGGTTGTTGTTGTGGCTGTTGATACTCCGGTAGTTATGTATTGGATTTGTGTTGTTATTGTTGTTGTAGACTTTTTAGTGGATGTCTCATCAGAGTGTGAAGTTGGAATAGTATAAGTATACTTATTGTTGTTGGAGAGAGAAGCAGTTGGTGGTAGTGGAGTGATTGGGGTAGTGCATTGAGCAGTCCAAGGGAGCGCATCTGCCGGATTCACAGGTGATGCGGCGTTTTTCGATTGCTTACTGCCTATTAAGGCGGTAAGAGAGGAGTCATTTTTCCTCTCATTTGATATTTTTTCACTGCGCGCACTGAGTAAACACGTTTGAGAGAGCGCACTGAGATTATTTTTATCCGGTGGGAGTTTGTTGTCACCACGAGCATAACTCGGTGTAGGTGGTGTTCGCTCTACTGGCATAACAGGATACTTTAAGGCTTTACTTATTTTTTTGTTTTTATTATTATTTGTTTTTTGTTTTACTTATTCTTTTAGTTTGATTGTTTTTGTTGATACAAACTGTATTGCGATCTGCAATATTTTGGTTAAAGCGTCTATTTCGCTGGTTTTGGTATTTTGATTATTTCTTTAAACACAGATATTTCGTAGATATTGGAGCGTAAGAAAAAAACACGTCCGCACTGATGAAGAATCCGCAAGCAAGTACCATGAGAAGCAAACTGAGTGTAGTTTAGAATCTCTACTAGCGAAAAACTGGTTTTTGGTAGTAAGAGTTTTTTTTACTGTTACATGTCTGTAGGTGAATTAGAGCCATAGAGATTGGAAGTTAGAGAGGAATATGAGTAATTGTTGGGAAGCGTTGTGCTATCAGTATTGTGTTGTTATGACGTGCTATTAATTATTTGAGACAATAATGTTTGTACATTGGGAATAGTGAGATTGTTGCTTTCTGATATAGAGAGGTTCATAGAGTTGTTATTTATTGTTGAGTTTATTGCTTGTTGGCTTGTAGATTAATTAAGCATGTGGTTTTGAGTAGTTAACCCTTTCGCGATATTGTTGCCATATGGCAACAGTAAACTTTAAAAGGCCGTCAACACTCTCTTGTAAAAAATATCAACTTTTTTGTTACATATTTTCAAAAATTGAAGTTTAATGGTTAAACAGAAATAAAATAAATAATAACCGCCCATTATATATCGGTAATACAACATTTTTAAAGAAAGCCTTCTGGCATATAGCACTTCACTCTGAAATTTGTATTTTCATTTTTAGATTTTTGAGGCATTTTGGGCAAATGTTTTCAACAATGTTTGAATAAAGTATAGAGAAAAATGTTCAATCTGTCATTTGGCATATAAATATTTTTTCGCTCGCAGCTTTAAAAGCTGTGCTAATTTTTAAAACTAAGCTTGTTGCCATATGGCAACAAATTTCTCGTAAGGTGTTAACTTGCATTAGATTGCAGAAGAAGTTTATTTGCGATTGAAACGAATACACAACATTTGTTGCCATATGGCAACATTAAAAAAAAATCACATAACAAAAAAAAAAAAAAAAAATATTTGTATTGTTATTGGTCCTAAAATAAATACTCAGACAAAAATTTGGATTTTTTGGATGGCGCAATAAAAAGATGTACCGAAAGGGTTAAATGGTTTTCTATAATATTTGCGTAGCTTGAGTTGTTGGAAAGAGGAATAGTGTTGTTGGGTAATGGAGAGTGATTTGATGAGTTATCTTGGTTAACTGTATTCTGTGTTTCTATTATAGAGTTATCTTGTTGAGTAGTGGATGGATTAAAAGTCGCTGTTTGAGCGGTTTCTGTGTTTTCAGTAGTATGGGAGAGATTTGGTATATTGGATGTAGTCGGCAGATTATTGTTGTTGATGTTTTGAGTATTTGTTTTCTGTTCTTTTGGTTTTGTTACCTTTTTTTGAGTTGCTTCATCTAGATTTTCCCGTGGGGATAATATAATTCTTTTTGATTATGGTTTACTGCTTCAGTGGCTTCACGAAAAGAGCACTTGTTTAGTGTTTTATAGGTAAGTATATCTTTCCTGTTTTGTAATGTTGGACATTTGATGTTGTTGGATCTATGCTGTTGCTTACAATTAATGCAGTGTTTATGACTTTACCGTCTTTAAATTTAGTAAGTTTTTTGCATTCTGTGGCTCCTTGACTTTGTAGACCTTCAACGATCATTTTCAGGCTCACTGATATATCACATAAATTTGATAGTTTAGTAGCTTTAAGAAATTTTGTGGTTTGTTGATAATATTTTGTTAACATATGGAGATCTCCATCTCTGGGAAACTAAATTGAGTTTGGCTACTCTGTAGTGATTGACTCTAGGGCCTTTTGTAGTAAAAATATATTAAATGTTTTTAGAGGTTTCGTGTTATCTTTGTTTTTTACAATAAAAAATTTTAGGCAAGTTGTTGGGTTGACGTTTATTGGTTTGTTGTTTTTCTTGAGGTAAGGAAATCCACGTGTGTTATTAAGGTTAAGGGTTTTACGTTTACGTGGGGTTCTTCCCCGAGAATTGCAAAGTAGTTATAATCCTTCCCTCCTCGCTCTGAAGACAGGGTGGAAAATTTTTTTTAATAACACTGCGTTTACTTATACCTATAGTTAAGTTTCACGTATTGGGTGTAAAATGAAACGAATGAAAATTAGAATAGCGAGCGAGGAAATGGAGAATAGAATATGCCTAATGATTATTAGCATACACTGAGTGTTCTGGTATGCATTGTTGGCAAGAGAGATTCTACGTTGGATTTCCAGGCTGACGTTATTATCGGTATTAATGCTGGTTTATAAATAAGCGAAGTCTTTTCCAATTTTAACTGTCAACAGTGACGTGGGTGCCGATACGCAAGAACGTCGACTGTTTGTTTGATGACATGAGACACTTCGTTTTTTCCCCGTTCACCACCAGACCCATTCGCTCAGCGTCTTTATTCTGTTTGGAAAAAGCAGAACTAATAGCGCGGTTATTAAGGCCGATGTTGCCAATAATATCGGCATACGCCAACAATTGTACTCTCTTATATAAAAATGTGCCTGAACGATTAAGTTCTGCGGCTCGTGCAATCCTTTCCAACATCAGGTTAAAGAAGTCACACGTCAGCGAGTCACCCTGTCTGAAACCTCGTTTGGTATCAAACGGCTCGGAGAGGTCCTTCCCAATTTTGATGGCGCAGGTGGTGTTAAGCAACGTCATCTGGCATAGCCGTATTAGTTTTGCTAAGTTTGGGATACCAAATTCCGACATCGCAGCGTATAAGTAACTCCTTTTCGTGCAGTTGTTTGTGTAGTCAAATGTACGTTTTTTGGTGCACAGTCCGCAGTGGTCGTCATCAGTGTAGGTAGTTCTCATCCGAGGCTTTGTTTTCGTTTTTATTGATAGGGATTTTTACGCGGTGGGTCCCAAACACAGCGTACAACCAGATAGCCTAGAGAGCTTTGCCTTTTGACATTATCTCGTTCTCAGAAACTACGCAGAGGATACTTGGGCTAATTCCGAAAGATGTGAGCTGCTGGTCCATATTTAATAGAATCGCCCTGGGCACTCCCAACTGAATGACGATTAATAACTTTGCCCACTGGCGTGGACTTCTACATATGGAACCATCCTTCACCCTATTTACTGAATGAAATTTGCCGTTCCCAGTCGGTTTTCCAAATATTGTACTTACAAAAACAAATTAGCTTCATAGGCGCAGAAGCAGCATTCTAAAATGTTCCTTAATACAACAAATCCTATTTCATTCGTAAACGCATATTTCTCAAAGCAAGGCTCGATCATTCGTAAAATGAGCCCACCACATCTTCCCTCACACGCTTGAGCTGTCCATAAGCATGTTTTTCTTGAGGAAGACAAAAATATCTGGTGAACCGTCAATTTTTGTCGTGGCAAGTACCGGCATCATCATATACATACATATGTATGCAAATCCATATGTATGTAAACATGTCTTTTAAATGCGCGACAGAATTCCAACAGCCGCACATACCGGTATTTTGATAATCTAGGCGGCCAAAACTATTTTAACGTTTTTTATAGTCTTAAATACTTTTATTCATCGTCATTTAGAAAATGGACTTTTTTATTGAACTATTATATTATTAACCTTTAAGTGACCATGGTATCTTTAAAGATACAACCATTTTGTACTAAAATAAATAGAAAATGATTTTTTTTTGGGTATTTATAGGTTTAATTATAATTATTAATGTTTTTATTATTTATTATCAAATGCCAAGTTTCACCGAAGGTGTCAAATAAAATACATTATTTGAACCAAAAAAAAATATTTAATTCAATCAATAATCTTACGTCAATAAAACTAAAGCAAAATGAAACAAATTAAAGGAAAAAATTACAAATTTTCATTATCTGATGAATCAGATTCGTTAGGTTGGGCCGGAATGAGTAAACTTAACGATTCCGGTAAATATGATTTTAATTTTCCTCTTTTCACATTTCTAGTGCTGCTAAATAAAGGGTCTGAACTTAAAAAAAGTCGATTAAAAATGTCTCTATTGCAGTTTTCTCGGGAAAATTTTCTTGCGAAGTCTTGGCGGTAAGTTCTAAAATGTTTATTCCTTGCTTCTGCAGCTTCCTCCGAAAGTTGCCCAATAGGCACCAATGCATTTTTTATGATTAATGCACCATGCACAAGTATACATGGGTATAATTCAACTTACAACTGAGCTGTGTCAAATGCATATTTATCATACTTCTCCGAGTCCACTTTATGTCCGCATGAAATTGTCTCCAATATGACTTTTAACCGATAAATGAGATCATAGTTGATTCCGGTTATTTCAGCAGCTAACTTTGGATCTTCGAAAAATCTCCTGCTTGTGTTACCATCATTCGTGTTTCCAAAGCTAGCTTTTGGCATATCAACAAGCAAGTCAGTCTCGTTACGGAATCTCCGTTGGATTTCAAGTTTTCTGTCTTTCTCGAGTGTTTTTTCCGCTTCTGTCTTTCTTTCTCTGTATTTTCGAACAGGAAACTTGTAGGCAAGATGGAGAATACTCTCAAAGAGTCTTATCCTGGCGTGCAAAACAGATAAACCAAACTCAAGGCATTCGTGGTTAATATCGTGCTTTAAATGCAGCTGATTAAAATCTTTGGATGTAGCGCCACAAATATAGCACTTATTGGTAGAAGTTGTGCCAGAAGCAGCGTTGCACACTTTGCCATCTACCATAGTCATGACGAACACGTGACTGACTTTAAAGGTTAAACTATTTAATTCTAAATCCGTAGCTGACAGCGATTTCAAAGATTCAGTTACGAAGTCGATTTTCTCTTTAGTTAAGTCCACACTTTCTTTCACAAACCGGAACCTCAAAGGATGACAAAAACGAGCTGAAGAGGGCGTTGGATTTTCCCAAACTACTTTATCACTTTTTCCACAGACTAACATTAATGGAACAAAACAGGTTTGGAAGATATTTGAATCACAATCAATATCACTTTCTTGTTTTTGTTCCTACTGTGACTGCTGTGAGCCGTCGCATCCCCATTTACAAATAAGTTTCAGGGACAATCTTTCTTGTTCTTTAAGGGCTGAAAGAACTACTTCCAAATAAGTTAATAAGAGTTTCACTGTAACATCGACCAAGGGCTGTAAATCACATTCGGCACTAGTGCATGTAATTCTGATAGATTCAGTAGGCGGATACAATTCAGTTTTTGCTTTTTGAATAAGTGTGTACCAGGGACAAATTTTTTTACATGTGTTCCTTATAACTTCGTACTGAGCACTTGTTAGATCAGCATCAATCATCATTTTCAATGCTTGCATTGGTGATAAAGAGTGGACTTCTTTTTTCCTAGTGTTTGAAAATGCCTTTTTGTATTTTGTCGCACGTATCGGAGAGTTTTGAATGCCTTTTAATACTTTAGAAGCATCTCTCTTTCCACTTTTGATTAACTCTACTGAAGCAGCATGCATAATCAAGTTTTTGTCCTTTTCTGTAGATCTGAGTTCTGCAGTTTTGCGTCTTTTAGATCTTTCACCTGAGTCACTGAAATGTTTCTGAGGACGGCCACATCGTTTCGGTATTGCCGCAACAGTTAATTCAAAACCTCCTTCCAACCAAGACATGTTCTTTGATAGGAAAACATCTTCCTTTTTATGTACTTGTAGCCACTTTTTCTTGATTTGTGTTGTAAAATGTGAAAAATTGTGCTTAAGAGCTGATATCTGTTCGTCAGAGTATTTTTCACTTGACAAAAGCTCCTGTTGTAAGAGTTTAATTTTTCGTCCAAATTTGGTAAATTCTGAGCTTGCATGCGGTCGAATAGGTATTTTCGAGTCACAATTCGAACCCCTGAAGTGCCTTGAGAAACTTAAACAAACCAAAAAATTACAGGTATAGAAAACGCTTTTAAAAAAAACTGTTCCATGAATCTTTTGAAATTCCACAATTAATTAATCGGCGGTTTTCTGCGGCTAATTCTACTTTATTCTACATCTCAAAGCATATGTACACAATCTGAAAAAAAATCAAGCTTGGACTGACTTGGAAGTATAACTTTCAGCTTAACAAATAAAAAAAAAATGTGTAAAAAATGCACTATTTCTCCTTGTACGGAATTCAATAAATTACGTTATTAATGAACGAAATCTATAAAATATTTATTAAATTTGGAAAAAACATACCTGAAGCTTCAATTTCCATCATTAAAACGAGACATATAACTTTAAATAAGTTAATTTTACTTTTTTGAAGATTTGTTGCTTGCCGAACGCCGAGCGAGATATGTGTAGTGTGATAAGTAATGAACTTTTGACTGCCAATACGGCGGTAGCGCACGCGACGAAAAAGCGCGAGAGGGGGTGGAGTGAATACTCTATTGTGTTATCTTTCTATTTTATTCATTATTAAAATCAATTAATGCATTTTACAAAATTGACTTTTGGCCGCCTAGATTATCAAAATACCGGTATGTGCGTCGCATTACAAGGCAACGACATTATTTTTATTCTCCTCAATATTGAGAAAGAATCCTATCAACAATCGTATTTGAACCAATGCTTAATACCAATAATAAATCTATTAAATTAAGCATATATGAAATACTTGAAGATTATAAAAATAACATTTTTGACACTTATGTTTAGGGAAACTGAGAAAGAAACTTAGTAAAGTTAACAGACATATGTTTATTAAATATTAATAAATTTTGAAGAAGTACCATATACTGCGATATGCAAGACTCCAAAGAAACTAAAGTAAAAAAAATCAGCCCCGGACTATTTACATTTAAGAATTTTGATTCAAAGATAACACATAATTGTAATAAAATGGAAATAAAACAGAAAGGGAACTTTATGATCAATTTTGAAAATTGTGAAATCCAAACACTTAATATAACATTTTTAATACGAAAATTAAAATTTTTGACAAATTCATTTCAACTCATTCAAAAATAAAAGAAAGAAGAAATTCAACAATAGACGACTTAAAATTAGAATCGCTGTACTAAGAGCAAGTAAAACATGCAAACTATATTCAACAAGTTATCAAACAAAATGTATATTCAAGTTTAATTAATATCAGCATTAGCGCAATAATAATAGTCATAATTATTTTGTTAGCAATATTTTTTTCGAATAACATAAGAAAAAAGATGTCTATGTTGCATATTTCGTCGGAGCCCCAAACTAACGATGCGGGTGTTATAATGGGTTTTCCAATAAGAGGTGTTATTTTTAAATTCAAAGCGAAATGCTATTTTTTAATATAAATGATCGGATGTTTATTTCATTATAAAGAGGAAGGTATGCCGTTAATAGTGGAAAATAACATCAAGCAAATGACCAGAACGACCACGCTTATAGGACAATATTCTTTTCATGAAATTTTCCATAACCGAATTGCAAAGTGGCTGCCCTATGTCCTCGATAGCTCCACGAATTCCATTTTTGAGGTCTTGAATCGACCCTGGGCTGTTGGCGTAGACCTTCTCTTTCACGTCGCCTCAAAGGTGTTAAATCACAAGATCTCGGTGGCCAATTGTGATCACCTCTTCGAGAGATAACACGGTCCGGAAAGTTTTCCCGTAAAAGATCAATAGTTTTGTTGCTTTTGTGGCACGTAGCGCCGTCTTGTTGAAAATAAACGTTGTCCAGATCAATACCATCCAATTCCGGCCATAAAAAATTGTTATTCATCTCTCGATAGCGATAGATAACACCTGTTATTGAGAAACCCTTTAGTTAAACCCCTAAATATAATATAAAACCAAACCTCCATTTCTATAATACACACTTCACATATGTACATACATAATTTAAACAAACTTGCATTTCTACCAATTCCAAAGAGTTGCTTTGTTAAAAGTGCACTAATGCAACTTATATTTTTATTGAACACTTATTCACCTTTTTGTCGAATTTGCATTTCCGGCACTTGCCAAATAAACGGTAAACAATGCCACAGAATTGTTCACCGTGCTAATATGCAACATAGAGAGAATTTAAACAATAGATAACACAGTTTCAGTAATTTTAAAGCGGTCTTAAGATAGATTCAATAGCGCAAAGTTTGATTTTAATTGACCATAAATTCGTTTTTTTGTTGTTCATTTTTTTATACATACATACGCGTGTATGCGCGTTTGTCTTTCGGAACGGATATTAGAATGATGTTTTCTCATCAATATAGCTTAGATTTGACTAAACGTATGTGGATGTTTAAATGTACTACCTTTATGGTTGATTTATATAAAACCAGTATGAATTATTATATACAAAAGAGAAATTTCTAAATATCAAATATATAAAAAATATTTTAAAGCAAAATTTTAAAATTTTACCAAACATTTCCGGTTCGAATTGTAAAAAAAATCGTGACACATCAGGGCTTGAATCTGAATTGAAAAAGTGCCATAAAAACCGTACCAACAATTCCGTCGACCTTAGCCTCTGCAGAACATTCTTGCACGTATTTCGAAAACTCATTCGCTACGCTGTGAGCATGAAATAATTCGAATCCCTTACTACCGTGTTGAATCCCTTACTACTATGGTGAAAAATAATCAGGAATTCTCTACTATCGTTTTGGGAGTTTACGAATTGCTCAGTTTGAAAAATTTTCTCTTCAGAAAACAATATGTTTCCGCGTGCTTGTAAACAATACTGTGAAACATCATTTAGCCCGCTAACAGAGGAGCCTGAAGTTGCTTACACTTCGATGGTTGGTGTTGTTAATTATAGCAATGAATGTGTAAAATACTTAAAATCATATTGTACAATCTTATTTATTTTACACTCTACGATGAAATCAAACAATTTTTAATACTTATATTAGTAGAAGGTACAGGTTTTACTATAGTGTAGGGATTTGTGAAGCCAAAGTGATTTTATTCTACTGATGCGATTTTGGAGCAAAATGGACAAGAGGCAACAGAATAAAAAAAGGTAAATATTAAAAGCCATATAAATGGAAAAAAACTGTACAAAATAAGTAGAATATAAATGGAAATTATAATAGAGGAAATAATTAAAGCGGAGCCGCGAATAACGTTTTAAAAGCCATTTTTTGCCTAACGTGTTATTTTGCAGATTTCCGTTACTATATTGTAATATTACTCTCTTGCCACTCTAAAGCATCAAATAAGTTAAAATTTCGTAAGGCAATTAAAAAGCAATTAGAAGAAGTCAGTCCGTGGAAGAAAGTTGTTAGTTACACGCAAAATGATACGATCGCAATTGCCGAAGGTAATTGATACGTGTAACAGAGGTACAAAAAGAAAATGTAATTGAAAAGTGGAGTGTTAATAAAAACAAAAAGCTTAGAATTAGTGGAAATGCATATACAACCAGGAAAAACAAAAGTATCCCTCAAAAAAACGCCCCAGAACAAATAATGTGAAAAAAGCGTTTTAAGTGTACATGCTGTAATTTTATTTTATTTATTTTTTTTAAATTTAGGTTTGTGATTGTCGTTGCTATTTAAATTGCGAAAAAAACCGCGATACTAAGCATTTTCCTATTCTTTCCGAAAAGATATCCAAAAATCTATTAGAGCCCTATGACAGTAAATATCATATGGAAATAGTTTCTAACTTGAAGGAAAACTTCAAAAATCGTTTCAAGGATTTCAGCAAAATTGCTTTAGTGACGCAATTTGTTGTTTCACCCTTCATGGACATTGATATACAACAGTTTGCAACTTGTGTTATGAACAACTTTGGCGAAGACATTGCTTTAGGTTCAAATACAAAATGTATATGGACTTTAGTTAGTAAAGATAAGTATTCAGTTTTATGTCGTGTTGCGTTGAAAGTGAAAGCGTTATTCAGTACAACTTATTTGTGTGAATCTTCTTTTTCCAATATGAAATTTATTAAAAATAAATACCGCAATCGGCTTACAGATACTCATACGAAAATTGGGTTCAACGATTGGACTTCGAAAAACGTGCACGCGGTGGTCATGCAAAAGAAATCGAATTTCATACTTAAATGTATATGTTCAAACTCAATAATAAAAAAAAAATTAGTTAAAAAAGTCAAACCGTTTGTGTTTTATTCAAAAAAGTTCAAAAGTTGAAGCGCTCTTACTGAAAAACCCTATACATACATGTATGTATATCTTCCCAGCAAAACCTGCGTGACCGAAACTATAACACAATTACACTTTTTTATATGTTACAAACACATATGCACGCAGGTTTTGCTGGGGCGTCACCGAAACTCTAACACAATCGACTTTTTTTTGATTCTCCGTCACCTTTGGAAAATGTGTAAGCAGTAAGCAAACTTCATTCATATATTTTTTCTCATTTTTGCATCAATAGAAAAAAAAAACGGCAAGTGGCTGTCAAAGCAATAAGTCAAAAAGATATTTTTTCTCTCTTTTTGATATCAAAGTAGGCCGAGAATCAAATTGTCAACCTTTGGCAAATGTGTAAGCAGTAAGCGAACTTCATTCATATATTTTTCCTCATTTTTACATCAGTCAAAGTAAGCAAACGCCGTAGCCGAATGGGTTGGTGCGCGACTACTATTCAGAATTCACAGAGAGAACGTCAGTTCGAATCTCGGTGAAAGCAAAATTAATAAAAACATTTTTCTAACAGCGGTCGCCCATCAGCAGGCAATGGAAAACACCGAGTGTATTTCTACCATGAAAAAAATCTCTTCATAAACATATCATAAAACAAAATAAAATAAATGTATAAAAAAAATTTTTTTTTTGTGATTCGAACCAAGGATTTTGGATCGGAAGCCCACATTGCTAGCCGCTAGGCTATCGCGCTGTGCTGCCGGCGCTGGCCTAAAAGTTATTTTGTTCGTCGCTACGTTTATATGAAACTGGCACTGAAACGAATCCATATGTATGAAAGGGATAGAAAATCACACGTACACAAAGTTTTTGGCACGATTTTCCCAACGCTTTTAACAACGTGATTGTAAAGAGGTGTGGTTAGTGACCGTTTAACGGTCACGCGTGCCGGTTACGTGATGGGTAACGTGACCGGCACTCTTCTTGCTGGGTTTAAAGTGATTTACACACATTGTTGTATGTATTTACATACTTAAGCCATTGAGTAATGCAGGCCATAAACGTTAAATAAATCGAAACATTCGGTTGAAATTTCAGAAGATTGACGCGTGTACGGCGCAGTTGGTAAACCGCTCGGAAATTGACAAAAATGTTTGTCAATTTGCAATAGGTTATATGTATGTGGAGAAGTTGACGATTTTACTCTATTTTTTGAGACTTTGAAGTGTGCACATGAACGGACAAATAGTAACATGAAGCAAAACATTTATTGAAGCACTTATCTAAGCTACTAGAGCCTTTTGTAATGTAATGTAATTATTCATAATTATATTTCTAACAAATAAAGAAATAATTTACTGAGAAACTCTTAGATTTGTTCAAAAGCCAGACGAGCATTTTGGAAAAACAAGAGCTATGAATATACATATGTAGGTAGGTAGGTTAGATGGCGAGAGTACCACAGGTACACTTGAAGTAGCACCCACGTGCAATTTTGATACTATAATGTGGACCACTACCTGCGAAAAAATTTAGGGTAGAGAAAACCATCTACAGCCATCCAGTGCTCTTGATGTAGTGGAGGAAAGAAAACGGATCTAAGCTGGAGAATTTCCCCGAATGAGTACCGATCACCCAGGGACCAGTGAACAACGCAATGAGTTTGGAAATCGAATGGCGGGGAATTCCCATCACTATAAGTGTCCTGTTTCTATCGTACGTATTGAGGTCATAGTGTTTTTAAAATAGGTCACGATGAGACAGACATCCATCTGTCTTCCGCTTTTTTTTAGAAAGAAACTTTGCAGTCTCCTTTTAACAACTTTCGAAGGAACATCGATGTCTGAGAAGGGGGCCACTGAAACCAGTTCTGTCGACCCCTTCCTGGAAAGCTCGTCGGCAATTTCATTTCCCTCTATATTCCTGTGCTCAGGAACCCAGATAAGGGAAGCCCCGCGATCGAGACGCTTGAGTTCCAACCATACCTATGTCAAAATTGGCAGAACCACTAAGTTGAACATCCTGAGTACGACATGAGGCTTGAGACCCCATTTTTTGCCGAACGTAGATTTACAGATATATAAGGCTATACTGGCCTTTTTAACTCGATTTGCTATGTGCAGCTCCTAGTGGAGCTTGGGGCCAGGTATTACACCAAGATACTTAACTTCCGAAGAGAGTGTAAGACACAGGTTATTTACTTTTGAAAACTTTAAAGGTGGGGGATTGCATTTCCTGGTGAATAGAATGAACCCCCTTTTTGTCAGAATTGACTCTGAGACCGCAACTGGCAGCTTATCTATATATGTATATATAATTGGCGCGCACACCCTTTTTCGGGTGTTTGTTCGAGCTCCTCCTTCTATATGTGGTGCGCGTCTTGATGTTGTTCCACAAAAGGAGGGACCTACAGTTTCAAGCCGATTCCGAACGGCAGTATTTTTATAAGGAGCTTTTTCATCGCAGAAATACACTCGGAGGTTTTCCATTGCCTGCCAAGGGGCGACCGCTATTAGAAAAATGTTTTTTGTTAATTTTGGTGTTTCACCGAGATTCGAACCAATGTTCTGTCTGTGAATTCCGAATGGTAGTCACGCACCAACCCAATCGGCTACGGCGGCCGCCAATGCACCTTCCAAAATTTCAGCCATTACTCATGGCAGGAACCATTAGGACCAAGTCATCCTGAGTCTGGCCTAGCCTTTTGGGGATTCAATGGATTCGCAGTACTCTTTCCAAGAGTATAGATATGCAGCATAAAAAGATATACTAAGCTACCTGGCTGTCTCCTGGTCGAAAAACGCGAAACCAGATCGATCAGGTTGTGATAGATGAAAGACACGCTTCCAGTGCTTTAGATATAGGTACGATCCGAGGACCCAACATCACACACACCTCTGTCCAGCTAAAAACGTAAATCTTCCTACGCAAAGGATGTCCAACATCGAAAAGCTGCAATCAAAACAAACAGCCAGAAGATTCGCCACTCGACTCCCACTCATACTCTCAGAGAGTACTGCCCAACAAACCGGCATGCACGAGGAATGGAGCCACATTTTTCGTTCTCCACGTACTGCCGCCGAAGAAGAAATCAGATTCCGGCGAGTCCGAAAAAACCGTTGGTATGACGAGGAATGTCATGCTGCCATAGAAAGAAAAGATCCGTAGAGCCTCGCTGCGATCGGGCGCAACGCGAGCCATGTGGGATCGCTACCGAGAGCTAAGAAAAGAAGAGAGATGTATTACCCGACAGAAGAAACGAGAGACCGAAAAATATGAGTGCGAGGAGCTTGAGATGCTAGCTAATAGGAACGACAATCGAAAATTCTACCAGAAAGTTCGGCAGCTTAGAGAAGGTTTTAAGACCTGGGCGTTTTCCTGTAAGAACAAAGATGGTGATCTGGTGACTGACATCCAGAGCATACTTAAATTATGGAGGGATACTCCTCGAACCTGCTAAATAGTGACAGCTGCGCGCATCACAGAGAATGTGACGATCCCGATACCCTAATCGTTGACGACGGAACTGTCGTTGCGCTACCCGACCATGACGAGGTGAGAATAGCGATAACGCGGCTATTCAAACATGGCGGCGAGGAGCTGGTAAGGTGCATGCATCAGCTTCAAGATATGGTCGGATGAAAGCATGCTTGCCCATTGGAATTTAAGTGTGCTCTGCCCAATCCATAAGAAGGGCGATCCTTTAATCTGTGCCAATTACCGCGGGATTGGTCTTCTAAATATCGTCTATAAGATTCTATGTATTGTGTGAAAGGCTGAAGCCCACCATCAACCAACTGATTGGACCCTATCAGTGTGGCTTCAGACCTGAAAAGTCTACCCTTGACTAAATATTCACAATACGCCAAATCTTGGAAAAGACTCATTAAAAGAGAATTGGCACACACCATCTTTTCGTCGATTTCAAAGCTGCATTCGACATTACGAAAAGGAGTTCCCTGCATGCCGCGATGTCATAATTTGGTATCCCCACAGAACTAATACGGCTATGCAAGATGACATTGCTCAACACCAGCAGCGCCGTCAGAATTGGGGAGAATCTCTCCGAGCCGTTTGATACCAAACAAGGTTTCAGACAGGATGACTCGCTGTCGTGTGACTTCTTTAACCTGATGTTGGAGAGGATCGCACGAGCCGCAGAACTTAATCGCTCAGGCACAATTTTTTAAAAGACCCTACAATTTTTGGCGTATGCCGATGATATTGACATCATCGGCCTTAACAACCGCGCTGTTAGTTCTGCCTTCTCCAAACTGGATAAAGGGGCAAAGCGAATGGGTCTGGTGAAGAACGAGGACAAAACGAAATACCTCCTGTCATCAAACAAACAGTCGACGCACTCGCGTATCGCCACCCACGTCACTGTTGGCAGTTATGATTTCGAGGTTGTAAAAGTCTTCGTATACTTAGGCACAAGCATTAACACCGATAACAATGTCAGCCTTGAAATCCAACGTAGAGTCTCTCTTGCCAACAAGTGCTACTTTGGACTAGAGAGGCCATTGAGTAGTAAAGTTCTCTCTCGACGAACAAAACTAACACTCTACAAGACTCTCATCATGCCCGTCCTAAAAATTTTCCCAAAGAGAAAAATATCAATAAAAGGATATGAACGCAAAACTAGTAACAATTTGCAAGTTTTACGAACAGCTGATTAAATTGTGGGCAGGAAAAATGACAAAAATTAAAAAGTTGTTCTCTTGAGCTACTTGAGTTAATAAAATGCAAAATAACGAGCTTCGGAATCTCATGATTTAGTCTGTCCACAATAATTTGTTTCATTTCATCATCGGTATCAGATGAAGGACATTTCATTAGCAATTGCAATTCGCAAATTTAAATTCGTGTTCATTTTTACTCAGCTGTATTTCTCATTTGCAAATTGTTACAAGTAAAATTGTTACAGTAAAATATTTCAACTTCCCTCAAAATGAAATGTCATTTTACTCTCTCACTTTCCCCTACTTTGCAAGTTTTTTGGGTACATGAACACCAAAACGTGATAACTTGTAACAATTGTTACAAGCTTTTTGCTTCATGAACAGACCTAATCTCGAACAAAAAATAATTTGTGTGGGGTGCCAGTACTGGCACGCCTTTTCCACTAAAATACTTGAAAAAAACAAATGTTTTCCGTCTTATTATTTTTGAGGAGTATAGACAAATCACCGTGTCGAGTTATAAAGGGGACCAACGATAGATTTCTTCGTATACAGAGTAAAAAGATAGAATAAACGGCGTACAATGCTATGACTCCAAAGAAAAAGCGGGAGTAAATAGGGTAAAACTGTGTATTTTGATAAAACTGTGTACGACGTAGTAACAGTACAGTTCCGGGCGCAATTAAATACTATTTATCACGATTCGTTCAAAATGCTCAAGAGTTCGCATTTGTTCGCAAAATGTATATATGTGCAAACATATATACACTATGTCACAAGCAAAAAATAGCGGCACTCTTTTTCAAAGTGAACTTCTAACTTCACGGCTATATTACTTATTGCATGCATTATTTAATAATTGGATAGTCCCATACGTAAAAAATAATTATAATAAAATAAATAAAAAATGTCAAGAGAATTTGGCACAATGCAATACTTTTTGTATAAAGGACATAATTTTCTAAATAATTTATTTTCAAGGAACTTATTATATATTGTTCAGATATCCAAATTATATTTTTAGAAATATCTTAATCACCGAGTCATCAAACGGGTGGACTTGAGAGTTGTATGTACTAAATCAACTGGTAAGAAAAAGTTTTTTGAAATCGACAAGAACTACCCCTTAAATATATATCATATATCATATATATAATTGGCGCGTACACCCCTTTTTGGGTGTTTGGCCGAGCTCCTCCTCTTATTTGTGGTGTGCGTCTTGATGTTGTTCCACATATTGAGGGTCCTACAGTTTCAAGCCGACTCCGAACGGCAGATATTTCTATGAGTAGCTTTTTCATGGCAGAAATGGAGATTTGCCATTGCCTGCCGAGGGGCGACCGCTATTAGAAAAATGTTTTTCTTTCGTTAAATTCCGAATGGTAATCACGCCCCAACCCATTCGGCTACGGCAGGCCCTTAAACACCGAAGTACAGTATACTTGCTGCTGCTGTTGTAGTAACATTCCCCTAAATTTTTGGCAAATGGTCCTGGTGTGGCCGTCCTTGGCCGGATAAAACCCGGTAAGAACCAAATGTCGTGGGAACGTATTCACTTTTGCACCTAGTCTCATGAGAATAATCCAATATTTCGTGTATATCTGTTGGATTTACCCATTACCTCAGGTAAATATGAATTACTTTCCTATATCTCAGGATATTTGTGAATTAAATAACTTTCGTAATTCAGATCTCCCGCTTGACTCATAAAAGTCAACTTGAACACAATTTCTAAAGACAAATTATTATTATTATTAAATTTGTATAATAACAAGTTTAAGGAGGCAGCAGCATGGGCCATCGGCTGTCTGATAACAAAAAATGTAAATGTACTTTAAATAAGGTCTAACATAAAGTTATTATTTGAATGCTTGTAACTAAACTAAGCAGAAGTAAATACTCGTAAAAGCTAAAATTTTGATCCGTCTTAACAAGACGTTTGAAATTTGTGGACGGTCAGTACAACTTGCAGATGCCTCTTTAAGAAAATCAAGTGCTTGAGAAGATCCAAAAAATTGTTGTCTGGAGGTGTGTAGATTTCGACAAGATTGTAGAATGTGATCTAAGGCAGCGGTTTCGTCACAAAAGGGGCAATCGGTTGGTTGCGTACGTTGGAGGAGGTGTGCGTATGTGAGAATTGTGTGGCCCAGACGTAGTCGGGAGTTTGAGCACTTTTAATGGAAGGTTGGAAGCATAGATGTTAAATAATGATTAGATAATGCTAATGATTGCTAATTAGCCTTCTTTTGTGAAATTCTCTAATTCATTAAACAATTAGAATTAGTTCAACTAATTCCCATTAGGTAATTGAAATTTTTATTCCAATGGTAAAACTAATTGCAATTAGTTGCCATTAGCAAAAAAAATTGGTTTACCTTTACAATTAGAAATCTAATTGACTTCTGCTAATGCAATTAGATATTCAATTAGTTAATTCTAATTCGAGCTAATTAAATATCTAATTGCATTAGCAGAAGTCAATTAGATTTCTAATTGTAAAGGTAAACCAATTTTTTTTGCTAATGGCAACTAATTGCAATTAGTTTTACCATTGGAATAAAAATTTCAATTATCTAATGGGAATTAGTTGAACTCATTCTAATTGTTTGATGAATTAGAGAATATAAACCAATTGCATCAATTGCTAATTCTAATTGGAACTTAACATGTATGGTTGGAAGGAAGTGATAGCCGTTGTTTTGTAATCTGTAGAAGGATGTAATTTTTAGAGTAGCATTTATGAAGCATTGGAAACGCTTTCTGCCGCAGCATCAGCGTTTTGATAGTCGGTAATCTGCGATTGTCCTGGAACCCATATACATAAGCTTAATTTTGTTTGGATAGCTTATGAGTATATTTCTTATAGTTTTAATGTCAGCTTGATCGAGTGTTGAACAACCGATGGCATTGATGCATGTCTGTGCATATAATTATTTTGCCCGTAATTTGTTTGGCATAAATGGAGGCTTCCAACAATGCCACTGTTTCTGCTGGAAAAGCAGAGCATATTGGGTGCAAAAAACCATATTTGCTCGTGCCCCTGTTTTCCTTTATGGCAGCAAAAGATGTTGAGGTTTGGGTTTTTGATCCATCTGTATATATAAACTTCCATCCCTGTTTGGAGTACTTGCCTTTTTCGAATGTAAACAATGCTTTGTAAAAGCATGAAGATTGTGTTTCAGCTGTTCGGTGGCGAATGGTACATGTCAGTTCCAGTCTTCTTTGCAAGTTCAAACATTTTGCTGCAACGGACGTAATTTTAGGGTGTCATTTCCTTGAAGATGCGTTTCTGAAATCTTTAAGAATATTGGCATTGTGGGTAAAAAGTAGTTTTGGTAAAAGTTTATGAGTGCTGTCTTCGATTCCATCCGGAATCTTTGTCAAACCTGTTTCCGCAAACAAGTTTCAAAGTAGTGTAGTTGGGAACGCTCTAATGCTTCTGCGTATCGCAGAGTGATTATGATATTTGGATAGTTGAGTGTTTATCTGCGTTTCCGCGTATAGAAAGGCCGTAATCGATTTTCGATAGGATGAGAGCTCTGCATGCATGAACAAGTGAAGACGGATGAAGATTTCTTTGAAGATAGGTACTTAATTATATTTAAACGTGTCACAATACAATCTTTTATGTACTTACATTGGTCTTTAAACCTATACTTCGAGTCTATAATTACACCTAGAATTTTTATTTCTTTTACTGGCATTATGGAATGGCCACAAAATTGTATAGGCAGCGCCGAGCAACTCAATTTTTTGCAAATGTGCTAAGTTTTAGATTTTTCGAAAGATATTTATGTGCTTATGCTACTTATGCTTTAAAAAATACGCAAGGCTGAAAGAAGATGAGCGTTTTTCTTGAAAAAGATAACATCGTCGGTGATGTTCTGACATTCTATACTGGTATAGTTCGCTGACCGTTTGGCAATTTCATCGAACGCTATTATAAAAAGAAGCGCGGAGAGTGGGGACCATTATGGCGTTCCATTTATTCTCACTCTGCATTTTCTGTTAGTGAGGAAACTTCTAACAAAGTTTATAATTTTTGATTCAGCCTTTAACTCAGTTAATTGTTTCAAAATGATATGCACTCCGATTCGGTCGAAAGCCTTCTCCAAATCGATTGCTAAAAGTGAAACATGGTTTCTTGACGAGAGTGCGTTTGTGATGACATAGTCAAGATGCAGGGCATCAATTGTGCCACTGCCTTTTTGAAAAGCAACCTGGTTAGAACTTATAACTTTGTTGTTCTTAGAACTCCACATCAACCTTTTTGCAACTAGTTTTTCCATTAGTTTAGCCAAGCATGATAAAAGGGAGAAGCATTTTATTCAGCTGGGTAGATTTTGAATCATAGGATAAGAAATTCGATCAAGCCCTGGAGTTTTGCCTTTCACGGTAAAGAGCGCGAACTCCAAATCGTTAATGGTGACTTTCGATTCACTTGTCCTGGCAGCGGGTGATATATAGTTTGTGATGTTTGCTTGGATGTTTAGACAGTTGTATTTTGACGAGCAAAAGCTGCTTGAAAAGTCGGCGTCGTTTGAGGTAGAAGCATAGAAGGTGGCAAAATAATTGGTTATTTCGAGTGGAGAACTGATGACGCCATTTGTAGAGTTAATGTGGGCGAAGGTAGAGTGCTTACCTGAACCAGTGAGCATTTTGAAATCATGCCATATTTTTCGAGGTTTGGTATTAAAATACGTCGGCCGCCGTAGCCGAATGGATTGGTGCGTGACTACCATTCGGAATTCACCGAGAGAACTTTGGTTCGAATATCGGTGAAACACCAAAATTAAGAAAAACATTTTTCTAATAGCGGTCGCCCCTCGGCAGGCAATGGCAAATCTCCGAGTGTATTTCTGCCATGAAAAAGCTCCTCATAAAAATATCTGCCGTTCGGAGTCGGCTTGAAACTGTAGGTCCCTCCACATGTGGAACAACATCAAGACGCACACCACAAATAGGAGGAGGAGCTCGGCCAAACACCCAAAAAGCGTGTACGCGCCAATTATATATATATATATATATATATATATACATATATAAGAATTTATGCTAGCGGTTAACTAGCGCTTAAAAAGAGCATTTGCCCTTTTGTAGCTTACCAAATTTGTAATAGTTTTGCTGTTTCGCGCATACTGCATTTATTTATCGTTTTAATTTTAGGTATTTCTATAGCTTTTACGAACTTTGGGCTGTTGCTTGCAAATGAGGGGTGGTCGCCAGCGCAGTTTGCGCACATTGTTCTAGAACATTCAGAACCAGATGGCGAGATTTTCCCAATATCTTAAAGTATGACCAAGTAAAGGTTCGGCACTAGACATAACAGAGGTGGTGGCAGTCTCCACCCCACTTAACACATTAAAGGTATCCATTGCTTCACACTATCATACTTTAGCCGAAAGAAGATGGAAGCAATTAACTACATGTATTACAATAAAAAGCACATGGCCGTCGTACAAAATCCAAAAGACGAATGATCTGTTAGGATGTTCTCGGCCGAACATTTCACGCATCACTGCAACCCTTACAGGCCATTGGAAAGTAGAGGATTATGCAGCTAGACTCAACCTACCCTTCAATCCCATCTGCAGAAGCTGTGAAGCGGAAGGGGTGAAGGAAAGTCTTTTCCACTACTTATGTGAATGTCCACTACTTATGTGACTTCGCTCCTTCGGCAAACCTTTCCTGCAAGAATGAGATCTCAGACATTGAGGTAAAGAATTTGCTGCTATACTTGGACCTCACTAAATGGGTCTGACTTAGAACAAAAAAAAACATCATCACACGAGGACAGTGGTAGTAAAACGGTGCTGGTCACTAATTAGGATTATTTCAGTGGAAATACTCAACCACTTCAACAACAACAACATGACCAAGTAATTTGCATGACTTACATCGCATTGGATTTGGATAGTATGGACGAACAGAGACTTCCTCCAAGCAAAGTCGATTTTTTCTGGCAGAGTAGCTGTCGAGTGATAAAAGTATTGCACCAGTTGGAATTAGAGTGTCTTGTGATTTTTTTTGGAACTTGTGTGCAGCGATTACGCCATGCGTTTCTAAGCCGTCAACGATTTCTGAATCGGTTAATTTGTTAAGAAAGACGAAAATATGGTGACTTTCACACAGTTTAAAGTTGTTTGATAAATTGCATTAACACCCGGGGAAAGTAGGGCGAACCACCTCTATATAATAACACTAAAGCCGCGGAGATCACTCGTATAAGCATTTGTACACGGGTACTTGAAGTTGATTTCTGAATGTGTTTACGTAAGTAAGCGAATAGAAATGCAACACACAGCGGAAGAGATAGTGAACATACGCAACGAATGTAATTTGTAATGTAAAGACAAATTAAATATAGATATATGTATATGATGCATACATATGAGAGAACAAAACGGAATGGATTCGAAATATTCAATAACATATGTCCACTAAACATTGAGACTAACTTCTGGCATACGCCATTTGAAAACAAACAATTAAATTAAAAATTATTTCGGTAGAGTAGAGCAAATGTCCCGATTTAAGTTTTGAACGGTGCTTATATCGATTTTTTAAAACTTCGCTTGATTCGATTGATCAACTGTTGCGATTGATCAACCATCCGCTTGAGAACTGCACAGAAATTTTTCATTGGACGGGCCTGTGGCACGTCTGGAGGATTGTCTTTTTTTGGCACAAATGGTATTTTTTGCTCGGTTAACCAATCCAATGTTGTTTTTGCATAATGGCAGCTTGCAACGTCTGGCCAAAATATGATTACGTCGCTATTGTGATACCTATTTATCGAGGAATTTCTTCAGTTTTGGCGAGCATTGACCGATAAAAACGTCAGCAATGATCGCTTTGGCTTTGTTTTTGCGAATCAATGGTTCTGAAACACCCTTCGAAGAAATGGCCACCAGCACTAGCACCTTCAGCTCAAATTTTGATTTGCTGGCATATTTAACGTCCTTTGGTGTTGTCAGTGTAACAACCGTCGTTGCCACTCAATTCATGATGAGAAAATGTGAAGTACGATTCATCATCCAAAATTATGAATTTTTCATTTGCAAAGGGTTCACGACGAAGTGCACGGCACCAAATTAATATTTTTTCGAGTTGTTTCGCTGTAGA
The DNA here is from genome assembly GCA_037575425.1 of Anastrepha fraterculus. Taxonomy (NCBI): domain Eukaryota; kingdom Metazoa; phylum Arthropoda; class Insecta; order Diptera; family Tephritidae; genus Anastrepha; species Anastrepha fraterculus. The sequence goes on along the minus strand of JAYXIM010005134.1, from coordinate 385,966 downwards.
TTTTGGTGCTCGCTTACGTTTACGATAAATAACATTGTTTTTCTTCAAAGTCTTGTGAATTTAAAATGCCAAATTTTCGTACTAAGTTGCGTGTTGATTGACCAACCTTGTGTTTGGGTACTTGACAGAAGTTTTTTGTTGTTGCGCTACTTACTTTTGGTGGGCGACCCGGTATAACCTTATTTTGCGGCTCTTTTTCATTCCTGCAATCTTTCAAAATACGAAAAATAGTCGCACGGGAGATAGGTTTATCTTCATACACCTTCCGAATTTCACTTGTATGGGGTGGGCCATGTAAAATTTGCTCTTTGAATCGGCTATAAAAAAACACTAATCAATACTTTTTCAAACTTTTTTTTTATTTTGAAGATTGAACATTGTCATTTATGAATGAAAAATAATATCGTTCAAATGACTGCCACGACTGTACAGTACAGTAGGCCATTCGATCAACCCAATTCTTAAACACATTTTCGATTGTTTGGGCTCCAATTTCATGAATGGCAACTTTGATTTCGTGTTTTAAAGTATCAATCGTCTCTGGTTGGTTCGCATAGCATTTGTCCTTAACGGCTCCCCACAAAAAACGGGCTCAAATCACAGCTCCGAGGCGGCCAATTGATATCGGAATCTCGGCCGATTATTCGGTTTTCTAAAAACGGTAGCCAAAAGTTCGAGTGTAACTTTGGCTGTGTGACAAGTTGCACCGTTCTGTTGAAACCAAATGTCGTCCATGTCATCCTCTTCAATTTTTGCAAACAAAAACTCGTTGAGTATGGCACGGTAACGCTCGCCATTTACTGTAACCGCGGCTCCTCGCTCATTTTCCAAAAAAAATGGCCCGATGATGCCACCAGACCAAAAACCGCACCAAACAGTGACTCGTTGTGGATGCATTTGCTTCTCTACAATAACGTGTGGATTTTCTGAGCCCCAAATCCGACAATTTTGCTTATTGACGTAGCCCCCGATGTGAAAATGAGCTTCATCAGAAAAGAAGAAGATGACTCACCACTTTGGAAATAGGTTTTCAATATTTCCCAATTTTGTTCAAGCGTATAGCGTCCCATTTCGTAAATGTCAAACCTTTAAGTAAATTATGAACACATTTTACATGTCATTTGTGTTACCATTCTCAAAAAAATAGGTGGTTCAAAAAGCAAACGCTATATGGCCCACCCTGTACTGAGTCGTCCAAACAGATTGGCGAAAGATTTACGTAAATCCAGGTTGTACGGCATTTTGAATGAAAACTTTCGCGTAATATGAGTTTGACACTTAAGTACAAGCACACTTGGTCATGATAAGTGCATGGAACTACATCTGTGTGGCTCTTTATGCACCCAAATATATGTCTGAAGTTAGTTTCATTGCTTAGTGGACATATGTTAGTACGAAATGTCGAAGTGGTAACCTTGTTGTAAGCAACAGCAAATTTTTTTCATCTTAGTGTATGCTTCTGCGTGCACTTGATGATGGACCTGTCACGCAGTTTGAAGACAAATTTACATACGTAAAAGGTGATCAATTTAGTGGTATCGGATTTTAAATTAAAACAGAAATACGAATATTTACATTGGTTGGATAATCTTTACTATTTCTGTGACATTCATAACATTAATGTTTTGAAGATGATTCCTTTCAAATGTTGGCCGCCTCTTCGCCGTAATTAGGCTAACTTTAATAATGTTGGCTTCCAGTGCCTCAATCGAGCTGGTTTATCCACAAAGCGTTTAGATTTTACATACCCTCACAAATAAAAGTCCAAAGGTGTGATATCGCATGATCTTAGTGACCAATCGACTGGTCCAAGACGAAAGATAAAATACTCACCGAAACGACGACGCAGTAAATCAATCGTTTCATGGGATGTATGGCAAGTACCGCCGTGTTGTTGGAACCAAATGCTGTGATCACGAGCATCAATTCCCGACATCAAACAGTCGATTATGATGGCACAGTACCATTCGCCATTCTCTGTTACATTGGCGCCAACCTCATCTTTGAAGAAATATTTATCTATGAATCCTCCTTCCTCTTGGAAAAACTTCTGCGAGGATCTAAAAGATACTCCAGCAACAGCTAGAATCCAAAAATCACTTTCCAAAGGTGACTCAAGTCCCATAGGCACACTAAAAGGTCCAAACGGAACTATTACCAACACATTCGTAGAAACACTAGAGCTTCTTCTAAAGACTCACTTCCCAGATTGTAAAAGTCATGACCCATCAATCGACAATAGTCTAGACATGGTAACTCACCATCAACGGAGATCTACGGTCTCATTTGTCAATAAAATCATAAATTTCGAAAGGGTAGAGTGGGCAATTAACTCCTTTAAACCCTTTAAATCACCAGGGCCGGATGGTATATTCCCAGCACTTCTATCCAAAGGCACTGTGGAACTGATCCGAGTCATGGTGAAAATCTTCAGAGCTAGCCTAATATTGGAATACATTCCAAAGATATGGAGGAAAGTGAAGGTAATATTTATTCCTAAGGGAGGTAACAAACCCCCTGACTCTCCAAAATCTTACAGACCAATCAGTCTATCATCGTTCATGCTAAAGACAATGGAAAAACTACTCGAATACCATCTAAGAGAAGAAGTAATCTTCAAAAAACCCCTTCATAAGCTGCAATTTGCTTACCAAAAAGGGAAATCCACAGTCACAGCACTGCACACACTCGTTGTCAATATAGAAAAGGCCCTAAATCAAAAAGAAATAGCCCTATGTTCCTTTATGGACATAGAGGGAGCCTTCGACAACGCAAATTACAAATCCATGGAAACAGCACTCGAAAAAAGAGGTGCAAACCCAATATTAACACACTGGATAAGCCAAATGCTTAATCAGAGGATTATTAAAGCCTCGTTAGGCCAAGCTGAACTTAATGTCACAACAGTAAAGGGATGTCCGCAAGGAGGAGTTCTCTCTCCACTGCTATGGTCCCTACTAGTTGATGACTTGGTGCAGCACCTAAACAACAAGGGATTCATAACCATTGGTTATGCAGATGACATATCTGTTATAATAAAAGGCAACCATGAAAGGACACTAACGGACTTAATGCAAAATGCCTTGAATGTAACATGGGAATGGTGTAAAAAGGAGGGGCTGTCGATCAACCCTAACAAAACCACAATAATCCCCTTCACAAGAAAAAGAAAGTTAAAGTTTCCTGCATTGAAAATAAATGAAACAGTGATAGAACTAAAGGAAGAGGTCAAATATCTATGTTTAACCTTAGATAAAAAACTCACTTGGGAATCACATATAAATAACATAACAAAAAAAGCCACGAAATCCTTGTGGACAACCAAACAATTACTAGGGAGATCCTGGGGCCTCAGCCCTAGTATGGCCCTCTGGATATATGGGGGGCACTAGTATGGTGGAGCAAATCTATCCAACAAACAGCGATAACCAAACTGGGAAAAGTACAAAGGCTTGCTTGCCTATGCATCACAGGGGCTATGAGAACTACCCCAACAACTGGCATGGAAGCACTCCTTAATCTCCCACCACTCCATATAGCAATCCAAGAGGAAGCAGCTACGCAAGCACTCATGCTACACATGAAAGTAAATTTCAAATTAGGCAACCTCACCGGTCACCTAAATATCCTAAACAAAATCAAAAACACCATAAGCATGGCTCAAGTTTCAGACCACATTGACCCAACCCTTTGTTTCACAAAAGGATACTCAGTTACCTTTCCAGAGAGGATAGAGTGGAAAACAAACCCGAAATGGATGAATGATGATTCACAAAAATGGTACACTGATGGATCAAAAACACCTTACGGTGTAGGAGCAGGTGTAGTGGGGCCCAGAATCCACAAATCATACACTCTCCCCAGGGACACCACTATCTTCCAAGCGGAACTATACGCAATAATGGAAGCAGTAAACATCATGCAACGCAGGAACCACAAGAGAGTAAGGATTAAAATACTCTCGGACAGCCAATCAGTCCTAAAAGCTCTAGATAGCTATACATACAACTCAAAAACCCTCTTAGAATGCCACAAGGCACTCAATAATCTGGCATCCAAAAATAATGTTTCATTAATTTGGGTACCGGGACATGAGAGATATGACGGCAACGAAAAGGCAGACGTTCAAGCCAAAAAAGGGGCAGATGAAAACTTCATCGGACCTAGTCCTATGTTCGGATTCAACAAAAACAACCTAAAACAAAAAAATAAAACACTGGGCCAAAACTCTATTAAATCAGCATTGGAACAATGTAGAGGGTCTTAGACACTCCAAAAAGTTCCTAAGTTTCAACGCTAAAAGAGCCAACATGGCCCTCACGTTAAACAAAAAGAGCATTCGCACTCTCACAGGCGCCCTCACGGGTCACTTCACCTGCAACAAACACTTACATAAATTAGGCATAACTAACACCAGCACCTGCAGATTCTGCAGCGAAGATGAGGAGTCTATGGAACATCTCATTATCGAATGTCCGGGGTTGACGCATAGAAGGAAAAGGTTTTTAAACAAGTTCATGCTTACAGATGAAGACCTTCAATCACTCCCTCAGAAGGAGCTGGTACAATTCATAAGCATACTTAACAGTCAATAGACAGCATAGGGTGCACAATAGATCAATATGGTCGCAGTGCTAAAGGGCTACTCCTTAACCCTCTACAACCATTAACCATTAACCATGATTCCTCCAGCCCATAGGCCGCACTAAACTGTAGTTTTCAATGCATGTAATGGCTGTTCTTGATTGGCTTCGTAGATGTAGATGTATGCGTTCCAAATAAAATATAGTAATATAAAATATATGTCGTTTTGTTTTTATTACATCTCTTCTTCTTCTTAATTCACGCCATAACCTCTTATGCGATTTTGGCAGAGTTTAACCAAGCGCGCCAGTCGCTTCTCTCTTGTGCTAACCGGCGTCAATTGGACACGCCAAGTGAAGTCATGTCCTTCTCCAACTGATATTTCCAATGCAAAGGAGGCCCTCCTCTTCATCTGCTATCACTAGCTGGTACCGCATCGAATACTTTCAGAGCCGGAGCGTTTGTATCCATTCGGACGACATGTCCCGCTGGATCTTTATTCGCTGCGCTTCGTCTATGTCCTCGTAAAGCTCATACAGCTCATCGTTCCGTCGCCTCCGATATTCACCGTTGCCAACGTGCAAACGTCCAAAAATCTTGCGCAGAATCTTTCTCTCAAACGCTCCAAGCGTCGCTTCATCGGATGTTGTCATCGTCCAAGCTTCTGCGCGATACGTGAGGATGGGCATGATGAGAGTCTTGTAGAGTGTTAGTTTTGTTCGTCGAGAGAGGACTTTACCACTCAATTGCCTCTTTAGTCCAAAGTTGCTCTTGCTGGCAAGAGATACTCTACGTTGGATTTCAAGGCTGATATTGTTATCGGTGTTAATGCTGGTGCCTAAGTATACGAAAACTTTTACAACCTCGAAGTCATAACTGTCAACAGTGACATGGGTGCCGATACGCGAGTGCGCCGACTGTTTGTTTGATGACAGGAGGTATTTCGTTTTGTCCTCGTTCTTCACCAGACCCATTCGCTTTGCCTCTTTATCCAGTTTGGAGAAGGCAGATCTAATAGCGCGGTTGTTAAGGTTGATGATGTCAATATCATCGGCATACGACAAAAATTGTAGACTCTTATAAAAAATTGTGCCTGAGCGATTAAGTTCTGCGGCTCGTGCGATCCTCTCCAACATCAGGTTAAAGAAGTCACACGACAGCGAGTCATCCTGTCTGAAACCTTGTTTGGTATCAAACGGCTCGGAGAGATTCTCCCCAATTCTGACGGCGCTGCTGGTGTTGAGCAACGTCATCTTGCATAGCCGTATTAGTTCTGTGGGGATACCAAATTCAGACATCGCGGCATACAGGGAACTCGTAATGTCGAATGCAGCTTTGAAATCGCCGAAAAGATGGTGTGTGTCGATTTTCCTTCCATGGATCTTTTCCAAGATTTGGCGTATTGTGAATATTTGGTCAATGGAAGACTTTCCATGTCTGAAGCCACACTGATAGGGCCCAATCAGTTGGTTGATGGTGGGCTTCAGCCTTTCACACAATACATAGAATCTTATAGGCGATATTTAGAAGACCAATCCCGCGGCAATTGGCACAGATTGCAGGATCACCCTTCTTATGGATTGGGCAGAGCACGCTTAAATTCCAACTTTCATCCGACCATATTTGGCATAGGAGCTGATGCATGCACCTTACCAGCTCCTCGTTGCCATGTTTGAATAGCTCAGCCGGCAGTCCGTCGGCGGCCGCGACTTTGTTGTTCTTTAGCCGCGTTATCGCTATTCTCACCTCGTCATGGTCGGGTAGCGGAACGACAGTTCCGTCGTCAACGATTGGGGTATCGGGATCTTTACATTCTCTGTGACATCACTGTCACTATTTAACAGTTTCAAGAAGTCTTCCGTCCATGCTTTACGTACGTTCTGGATGCCAGGCACCATTTCGCCGTCGTTGTTCTTACAGGAAAACGCCCAGGTCTTAAAACCTTCTGTAAGCAGCCGAACTTTCTAGTAGAATTTTCGAGCGTCATTCCTATTAGCTAGCATCTCAAGCTTCTCGCACTCACATATTTCGGCCTCTCGTTTCTTCTGTCGGGTAATACATCTCTCTTCTTTTCTTAGCTCTCGGTTGCGATCCCACATGGCTCGCGTTGCGCCCGATCGCAGCGTGGCTCTACGGATCTTTTCTTTCTATGGCAGCATGACATTCCTCGTCATACCAACGGTTTTTTCGTGCTCGCCGGAATCTGATTGCTGCTTCGGCGGCAGTACGTGGAGAACGAGAAATGTTGCTCCATTCCTTGTGCATGCCGGTTTGTTGGACAGTACTCTCTGAGGGCAGGAGTGAGAGTCGAGTGGCGAATTTTCTGGCTGTCTGTTGTGATTGCAGCTTTTCGATGTCGAACATTCTTTGCGTAGTTAGATGTACGTTTTTTGCTGCACAGAGGCGTGTGCGTAGTTTGGTTGCAACCCGAGTCGTTGTTGGGTCCTCGGATCGTACGTACATCTAACACACTGGAAACGTGTCTTGCATCTATCACAACATGATCGATCTGGCTTCGCCTTTTTGACCAGGAGACAGACAGGTAGCTTGGTGTATCTTTTTATGCTGGAATCTGGCGCCGCATACTACCATGTTTCGGACCCCGGCGAAGTCGACCAGCCACCGGATGTTTCGTTGTGCAGGCTGAATTTTCCGACTGTGGGACCAGAAATTTCCTTCTTGCCCACCCTGGGGTTTAAGTCGCAAAGCACGATTTTTGTGTCGTGGGCGGGGCAGTGCTCATAGGTACGTTCCAGGCGCTTATAGAAGGAATCTTTGGTCGCATCGTCCTTCTCTTCCGTCGGGGCGTGGGCGCAAATTAGCGAGATGCTAGAAAATCGCGCTTTAGTTCGGATTATTGCGAGACGCTCGTCCACCGGAGTGGAGAACAGTACTTGGCGACGAAGTCTCTCTCCCACAAGAAATCTGACACCGAATTTGCGCTCCTTTACATGGCAGCTGTAGGAGGCGTCGCAAGGTCCTATGGTTTGCCTGCCTTGTCCCGTCCATCGCATTTCTTGAATGGTTAAATCATACTCCTTCACGACAACGCCATGGTCATGTTGCACAAGTCGTCAAAACCGCACTCGAAGAGCTCGAAGCTCAAACCATATGAAGGGCGTTACTTTCGCCTGACTGAACAACTTCTTTGACACCAGACCAGACGATTTTTGTCGGAACTGAATCAAGAAATTAGTCGAGAGGTGAGAAGAGGTTGTATGCAAAAACGGCGCACATAGAATTGATTAACTTATTGATATAATCATTATTTTTGTTTAAATAAAAGTCTTCGGTAAAAACGCTATGAACTGATACCTCAACCTAGTACTTTTTAAAAAATCCTACAAAAATAAAAAAATAGCCAAATCAAAATATTACAAAACCATCAAAAAAGACATATGAATAAATATGTGAACATATGTACATACGTTTACCGTACGCTAGCTCTGTGGTTATATAAAGGCAAATCGACAACTGATTTGCTTCGTGTCGATTTCTTTTTGTGTATATGACAATTTGCTCTTCCTCTTCTTTTCTTCGGAGCGACCGCATCAATATGCCCGTTTGCCAAACATTGAGTGATTGTGACCCTATCTTACTAATTACTCATTGCTTCAACATTGAATTTTAGGCACATTGGGCTTTATCCGAACGCTGAATGTATACACACGAAAAAAATTATTCCCACAACCACACATTTTTCATTCTAGGGAAAATAGAAAAATTTATTTTTTATTTGAACAACATAACATAAACTTAACAAAACTTTACTCCATGAATTAAAAATTAACAAAAATCACTTCACAAATTCTTCATATTTTAAAGGGACAAAATTATTCACTCAATTCGATTTCACAAATAAAATATTAAGTTCAAGGAAATTTTAATATTTAGTTGGCATTCCTTTTTGCCTGATGATTTTATTAAGTCTATTTGGCATAGAGTTGACTAATTTTTTAGTCACAATTGGACCAAAATTTCGCCATTCCTGTTGGAGTACCTCCTTTAGTTTGGTTTTGCTAGTTCTGTTAATTTTAGCGACACACGTACCGAGTTCATCCCACAAATGTTCAATGAGATTCATGTCTGGAGAATGTGGTGGTGTTGGAAGCATGTGAGGTACGTGATGTATGATTCACATACGCACATCGGGGGCAATATGCTTGAGATCCTTATCTTGCTGAAAATAAAAGTGCAAATCATGCAGTCATTCTTGTAAAATATTAAGGTAAAGTTATTTATCCAAAATTCCGACAATAAATTCCTGCCGTTGACATACATCTCCACACCATTACACCCCCACCACCATTTTTCAATGTATTTACTATATTACTTTTTTGAATTTGGTATTTGGTTTTCTCCAGACTCGAATCCTTCTATCCGATTGAAAAATGTTGAATTTACTCTCGTCGCTAAAAATAACGTTGCTCCAGAAATCAAGTGGCTTATTTTATGACTTTGCTGATTATTGGTTCCCTTCGAGCCATTCGCGAGCTATACAGGACAAGTTTCAAGGCCCTGCGAACTGTTTTCGGATAAACTTCTTTATTCATCTCTTCAAGAAGTTCTGCTACCACTTACGCTGAAGTAATATTTTGATTCTTTTTTATTATTCTTATTATATGGCGCTCATCACTGTGAATTTGCGAGGTGTTCCAGTATGAGGTCGGCCCTTAAGATTTGTTTCCCCTTTAAAACGTTTTATTATGTTATAAATAGTAAAACGACTTCGATTCACCGTTTTACCGATTTCTGCACATGATTTGTTCTCATTATGCATATCCAAAATTATTTTTCTTTCAGCTTCAGTTGTGTCTGCTTTTCTCCGACCCATGATGTATTAATAACGCGAAGGAAGACTTGAAATTACCAAATAAGTTGGGTTGCGAATGAACGTATTAATAACAGGACTTATTCGAAAACATGGGTTTCTTTATTAGAAAAATTAAAGCATTTAAAATTTAAAGTTCATACTTTGTGTGATTAAATTGGAGCCTTGAAAATATGAGGAATCGTATGATTTCACTGCCCTGCATCGGTTTTGCGAATAAGATGGGACCTAGTGATCCCGAAGGGAATTTTCGCGCTAAGCACGAATCCGAGTTCAAAAATTTCATCACGTCAGGTTTTCGAGAAAAAGGGGGTTGAAACCCCTAAAAATAGCGTATTTGGCCATTTTTTCAAAAATTGTGGAGCAGAACCCTAACGTGCTACGATCTTCGTTATTGTCAGTAATTGAAGGTTGAACTTTGCTCTTTGAAATAAGCCCAAACCCAAATTGTTCGCATGCACCCTTAGAATAGGGGGTGTACTTATGTCTACGGGGGTAGAGAAAAAAATGAACATAGGAACTTATCTACACCCAAGATAAGATATAATGAAAAGTGCAGTGTTCCTAAGGTATTTAGTGTCGCTGATTACAAATCTGAAGTCAAACATTCCATTTAAAAAGAAATAAAAAAAAATCAAATTCAAATTTTCCTATGTTCATTTTTTTCCATACCACCGTAGACATAAGTACACCCCCTACTCTAAGGGTGCATGCGAACAATTTGGGTTTGGGCTTAATTCAAAGAGCAAAGTTCAACCTTCAATTACTGACAATAACGAAGATCGTAGCACGTCAGGGTTCTGCTTCACAATTTTTGAAAAATGGTCAAAAACGCTATTTTTAGGGGTTTCAACCCCCTTTTTTTTGAAAACCTGACGTGATGGAAAATTTTTGAACTCGGATTCGTGCTCAGCGCGAAAATTCCCTTCGGGAACACTAGGTCACATCTTATTCGCATCAGAAAAATTTAAATTTGCAGGGCAGTGTTTTCGTTAATATTTTACTTCTGGAGTAAAGTTTTCTTAAGTTTATATTAGATTTAAATAAGCAATAAGTCTGTCTATTTTTCTTACAATAACATTTTTAATGACATTAATTTTTTCTCAAGATACAGCTTTTTCAATGAAAGGTTAGGGGTTGTGTGAAAAATCTGGTCCGTGTGTCCGAATTTTGAATTTTAGCATGTTACGTATATTCGGATTTCGATTATTTTGTGGCGATATGTTGTTACTCATGTCTTTCACTCATGCCGACCAGCTCGGCCATTTTGAATGAACTGTTGACAGCTGCTTTGCTTGCACGTGTTTCGGATCGTCTTCGATGTTTACCTATTCAAAAAGATGGATCAAAGAACCTGTATCAAATTTTGTGTGAAAAACGAAATTAAGTGCGTGAATGCTTTCCGAATGTTGACTGTATCATACGGAGAAGCTACTTTGGACCAAAGCAACGTTTATCGGTGGCACAAAATGTTCTCAGAAGGCCGAGAAGATGTGATTGACGAAAAGCGTACCGGACGCCCGAGCATTTCAACAACAGACGAAAAATTTGATGAAGTGAAGAAAATGGTATTGGCCAATCGTCGAATCACCGTTAGAGAAGTTGCTGAGGCACATAGGCATATCGATTGGCTCGTGCCATTCTATTTTTTCAATGATTTGGGCATGAGACGGGTCGCCTCAAAATTCGTACCAAAACTGCTCATTTTCGACCAAAAGCAGCATCGCATGAACATGCTAATGAGATGTTGAACTCTGTCCGCGACGACCCAAATTTGCTCCAGATGGTCATAACTTGTGACGAATCGTGGGTTTATGGTTATGACGTGGAAACCAAAGCTCAATCATCTCAATGGAAGCTTCCGCACGAACCAAGACCGAAAAAAGCGCGCCAAATTCGGTCGAATGTAAAAGTTTTGCTTACCGTTTTTTCGATTGCAGTGATCATGAGTTCTTGTCACTGGGTAAAGCGGTCAATAAGGAATATTACCTGCAAGTTATGCGGAATTTGCGAAAATCACTCCGCCAGAAACGCCCGGATTTTTGGAAGAACAAAAACTGGCTCTTGCACCAGGATAACGATCCTGCTCGCACACCGTTGCATGTGAACGACTGTTTGGCCAAAAACAACACACTAATGATGCCACAGCCACCGTATTTCCCAGATCTGGCCCCTGTGACTTTTTCTTATTCCCTCAACTGTAGAGGCCCATGAAAGGACGACGCTACGCTAGGATTGACGAGAGAAAGACGGCATCGAAGGAGGAGCTGAACAATGTAAAAAATAAAATTTTTTGAAGTGCTTCTAGGATTGGAAAAAACGTTGGCAAAAGTGCATAATATCTCATGAGGATTACTTTGAAGGGGACAAAACAGATATTAATGAATAAATAAATATTTTTTGAAAAAACACAAAATTCGCGATACTTTTTGAACACACCTCGTATATGCACGATAACATATGCAAATATTATAATTCGTTTGATCATAGAATTTTCAAACGTATTAAGATGTAAAATAAAATAAAAAATAAAATATAGCAGAGTAAAAAAAAAATCTGTAAAACACTTCATATAAAATAAAACTTAAATTAAAATAAATAAAAATAGCTGAATTAATAGTAGCTCATTCTTTAAATTTAAAATATTGCCATAAGTTTATACTTATACATATGTTACATTTGTACATACATGTATACACACGTTCACATATATATGTATGTACGTACGTTTACCGGGGTCTTGCTCAGTGCTTAGGCAAAGACAAATCGACATCGCATTTGCACCGTGTCGTTTTCTTTTTGTGTTTACGCGCAAAGACATCGTTTCTATCCCTTGAACTTGTTGCAACGGTTCGCCCTTCCTCTTCTTTTCAGCCCACCGACTGCATCAATATGCCCATTTGCCAAAAATTGAATGATTGTGACTCTATCCTTTACCCTATTCCTTACTCAATGCTGCATCTACATTTTTTTTCTTCAATGGTTTTGATAAAGTCTCTCTACCTTGCCTAGGCATTCACTTAATATTTTCCAGTGGCTTAAGTCGTATTTAAGTAATAGTGACGCCGTGTCATCTGAACCCTTCAGGGCAATGTCTCACATCCTTCAAGGCAGAATTATTGGTCTGCTACTTTTCGATGTCATGTATTAAATCGAGGACAGACGATTTTGAATTTTCGGTGGACTTTTGGGCAATGCGTTCGATATGAGGCAATCACCCAGATCGGACTTTAAATACAAATGGCGTGAAAATCTCCCAACATATTGAACTAACTGACCTGAGTTTCTTCAAACATAAGAACATATTCATACTTTTATGGGCTGCGCAAGGTAGCCAACGCTGCAAGAAACAATGCAAGGCTGGATAATTTCAGGGAAGTACGCCACAAATCATAGCTCCAGTGCACAAGTAAGTAGCACATTATGTGAACTCGAAGATAGTGTCGCAAGCATTGTCGCTGCATTCTGAAACATTATTGGGTGAAATACCGTTAGAAGGTAATAAAAGCGGTCTTTCTCGTTTTAAGTCTTCTTGAGCAATGACAATTCGCTTTATTCATAGAATTCATATTAACGTACGCTTTATGTTACTAAAGCAGGTATGTTACAATATTATTACATGTTTCCTTATTCTAGTATTTTCCAACATATGCTACTAAGCAGGTATGTTAGTATTACATGGTTGCTTATTCAAGTATATTTCAACACTTCCCCTGAAGGAGCAATCACATAATCCAAAAACAAGAAATTACTTTTCAATAGTTACTTTGAATGAACAATCATAAACTAAATATAGGTTTGCAAGTCACTAGAATTCAAGGTATTAAAAAACTTAGCAAAAATTTACACATCATATATAAATTCAATTTACTCCAAGACTTTTTACTAAATTTTCATGTTTTACAATAACAAGAGATTTCGTCAGGATATCAGCAAACATTTCTTTTGTAGGACAATAAATAAGTTTTACATCGCCACTTTTAATCTTTTCTTTTACAAATTTGCATTTTATGTCTACATGTTTTGTCCTATTAGAATATGCGTTATTACTTGCTATATGAATAGCACTTTTGTTGTCACTATATAAAATCATCGTCTTAGATACTCTTCTGGATAACTCTGCTTCTAATCGCTTAAGCCAAAGAGATTCCTGAATCGCAGCAACAATTGACATGTACTCGGCTTCTGTAGATGATAGTGCAATAGTCTTCTGTCGCTTTGTAGCCCATGAAATTGCACCATTCTGACACAAAAAAACATAACCCGTGGTTGCTTGCCCAATCAGCATCGCAGTATCCAGCAAGCGCGTCACCATTTTTCTTATACACGATACCTTTATTTATAGTGCCCTTTACGTAACGTAGCACTCGCTTAACAGCTTCCCAGTGTGCTTTACCAGGATTCTGACTGAATCTGCTTAACATATTTACAGCAAAACAAATATCAGGTCTGGTAACCTGAGCTATGAAAAGTAATGCACCAACTGCTTCCATGTACGGCACATTCGCCATATATTTTTTCTCGACATCATCTTTTGCACACATATCCAGTGTTAACTTTTGATTCGGGTCAGCAGGAGTTTTTACTGGATTACAATCGAGCATACGAAATCGTCTCAAAATATTTTCAATATACTGCGATTGGTCGATTTTTATGTCACCATTCACTTTATTTCTTGTTACATGCATGCCCAAAACTGATGATACTTCGCCAAGGTCTTTCATCTTAAAGCTCTCCTTTAACTTTGCTTTAGTTTTATTTAGCATTTGCACATCATTTGTAAATAATAACACATCATCAACGTATATTGCAACGATCATTATTTGTTTCTCCTCTATTCTGAAATATATACATTGATCAACGTCGCTTCTTGTAAGTCCAATTTCAACTAAAACATTATTAAGAGTTTCGTTCCATATTCTGCTTGATTGTTTTAGACCATAAATTGATTTCAAGAGTCTACATACCTTGCGAATACAGTTTTCCGTTTAAAAATGCGGTGACAGCATCCATTTGGTGTATCATCAACCCATGGTTCGCAGCTAAAGCTAGTAGGAAACGAATCGATGTGTACCTGACTACCGGTGAAAACGTTTCTTCATAGTCAATGCCCTTCTTTTGACTATAACCTTTGGCGACTAATCTGGCTTTGCGGCATATTACTTCACCATCAGCATTTATTTTTGTCTTGAAAACCCATTTGGATGAAATTGCCTTTTTGCCGGCTGGCAAATCCGTTAATTCCCATGTTTTATTTAACAATAAGGAATCATACTCTTTCCTCATTTGCTAGTTTCCACTCGTCAGCATGTACAGATGATAATGCCTGCTCCGGAGTATCAGGATCTTCAGTAATTTCCATTTCTTCAACATCACATGCAAAATTCGCTTGTTTATTTCTGGTGGAACGTCGAAGTTCTACTTCTGCTATGGAGACATCTTCTTCAGAAGTGTACGTAATATCATTCGCGTCATCATAATCACTGATTTCATTATCAGTACTCGTTTCATATGACTCATTTTCAGTTTCAATTTCTTCTATATTATCTTCATCCTCGTCCACTTCTATAATTGACAATTCTAAGTCTCCTTCCCTTCCTGAATTGTCTATTTTGTTTTCATTTATAACAACATTTGGGAACGATGAAGCATTTTTTTCTTTATTCAAACACCCTTTCTCATTTTCGAAAAAAATAACATTTCGGCTTATTATTATTTTACTCGTTGCTATGTCAAGTAAACGATATGCTTTTGATTCTTGACTATAACCCAACATTATACATTCAATCGATTTAGCATCTAATTTCAATCGTTTCTCCTTAGGCACGTGAACCATCGCCTTGCAGCCAAATACTTTAAGATACTTCAAATTTGGCTTTCGTTTTGTCCAAATTTCTTCAGGACTTTTATTATTTTTTCTACATGGGATACGATTTAACAAATACGCAGCAGTATCAACTGCCTCTGCCCAAAAACTTTTATTTAACCCAGCATCAAATAGCATACAACGAACTTTTTCAGAAATGGTGCGATTCATTCGCTCAGCTACTCCGTTTTGTTCTGGTGTGTATGGAGAAGTCTTTTGATGAAGAATACCGTGCTGAGACTTATAATTTTGAAACATATTGTTCACGTATTCTTTCCCATTGTCAGTTCTTAGCATTTTGATTTTTTTACCAGTTTGTTTTTCAGCCATATTCTTGAATTTTAAAAATTGATCAAATACTTCTGACTTTTTCTTAATTGGGAACGCGAAAATTTTCCGCGAATAGTCATCGATGAAAGTTAACAAATATCGTGCACCCGAGTACGATTCAACTTCTAATGGTCCCATTACATCCGAGTGAATAAGCTCCAATAATTCACTAGCGCGATGACCACTTTTAGGGAACGGCAAACGCGTTTGTTTCCCTTTTACACATACAATGCATTTCTTATCGGTGATGTTTTTTACATTTTCTAAGCCTTTCGACGAATTTTTAACTGCACTTAAGTTTTCACGGCTTATATGGCTTAACCTTCTATGCCACAGTGCAAAGTCATCATTATATTTATGTACATAGCATTGTACTTTCTTGGTTAATTTTACAATTTAATTGATATAAGCCATTAACAAAATTCGCGTTTGCTATCAATTTATTTTCGTCGTTAAAAATCTTGCACTCATCATTTTCGAACAATAATTACTTTATTTCCTCTCTTTGCCATTTCACTCACTGACAATAGGTTTGCACAAATATTTGGTACATAATCTATATTATGTATAGTGACGTTGTTTTTGTTAGGCATAATCACATTAGCGGTACCTGTGTATTCAACTTTCAATTTACCATTGTTTGCAAGTGAAATTTCTTTATCGCTCTTTCGCATATTAACTTATATGTTTTTGTTATTAGTTAAATGTACAGATGCGCCTGAGTCAATGTACCAATTACTGTTTGTATTTGAACGGTACTTTTCATTGTCTGCAAAGAGAGACGCAAGAAATCCGCTACCATTAGTATTGTTGTTCTTGTTAGTACTTACTTGCCGTTTTTTATTTGGACAGTTACGACTTATATGACCAAATAAATTACAAGAATAACAGCGAATCTTCTTCTTGTTGTTGGTTTTTTTCACATGCATTACATTATTTTCCGTATGCGTGTCAAATTTAATATCTTGCAACATCAAATTTTTAACGACGTCGACGCTCAGCTGCGTTTTAGAATTTTCCACAGCTAAAACAAGCGCCCTATATTCACTTGGCAATCCAGCCAACATTAATGATGCGACAATTTCGTCACCTATCTGCAACCCAGCATTATTCACCTTCAATGCCGTCATTACCATTGCGTTGATATAATTCTGCGTAGACTCGAAATCCTCCAACTTTATGTGAACAAGTTGTTTCAGCAATTCCACTTTTCTCGTCAACCCGGTATCCTCATAAGCAGCAACCAAAGCATCCCATGCTTCCTTTGCAGTTGTTGCTGTTGCAATATGGGAAAAATTGCATGATTCGATCATCATGGTGATCTCCGCCAAAGCTTGCTGATCCCTTTCAATCTCCGCTGCCGTCGCATTGACACCTAGACTTTGTTCGACCGGCTTCCAGCACTTCTTGATGATTAAATAAGATTTGGCCAACCGCTTCCACGTGTCGAAATTTTCTCGACCACGCAGCTTTTCAAAAACTAAAGCTGGTGCAGCCATTTTATTTAACTTCGTTGCCAAGAGATTAAAAAAAACAAAACGCACAAGACTCTAATAAAAGTGTATAATTTTCGCGTGTCAAGTGGCCCATAACCTAATAAAAGCGGTCTTTCTCGTTTTAAGTCTTCTTGAGCAATGACAATTCGCTTTATTCATAGAATTCATATTAACGTACGCTTTATGTTACTAAAACAGGTATGTTACAATATTATTACATGTTTCCTTATTCTAGTATTTTCCAACATATGCTACTAAGCAGGTATGTTAGTATTACATGGTTGCTTATTCGAGTATATTCCAACAGAAGGTTATACAAAATAAAGTGGCCAGTTTTCTTCGACTGCAGCAACTGCACCCTTAGCTCTGCATTTTCTAAATAGGACAAAGGTGGCAACTCCACCTTAGACTAAGTAGATAATTGTACCATTGAATTGTAGTAACTAACCTTCTCTCTCAATTTACGAAAGCCACGCGTTATAAGTCCCTCATCGTTCCCGCTCTTATAAATATATTGTAAGTATGCACATAATGGGCCGCCGTAGCCGAATGGGTTGGTGCGTGACTACCTTCTGGAATTCAGCTAGTACGTGGGATCGAATCTCGGTGAAATAGCAAAATGAAGTAAGCATTTTTCTAATAGCGGTCGGCCCTCGGCAGGCAATGGCAAACCTGCTTCTGTATTTCTGCCATGAAAAATCTCCTCATAAAAATATAAGGAGGAGGAGCTCGGCCAAACACCTAAAAAGGGTGTACGCGCCAAGTATACAAGCCTTCAAACGATTAGGCCAGCCAACTACTGTAGCACGCACAATTTCCATGGATATTGACGTTACTGCTCGAATCAAAGATTGTTTGAGACTTTCCAAATTTCTATGAGATCTTCGACCATGTTTTCCATTTCTGGTCACAAAAAGTAGTCCAACGGACTTCCAGATGGCCAATATTCTGCGGCTATGAACAGAGGAATATTGTTTTTTTGCCACTGCCCGGTGGTTCTTGCTTTGTGGGCTGGAGTGGAATCTTGATCCAACGTTCCACATTGAAGTGAGTACTACTCAACTGCTTCACCGTGCCTTCTAAGACATCTTCCCAGACTTCTTCCTCTTACATTTTGCTGGTACATTTTGAAGAGATGTAACTCCCCACCGAAACATTACGGAGATCGGATGGTGGCCACGCTAAGCCCTTGGAACTACATATTTTGCGTTTTTAGAAGTTGTACCATAGTTTTTGCCACTGAAGAAGCTGCTTGCCTCTATCGAGTCTAATTTTTTTCAAGCGCGTTGTCAAAAGATGATCATGAACAATGTAAGGCTCATGTGCAGATTATCTCTAATTAGTCTTGACATGAATCTGGTCAATACTTTCATTTCCCTGGATTTGATTTTCTGCTTTCTAAGGGGTTTTCGGCGAATTCTTTCTCGAACGGCTTTTATGGTTGCACGCAAGAACGACAACTTCTTTTTCAGTCTGTAACTTCAGACATTTGGGAAAAACGATTTATCGTGTGGTAAACAAACATTCTCGAAATATTAAGTTTTTTCAGAAATCCGTAAGTCTCACTTGCACTTTTACTTTTATGAATGTAAAGCCATCACTGCAATGCGATTTTTCTTAGCTTCCCACTCTCTTGGTAACAAGCGAAATTTGCCGCAAAACTAGGTATAATTTATGGGTGGATGCATACTAACAAAAGCAAAACTAACAATTATTTTTACTGCGAATTTGTTCTTGCCG
Source organism: Anastrepha fraterculus (assembly GCA_037575425.1). Classification (NCBI taxonomy): domain Eukaryota; kingdom Metazoa; phylum Arthropoda; class Insecta; order Diptera; family Tephritidae; genus Anastrepha; species Anastrepha fraterculus. The sequence continues at coordinate 367,119 of JAYXIM010005134.1, read as the reverse complement.
TATGCGTTGTAAAATTTGTCACAGAATTTATGGCAATACTAAGTATAATTGGCGCTTACATCCTTTGTTTTGGTGTTTGGTCGAGTTATTTGTGGTGTACGTCTCGGTGTTTTTCTACAAATGGAAAGACCTACAGTTTTACGCCGCCTCCGAACGCCAGATGGTTTTTTATGACGAGAGTTTTCAAGGCAGAAATACCCTCGGAGCTTTGCCACTGTCTGCGGAGACCCGACCAAGAACAAATTTTTGCGGCATATTGTATAACTTAAAGCTATGGATTATGACAACGAAACGGAGGCCCTGTTCTAGTCTTCCAGAGAAGATTTATGGACCCTTGTGCAAAGGATGTATACTGTGCGATATAGTACAGGAAATACAGGTCCAACAATTTTCTTGGCTAGGTGATGTACAAATGGCTAGGTCAAACGCTCCAGTTCTGAAAGTATTCGATGTGGTTACAGGTAGTGGTGCTAGAGGAAGAGGTAGAGCAGTGGTCGCCAACCTTTTCAATGTGTTGAGCTACTTTCAAGATTTTGAAATAAACAGCGAGCTACTTGCACAAGCCAACATAAATTAATTAATACACAGTTATATTCGACATACAATACATGTATTTATTTTACTAATATACGTTCTATATATAATAAACTTATGACTTATAGTGCTTATACTTATGCATAACTACATCCATGTTCACACCTATCAATCGTAACGTAATGGCAAATCACAAGCGACTTAAAAAAACAACAAAACAGTAATAGTAACAAACACCTATGCTGTTAACAACAACAACAACAAAACAGTAATAGTACATTATTATATAAATAAAATATGGGCAGATAAAAAGAGCATATTTAATGAGAAGGTTGAAATTCTGAATCATCGATAATTTTTTTAATATTTGCAGTATAATTTGATACAGTCATTCGAATACAGTTATCCAAATGTGTATCTGTAAGCCGATTGCGGTATTTATTTTTAATAAATTTCATATTGGAAAAAGAAGATTCACACAAATAAGTTGAACTGAATAACGCTTTCATTTTCAACGCAACACGACATAAAACTGAATACTTATCTTTACTTACTAAAGTCCATATACATTTTGTATTTGAACCTAAAGATTTTAAAGTCAAGTCACTTTGAAAAAAGTTGTTCATAACTCAAGGGTGAAACAACAAATTGCGTCACTAAAGCAATTTTGCTGAAATCCTTGAAACGATTTTTGAAGTTTTCCTTCAAGTTAGAAACTATTTCCATATGATATTTACTGTCATAGGGCTCTAATAGATTTTTCGGAAAGAATAGGAAAATGCTTAGTATCGCGGTTTTTTAGGTTTTGTTCCCAAAATTCAAGTTTTGTAATAAATGCATTTATATCAGAAATCATTTCCGCTAATTCTTTATCCCTGCCTTGAAGCTGCAAGTTAAGCTCATTTAATTTCTCTGTAATGTCCACAAGAAAACCAAAATCTCTGAGCCAAGTCGAATTTTCCAGTTCAGGAATCGGTTCATCGCGTTCTTTGAAAAATTGGAGTATAGCAGGCAGGACATCATTGAAACGTTTGAGCACTCGTCCTCTGCTTAACCATCGCACTTCAGAGTGAAGAAGTAGCTCTCCGTATTGACAGTCAATTTCATCAGCCAAGGTTTTAAATAATCTTCTTTGTAACGCTTGAGCTCTAATCTTGTTCACAATTTTCACCACCAGTTTCATAACGTTGTTCAATTTTAGAAAATTTCCACATAATGCTTGCTGATGTATAATACAGTGGTAACTAAGAAATTGTGGAAAACTTTCATCCTTATGACATAGCGCCACGAGCCCCTTATCACAACCCACCGTAGCTGGAGTACCGGCAGTTGTCAGGCCTACCATTTTTAATATTGGAATTTTCTCAGAAGAGATGAGATTTTTTAAATGAGAAAACAGCTCTAGCCCAGTAGTATGTCCTTTGAGTGGAATAAACTTCAAAAGATCTTCTTTAATTGTAAAATCACTAAAAGCCATCCTGACAAATATAGCCATATGTGAGGTGTCAACTACATCTGTTGATTCATCCAGTTGCAGTGAAAAATAAATACAGTTATCTAAGTCACTTCTTAACTGTAAAAAAATATCATTGCTCATTACTTCTACTCGCCTCATCACTGTAGTAGCAGAAAGTTGCATAGATTTTATAGCAGACACTATTTCGTCTTTATTTCTAAAGTTGGCGAATAAAGAATCTGCAGCTTCCAAGAATGCTTGTTTTATGATTTCCCCGTCTTCATAAGGTTTTTTCTTTTGTGCAACTATCTGGGAAACACGATAAGATGCTTCAGTTGCAGCCTTATTTTTGTCGATTGTTTTCAAAAATATTGAATGTTGTCCAATTAACTGGATTTTTAAATGTTTCAGTTTTTCTTTTCTGGTGGCAGAATTTAACGGGAATGCCTTCTCAAAATTCGAATGTACAGCTTATGATGCCTCTCAATATTTCCTTTTTTAGGAACTGACACAGATGTATTACATAACAAACAAACACTTTTGCCTTTAACTTCTGTGAAGAAGTATTGTACTTCCCATTCCAAATGGAAATGGTATGTCTTCGCCTTCTTACTACTGCTTGCCATAATGTTTCGAACTCTAACCCAACCGCTGCACGCAGAACGTTGATAATGCCGTTCAGTATTAAACTGAGCGCAATGTCGACGTGCATTGCGTATATATAAAGCCAAAAAATTCTCGAACACGCTAATCGGTTCCAGCCGATCCTAGAACGGAGACGCGACTTCGCGTCGTATTTGTCGGCAACGTGAGCAGTGCGAGCTACCAGAATTGCCTTTGCGAGCTACCCGTAGCTCGCGATGACGGGTTGGCGACCACTGATGTAGAGCTTCCGTTGAAAATGAAGGACTTGCTTCACTTGTCGTTTCTTTTTGACGCTTGTTGTCCTGTTTTAACGTGGCTAAAATCCCTTAGGCGATTACAGGAAAAAGAGAAGGTACCAGTTAAATATCCCTACAGATAATTCTGTAGAATATGTATTCAAATCATCTCAATTATTTCCGTCAGCACCTTTATGAAGTCTAATCTGGGGACGGGGAAACATGTACTTTGACGGAATCATGTCAGACTATTTTTTTTATTTTATTTTATTAAATTTATGTAACAAAACTATTTTATTACATAAATAAAATATCAGCCACCATTTTAATTAAAGTTACATATGAGAAAAAAATATTTGCTAAGTGTTAGTGCAAGTGCTAGTATCTTAAATATATTTTAATAAGTCATTGTTTTTCAAGAAGTGACAATATACACATAATGTTTTCATCCGACGGTGTTTTAAGCAGTTTTATGATATCAATGTTGTCATAGCTGACTGATGAATTGTGCAGGATCGGGCAGAGAAAAAGCAAATGATAGTGACGGTGTGGTCACAAAGAGGGCATTTGGAAGGACAATCATCTGACAGTTAGTGGACATGTATTATGATAGTGTGTCCAATTCTTAACTTGGTAAATGTCCTCATGGCACTTTTAGGCAGAGATGATGTGTAAGTAATTCGCTTTTTGTCTTCATTAATTTCTGTGTAATGGTATTTGTATGTCTTCCAATCACTTGCATCTTCTTGGTGCCTTATATGTTTGACTGAGCTGAGAATGTCGGATTTGGTTTAAATGTCGTAAAGTAGAGTAGGTGTCCTTATAAAATTTTTTGCAGCAGCGTCTGCATATTAGATTCCTTTTATTCCAGCGTGACCCATATCTCTAATTGATTCAATTATTGGGTTGTGGTTGGAAGGAGACGTTATTGCTGAGATACATGATTTACTATTCGTGTATATTAGCTCCGAGTGTTCGAGAGAAAGATTCTGCATAAGATTTTTGGACCTTTGCACGTTGGCAACGGCGAATATCGCAGACGATAGAACGATGAGCTGTATGAGCTTTACGACGTCATAGACATAGCGCAGCGAATAAAGAACCAGCGGCTACGTTGGCTGGGTCATGTCGTTCGAATGGATACAAACACTCCGACTTTGAAAGTATTCGATGCAGTAGCAGCTGGTGGTAGCAGAAGAAGAGAGAGGCCTCCTTTGCGTTGGAAAGATCAGGTGTAGAAGGACTTGACTTCAGTTGGTGTGTTCAATTGGCGCTGGTTAGCACGAGAAAGAAACGATTGGCGCGCTTGGTTAAACTCCTTTAGTTTTCCTTGCGTAGTGGACTGCATTAAGAATTGCAGACACTTCAGCGGTAAAGATAGAACACATTGTAGGAAGAAGCCAGTTACAGATTAATTCGCCAGTGTCCCTAACAACTGCGAACGAGGTAGATTCTGCAGACTTGGAGCCGTCCATGAACAGTAACTTCCTGCCATTACTTAGGTATTTGGATTTTAGTTCAGTAAAGGTTTGTTGAAAAAGTTTGTTTGGTGTGTTTTGTTTAGATAACATCAACAGTTTGTTGGGAGAAAGTACGTCATTGATCTTCCAAGGTGGATGGCTTTTTATAGTCTTCAGCTTTATGTTGGATCAAATATGGTTTTTTGTGCCAAATCTAAGCACCTCATAATAGCTGAATGCATTCTTGGTATATTCGTTTCGCGTATGGCACGTGAAAGTTCTGTAAAGTAGTCGATTAGTGTTGTCGACCGCTTTCGCAAAAAGTTGGCGCGTAAGCTCAATAATTCTATTTGGATTGCTGGGTAGTCCTGATTCAGCAAGAATGGTGTTGGTAGGTGAGGTTGGAAATGCCCTGAGACTCCGTCGTATCGCGCAATGGTATGGTGCATTCAACATTTCGATATTAGATTTTGAGCAGTTTCCGTATATGGTGAGCCCGTAGTGAATTTTCGAAAGAAACAGAGCTCTGACAGCGTCGATGAGTGTATTCGGATGAATATGTGATTGCTTAGATGAAATATATTTTACAATGTTTAGCCTCGTCATTAAAGACTTCTAATGTATTTACAATGTGAGTTGAAGTTGTACTTAGAGTCAAAAATTAAACCTAGTATTTTTAACTGTGTTTCACATTTTATGTTAGTGTGGTTATATGTTAGAGTTATCCCAGTGCATTTGTGTTTCCTGCAAATGTGAAGGATATGGGCTTTTTTCTAAAGAAAGTGAGGCACCAGACTCCCGCGACCATGTATCAATGTCGACAAGAATATTTGAAAATCGAGATTGAGCTAAAGGAACGTCGGAAACTTTCGAGTACATTAAAATATCATCTGCATAGATCTGGTGCTCGATTCCTTTACATTTTTTTTTATTCGACTGATATCATCAAAGGCAATAATAATCAAAAGGGGGGAGAGAGGTGAGCCTTGCGACGTACCATTATATAGTGGAAGTGTTGGTGAAAGAAAGCCGTTTAGTTTAATTTGTGAGAAAGTTTGTAACGAAACGTAGCACTTTATGGCATCTGTCCGATCATTGTCTAGACTATACTTCACAGGATCATATCAGACTAAATTTCATGATGTAGTTGAAAATATTTGTGATTGCCTAATACGATATAAATATGTTGTTATATCTATAATAGATTTGTATTGCGTATTGAAAACGGTTAGAATATGTTAGTATCTTTAGGATAGTTATTAAAAATCATTCCATTTTTTGGGAAAGCTGCAGCTGTTTTTATTTTAATACCTGAATAATAGTACATAAATGTGTATCTTCGTTCCTTGCCAATGTAAAGCAAATTTCTTTTTACAGCAGCATCACAAAAAAATTGCCAAAATAACGCCAAAGAAGCCAAGTACTGGAGGATCTAAATACCCCGCGCCAATATCCATTCCCAACATAATTGACACCGATTGCGGCCTAACAAACATCCATCTTCATCACTTGGGCGCCCTGGTGTCAGCAGGATTCGAGGTGTCGGCCATAGTTGGAGAAAATATATTAAATACAGACCGCAGTCACACTAGCACTAGTGCCCGAACGAAGGGCAACAAAGATAATTTTGAAGTTATTGTTGCAGGGTTGGATACGAGTGGCGATGGTAGTTTTAGTGCCGTTTCTGAAACGTGGAACACCGACGGTAATTCAACAAAGAAAAGATTCTATCAAACAGCGCAATCATTCAGCGAGGAGCAAAAACAGCAACAACAATTGGAGCAACCCAACCAAGTAAAGCAATTTTTAAGCAGGTCTCTCGTTGAACAGGCACATAGTAGAAACAGTACAATGCAATATTCTGCGGGTGAAAATCTCAATCGAGAACACAACGTAGCTTACGAATGTAATAATGAGTAAGTTCATATTGATAATTTGTATTATTTCCAGACATTTCCAGACGGTGAGACGTTGTTTATACAGGGAGAATTAGTTTTAAGTTTTTTCCTAACCGTTGTGCGTATGAGCGGTAAAGGGACCACGTTACATCGTTATTCGTGTCCCCGGGTGAACTATGTGCGTTCGCAATCGATGCGTATTTCAAAGCCACTGATGGCTGTGTGACTGCTAATCCTTGATTTTGTTCACGTTACAATAGTCGATGTTTACGTGGTGCCCCAAGTGAGGATTTAATTCGTTCATGGGTGCGAAGGTTCCGCGTCACAACTTCGGTGGCAAACAGCCCATGGTCGAGGCCCAGGCGGACATCCAGAACAAATGAATGCATTGAACTCGCCGCTGCAAGTTTGCACGATAATCAGCGTCAGTTCGGCTGCCCTGCGACTTCCCAAAACTATTGTGAAAGAAATATTGAGGAGTTGATTTTAGACTTCATCCCTTCAAAATTACCTTAACGATTACAATTTGCGTAAACATTTCTGCGAGATAATGTAAGTCATCAAAATTGCTGCTATTGCTTTTCTAAAGGACATAACCCACTATTAAAATATCAACAGATACTTCACAGACCCAAATTGATTGTTTCAGTGTGCATTGTTAAGCAGTGGAATGTTGTTGTTGAGGTGGTAATCTTAATTGGCACCTAGCGCCGTTTTATTACCAATGTTTCCATGTGATGTCTTTTTTTTCTTAGATCCATTTCGTGAGATCCAGATATAATAGCAAATTTTTATCTCTATGTCTGCGATTTCATTAATTTGCTGTAGGAAAGGTTTAAGGAAAGAGCGAAGTCTTGTTCTGGTTAAGCCCGGACATTCGCATAAATCGTTGAAAATACTTTCTTTCACCCCCTCCGCCTGGCAGCTTCTGCAGATGGGATTGAAAAGAAGGTTAAGTCTGGCTGCATGAACCCCTACCTTCCAGTGACCTGTAAGAGTTGCAGTAATACGTGAAATGTTTCACCGAGAGCATCCTTACAGGTAAATCGTGCTCTGGATGTTGTTCGACGGCCATGTTTTTCTTGTTGTACTACAATATAGTTAATTGCTTCCATCTTTCGGCTAATGCATAGAAGTGTGACGCAAGGGATGCTTTTATTGTGTTGAATGGGGTAGAAACTGCCACCGTCTCTGTTATGTCTAGTGTCATATCTTTTCTTGCTAGCTCGTTTTCTTTCTCATTGTCCTCCATATTCCAGGGTCCGGGAACCCATATCAGAGTAATTTGAGAGACCAGTCAGCTCTAGTTCCTCTCTATATTATGAAACTAGTTTGGATGAAATGGAGTTCGAGTCTAAGGCCTTGATAGCTGCTTGACTGTCTGAAAAGATAGCTCTCCTTTCATCAATTTCTTTGTAGTTTTTCAGTGAATTGCAAGCTTCCTTGATTACTAATAGTTCTGCCTGGAGCATGCTGGCATAGTCAGGGAGGCGAATTGATTTGGATAAGTTGAGCGATCGCGAATAGAGACCACGCCCATACCAAAGTTCATCTTAGAACCTTCAGTGTAGATTTCGACATCAAATCTGCCCATCACTTTCCCTTTTCACCATTCTGCTCACGGTGGAGTTTCACCGTGCTGCATGTGGCGATTGGTTTTATGTATAAGTTTAATGGGAACAGATGTGTTAGCACTTAAGCGCTTCAGTAAACCTGGGGCTGAGCGGTCTTGTGGTCAAGATACATGCTGATCTTTGTATCTTGTTTAGCTTGGTTTGGTTGTATTTCTTTCCCATCGCGGGCCACCACACTAGTGACGCATATGTTACTATCGGTCTTATAACATCTGTGTAGGACTAATTGGATAACTTTGATTGATACCCCATTTTTTAGCCCAACATTTTCTTACACGTGTAAAGTATTAGCTTTCTTCACATTACCCTTCTCCAGCTTTTTTGAATATGCCCTGGCATAGGACTTTTTTTGAAAAAGACCTCTAGCCATGGAATCGTCGTTCTTCAATTATTCCACAGCATGGCAGGGGATATCCCGTCCGGGCCTTTTGCTTTGTATGGTTCAAAGTTTTTCAGTGCCCACTGAATTCTATCTGTAGATGTGGTATCTATAATGTGGTTCATTGTATTAGCGGTCAATTTGAACGATTGGGTGTTTTCGCTGTTAACATTGTTCGCAATATAGTTTGTGTTTCCTGGGATGTGTGTGTTCATGGGATAATCTAATGTATCGACGTAAGATTTTGTCCATTCCCCGTTGCCTTTCCTCAAGAAAGAAGAACAGAAGTGTTCCTTTGTTTGATTCAATGGAGCTACAAAAATCTTCCCAAGCATCTGTCTGAGTTTCTCTGATTGCTTTCTTGTATTTTTAGAGTTTAAAATTCTTGTGTTTGGAGCAGATGTTGAAGATGTCCCTTGTTATTTTCCTAAGTTGACTTAAATCTTCATTCCAACAGGTGGAATAAGTGGTTGTACCATACGTGACAGGACTTGGAGCTTCGAATCCTTTCTTCAGCGAAACATCGAAAGCTTTAACTTTCTCATCTAAGTATTTACTTGTCGTTATATGTAGTTTTATTGATGTGCTGAAGTTTAGACTGGGCTACTCAGCTGAATATGTGCCAGCTTATTCTTCTTGGGTTTCTATAAGTGGTCGGTTTCTCGAGCTTAAGATTGATATCGAAGAGAATTCAACTATGGTCTGAAAAGAATTTCTTGTCGGATACCCTTCAGTTTCTGACTACTTAGGAGTTGTTGTTTGTACATAAGGTAATATCTAAGACCTCTTCCCAGCCTGGGAAGTTTTTCGGGCTCGGAAAAGGGGAGATTGGAGTAGTCCCCACGTTACATATATTTAGAGCTTAATATATAATCTAACAGTGACTCGCCTGTATCGTGTGCCCCAAAGCTCATGTGTTGCAGCTCATCAATAACCTGTATGTGTTGCTGAGTGATGATAGCAACCGAACCAATTCGTCTGGCGGCGCCGGTCTGACATGTGGCACGTACACAGACACAAGGTATAATGCCGATTTCTGCAACTCCACCTTCACAACTGTCAAGTCAGGAGTACTAATATTGGAACATAGAAAGGCTTTTATGTGTTATTTGTTAATAACTATGCCATGTCTACTTTCAGTATTCATAGAGGTCGGTCTCCATCTGGTATCACTAGGGAACAAAAGGTCTATGCTTAATGCCAAGTAGACTAACCTACCCTAACCTTAATAACTATTCATGATCCAGGCTGCTGTTTATTTTTTTATAAAATAGGTTAATGTTGTTGTTGTTTTTGGACTCTTTAATATAAGTGCCTCTGACCCAGGTTTGATGTATTAATACTATAAGCATCATTATTGTCATTATCTGCAGCTTGGTCGAACTTTTCTAGCTTTTTCAGCTCTATGTTGTTGGCGATCACTTCAAGGTCGTCTTCGTTATTGTCATTGTTGTTATTTTTGAATATTTTGAGTTTGACCTTTCTCAGACCAAACCGCATTCTGTTGTAAGATTTTTGTAGCATTGGCAAGCACTCTTCCTTTACCTGCAACACAAATGACATTGCCGTCCTTCTGCGGCTTTCCAGCTTTCACGTTTGCCCAATCGTTCATCGGCACCTCAGGGTTGTGTTACTTGAGGTATTTTAAAGTCCATCACCAGTAACCAAATGCGAGCACGATGAGGGTAAGGTATGTCTTTAGCTGGAATGAGCTTAAGCTTTAAGCCTTCCAGTGCTTCGCTGATCTCAGCAACGCCCTTCTCTAGGTCAACCCTTGACCAGCCGTCATCGCACTTGACTACCCTAAAACCTCTAAGTATTCCTGCAGAATCGAAGGAAGGGAGGCCACTGCTCAACTACATGCTTGTCTAGCATTATCTTGGACAGTTTGGCCTCCACTTGCCCCCACTTCTGTAGGACTACTCTGCCGTTGTTCGTGTTTTCGTCAACAAGAGGATAATCTCCTCTAACCACCTCACTGAATGGTCGTTGTTTTGCCGATGCTTCGACGCTGTCGGACACCTTAGGTCTCTTCGATGCCTGCTCAATCACGCCATGTGATCTGTCACGTTTCGTTGCGTCGGTTTTTTTAAGTCATCTTTTTTGGGGTGTTTAGTTATAAAGTCTTCATATTATTTCCCCACCTGTTGATATTTGATCTAGTCAGCCGCGTCGCGCTCATCGGCTGCTCGAGCGAGTTCGTTTTTAGCTATTTTGCCTAAAATGAACCGCGTCTTCGTATAGCGAGACTTCATAATGAGACCCTCTTACTTGGATTTTTTCGCGATTTCTGAGTGCCGCCTGCTGACCTTTGTGTAGTTTTTGGTTGGGTTAGTTGTTGTTGTTTGTTTATTAAGGGAGTGCTAAAGCTGGAACTTCCCTTACTCTTTACTGACTCATCCGTATTTTAGCTGGAGGCCAGCAGGTTGTTCTCTTCTGCGGACGGTATTGTGTCGCAGCGCAACACGAATTTGAGTTAATCTGTTTTTTTTCGGTTTTTGTGGACATATTCTGGTTCTTACGATTAAAAAGGGGAAATAATGGGGTCCTCCGCGGCAGCGGCCACAGTTACTCTCGAAGGCGGCTAAGTATTCGAGAGGAAAGCTCCCTTAGCGATGCACATGTTTTAATTCCCTGCACCATTCATCCCTTGGGAATTCGTTGCGTTTTGGTTTTCGGAATCTCTCCAAGAACCTATCCAACGTGGTTGAGCTTGAGATGGAATACCTCCTTCGTTCATTGACCCTACTTAAGCCCTTTCACCGCGGCAAGATATACAACCGTCGAATAATTGAACCATATTTTTTTTAATCTTTGAGGTCAAGCAATTTCTGTGGATGGGGTCTCTTATCGCCGCATGCTGAATGATTTTCTGCCAATAAAGAGAGAACATCTTATTTCAATACACAAACATACATAGTTTCAGCAAGATGGCGACACACCGCACACGTCCAGAGAGACCATGGCAATTCTACGTAAATTCTATTCTAACATCAGTTTGTGACATATCACGGCCACCCATTCCACCCGATCTTACCACTATGGACTTTTTCTCTAGGGGTACCTCAAAAGTAAAGTATATGAAACAAACCCATCTCATCAATAAAAGAAAATATCGTTCTCGTGGTAAATGGCATCACTTATCCAGCGAGGGACACGGAGTATATATATGTACATATATATAATACAGTTAGTAACATAAATAAGTATACTGGAGCCTGATTTATGGAACTGTTTGTCGCTAACGCTTTCCTTAATATGTAATCAAACTATGCTAATGTGTGCTGGGATAATCTTTCATATGCGCCTTAATTTAGCTGTAAATTTTAGGTACCAGCCAAATTTATGTCACAAAAGTTAGTATACAGCAAACGATTGTTCAGTTAGCATAACATTTATTTTTACTCATTGATTTTTACGCATATTATGGAAGTACGTTTTGTATTAATTTTTGCGACATTTTTAGAAATGGCACCTAGAGGAAAAGAGCTTTCTGATGATTTAAAAAAACTGATTATAAAATATCACTAGGAACATAATTCATTGCGAGAAATCGGTCGTTTGATAGATAGGAGTTTTGCTACAGTTCAAAAGATTGTGAATAAATATAAAAGTGCGGGAAGCACCACTAATAAAGAGCGTTGTGGGCGTCCGGAAACTATTTTTCTTATTTATATCTGAAAATTTCATGACCTCACTAATAACTAATTTAATATTTTAGATCGGCGGAAACACACTCTATTGATATTATGAAACCAATCAACATTTGCTTCGATGCACAGACTACTAACACAAATGACGTAAGTACAGACATACATACATATCTATTTACAACTAAAGTAGACTTATTGATGGGGTGTAATAAAATATTTAAACTATTAGTCCTATACACTTCTAGCTTAGGAATCCATTTTAATAAGACTTAAATACAAAAAAATATTGACCTAAATACAAAACTTTAAAATTTTTATGAGATCAAACTATTCCTTTTGCCAAAAATCCATAGATATGGTTCATAAATTTGTACATCCAACTATTTTCCAGAATTGATACTACTACAAATATGTCGAATCAGACTTCTGTAAAATACTTGGAATACTTATGTTAATTAGGATATTTTCAGGACTTAAAATATAAAACTACTTTTTATATATTTTGTATTTAACTACTTTTTAAGGTAACCAAATAAAAATAAAAAATCTTTGCTTTTCTTGGATACCTTTAATAAATGAAGTTTTTATTAAATACGACACTCGGATATTTGAAAAAAATTTAGAGCCATTTCAGTGACGCAACCTCTTCAGCAAAACTTCAAAACTAGTTTTAAGTGAAAACAAAGCATGAATTGATACAGACGAGTGTACAAGGTACAAGGTCTTTCGAGCTGGCGACACAGATATAGCCGGTTCTACTTAACCGATTTCGATGAAACTGAAAAATTAACATGACATAGAATTGATGTCGTTATCATGTGATACGAACGTTCGGAAAAAAATTTTAGTCTTTTTTTCAGACCTTTAAGTCAAAAAAGGCTAAAAAAACGGGTTTTCATCTTTGAACGTCCACCATTTTGTAAATTTTTTTTTAGTAAGTTAGAGAGATACTAAAGAACCGGTCTTCGAACAACTTCACGAAACGTGCCATTAAACGACACAACAACTGATATTGGTGTTGAAAGAACTTCGTATGTCATTTTGGTAATTCTGAGGTCATTGCATCTGAGAAATCCTCCAAATTATTGTCATTACGAATATAATGAAGATTGCCTGCTTGGTTAAAATAAGCTTCAAAGAGGATTGAATGATACTTTGCATTAAATTATCGAAATTAGTTATTATGTGTTATATGTATAACAATAATATAATTTTTCATGTTAATAGGAGGCGGGCACGACGATGGCAGAACGTGATGTTGGTTCGACGTTTTTATTACCGCATACACACCTGTATAAATCAGATATGGTAAGAATGACTAATATTGTCAGTTCTAATTTTATAAAACACATATATACATACATACATATATAATAAATATAAAATATATAATATACAGCGTTGCCGGGAAAGTCGTCCTAGTCGTGTTCAACGCAGAGAATAAAATATGGATTTTCTAGTTAGTATGAACTTTTGAAATTTAAAATAAATAAAAGAAAAGTTTAAAGAAATTTATTTGAATATATGGAACAATTAATTAAAAGCTTAATAGCATCTTTAATTTATATGTTGTTACATACGTATGTACTGAGGCAACCATGACCTACGTCACGACGTATCGTATTATCATATCTTCATACAATAGTTCTAGGCTACATATCCAAATGACCGAATTCCTGCCTAACAAATGCAAAACTAATTCTCACCTACATGAGCATTTACATATGTACATATATGTACGTATGTACAATTGATGCCCTAGGAGATGTACGTACATAGACATAAATTCTAAGTCTAGCGACTACAAAAACTAAATACAGTCATAGGCGCAGTCGCAGCGGTCATGATTATTTTAGTCGTGACGATGGAATACAAGGTTGCGCCTTCTGACTTCATTGTATCGTTACTTGTTTGTGGAGCGGAAGAAATTACACACACCAACACTTTCTTGCCACGGGTCTTCACATATAAGTCAACAAAAACTGCATTTGGAGGATTTATATTAGACTGATCTTTCACAATTTATCACACGGTACATCGTTTTCATTGGTTTGTAAAGTTTAAATCTCACAAATCACAATATTTGCAAGCCATTCACTGAATTTTCACAAACATGTAATTTGTCCTCCGCAAAAAACTGACGGTCGTAATGGAATCCTTCAAGCTTTGTCCTCTGTCGATAGAATGTAAACAACCCCTTTCCCTATAATCTTCATCAATCTTTTCTCTAGATGGGGTATGAAATACGTTTGCGCATAGTGTTTTACACCGAGAATCAGCCTGGGAACTACTAAAAAGTCGTTTCCGTCAACAGATTTGCACAATAGAGCATCTTTCATCTTATAAACTTCATGTGAAATGCTACTCAAAATTTTGCCAAACTGCTTTTACGAGTACAAACTGCTTTGCTTATTTTGTTATTGTGATTTTTGTAACTTTGTTGTAAGTTCTATCACTGTCATTACGCTCGCTCCTGGATATCGACTTAGCATATGCGGGCTTCTTCCAACTACTCTCTTGGAGTTCAAGAACTGTGTCATTCCCCATGCAACATCTTTCTGAGCCATTGTTTGTTTAAATGCACTGCAATCTGTATTAGTTTAATGCCCATCAAATAATGGCGAAATTTCTTTACCGCTAGGTGAGCCACTTTTACCTTAAAACGAAACTATTCTGTTTGGACTCTGTCGTCTTCTTACTTCAATAAAATACAGGATGCACTACCACCGTTTATGTCTTGTCGTAAAGTCACACCGAACCGTCCATTGATGCGTCTGTGTGCAATTCGGTCTGAGCCTGTCTACAAATACATTTTTAACTAAATTAATTGCATTTGTCTCTGCTCCGTTTATTTGAAAAAATTGTATCCATTCCAGAATTTCCTCGGCTGCCTTAATTTTCCCACCCTCTATGGTGTGACCCAAAAAATCGATTCTCTTTTTGAGAAAAGTGCATTTTTTTCCAGTTGATTTTTAAACCATAATTCGCAGTCGATAAGACTGTTTTCAGTTTAGATAAACATTCATTCGATGTGAGGCCAAACACGATTAAGTCGTCCATAAAAAGCTATATGATGCTTCTATTGACTAAGTCTTGATAAACAATTGACGTAGAGTAAGTTCGGGTATTGTGGGATATTTGGGTAATGTGGACACCAGCTGTAACTTTCATAATAAATGCATTGATAAACATAGTGCGTGCTTGCTTGTATGTTTTGAAATTCACATTACAACGATTTTGATTTGTATTCCTTGCTTGTAAGCAGTTCATGCAAATATTTTGTGAAGTGCATTCGACCTGTTTTTTAGTGGTGTAAAATATTGAAATAATTTTTACAAAGTGATTATTTGTATAAAGTTAAAGTTCAGATATTGGCCTAAAACTATTTTATATAATACAAAACGGTAAGAAAGCTTTTTAAGTTACTTGTATAAATGTTTCAAATAATTTATCTTATTAAGCCTTAATGTGGGCTAGTTAGGGTAGGGTATTATAGGCTAGTAGCCCACATTACCCGCTTGTAATTGTGCATCAAAGAGATTTGATGTGCCGCGCTCCACACTACAAAGAATGGCAAGGAGTAATTCCTCTCCTAACAAACTAATAAAGACACTACTTGGACGTAAGCCAGTACTAAATGAAGAAACTGAGAAAGATATCGTAAAGTATGCATTGGAAAAGGAATCAAGATTTTGGGGCTTTACAAGACGCGATATTAGGTCCATTGCTTTTCAGTTGGCTGTAAAACCCCATGTCCCAAAAAAGTTTTCTGTCATAAAGCAAAGTGCTGGAAAAGATTGGCTCTATGGATTCCTTCGCGGGCACTAAAATGAGATTAGTTTTCGTGTTCCAACGGGAACCTCTTTTAATAGAGCAATGGGCTTTACAAAAGAAAATGTGAAAGTTTTTTTCGATATACTTGAGCAAGAGTATGAGAGTCACAAACTTCCACCATCCTCAATATCGAATGTGGATGAAACAGGGCTCTCAGTTATACAGAGTAAGCAACCTAAGGTCTTGTCCTACAAGGGGAAACGCCAGGTTGGTGCAATAACATCTGCTGAGGGTGGATCTTTGGTAACAGTTATTAGCTGGATGAGTGCGAGTGGCTGCTTTGTACCTCCATTTATCATATTTCCACGAAAAAATCAAAATCCACAACTTATGAAGAATGCTCCTCCTGGATCAGATTCTGCATGCCATATCCGGCTGGGTACAAACTGAAATATTAACAAAATGGTTTAAACATTTTTTAAAATTTACGAGGCCAACAGAGGACTAGCCGATTCTTTTTAAATTAGATGGTCACCATAGCCACACAAGGAATATTGAGCTCCTGGAGCTTGCTTGCCAAAACGGAGTGACTATAATTTCTCTTCCCCGCACTCAACACATAAGCTCCACCCTTTAAGTTTTAAGTTCACCGGTATATATCCTTTCAATAGAAATATATTTTCTGATTCTGATTTCATTGCTAGTGAATTATATGAACAAATACCACAAACAGAAAATACTTCAGCATCTACCAGCAATGAAGAACAGCTGCTAGCACAAATCGTGTCACACCTTGGCAAATATCTCCGAAGATAAGGGAACCTTCTACAAACCGTGGAAGAAAACAGGGGAGAGCTATTGTTCTAGCACAGTCACCGTACAAAAACGAATTAAAAGAGAGTGCGACTATTTCCAAAAAATCTGAGCATAAAGTTAAAAAATCACTTAAGGCGAGAAATCTCGTGCGCAAATCGAATCATCAAAACAAATCCTCTACTGATTCGAAGGAGTCTCTTAACTTAAAAGAGAGTGCAACTACTTCCAAGAAATCTAAGCTTAAGGTTAAAAAGCCACCTAAAAATTCTGTGCGCAAGACGACTCATCAAGTCCAATCTTCTTCTGATTCGGAAAAATCCCTTAGCTTTGTAGACTCCTATGGGGAAGATCTCTTTCCCGATCTTCCACCAAATAAAGAAACAGAATGTAATTTCTGTGGATATCGAGCAGAAAATGACAGTGCCTACAATGCGATATGGTTTGGGCTCACAAAAAGTGTTTACCCAAGAAATATGTCATCTTTATTTGCAGCTCTTGTTCTGAATAGTTTTAAGAAAATATCTGCAATACCTTTATTTATTTATTTATAACTGATTTTTATATATTTTTGAATTACTTTGTTTATTTACGATGAAATAAATATAGTATGAACTAATAAATTTGTACTTTACTTTACTTCTATAACGTTGTCTCTCGTACTCCAATACAGTGATCCACTTTACCCGAATACCCTGGCCCACATTACCCACCAGTTTTTTATTCGTCAACTTTTGGGGTGGTCCCTGGTTTTCAAATCTGTAGGATGAAAACTTTGAATAGACAGTTATTTTTGTAACAAATGATAAAGTTAATTCAACATGTCTTATGAAAAAAATGACATATTTTACTATTATTATTTTGGCCGAAAATAACATCGAAGAAAAATGGTGCACAATACTCGAACTTACTCTACATTATAAAAACTGCCGGGGAAAACGGAGTTGTTGAATTCGTACATGCCTTCATTTGTAACAAACGTCGTATGACGCATGCTGCCCTCCTCAATGGGTATATAAAAAAACCCATATCTAAATTCAACACGGAAAAATAAACTGAATTTCGTACCTTTTCCAAGACATCTTCTATAAGCAGCACTGGAAAGGCATCTTTCAGAACCATCGTGTTCAGCTTTCGAACATCAGTGCATGCTCAAGGCGAAGGGGAGCCTTCTGACGCCAGTACAAAACAAATCAAGCAAAAGGAGGAGTAATTATGTCCTTGTAAAATTTCTAGGGATAGTAATATTTTGATTTGTGACATTTAAACTAAATAAACGAATGTGAAAGCGAAATACTTCCAATGTAGTTTATTTTGCTTTCGCCCACCCTGCCCTCTCAAAAACCAGTACTTTCCCTTAATTTTGTTAGTATATTCTCGAAGGATGACATCGCAGCGAATTCAGAAGACACAAACTCTTATTCTGTCATTCTTGATGCACACTTGAAATAGTTTGTACCGTTCTTTTAATTCGTTAACTACAATCTACTTGCATAATCTGATGATGATGGTCGCACTATTGCGAGCTGCAACCATTATTTAACCTGCTTTCTGACAACGACAAAAGGCATTAAATTTTCAGATACTATTTTCATCGTAACTGGCTTTCTTCGTCAATACCTTCATCGCGTGGCTGTATGAATAGCCACCATTGTTCAAGACACACGTGAACTTTTTTATAAAGCCATACCCAAGTAGAGGTTAGTATTTTATATTATAACTTGAACTGTTGCTATGTTTTGCATTCTTTCTTTCGTACCGCAATGTTAGAAAATCTCCTCGTAATATACATACAAGGCATACTTGTTGGATGGTTAAAGTGGTGACTCAAAAATACCATGCCAGACGAAACCACAACGGTGAAAGGCATAAGAAGAACCAAAACTGGCGCTCTTCTACTTGAATTCGGAAAGGGGCAAACAGTTAACGCTGATTTTTTGAAACAACTAGAGGAAACCGTAAAAGCGGTCGGTTCCATTACAACTCTCAGACCAACTTCAACTGTAGAGATCAGAGACTTGGATGCCGTCACGGAGAAGAAGGAAGTTGATGACGCTGTGAGAAAAATGCTAGCTGGCACTAATGAAAATATCGATGTTAGGATCACAAAACCTAATCAACGACAACAAGTACGGGCTTATGTTACTCTCGCTATTGAAAGTGCAGAAAAGCTGCTTAAGCAAACTAATATCAAAATCGGATGGGTTAGTGCAAGGATGAGAGCTAGCACATCTCTGAAGCGCTGCTACCGGTGCTTCGGTGTCGGACACCTTCAATCAAACTGTAAAGGACCAGACAGAAGCGGAAAAGGTATATGCATCCGATGCGGAGAAGCTGGGCATAAAATGAAAGAGTGCACCAAAGAGCCCAAATGCTGCCTATGCACTGATGCCAATCGCAGCGAGACAAAGTATATGCCAGGCTCGGGCAAATGCCCATGACAAAAGAACATGCCAAGACAAGATAAAATATGATTATACTTCAAGCAAATATGCACAGGAGTAAAAACGCAGACCTGCTAATGGAGCAGATGGTCTTAGAAAAAGGAGTTCAAGCAGTATTGATAAGCGAACAATACGCTCAATCCGAGAAAGCTTGGATCGAAGACGAGTCGGGAACTGCCGCCATCTGGCTGCATAGGGGCACAAATTTCGTAATAATCGCGAAAGGATCAGGCAATGGTTTCATCTACGTTCAAAACAGCCAATTCACAATGATAAGCTGTTATCTTACACCGAACGACAATATAGATGAATTCACCCGGAAACTGGAAAGTATTGAAGACAAAGCCCTTAGTTTAGAGGGACGGCTAATAATAGCGGGAGACTTCAACTCAAAAGCAACCGAATGGGGCTCGGCGACAACGAACTCAAGAGGTAGACGAGTGCTGGACATGGCAGCCAGACTAGGTTTAGTGGTACTCAACACAGGAACGACTACCTACCGAAAGCCAGGTTGTGAAGGCACAACACCCGACATAACCCTAGCATCGGAAAGCATAGTCACCTTTACTAAGGACTGGAGAGTCCTGGAAGATTACAATGGGAGTGACCATCAATACATCACGTTTTGCATTGAAATGGAAAACCAAAGAGTACGTGAAAACCGAAATAAAAGTACACGCAAATCGAACATTAACAAGCTAAACCCAGCGACGCTCCTTGCAACTATTGACGAAAATAAAACGACGATCTGTACGAATAGTACAGCAAAAACACTAGTCGAGACAACAATGCAATGCATTAAGATAGGTTGCAACGCATCTATGCTTAAAATAGATAAGAACAAAAAAATAAATGCTGTATACTGGTGGACACAAGAGATCGCAGAACTTAGAGATATGTGCATCCATAAGCGTAGAAAGTATACTAGAGCCAGAAGATTGGGCCCGGCGATAACAGAATCCGAATAATATAAAAAGAGCAGAAAAGAATTGAGGAAAGCTATAAACCAAAGCAAAAAAGACAAATGGGAAAAGCTACGAAACGATCTTAACAATAACCCATGGGGGTTGGGCTACAAAATCGTTATGAAAAAGCTAGGGGCCAAATCCCCTGCTGTTGATATGGAAACCGAAATGGTAAGCAAAATAGTCAACACACTCTTCCCAACACACTATGCTGAGAGGGAAGAACTCGAGAATGAAACAACGGAACCTGTCCCATTCACAAAAGAGGAACTTATGGATGCTGCAAAAGCAATGAAATGCAATAAAGCGCCAGGACCTGATGGCATAGTTGCAGAAATATTGAAACTATTGGCAATCGAACGCCCTTTTTTGCTGCTAAACATGTACAACGCATGCCTAAAAGAAGGAATTTTTCCAGAAATATGGAAAAAACAAAAACTAGTACTAATCAGTAAGGGAAAGGGAGACCCAACATTAGCGTCTGCATATAGACCGTTATGTATGCTGGATAGCGCAGGAAAACTCTTTGAGAAACTGATAAAGCATAGGCTTAGCGAAGCCGTAGAGAACAGCGGCGGCCTCTCCGACAGGCAGCATGGTTTCAGAAGTGGCAGATCTACCTTAGGAGCCATCCAAGATGTAAAAACTAGCATAGAACATGCCCTGGCAGGTAATCGATACTCCAAACGTTTAGTATTACTAGCCACACTGGATATCAGAAATGCTTTCAACAGTTTAAGTTGGGACGACGTAATTGAAGCCTTAAAGGTAAAATTCAAGACCCCGAGTAATCTATTGAAGATTATTCGCAGCTATCTAAGCAATCGCGTGCTCTTATACGAAACGCGAGAAGGGTGTAAGACCAAACAAATAACAGTAGGTGCGGCCCAAGGATCAATACTCGGACCTGAACTTTGGAATATAAGCTACGATGAAATCCTTCGAATAGAGATGCCCGCAGATGTGCATTTGGTGGGATACGCAGATGACATTGCGGCTGTAATAACCGCCCGGAACACTGACGAAGCCAAAAGAAAGTTAAACCAGGTGATGATCCGAGTTCAGACATGGCTAGAAGACCATGGATTAAAGCTGGCCACGGAGAAAACAGAGCTAATCCTCCTAACGAACAGACGTATCCCATTAGAAGTAGACATACAAGGAGTGCAATCAGACACAAGGCTAACCTACTGGGCACATATAAACCATGCTGCCACAAGAGCTGCCAAAGTAAGTGGCATGTTAAGTAAGCTCATGGCAAACCTTGGAGGTCCAACGCAGAACAAGCGAAAACTTTTAATGGACACGACGAACTCGATTCTCTTATACGGATGCGAAATATGGGCAGATTCGCTAAGGGTGCAATGCCAGCGGAAAACTTTGCAATCTGTGCAACGCACCTGCGCTCTCAGAGTGGCTTCGTCATATAGAACAGTATCTGAAGCAGCGGTGTTAGTTATCAGCGGAACCATCCCTATAGATATTCTAGCGCAAGAGCGCAAACGGAGATGGGAGGCAAAAAACACAGGAACCCCAGTACTATGTTTCTCCGATATTAGAGTCCAAACGCTTACACTTTGGCAAGCAAGATGGAACTCTGAACGGTATGGTAGATGGACAGCGAGACTAATACCCGATCTAAAAAAGTGGGTAGAAAGAAGGCACGGTGAGGTTAACTATTACCTCACACAGTTTTTGTCCGGACATGGGTCCTTTCGCAAGTATTTGTGGCGAATGGGTAAAGTGAGCCAACCAAACTGCATATATGGAGATACTGAGTATGATGATGCGGAGCACACCTTCTTTGAATGCGAGAGGTGGAACGTAGAGAGAACAGGTCTGCAACGAGCTATTGGTGTATTTACAGCTGAAGAAATTATCGACAAAATGATGATAGACGAAGAAAAATGGAATGCCGTCACAAATTTTGTAGAGGATATTATCCGAAAAAAGAAGCGCGAAATGGAAAGTCATGCTGAAGAGCATTGAGCATAGATTTCTCAAAACAGGCGACCCTGGACGCAGGGTGAGTAA
Organism: Anastrepha fraterculus; assembly: GCA_037575425.1. Lineage (NCBI taxonomy): Eukaryota > Metazoa > Arthropoda > Insecta > Diptera > Tephritidae > Anastrepha > Anastrepha fraterculus. The sequence goes on along the minus strand of JAYXIM010005134.1, from coordinate 345,194 downwards.
GTAAGTGTCCTTCTTAGGACGCCGTCTTGGCCCTCTACCTCGAAGCAATGCGGAAGCAGTCCCGGGGTGGAGGGAAAACTCCAAGAGAAGAGAGGGGATATTTTTAGTGGATTCACCACACACGTAGTAGCGACGGTTACTATATGGTGCGAAATCATTTTTAACCCAACCTCACCGCCAAAAAAAAAAAAAAAAAAAAAAAAAGTGGTGACTCATACAGAATCCAACTAGCGCTTCCGAAAACATTTTCGCACATCCTCGTTACCAACTTGTGTAACAATTATTTATATCATGACTATATCCAGTTTGTACGGTTTAAGAATCTTATTAGGTTGTTGACATCTAAGCCAGACAGTGGTTCGAGACTCTCGAATAGCGGTTTGCACAGGGTTAACATTCTGTCCTTCCATAGGGCAGGACATTCACAGAGGAAGTAGAAGATTGTGTCCTTTTTCTCCGGTTGTGTAAATCTGTCACGGTATGTGTTGGGGGGGGGGGGGGGATGCCCATTTTGGCTGCGTGTTCTCCGACACACCAAATGGCAGTTATGACTGCCGTTAGTATCCAGGCATCCCGTGGTTTCATGTTTAACAATGTTGACGATTGTTTGAGATTGAAGGTGGGCTATAACGTCCTGCTAATTTTGCATTTCGTCTATCTACAATCCGCGATTCGGAGGTATTTTAGGGAAATTGAACTCTTGACTGCACCTAATGGGGTAAATACGGATTCTGTAAGAGCGTCATTCATGATAGATCCCCCTCTTGCCAGTTCATCTGAGTTTTCGTTACCTTCAATGTTCCGATGTCCCGGGGCCTAGATTAAGGTAACTTTATGGTTTTCACTCAGGGTGGTAAAGCTATTCCTACTTTGTTCCATCAGTTAAGAGGTTGTTGTAGCCGAATCGAGTGCCCGGATTGCATCTTGTCCGAAGGAATAACAATATTGCCCTTAAAAGAGAAATCGGCACCTACAAGCCCTCCCAATAGTCAACACTTCCGCCAAAAAAACATTGCAAACACTAGGAGACGTACAGTCTATGATACTTAGAGCTATTAGAAGCTATTAATGAGAATCCCTTACTCCATTCCTCCTTTGCTGGCATATTTGTACTCGTTTTGGATTTTCAGCCCATCCAATACATGCTATCTTTTTCATGTTTAAACTCAACTCGTGAAAACTTTCACAGACTTTGTTCATAAGACTATATAGATTTTTGTGTAAGTCAGCACTACTAAATTCTTTATGGAATTCGCAAATTAGACTCTTTTAGCACCTCCTAATTACTGATCGACACCGGCTCTAGAAACAATTTAGCCGTTTTTACCAACTCGCCCGGAGTTGATATTGAATATGTATTTTCGCCTTGATTTAAGCTTGTAGGATTACACGTTTTGATCGAAGTTATCAAACCAATATTTAACATTTGACATTTCTGCATCATTTTTGTTTTGTTTAGTCAATTCTTTCTCCCAGTTATTGTTTATTTTAAATCTCACAAACCACAATATTGCCAAGCCATTCCCTGAATTTTCACGGTAATGTAATTTTTTCTTCTTTTGTTTTTTTCGTTCGTCTATTTAGTATTAGGAAGCAGCCTGACGCCAGACTTGTCAAAATTACGAAAAATAAAGTAAAACAAATTAAAACAAAGCCTCCAAATGCAGTTATTTTGCGTTTTTATGCGGAAGATGCCGTGGCAAGAAATTATATGTGTGTGCGTATAACTTCTTGTGTTTGGTTGATTCTATTGCTTCTGCCTTGTCTTCCCATTCACAAACAAATAACTCCCTTTCCTTTTCTTTGTTTATACATGGACTCTTACGACACAGCGAATTCGGAAGGCGCAATCATTGCGAATGGGTCTGGTGGTGAACGAGGACAAAACGAAGTACTTCCTGTCTTCAAATAAACAGTCGGCGCACTCGCGTATCGGCAACCACGTCACTGTTGACAATTATAATTTCGAGGTTGTAAAAGACTTCGTTTATTAAGGAACCACCATTAACACCGATAACAATGTCAGCATTTAAATCCAACGTAGGATCTCTCTTGCCAACAAGTGCTACTTTGGACTAAGTATGCAACTGAGCAGTAAAATCCTCTTTCGACGAACAAAACGAATACTCTACAAGGTTCTCATCCTACCCGTCCTAACATATGGCGCAGAAGCGTGGACAATGACAACATCCGATGAAGCGACACTTGGAGTGCTGGAGAGAAAGATTATGCCAAAGATTTTTTGAAGGATTTTTGCAGGCGATGTACTGCATGAGCTTTACGACGACATAGGCATAGCGCAGCGAATAAAGAAGCAGCGGCTACGTTGGCTGGGTCATGTCGTCTGAATGAATACAAACGCTCCGAAGAGAGAGGCCTCCTTTGCGTAGGAAAGATCAGGTGGAGAAGGACTTGACTTCACTTGATGTGTCCAACTGGCGTTGGTTAGTACGAGAAAGAAACCGCTGGTGCGCTTTGTTAAACTCGGCCAAAATCACGTAAGCGGTTATCGCGCCACTTAAGAAGAAAATTCATTTCTCTGCCATTCTTGGTTCAGTTTGTTATTAACATCAGTGAGGAACGGTTCTTGCGGAGTATTTGACTTCGTAGTTGCCTGATCTCCCATCGGGCGCGTCCCAGGTGGTGGATAGGGAAGCCCTAGCATCACAAGAGTGGCCTTCCCTGATGGGGTGGGTTCAAAACTCGTGTGATGACTCAAAGTTGGCATAGAATCAGGGTGCCATCCGCGAACCAAACTGGCTAGGGAGGAGTCCCGAAAAAAACCAAAAAGGCTAATGGAAAATAATGGATCTATTACTCCAGATGGAATCCACTCAAGTGGCAATCCTCCCTCTTCGGCGGCAGTGGCATGGATTCTGGAGGCCCCAACAATTGCCCAAGTCTCTCAGCTCTATGAGCGAGAGCGCATCCTGGAGGAGACGGGGGTTGCTATCGCAATCTCCTCTCCTTCAGAGTCTGAGAAACGTTTCCCTGTTTCGGAGGGCCTGAGTTGTGAGGTCTCTTCGGTGGCTGCACGACCTCCCAAAGAAGCCGGGAAATCGAAGAGCGTGGCAAGGAGGGAGAGAAGAAAGCGGCGGGCAAGGCTCACGCGGGAGAAGTCCTCATGTGGCTCTGCCGGCCCTTCTGCGTCTGTGTCTTCCAAAAGACCTTGGTCAGCGGAAGTAACACCCACGGAAGCTACCGAATCCTCGGTGGGCACGGGCGCTCCCAAGCTGTCTCGCTCTCGAGGTAAGCGGAGAAGGACGGTGGCTGAAAGCAGCACACCTCCCTGCCCTGGCCGAGCCACGACTCCCCAAGGTACGAGCGCGGTCTTGGCGCCAGTCAATGTGGCGGGAAAAGGTTCTGCTAAGCCACGTCCCTATCGACGCCTCGACAAAATGTCCAGCTTAGCTGTCTGCCCGGCGAAATCTTCGTCAGTGGAGGATCGGGAGCTGGACCTTCGTCCAAGCACATCCACAGGTGCGGCCAAGCCATCCTATAGCGAGATGGCTGCTGGCCCATGACCTGTGCCTGTGATTGGAAAACTGGGGCCTGACCATCAGCCGACGGATGCTGAAATCAAATACTGCAAAAGTCAACTGATGCGTCGGGTTATTGCCTCCGGTCCTGAAGACAACGCGAAGGGCTATGAGACAAAGGACGGCACCACAAGGGTGACGTGCGCGTCTCTGGCCAACTTCGAGTGGATTAGGACCGTGGTCAATAACGTGCCCCCATGGGGAGCACTCGCTTCGCAGTCTACAGCGCCATACAGGCCAGTGTTGATGTCATGGGCTCACGGTACAGGAACTGTCAGAGTTTCTTCTTTGGGACGGTGAGTTTCCACGTCTTTCCCAAATGATTGCTTCGGACGGTTCCTTTAGCTACCGTCCCTTGACGGTGACGCAGATTAACTTGCAGTAATCCAAAGCCGCTACTGCACTACTAAGTAGAAGGCTTTCCCAGCTGCACACATTACCCCACATAACAGCAGTGCAAGAGCCCTGGGCCTTTAGGGGCCGTCTCAGTGACTTGAAGTGCGCTGAAAGGGGCCACGTTATTATAGGACAGGAGTCCGAGTAGACCTAGGACCGGTCTTATAATATCATCCTATCTCACTGTGACGGGTCTTGAGCAATACTGTTGCCAACCCCTGGCAGCGGCTGAGGTGTGTTACAGAGGTAGACGCGGATGGTCGAAGTTTGTGGTTTCATCTGCTTATTTTCCTTACGATGCTCTGGAAGGGCCACCACCGGGAAGGCCACTAGTCTCGTGAGGTTCTATGAGCGGCGCAGTCTGGGCTTCATCCCAAGTTGCGATGCTGATGCCCACCATACAATCTGGGGCAGCAGCAAGTGCAATGGACGGGGCTCTCGACTAATCGAATTTATCGCGTCCTCTTGCCTAGACATACATAACAAGGGCTCACAACCAACGTTTGTAAAAGCTAGAAGGCAGGAGGTGATTGATCTAACCCTATCAAACTCAAAACTTGGGTGGTCAATCAAGAACTGGAGGGTCCTTGCCGAAGATTCTTGCTCGGACCACAGGTACATTGAGTTTCAGTGTGGCGAGGAGGCACAAATGCCACTGCGCTCTAGAAACCCAAGAAAAACAGACTGGCAGAAGTTTAGGGAGGCGTTGCGGGTCCTTGACGTTACGCCACCAAGACTTCGAAAAGAACAGGCCATTAAGGCGGCTGTTGAGAAACTCAACGCTGCCCTAACCGAATGTTTTGAATCTGCCTGTCCAATTCGACCTCTCCCTAACCGGACTCCAGTTCCTTGGTGGAATCGAGAGCTCCAGATTTTGAGCCGTGAGTCGAGAAAACTTCTAAACCGGGCCCTCAAGACTAACTTTGCAGAGCACTGGGAGCGATACCGTGATGTTCAGAAGAACTACAAGATCCTTATTCGGGAATCGAAAAGAGCCTCATTTAGGGAATTCTGCAGCGGTATTGAATCTCTGAGTGACAAGGCGAAATTGGTTCGGATCCTGAAAAGGGACCCAACTGCAAAGCTGGGGTCACTTAGGAAATCTGATGGCTCCTTCACGGAGCGGCAAAGTGAGACACTCAGCTTGCTGATGGAATCTCATTTTCCTGGTAATCAGATAAGCGTCAGCCGGCAACAGCCCTTATTGATAGAGGCAGTTGTCAGAGCTGTTACACCTTCTCGGCATGACTGGTTCGTTGCCAGATCTGTGGTGAATGAGGCCGCCATTCGATTTGCCATCAAATCTTTTGGCGACTACAAGTCGCCCGGACCAGATGGCATATATCCTGCCATGCTGAAGGAAGGTGCAGAGTCCGTGACAGCAGCCCTGAAGAAAATCTTCTCGGCAAGCCTGGCACTGGCTTACATACCACGCTCTTGGAGGATGGTGAGGGTCGCTTTCATCCCAAAGTTTGGAAAAGACGACTACACCAGCCCCAAAAGCCTTAGACCCATCAGCATGACCTCTTTCATGATGAAAAGTCTCGAATGACTGGTGGAATTGCGCAGACGTCAGAAGTCGCTGAAGGCTTACCCTCTGTCTCTATTTCAGCATGCCTATTAGAGTGGAAAATCCTGCGAGTCGGCATTGCAAAACCTTGTTGCTAGGGTAGAGCTGGCCATCGACAGGAGGGACTACGCTATGGGCATCTTTTTAGACATAGAGGGGGCGTTTGATAATGCAACTTTTGACAGTATGTGTAACTCTGCTAGTACGCACGGCGTAGACCGGGTGCTAGTAAATGGGATTCGTTCGATGCTGGCCCAAAGAATCGTTTCGGTGCGAGCAGAGGAAGATCTGCTGGTGTCATCTGGGGTTAATAGAGGTTGCCCCGAAGGCGGTGTGCTGTTTCCATCGCCCTGGTGCACGGTAATCCACCCTCTACTCACCACCTTAAACGATTCGGGAGTCTACGCACAAGCATATGGGGACGATGTTGCTTGTTTGGTAATAGGCCCTTCGCTTATGAATATCTGCAGGAAAGTGCAGAAAGCTCTGGATCTGATTGACACTTGGTGCTGTGTGAATGGGCTATCGGCAAATCCCACCAAGACTGGTATTGTCCTCTTTACCAGAAAGAGGAAGCTTGATGGACTCGTTCTGCCAAAGCTAAAAGGAGTCACAATCCAGCTATCCAAGGAAATTAAATATCTTGGAGTAATCCTCGATAGTAAGCTCCTATGGAAATCACACGTTGAAACAAAGGCATCCAAAGCACTGACAGCTTTCTGGCAGTGCAAAGGTGTCTTTGGGAAAACGTGGGGTCTCTCTCCTAACAAGGTCCTATGGATCTACACGGCTATGATAAGACCCATTATCACCTATGCATCAGTGGTCTGGATGAGTAGACTCTTTCTAGAGGGAGTCAGGAGGACCTTATCGAGACTACAACGCACTGTGGCCATCTGTTGCACCGGAGCTTTTCCGACTACTTCAGGCCCGGCACTAGATGCTCTGATTGGTTTACCACCACTTGATGCTTTCATCCAAGGAGAGGTCTTGAAGGCCATCTGCAGACTGAAACACAGTGGGAACTGGTATGACCCTTGTCCGGCATTGGAACACAGAGAAGGCATGAATATCGATCCAATGATTCTCTCCATGCCCCTTGACTCCATGCCATCAAGAGTCGTTTTTGAAAAGAGATACAGTGTAGTGCTGCCAGAGGCTCAGTTGTGGGGAGACTCAGAAAATGAGCTCAGCAAATACTGTTTTCGCATTTTTACGGATGGCTCCAGGACCGAGCATGGCTCCGGCTCTGGGGTCTACGTGGAATCCAGCGGGACAAAACTGCACTTTGCTCTTGGAATGCATGCATCTGTGTTTCAAGCGGAGGTGTATGCAGTTCAAGAAGCGATGAACTTTGTTGTGGAAAAACGATGGAAAGGCAGTATGGCCTTAGACAGCCCTCCAACTACATCAGGGGTAGTCAAGTCCTGTAAATCCAGGCTGAACTATGTCGGTAGACATAATAGCCTAATGCTAACATGGGTCCCTGGACACGTGGGTATCGCGGGTAACGAGACCTCTGACTCCTTAGCTCCGTTTTGCCACTCCCTTCTGCGGCCATCATAGCCACGGTTAGCAAATGGGTAACTACCACCCTCAAGCGAGCTTGGCAGGCTGAGAGAGGCTGCAGATGGACTAAACTGATGTTACCTGGCATGTCCGATGGACTGTCGCAAACACTTCTGTCATTAAGCGGAGGGGAGTGCAGACGGTTGGTTGGCCACTTTCTGCGGGCGAAGCACATGGAAAGGTTGGACATCTCAGACAGTTTACTCTGTCGAGCTTGTGAAGAGGAGGATTTGACGGCGGACCACTTCCTGTGTGTCTTCCCCGCCTTCGCTCGAATCAGGTTTGAGGTCTTTGGCACTGATGTGTTAAGAAGCGACCATCTTGGCTCCTTGGCACCACAAGGTCTACTCAGATATCTTCGGAGGTTGGGTAGATTTAAAGAAAATTAAAAGGGAATCCAAGTGTAGCACACTGGACTTAATTAATGTCTGAGTGCTGCACTTGCTAGTTGTCCCGAGAAAAAAAAAAACTCTTTGTGCAATTTTATTTCTCGAAATTTCGCCTGCGTTTTTGATGGAGTCACCGGTACGTTTAACTGCCAAATGCGCAACATACATAAATATATATATGCATACAAACTTCCACGCAGTACCTTAAAAACAACCACAATTCGTCAAAAATAAAGTGGAAAAAATACATATGTACATGCATATATGTCAACTTATATACATTCGAAGTCTCACGAGCTACGAGTAGAAAGAATTGTCAAAAATAAAGTTTAGGTAGGTGAAATGGTTGAAGTGCCGGTCTGGCACTCCTCAAGTAGCACTAAAGCGCCGTTTTGATACCATTATGAGACCTCCAACAGGCAGATATCTACAGCCAGCCAGAGCTGTTGATATAATGGAGGAGATTGATTGGATTGAGGTTGGCGCACTGTCCCATGAAGGTGAACCGCCAAGACTTTTCCCCCTCGCTCAACTTGACAGCGGGAAAGTTCTTAACAGAGCTGATTACAATGAATCTGTATAAGTATATGGGCTCTGCACAGTTTTTGGCTTTTGTATGAAATAATTTTGATTGATTGCCGACGGCATTTTGCAAGAGCATTTCTATGTTCCTTTGACGAAGAGCAGCGAATAATATATGCATTAAGATTGAAGATTGTATGAAACTTTGAAATCTTTATATATAATAATGAATGCCATCGATGAACTCAAAAACGACTGGACCGATTATTATAAAAATTGGTATGTAGTATATATAATATACACTACAAAGAATTTACCCTCGCTGCCTTTCTAGACATCGAGGGTGCTTTCAATAACATATATCCGGGAGCAATTACCACTTCGCTAACGGAAATGGGAGTAAGCAATGCAATAGTCTCGTTTATAGAACGAATGCTAACTGGGCGAACGATAAACGCAAATTTGGGTGACACATTTGTTAAAAAATTTCCGATCAGGGGTACACCCCAAGGTGGGGTAATTTCTCCACTTCTGTGGAACCTAACTGTCAACAATCTTCTACAAGAACTGGAAAAAATTGGAAGTAAAATAATATCATATGCCGATGGTATTGTAATAGCAATCTCGGGGAAACACCTTCCAACAATATGTGACCTCCAACAAAGATCTCTGAACAGACTATCACTTTGGTGTAAAAGTCGAGGACTAGAGGTAAGTCCGGAAAAAACGGATCTGATACTTTTTAGTAGGAAACACAAAACACCTACTCTTCAACAAATATTCCTAGGAGGGAAACCACTTAGAGTAATAGAAAGGGCAAAATATCTAGGACTTATACTAGATAGGAAGCTAAATTGGGGGCTAACAGTCGCACGAAAAGCTATGACCGCAATGTACTCCTGCGGAAGGCTTATTGGGAAGAAATGGGGATTGGAACCCAGAATGATATATTGGCTCTACACAGCAGTGGTTAGGCTAATTCTCTACTACGGTATAGTAATATGGTGGGATGCCCTTCAGAAGGGTGCGAACATCAAGAAACTTGACAAGGTGCAAAGACTAGCATCTGTTCTGATAACCGGCGCCATGCCAACCAAACCATCGAAAGCATTATATGCGACACTAAACCTCCTTCCGGTAGATCTGCAGGAAATATATAACGCACGCAGTGCGGCAATAAGGCTGAACACTCTAAATCAGTGGTCAAACACGGATTATGGCCACGGTAAAATCCTGGCTGGCAGTTTGGGGCTTCCCGGACTGGTGGACTATGCACTCCCGCACACACTTACCATTACATCGTTCACGACCCTCCTACCCTCAAGGGAAGAGTGGGAACGGGACGACGTGAGACAGGGCGAGTCCATCCATGTTTACACAGATGGCTCAAAGCTCGAGGGCAGGGTGGGCGGAGGTGTATATTCTGAACATCTGGGGATCTCCTTCAGTTTTCGGCTCCCCGACTACTGTAGTGTCTTTCAGGCTGAACTGATGGCAATAATAAAAGCCGCGACACTGATACATTGTGATGCGATATCCGGAAATGATATCTACATTTTCACTGATAGCCAAGCGGCGATAAAATCCCTCACAAAACAGTCGACAACCTCCAAGGTAGCCATGAAATGCCGCACATCTCTTAACGAGATGGCTGAGTCATTTCACCTAAAGGTAATATGGGTTCCTGGCCATCGCGACATTGAGGGTAACTGTAGAGCCGATGAATTAGCAAGACTCGGCACTAAATTGTCTGACAAGCACATAGATAATGACATAGGGATACCCTTACAAACATGTAAGCTACACATCCTTGAAGAAATTGTAAAGAAAGCAAACGAAAGATGGCGAAATGAAGCAACCTGCAAAATCGCCCGTCAGCTTTGGCCGACTCTAAATGCTAAACGCACAGAATCTCTGCTAAGCCAAAATAAACACAGTCTTAGCACATTGATCTCAGTCATAACGGGGCACTGCCTAATAGGCAGACACGCCCAAAGGATGGGTGTGCAAACACATGACTTCTGTAGAAGTTGTCTAGATGAGGACGAGGAAGAGACAATCTCGCACCTACTGTGCCACTGCCCTGCTCTATCCAGACGCAGGTTTACTATTCTGGGCAGACAATTTTTGAATGATCTAGAAGACCTCAGTACTATAGAAATCAGAGATATTTTAAAATTTTTGAAAAACACACACTGGTTTTAGGAGAGATAGGGACAAGCTCCCCACGCGGCATCACAATGGGCTATGAGCCTGAGTGTGTCCCACAGGACAACCGCTTCAACCTAACCTAACCTATATAATATATGCACTGCAGAGTAGTAACTTCTGCCCCGTTCAACCGATTGTCATAAAAATTAGTATGACCAAGCATTTTTACACAGAGGAAACGAATATGACATGTTCTTAAATTTATTTAAGTTGTTGGCGTAGCAACGCGCAACGGGTACAGCTTGTTTAAAATAAATAAAAGAAAAATCTAAAGAAACCGGTATACATGTATGGGGCAACTAATCAAAAGTTCGATGGCACCTTTAATTCGTATCGTGTGGCACAAATACATATGTACGAGAGATCGCCTTATCATATCTACTTACGATAATTATAGAGTAATTACCCGAATGATCGAATTTCTACATTCGCATATACATTTATGTATGTACGTACATATTTGTATTCTGAACCCCCAGCAAAATTATGATGACTAGTATACACAATGTATGCATATATTACCGTACATTCATAGGCGCAGCCGTAGCGGCTATGATTTTTTTAGTTGCGACGGCGATGACTAGTTTTAAATGTTGTACAACACAATAAAACCAAATTCGTTAATAAGTTCGAGCTTATATTTCTAAGAGCAAAGTACTTTCATTTATAAAACGAGCCGCCCATATTTCAAGTTTTCTCAACGATCACAAAAATTTACATCTAAGATTGAAGAAAACAAATCAAAATAATAAAATTTCTTATAGAATTTATATATTATAACTAGCGTACCCTCGCCCGCTTCGCTAGACGATAAATTCAATGATTTGCTGAAAGAGAATAAAATTAATACGAAACAAAGCAAATTCTTTGATACAATTTCATTCGAACTTTATTGTAACACTTTTTGGTAGACAACGTTTTTGGTTTTTTCATCTTTCGCGTGAATAATGACGATGGTTTGCCAACTCGTGAGCAAGCTACATACAATTGTCCATGAGAAAAAATTGGGTATTCTAAATTAATACCGCACATTTGTAGAGACTGTCCTTGCGCCTTATTAATTCTCATAGCGAAGGCAAGGCGAATAGGGAACTGCAAACGTCTGAAATCGAATGGTAAAACCGCCGGAATCAGTGGAATTCAGGGTATCAAAATGTCTTCTCTTTTGTACTTCCCTTTCAAAATTGTTGCTTCGATAACGTTACCCATTAGCTTCTTTACAGCGAATCTGGTACCGTTGCAAAGTCGGGGCACATTACTATTGCGCAGCATAATAATCGGTGCTCCAATTTTTAATCGTAAATTATGAGGTGGTAAGCCTGGCAAATCGAGTGAGTTTAAGAATTCAGTTGGATAATTTACGACCTCATCTTGATCAGTAATAGTGTCCATTGACTTATACGCAACTATGTCACCAGGTATTTGATCTAAAATAGCTGAATTTATATCATTGACGTCCTTATTTTTCCCAGCTAAAATTGCTCTTTCGCTGAGTCAATCATGGTTTTTGTAATGTTGAACTATGTTTGGAAATACACTCTGTATCAATGTCTCTTTAGACTGTGCAAAAGTGCAGAAATTGTTAGGCAATGTTATCATTCCTCTTGTTTTTGAAAAAAGGTTTATTTTTTTTGGTTAAAAAGTGTTTTTTGAAGTTTTGAAAAACACTTCGCTCTAACAAATTTCTTCTCAGTTAATTGTTGAAAATTAAATATTTTGAAAAAACTATTTTTTTTAATTTAACGTTTTTGAGAAAATTTTGTTCTTGAAAAAATTTCATACTTTTGTAAAAGTTTAAATTGATTTGTTAAAAAAGATTTTTTTCCGCTTTGAAAAACACTCCCTCGAAAAAATGTATTCTCTATTAATAGTGGAATATGAAATGCTTTGAAAACACCATTTTTTTTTAATTTTGTTTGGTTTTCAGAAAATTTTGTTTTGAAAAAATTTCATACCCTTGAAAAAGTTTTATTTTATTTTATTTGTTTAAAATTTTTCAAATTTTTTTTTTGTAATTTTAGAAAAACACCTCTTCGAAGAAATTTCTTTTATCTTTTTGAGGAAAATTTGGTTTTGAAAAAATTTCATGCTTTCGAATTTTTTTTATTTTACTTTATTTCTTCAAAATTTTTGAAAACAATTTTTTTTATAATTTTCGAAAAACACCCCTTTGAAAAAATGTTTTCTATGTGTCATAGTGGTATTCCATTAACTTTTAGGATTATAGTCAAATACTTACAAATATCTACGCTTTCACAAATATCTACGCTTTCACAAATATCAACAATAAACAAATTTCCTCAAAACCAAACAATTTACTTTTTTTCTACAAAAATTCTAAACAAACAACGTAATAAATTTAGAATTTTGTGTTCACGAAAAAACAGTATTGTTTTTATTGTATTAACTGAAAACCAAAATGTTGCAAAAAATCAAAACAAAACTAAATTATTTTTTTGTGTTCATTTGGTCCATATGTGCCATAAAAAGTTAATATGGTAAATAATATGCAGGGTCTGATACACGCAAATTTCCATTGACCATTATAGTGACAAAATTATCGATCACCAATTCCAACAGGATTTCAAAATCAGAGTTGGAATGAGTTGTTGTGTGGTGTACTTCTGAAAAAATGAGAAATAAACAAAATAAATCTAAAAATTCGAATTCTAACTTTATCTTGTGTATGTTCTTATAACCTTTGAATTTTTCCAATGAAGCACCATTCATTTTAAATTTTCCAAGAATTTTTTTTATCATTTCGCGTTTCTTTCCTTTTTCATTCGATTCCAACATTTGTTCATAGCCGAAAACATCGTTTGCAAACGCATTCATTTCCATATAGAATTGGCCAAAGAAAGCATTGCTCAATTGAATTGAAACATTATTTTCATAAATACTTAGGACCTTAACTAATGCACCTTGGTACATACCTAACGCAGATATTCATCGCGACCTTGACATCGATACTATTGATGAAACAATACAAAGCGCTAGCAGAAGACACATAAATAGATTATTAACGCACACAAATCCTATGATGAGAAGACTACCAAATAAAGAAAAATCTACCCAAAGTCGGCTTAACCGTCAAACACCAACAGATCTTGCAAAATACTTGTAATCAATTGTCAACTAATCGTATATGTGATTGTTTGTTAACCACTTGTTTTTAAATAATATGTATATATTTCTTCTAAATGAGCTTGGGGGCATTGGCCCTTCAATATCACTCTCATTCCATCTTTTTGTAAATCAAATTACTTATTGTCTAACGACAGGTGTAATATTTTATGGAAGAAATAAAAAAAAAAAAATTTTTCATTCGAATCATTTGAAATTTCTGTATACAATACATTTCTGTATCACAATACAAATACAAAAAATTCAAAAAAAGTTGTACACATAAAATGAATGTCGATTCGAAACTTACTTTAATCTAACAATCGAGCAAGTTTTGTTTTGGACAATATTTTGATTTTTTCTTTTTTTTATATGAAGAAAATATTTAAAAGAAATTTTTTTTTTGCTAAAAACCTTCCCATAGTGGATCCCTATAATATGAAAAAAGAACGAATAAAATTGGCCTCGTATCGGCCCAAAAAAATGCGGACGAACGAACATCATTTCATTTTTATATATATAGATATTTGGTGAATTTTGAAATTTTCTCACATCGAATGCCGCTGCGTACATATGTACTCATAAATATATGTATGTAAATATGTTTTCTAAATTCTCGACAGTCATAATTGCTGAGCGCCAAATGCGCGCAGAAGGATACAGTACGATGCAGAAAACAGCAACAATTGGCTTATAAAAAAGTTCTGTACGGACATTTCGGTACTAGAGAAATTTTCGAAATAATCAAAGCGCACAAAAACATATGTATGTATATAGATTCAAATTTAAAAACATACAAAGTGGAAATTATTTAATATTGAAGAAATCACTGAAGCTTTTGTGAGTTGTGCAGCGCTGTTAATAACAACAGGAAGCAAAGTCGCAAATCGTTAAACTAAAAACTTTCAGTCAATATGCACTTTTTATTTCTAAAATGTATTACATACTTTTCCTCCTGAATATTATTTATTTATAAATGAGTAAATTATGAAATAATATTGTTGACCCTTCATAATTTTTGGAACAGACCGAATCGTAATATTTTTGCTGTGGCATATGCACATATGTATAGAAATTCACATATTTATATTATATTAGAATATGCCATTTTCCGGTGTGCCTGGTAATGAAGCATTGCTATTCTTGAGGAAATTTAATTTGGTTGAAAGAAATTTAACAAAGTTTTTTAACAGATGCCCTTAGACAGACTGAATATATGTATATAGATTTGGATGATTTCTAAAAAATCAATATCAATCATATTAAAAATCTAGCCTAGCCATTCATTGTTTCTAATCACAAACGATTTCAACTGCTAAATTTCCACAATTCAGTGGTGATTATTCTGGAACGAGTACCCTTCAAAATTCCATACGTTCCTGTCAGTCAGACTTCTCTATACATTAACGTTCTCTGTTATATACATATGCATCTGTGTGCACTTGCCCCAGCAAGAATATTACGTTTCGCTAAAAATTCTCAAGGAATCCAGAGCAAATTCAGTACATTATTATTCGATGTATGCATTTTAATATTGTATTTAAGCGGAAAAGTTTGAATTAAATTTTGTGAATACAATTCACACAAGCTTCAGTGATTTCTTCAATATTAAATGTTCGGCATTTGCGGCTTCATCTGAAAGCTTGTATGTGCAGTAACATCCAAATAAGCCGCACTCTAGATTCAGAGTAAGTTTCTAACTTTGTAGCTATATATGTATGTACATATGTTGTTGTGCACTTTTTATCAATTGGAGAACTACATACGCAAAGTAACTTACTTAACAAAGTAACATAATTATTTACTTACTATTAGAGAACAAAAACAGAAATGTTTCGAAATTTTCTATAGTATCTAATCACAACTTGCTACTGGTTTCTGCATCTTACTATGTATGCTTATACGAGATGTATGTTCAAAAAATAAGAAAAATTTTAAAATTTCGCGCGCTGCATACATTCGACTTTCGATTATTATTATTTTATTTGGTACACTCTTCTCGAAGATATGTTCACGGTTTTAGCAATACATCATGTTAAGTTGTGAGAGGGATAAATAAGACAAGTGTTTTGCGTGTTTGGCGATCAAAGAAGTTGTATCAAATTTTGTGTGAAAAATGGAATTAAGTGCTCGAAAACACTTGAAATATTGGCACTGGCATACGGAGAGAGTACTCTGAGTCAAAAAAAAGTTTACAAGTGGTACAAGCTTTTCACAAAAAGTCGAGAAGATGTGATTGACGACGGTCGCTCTGGACGCCCCAACACATCAACAACTGATGAAAATGTTGAGAAAGTGCAATCTTTTCGGAAATATTGCGCATGAAGCGTGTGGCAGAGAAGTTCAATCCAAAATTGCTAAATTTTGACCAAAAACGATTAATTGATCAAATGTCAAGGTTTTGCTCACTTTTTTTTCGATTACCATGGCATAGTGCATCAGGAGTTCTTAACACAAGGTTGTACGGTAAATACATAAGGAGTATTATCTTGAAGTTATGCGCCGTTTGCGCGAAGAAATACGAAAATGCCCGGAATCGTGAAAAAAAATGCATGGCATTTACATCATGGTAATACACCTACTCACTCATCTTTGCTTGTGAGAGATCATTTGCCAAAAACAACACCGTTTGGCCCCCTGCGATTTTTTCCTGTTCCCAATATTGAAGAGACATGAAAGGACTGCGATTTGGGACGTTATAGGAGATAAAAACCAAATCGCCGAGAGAGCTCAAGGACATACCAAAAAGTGCATATCAGAACTGTACTGAAGATTGGAAAAAACGCTGACAGAAGTGTATTATATCTGAAGGAGATAAAATATAAATTGATGAATAAATAAATATTTTTTGAGAAAAATGAAAATTCACCTTATTTTTTTTAACACACCTCGTATAGGGAGCCTCGTTATGACAAAAAATTTCCAAAATATTTCTAAGTATTCTAATAATGACTATTTTCGAATAGTCGTCAATAATTTCTCCAAAATCTATTGGAGAATTACATACCGAAAGTAACAGCCATACCGCTGCCGGGAATTTAGAAGACATGTTTACATACATATGTGGGTGCAACATACCTATATATACAGCAACGACCATTCGACATGACAACAACTCACGATTTATCAAATATTAGCAAATACTATTTTCGTAAGAAGTATTCCAGTATTTCTTTATTTTTGATGGTGAGGTTGGGTTAAAAATGCCTTCGCACCATATACCAACCGTCACTACTACATGTTTGATGATTCCACTAAAAATATCCCTCCTCTGCTCTTGGATTTTTCCCTCCACCCCGGGACTGTCTCCGCATTGCTTCGAGGTAGAGGGCCAAGACGGCGTCCTAAGAAGGACACTTACTAACTCATCCGGCGTCCAGGGTCGCCTGTTTTGAAAGACCCATGCTCAATGCTCTTCAGCATAAGTTTCCATTTTCCGCCTCTTTTTTCGGATAATATCATCCACAAAAATTTCGACGGAACTCCATTTTTCTTCGTCTATCATCATTTTCTCGATTATTTCTTCAGGTGTTGCAGACCTGCCTGCTCTTTGTTCCACCTTTCGCATTTAAAGAAGGCGCGCTCCGCATCATCATACTCAGTTTCTCCATATATGCACTTTGGTAGGCTCACTTTTCCCATTCGCGACAAATACTTGCGAAAGGACCCATATCCGGAAAAAAACTGTGTGAGGTAATAAACTGTTGAAATCATTTCTAATATCCAATGTGGTTAGTAACACTAAAAGCTTGCCTGAAAGAAAAGCAACACTTTTGAAACGCATAGCCCTCGCACGAATGAAGGAAGGGGATAATATCCGTGAACATTTAAATGAGTTTTTCCACGCCGTGGCTAAACTGAAAGAAATAAACGTTACTGTGTGTGACGATCTTCTGACAATTTTGCTTTTATATAGTTTGCCAGATTCCTTCGAGACTTTTCGTTGCGCCTTGATTTTTCTGAAGCGAACCCTATCAAACTTAACACCTGTCATGTTCGCATTGGTCACCTCAATTAAACCGATTTCAAACGTGTGAGATTTGTGTTAGCCAAAAACAAATACAAGAGAGCTTTTATAAGCAAAGTGAGCAACGTACCACAGAACTGCTCGAAATTGTGCATGTGATGTGTGATGTCTGTGGGCCTATGAGAACTTGCTCACACTCAGGGGCGAAATTTTTTGTGACATTTACGCACGATTTTTCTCCCTACAGTGAAGTATATTTCATAAAACGAAAGTCCGACGTACTGTCAATGTTTAAAATTTTCAAAAATCCTGCCGAAAAGTTCACAGGAAAGAAAATAAAGTTGCTCCAATCGGACAACGGTTTAGAATATATTAACGGTAACTTTCAAAAATATCTGGACGATTGTGGAATAAGGAGGCGGTTGAGTGCGCCTTATACACCACACCAAACGGCATCACAAATCGATAAACTAGAACGCTTTTGGAAATGCTTAGATGCATGCTGGCGCAGGCGAATCTATCAGCGACATTTTAGGCAGATGCAATTAACACAGCGAACTATATCAGGAATAGGTGCCCAACTAAAATTACTAAAAGTGAGGTGCCGTTGAAACTTTGGCCGGGGAAAACCCCCACAGTTGTTGATTTCAGACCGTTCGGTGCTGAGTGTCATGTTTTGATGAAAAGCAACCGAAGCGGTAAATTTGACCCACGATCTGAAGAGTGCATTTTAGTTGGATATTCAAATAAGGCTAAAGCTTATTGACTTCGGTCTCCCAAAAAGCAAACAATTCTGGTGAGCCGCGATGTCGAGTTCTTCGAAGAAATGTTTCACAACAACAACTGAAAACGAGGAACAAGATTTCGAATAGAATTGGAATTGAAAGGGGTTTGAAACGAAACTTATTGCGAAGAAATTGCTAAAAAATCAGCCAGTGAATGCGAAATTGAAGATGCATCTCCATCTTCGAAATCGAGATATGGCAGAAGTAGGTCAAGATTAATGAGAATTGGTTTAAGGGGACAACCTCGAAAGATATATCAAAAGGCGGTCAGTAAACGAACAAGCGAATGACGCTGTGTCAGAATCGAGCTCTGATTTTGAAGATTGTGAATACGTTAATATGGCAACGTGTGAAAATCCAGTGACACTGGAAGAAACATTTGGCAGCGACGAAGCAGCAGCATGGCAAGTAGCTGTTGAATATGAGTAGATCGCACAGATTTCGAATTAAACATGGGGCATTTAGAGCAACCTATCATGCGAAAGATTATTGGCAATCGATTTGTTTTTCGAGCAAAAGAGGGCAACAAGAAGAATATTCGTCTCGTCGTTGCAAAAGGGTGCTCGCAACGTCCAGGGGAAGATTTAAACGTCACATATACATCAGTCACACGATTGACATCTATCAGAACAGCAGCTTCAGCAGCGGAAATGAATCTTCAGATACACCATATGGATATCATTACCGGTTATTTGAATGGTGATCTAGATGAGTGCGTTCATTTGAAAATACCAGAATATATGGAAGTGATCCTCAAAAAGGTCATCTCAGGTAAGATTCCGGACACAGCTGATCTCAAAGCTAGTAAAATTCGAGCTATAGTAGACAAATGGTCGACAGCTTTATCCGAAAACAAGAACCCGGTATGCAAATTGCGAAAATCGCTTTATGGCTTAAGACAAATGGTTTTCAGTGGTTAATTGACGTCAAACAGTCTTTCTACGCAAGCTTTGAAATGAAGGGCATAGGTCCAGTAAAAACTTGTTTGGGTATAGAATTTCACCAAGATCTCAAAAATCATAGTGTGTTTCTAAATCAACGTGAGAATGCAGAACAAATTTTAAAACGTTTTAGTATGGAGGATTGCAAACCAGTTAAAAGTCCACTAGAATTCAACACTAAACTAGAAAAACCCGCTGTACATGATGAAACTGAAATAAAAAAATATCCAGCTCAAAGTTTGATTGGTGCCTTATTATACTAGGCTGTTACTTCATTGGAAGGCAGCTAAGCGAGTTTTAAGGTACTTAAAAGGTACAATAAATTACGGCATTTTTATAAAGAATCAAATGCAAAATTTTAGGCTGCTACTTCATTGGAAGGCAGCTAAGCGTGATTTAAGGTACTTAAAAGGTACAATAAATTACGGCATTTTTATAAAAAATCAAATGCAAAATTTTATGCAATTGCTCGAATTGCGCGAATATGACGGATAGGCGATCGTTTTCTGGTTACGCCTTTATACTAGCTGGAGCAGCAATATCGTGTGAGCCACGTAAGCAGAGGACTGTTTCACTGTCGAGCACTGAATCCGAGTATATGGCTTTATGTGAAGCAACAAGAGAGGCTCTACACCTGCGTAATCGTACTAAACTATATGCCAACTGAAGATATTCCTGCAGTTGTGCTCATAAAGGATATTCCAGTATTGACTCTTTTCGAATGATTGTCGGTGATTTCTTCAATCCTAGATATAGAATTTTGTCATCGTTGATAAAAATTGGCATATACTCGGCTCGTTTTATGAGTGGAAGGACTTTGCTCCTAGAAACTTATCAATGAATTTGTTTTTGTTGTATAATATTTGAAACGCCACGGCTGCTCCTATGAATGTATTTTGTTCTTGTAGCCGGAGGACTTAGAATTTTAGCTTTGGACAACAAATGCATCTAGAGGTATAAAGTGTACTGCTGTGCTGCTATGCTGGGAGCACAGAAAAGAAACAGCTAGCTACATACATACATTGTGCCAACATATGTTATGTATTCATATATGTGCATATAAACCCATCTCGTTTGATTCATTCAAATGAAAAACGCCGATGGAAAATAAGCAAAAAGAACGAGTGTGAATGTACAAGACAAAAAGTGAATCTGCTGTTATTTTATTTTGCCTAGCACCAAATCATGACTTTTACATTTCAAGGCAAACGCCATTTATAATTCTCTTGACTACGCTCAGCTATGTTAACTCGCGTTTGTTAACTTTTCCCCAGTCGAGTTGGAATTATATGGTAAAAATTTGATAGCTGTGTTCTGTTAGCATTTGGCATTTAACTTGCCCATTTGTTACTGAATCTTCCCTATACATCAATGTACTCTGTTTAGACTAACTACGACGGAGGAGCCTTCGCAGTACTGGACGACAACTATGATCGACATATTAAATACAACAATATGTGTATGGATTGTAGAAAAGTATTTTTTTTAAATAAAGTTAGTTCTTATAAATCAAATAGTGCTTCCTGAATTTTCGTTGAAACAAATGAATACCGACACCTATACTAAGTTTAAGCATATTCATAACAGGCATAATCCCTTATAGTACGAGTTGAATATATTTTTATTATTAATTATTTTCATCTTTTTTGTTACAGCAAACACCCAATTAGTTCTGGCTTGCAGTCCCTTTTTAAGGAAATTTATTTTTATTTACCCATTTATTTACATGCATTTATTAAAAGAAAAAAATGTAGTTTACATACTTCTTATGTACAAGCTGGATTAAATCCAAAGTTTTTTGTGAAATCTATACATATGATGTACCTATTTCTTTTAGGTATTTATATTTACCTATTTAATTCGAATCGTTTTTCACTAATTGAATTTTTAAATTCATTTGGATATTTTTAGCTAGTGAGCAAAAATTTTGGTAGTTGATGAGAAAGGGTTATATTATATATTTTATATACAAGGTGGGCCATATAGCGTTTGCTTTTTGAACCACCTATTTTTTTGAGAATGGTAACACAAATGACATGTCAAATGTGTTCATAATTTACTTAAAGGTTTGACATTTTCGAAATGGGACGCTATACGCTTGAACAAAATTGGGAAATATTGAAAACCTATTTCCAAAGTGGTGAGTCTTCTTCTTCTTCCGCGGTTACAGTAAATGGCGAGCGTTACCGTGACATGCTCAACGAGTTTTTGTTTGCAAAAATTAAAGAGGATGACGTGGACGACATTTGGTTTCAACAGGACGGTGCAACTTGTCACACTGCCAAAGTTACACTCGAACTTTTGGCTACCGTTTCTGAATTCCGATATCAATTGGCCGCCTCGGAGCTGTGATTTAAGTCCGTTGGACTACTTTTGCCATTCATGAAATTGGAGCCCAAACAATCGAAAATGTGCTTAAAAATTTGGTTGACCGAATGGCCTACTGTAAAGCCAGTCGTGGCAGTCATTTGAACGATATTATTTTTCGATCATAAATGACAATGTTCAATCTTCAAAATAAAAAAAAAGTTTGAAAAAATATTGATTCGTTTTTTTTATAGCCGATTCAAAAAGCAAATTTTACATGGCCCACCCTATACTACATCTCTAGTTTTGCTAGATGTTTCTTTTAGTATTTCCCAAATTGTTAACAAGCTTTTTATCTGCATTTATGTATTCAGATATACGATACACTTTTTCTCATAAGAAAATTTAAAATGGCGTACTTAAGTCGTATATTTCAAAGCATCAAATAATTTGCAACTTTCTCAGAAATATAAATTCAAGGAATCAAAGACCATAAGTTTGTTAGCATATTTCTCAAACTACGTGCAAGAAGAGAACATACATATATATATAATATTAGTTTGGAGAAAAAGAAATCCATTATTTTTTCGGTAGATATCTCATAAAGTACCGATCAAACAAATGTAAAGTTTGTTCTCAAGATGACATTCTACACTAAAAAAAATCGTTTGCTGTTTTTTATTTGTTCCATTTAGTTGTGAGTTACAGGGTGTTAACAATGGAACTCAACAAAGAGAAAATTCAGTACATATTAAAGTTTTTCATTCATAAAGACAAGTCAGGCCACTGAAATTGTGAATGGTGTTTATGGTGCCGATACTGTAACAGCTATTTACGTCCAATTTTGATTTCGTCGATTCTGTTCAGGCATTTTTGATGTTAAAGAAAGTGTCGATAAAATCACAGAAGTCATCGAAGTTGATTGGCATGTTAGTAGTCGTAGTATGGTAAATAAGCATCGACCATAAAACAGTTTTAAAGCATTTGGCCAAAACTTTTACGCAGAAATAATGGATTTCTTTTTCTCCAAACTAATGTTTGAATGCAATTGTAAAGAATTAAATACAATTATATATTAGTACCAATATTAATGTGCCAAATGTTTGCATAAATATCTATCCGGAGTTCAAACCTAATATTATTTATGAATTCTCATAATGCTTTAACCGTGCTAAGGAAGTTGTAAGGGAACTTATTTAAAAAGAAATGTTCCATGCTCCTCTTGCTACTTGTTTTCATCGAATCAGCAATCGTATGTATTTCAGTGAGCAGATATTTTTTCAATAAGCACATACAGACATCTGAAATAGGTTCGGATTATATGTCAAATTTTTTTAGCATACCTATTATGTTTGATTAAAAACTGTTTGATTCCCGAAAGTCGGAGTAAGTCCGATTTTAATAAAAAAAATTTCCGCATCTCTTCCGCAAACATGGCACAGTTTAAAGCTGGTCAAAGGCAGAGTGGACGCTGAAAGCCGAGCACAAGCAATAGCACAAAGCTAATACCGATTGGCGCTAATCAAGATCAGGTATCGCAGAGTAGATGCGAGAATCAGCGCTGAATGTGCGTGGCTTAATGTTGTAATTTCGTGTGTGTATGGCAAGTATAATTTAAAGAAATGGAAAATGTAATGAAAGATATTTTGCATCGAGCTCTATATTGAACATTTTTTTTAACGATGAAAAATATGTACATATTTACATTCAGCTCGGCTTTCAGCGTCTACTCTGTGAGTGCCCTAACTTCGTTTTTCAGCCATTTCGGTTAATTTCGGTGATTTATCAACGTGTATGAGAGTAGCTCTGCAATTTCAAATTAAAGCTTAAAATGTGTATTAAATGAAATATGTCTGCTATACAGCAACTACTTAACCGTTTGAGTGCGATTCGTCGATATAGCGACGATAACTAATTACTCCAAATTTGCGGCGCGTCGCTATAGCGACGATTGCATCACTGTGCATTTGGCGTTCGGCTAGGAACGTGTTGAATATTATTTTGCGATATTTATCAAAAATTTATGTCATATAAAAGTATAAATTAGTTGAGACCGTTAAAAACAATTTTTATTTTTCGTTCAATATCGATATTTTGAAAATAAATTGCGCAAATGTGTAGTATGTAGTGTAAAAGGATCTAAAAATCCAAAGCGTTCCCGGCTAATATGCAACATTTGCAAAAAAGGTGTGCATGGTACATGTGTGGGGAACCACAAATGTGCCAAAATTTGAATAATAATGCCGGAACTTGTTGTAAAAAAAAAAAAGATGATATTAAAAAAATGTAAATAAGTTTTTCTTATAATCATAACTAATAGTTTAGTCTACAAAATAAAAATAAAATTATTGAAATATGTAATTTTTTGTGTTCTCTATGCTTATATTTGTAAAGCCATCATATTTCAGTTTTCTTAGACCAAATTTTGCTTCGCAATTTTTGTATATATTAAAGAAAATCGCTTAGCACTCAAACGGTTAAATAAATAGTGTGTTTAGTGAGCAGCCTTATATAGCCAACAAGGCAGAGTGTATATCTCCTTGGTAGCTTCTGAGTAAGCAACATTACAACGGCAATGAGTGTAAGATATTGAAAGAGAACCGACTTCCGACTATTTCAGCTAGCTGAATGCACACAAGTAAATGTAACTCTCAGTTGCAATACCAGAGTTCCAACTAAATAACTTTAATTTCGTAATACTAAAACTTTAAGAATAATTCTTAAATAATATAATATATATATAGGGTTTTTCAGTAAGAGCGCTTCAACTTTTGAACTTTTTTGAATAAAACACGAACGGTTTGACTTTTTTAACTAATTTTTTTTTTATTATCGAGTTTGAACATATACATTTAAGTATGAAATTCGATTTCTTTTGCATGACCACCGCGGGCACGTTTTACGAAGTCCAATCGTTAAACCCAATTTTCGACCACTCTTTTGCATAAATCGGCCGAAATTCCAGCAATTTCGCGTTCAATATTGGCTCTGAGCTCACAAATCGTCGCCGGCTTGTTACTGTAGACCAATGACTTCACATAACCCCAAAACGGGACGGCTTGTTAAATAGACCGTAAAATGGCCGTAATGCTCTTAAAGTAGCAGCAACAGAACGATTATTTTCATAAAAAAATTGCACGATTTGCAATCGTTGCTCAAGTGTGTAGCGTTCCATGATGAAATGTATACTAATTAAGTTTACAAATGACAAGCGAAAAATAAAAAAATATTGCGTCGTTCGCCCTCCCTATCGGAAAAAAGTTGAAGCGCACCTATTAAAAAACCCTATACTTAAAATAAACCAATTTTAAGTAATTTTTGAATGTAATATAATTAAGGAATTTTAACCAAATTTTTTTTCTTTCATATCAAAATTTAATAAAAATTTTACCACAAATCCATACCAGTTAATAATATTAAGCGTATTAATGTCAGCATGTGTGGAATACGACATAATAAGAAATGTTTTGATTAATTTTTAGAAGATTTCATACACGAAATATGAAAAATCGTTTTCACCAAATACATACTACTACAAGTAGCCAAAAATAAGCCAGATAACAAACATGCGTCCCCCTTAATCCATATGCAAGGTATATGCTTAGCTTAAAATACCTAACCTAAACTATCTGATTGTTAAAAAAAAAATAATAATAATAAAAGCAAATTGTTCAATTTTTTATATTCTTTACATATATATATGTAGTTATATTATTAAATTCAATATAATGTGGAAACTTTGAATTTTTCTTATGGAATATGCAAGATTTTAGTAAGGCGAATGCCAATATTTTCGTATTATGCAATTTTTTATAAAGTTTTTACCTGCAGACTGATTAAAAGTAGCAGAACATATACTAATTAAGATATAATAAGGTGTAATTTATGATTTGAATGCACCAATTGTAATGAAGAAAAATAGTTATGACGTATCTTGAAAATTAGAATTCATATGAACCAAACAATAAAAATTAAATGAATATTGGATTTTGTAATCTGAAATAATGTTTAGGCTTGAAATTTACTGCTTAACATAAAAACACGAACTAGTAAAAATATTATATATGCTATATATGCACATGCATATGTTTATTATTAAAAATAACCTGAAGTTATAAAACAGGTCGAAACAAGTGGAAAGCTTGCGTCAGTGGTTGATTTTATCAAAGATTAATATCGTATCTAAAGCCACAAGTTGTTATAAATCATTAAAAATATTTATTTGTACAAATTTGTATTTAAATATAATATATTTATGCTTGAATGAAATTATTATACGCCATACATTATTAATGTTATAAATTAAATGTTTTTATATAAAATCAAAATAATTGTCTTAATTTTAATAAAATGTGGGAAAAAGTCTGAAATCCTACCAAACATATTAATCCAAGCCTTATTCAGAATTTTTTTAAAGTAATTTTCTGAATAATTTAAGCAATATACTCGATTTTGTCATACACTGTCCTGCCTGGCATGGCACTATGCTTAGATACTTTGGCTCATCATTCTTGAATGATACTGACAACCTTAGCAATATAAGTGCCAGCCAGATTAATGGGTTTGCACTTAAAACGAAATGTTTGAATGCAGGTATCAGGTAAACTGCTACTCTGGTATCGTAATGGATCGGCCGCGGTCCAAGTGAGTTGGTTTAAAGACTGACCGCTACTTACATCTATCTATTGGCTTTATATTTTCGATGAAATTAAGCTTAACTGAGGATTAAAATTTTTTTATACCAAATACGATAATTCGTGCATCAAAATCTTTGATTTTGCCGGCTCAGAAAGAATTATGCGACGTAGCGAAGCAAGTAAAGTTGTAGAGCGCACAGAAAAATAACATGACTTGCTTAAAAAGCTGAAGAGTTCGAATTTGTTGTTATGAGCAAAATGTATATGTGAACATATATGCACCATATATATATATATATATATAATTGGCGCGTACACCCGTTTTGGGTGTTTGGCCGAGCTGCTGCTCCTATTTGTGGAGGGGCCTACAGTTTCAAGCCGACTCCGAACGGCAGATATTTGTATGAGGGGCTTTTTCATGGCAGAAATACACTCGGAGGTTTGCCATTGCCTGCCGAGGGCGACCGCTATTAGAAAAATGTACACCATAGTACATGCACAAAAAAAAAACAGCTGCTCTCTTGGTGTAGGTGTTGCCTGAGCGAGACAGCCCAGACCCAATTAGTACAAAAGATGCCATTTTGATACACCATTTGTAGAACCACTGCTTTTTATTAGTCGAGCCATCTTGATTTGACTATGACTGTTTCTCTAGATTCTTCTTGATTGCAGCTTCTACATTTATTGTTGTACAGTCACCCCATCTTTCTGTCATGGTCTTCAAAAGGCCAGGGGCCGGTTATTGTTGACGTAATTCTGAAAATGTCTGCTTGTGGCTTTCTTAACAACTCGCCAGTTCAGTCGCTGAAATTAGGTCATGTTTGTTCAGTTATTTTAAAGGTATCCGTGTTAGTCCATCTGTCAAAGGCCTGCTTCTGAAATAGCGAGAAGATCTCCCTTTTGCTCACGCCTTGGGGACATCCTATTTCTGCAACTTCGGACTTGGTATAAGATGCCCCGTGTCTTGCCAGTTCATCAGCTTTCTCATTTCCTTCTATGTTTCTATGGTCAGGTACCCAGATGAAAGTTATATCTGTCGCGCGCGCTAAAGTATTAAGTTCCGCCTTGGGGACATCCTATTTCTGCAACTTCGGACTCGGTATAAGATGCCCCGTGTCTTGCCAGTTCATCAGCTTTCTCATTTCCTTCTATGTTTCTATGGTCAGGTACCCAGATGAAAGTTATATCTGTCGCACGCGCTAAAGTACTAAGTTCTTCTTTGCATCGCCTGACACTATGATCTTCTTTAAATTCAGACAGAAGGTAAGCCTAGGGCTTGTATCCTCGTTAGGAATACTATTAATGCCTTTTTGATTTCTCATTTCAGCTGACCAGACGTGGCAGCGGTCCGTGTAGAAGCATCTAGTGGCCGCTGCTATTATTTGGTCTCTGCATACAAAGCCAATGAAAATGTAGCACCTCTTGAGGAAGTGGGGCGTTTGATGGACTCATCTTCACTTAATAAACAGTACATGTTCATCGGCTGCGACGCCAATGCGAGACATATCATTTGGGGAAGCAGCGATTGAAATGTTCGAGGTGAGTCTCTTTTTGATTTCATTATTAGCCGTAATCTCCTTATTTGGAACAAGGGCAACACCCCCTTTTGTATTTCCAGCATCGGACACATCAAGCGGTTGTGAGGAGGTTCTTGATATCACTCTTTCAACAAATTCGCCTGCCATTAGGGTTGATAGTAAGAAGGTTTCTCACAAAAAAAATTCCTTTTCGGATCACTGATTGATCATTTTCGAAATCCATTTCGCATGGGACACCATATCTCCCCACAGGAACTCTAAAAGGACCAACTGGTTCTGTTCAACAGTGTTTTCAATAATAGATTGAACGGGGGAACTTTTTCCTACTTATCCACTGATTAACTGGACAAGCAGGTGAAACATTTAGAGCGGTCTTCTCAGACGGCTTTCAAAGTGGCTCGTCTAGTATCTTTAAGCAAGAAGAGCTTTCCTTCCTGGTGGAGCAAGACGCTGACCGACTTCAAAAAAAGGTTAGGATGGTTTTTAATGAATTCTATCAAACTTAAAATTTTCAAACTTGCCATGTAATTTTGAATGAATACAAAAAAACCATTAAATATGCGAAACGCAACTCCTGGAGGGAGTACTGCGAATCCATTGAATCCGTGTAGGATTCTGGGGGGCTAACCAAGATCCTTCCGAGAGACCACTTCTGCAGAACTCTTCTAAAAAGGGAAGATGGGGAGTGAGTGGTTCCTGTCCTGCAAGAAATCTACTTGGCGTGTATCGCTCCTAATCACGTCCACGCTAACTGCAAGAAAACTAAGGTTGTTTTCATACCGAAGGCAGGTAGGAGGGGCCACGACTCAGCCGGGGACTTTAGGCCTATAAGTCTTACCTTATTTATCCTAAAAGTGTTTGAAAGATTGATTGATTATCATATCCGAGAGCACATCCAATCCAAATTATCTCCAGCGCAGCATGCTTCCCTGAAAGGGAAATCCACGGAATCAGCCTAACACGAGGTCGCAGGGACTGTGGAAAAATCTCTGGAAGGCAAAAAATTCACTTTGGCGGCCTTCATAGATATAGAGGATGCTTTTAATAACATCAAGGCGGAGTCAATTGTCACTGCGTTAAATAGACCAGAGTTGGAAAGACCTCTTTGTGTCTGGATCTCGTCCCTGCTTGGCTGCTGGGAAGTTAATGCGGTGGCAAGAGAGGCTAAAGTCACTAGAATCGTTCACAGGGGCACGCCGCAGGGTGGTATCCTTTCGCCCTTACTTTGGCTAGTTGCTATCGACGAAGTTCTGATAATGCTATATAAGGTTGGAGTTAAGGTAGTAGCATACGCAGATGACTTGGTCCTGATGGTATCGGGATCGTTTCCCTCAGTCATGGCTGAGATTTTGGAAAGGTCACTGGCTGTACTCAGTCACTGGGCTACCACTTGCGACCTCCGAGTCAACTCTGAAAAAAGGGCTTGGTGCTATTTATCAGCCAACATAAAAATCCACCCTTTCGACTTCCCAAATTTAACAAATACGTTCTCCCGCTCTCATCGGAAGTTGGGTATCTTGGAGTGATACTTGACTCCAAACTCCATTGGAAGCTACATTGAAAATCGGGTACAACACAGAGATTTTGCCAATTTTAACGTAAGGATACCTGGTTTGGTGGGAAACTTTTCGGAATGGCTATAATATCACAAAACTGGGAAGGGTGAAAAGCACTGCAGGCATTGGCATCACCGGAGCATGTAAGACTTGCCCCAGTGCTGCCCTGAATATCGTTTTGCACACACTTCCGATCGACTTTTACGTTATTTTCATCGCAGCTCAAAGTACAATCAGTTTAAAGGAGGTTGACCTCTAGAGGCAATCTCTCAAGGAACATGGTAGCATTTTCGGGCAGTTAACACCGTATTTCTCTGAATTTCGAACATATCTCTCTATTCGCAAACTGAAGTTTGAGGGTCGTGCTGGGGTAATCTTTTTAAATGGACAGGATTGGATCGAGGGGAAAATCTGCACCGAAGCTCGCACCACCACTTTCACTGACGGTACCAAGATGGAATCGGGAGTCCGAGCGGGGGTTTTCTCTAAATCAGCAAATTTATCTATCTCCTTTAAACTGCCGAATACTGCTAGTGTTTCTCAAGCAGAAGTCTTTGCCATACTGCAAGCATGCAAAATACTTAGGGAACGCGGGAGCGAGGGAGATATTAACATTTTCTCCGATAGTCAAGTTTCGATTAAGGCTCTAGCGACGCAATTGTTCAGAACGAAACTAGTAAACTCCTGTAAGGAGGAGATTAAATCTCGTGGGTGTGCAGATAACATTTCTCTAATCTTGGTACCAAGACATAGGAACATAAAGGGAAATGAGATTGCTGATGGGCTTGCCAAGAAGGAGACAGAATTGGCCTCAAAGACCTTCTACCCGGGCATCAGCATGCCCCTGATAGTTGTTAAAGGGGATAGTTGCTTGGTTGGTTAGAGTGGTGATTCATCCAGAATCCAACTAGCGCTTCCGCACCATTTTGTTGCCACATCCTCGTTACCAAATTGTTTAACAGTTATTTGCAGCAGGACTATATCCAGTCTGTCCGGTTTAGGAACCTTATTAGGTTGTTGACGTTTAAGCCAGACAGTTGTTCGAGACTCTTTTTCTCCAGTTGTTTACAACTATGACAGTATGTGTTGTGAGGGATGCCCATTTTGGCGGCTTGGATGGAAAGAGTGTGGCAAAATTCCTATTGAACGTTACCATCGGGACGATGTAGTCAGTCCTCGCCGAGGTTAACTGAGTTTGTCGCAATAATAGACTAGCGTGACCATACGTTTTTCCTTTCCAGCGACCCGCTTCATTTAACCTAATGCACTCATGGTTGCCGTCTTCTTTATATGTAGGTCTATTAGAATAACGTGTGTCAGTCCATTGAGAGCCTCTCTAGGACATGATCTGATTGCACCGACCGTTATTGCACAGGCTGATCTTTGTATTCTGCCGAGTAATTTGGTATTGTACTCTCTCCCTAGAGCTTTCCACCAAACTACCGAACCATACGATAAAATGGGTCGTATAACCGCCTTATACAGCCATAATGTATGCTTAGGTTGAAGACCCCATCTTCTTCCAAGCATACGTTTGCAGGCATATAAAGCAATTTCTGCTTTCCTTACCCGTTCTTCGACGTTTAACTTCCAGCTAAGTTTGGAGTCCAGAATTACTCCTAAGTACTTTGCACTGGTTGATAGTGACAGAGTTTGTCCGTTGATATTTGGTAGGGTGAAAGTTGGTACCTTGTATCTGGTGGTAAAAAGCATAAGTTCTGTTTTACGTGGGTTTAAACTTAGCCCACATCCTGTGGCCCAAGAGTTAAGCCCGCCTAACGCCCTTTGGATGATCCCACTGACCGTATTCGGACACAGTCCTGACACCATTACCACCACATCATCAGCGTACGCCACCACTTTTACCCCACCCCCAGTCAAGTTTTATTAAAATTTTTCTGATCACACATAGCCAAAGAAGTGAAGATAATACTCCCCCTTGTGGAGTGCCCCCGTGGACCTTTTTGGTTATGATGATATTACCCATATTAGCTTTGATGATCCTGGTTTCTAGCATGGAGATGACCCAGTTACTAACGCAACTGTCCACCTTCAGGTCTATCAACGCCCGTTGGATGGCATCTGTGCTAACATTGTTAAAGGCGCCTTCGATATCCAAGAATGCCGCCATGGTATAATGTTTCCTCTCTAAAGAGCCCTCCTATAGTTCGGATTACCTCGTGAAGCGCTGTCTCCGTAGATTTGCCTTTAAGGTATGCGTGTTGTGCAGTTGATATACCAGAGCTCTCCAAAGAGCTTCTGAGGTGCGTATCCAAAAGTCTTTCAAAAGTTTTTAACAGGAAAGACGAAAGACTGATTGGCTTGAAGTTCTTCGCTGATTCATGTCCTCTTCTACCTACTTTTGGTATGAAGGCGACCTTGACTAGTTTCCAGCTATCTGGAATATGGCCTAAGTTTAAACACGCTTTAAAAATTTCCTCTAGCCATGGTAGGATACAGTCCAAGGTTTTCTGTAACATCTTTGGAATGATCCCATCTGGCCCCGGAGATTTAAAGGGGGAGAAAGATTTGATTGCCCATGCAACTTTTTCTTTGGTAATAATTTCATTTGCAAGATGCTGTGGATTATATTGGCTCCACCTAATGTTTCTCCTCTCACTTTCGTAAGCGCTGCATCCCGGAAAATGCGTGTTTAGCAGAAGCTCTAGCTATTCTTCTGCTGTAGCAGTCCAAGTTCCATCAGGTTTCTTGACCCAAGAAGCCATTGAGTGGTCTTTGGAAAGAACACGGCTGAGCCTAGCAGAATCCCTGGTGGATTCGATTGACGAACAAAATTCCCTCCAGCTCTCTTTTTTGGCGGCCCTGATTGCCTTCTTGTACTGTCTCCGACTTTCTCTGTACAATTCCCAATTTCCCGTCCAGTAGCTGAGGTTAAACGTTGATCTAGATTTTTCCCTTAGTTTTGAGAGCTCAATGCTCCACCAAGGAGGGTGAGCTTTTTTGCTAAATTTTATGGGGCAGGACGTTTTGTAGGCCCTACTAAATGCCTTTTCCAGTGTTATGATCCTACTCTCAAGGTTTTCCCTGAGAGTGATTTGAGGGATAGGAGTCTGTTCTATCCTCCTGTTTACTACATTTTTGAACCTCTTCCAGGTGGTTCGTAAAGGATTTCGATACGGTAGGGGTGGATCTACCTTAAGATCCAAATCGTAGAGGATCCAACTATGATCAGAAAAGGACCTTTTATTGGATACCCTCCAATTATCTACCCTTACTGAGCTATTTTCAGACAGTAGAGTAACATCAATCACTTCCTCCCATCCTCTGAAGTACTCCGTACTAGGAAAGGTGAAAGTGGGAGTGTTACCCCTATTACATACCGATAAGTTAGTATTAATAATAAAATTATATAAAGACTCACCTCGGTCGTTTGTCTCAGAGCTTCCCCACAACGCATGCCTCGCGTTGGCCACGCATCCGAGCAGCAGGTTCTTGTTTCTGGCTTCACGTACAAGCCGACGAGCCTCCTCGGGTGGTGCTGGCCGATCATGTGCCATGTAGATGGAAGCCAATATGATGCCGACACCGTCAGCGGCTTCTACCTCCACAGCCGTCACATCCTGTGAACAATATGATGGGATTAAAAATATGTTCAAATGTTTCTTAGCTACAATACAAGATCAGGGGTTACCTTCAGTCCGTTTGTAGAACAGGTTGTCGTTGTTCCCAGTAAACCCCTTCACATCGGTGCTCCGCACCCAGGGCTCCTGGATTAAAGCGATGTCGACGTCCTCCTCCGCCAGGAGAACGGTTAGGTTGTCCGTTGCAGTCCGCGAGTGCTGCAGGTTTATTTGGACAACCTTGAGACCCATGCTGCTGGTCGCTTTACAATTTGACGGCGTCGCCAAGCTGCACTCCCGGGTGCTGCTCATTAGCGCCATCGTTTT
Source organism: Anastrepha fraterculus (assembly GCA_037575425.1). Lineage (NCBI taxonomy): Eukaryota > Metazoa > Arthropoda > Insecta > Diptera > Tephritidae > Anastrepha > Anastrepha fraterculus. Next base: position 312,236 of record JAYXIM010005134.1, on the reverse strand, counting down.
TGGTAGATGCGGCGTCGTCAAGTTGCATGCCTGTGAGCAACTCGTTGGCGCCGTCAACCTCGTCCTGTTCATCCTCCGGATTTGCAGATCGGAATATCTTCAGTTGCGTTTTCCTGACGCCGAACCGAAGTTTATTGACCACTTTTCCCAGTGGCTCGATGCTCTCCTCCGATATTTGGAGAGGAAAGGACACACTGTTCTTTTGCGGAGCCGCCGCTTTGATGATGCTCCAGTCATCCATCGGAACAGTGCGGTTGTGTGCCTGCAGGTATGGAATAAGTTGCTTAGCTTCGAATTCCATGTTCGGAATCCAGATGCGAGCCCTCGGCGTCGAGGGATTTCGCTGGCCGGATTAGTTTGAGCCTCAAACCTTCCCAGTCGCTCTGGATTTTGCCCACAACTGTTTGCAGGAAGTTAAGGGAGAGTTGATCATCGCACTTTATCCCCCTGTATCCGCGGACCACCTCCATTGAATCAAATCCTGGCACATGACCCTCCGGGTTTGCCATGACGTGATCGACGACAATGCGGGACAGCCGTGCCTCGATTTCGGACCACTTAGCCGATGCAGGTTTACCGCGGTTAGATATTTCGTCAACCAACGCTATTTGCAGGTGATCCCGTGCCACCTCATTAAATGAGCGTTTGGGTGGTTTTGGTATTGAAGCTGTGTGAACCGACACTTTGTGCTTCTTCGTTGGTTTGTCGCTTTCGTCCTGCGAACGATTGCGTTTCACGGCTTCTGCCTTCTGGGTGGCCTGGAACGCCAGGTACGCATCGAGCACCTTTTGGCACCTTGCCTTATCGGCCGCGTCCTTTGGATGAGTTTTCCCTTCAGCCTCATTTTTTTTTTATTCTTCCGAAAATAGTCAGAGACCTCTGGTAAAGCTTATACCTGGACGGGCCTTTTTTAGCGTTTTGGCGCTTTTGCCCCTTGGCATCAGCGGATGTGGATGGTTGATTTAGGGTTGATGGCGTGCTGTGGCCCACAGCTTTGCCGTCAACCGTCTCTTAGCTGGAGGCCAAGAGTTCGTCCTCTGAGGAAGTTCCCAACTTCCTCAGTTCGTTAGTGTCGGTCCGTGTTGTCCATTTGTCCATCTGTTGTGTCAATGGGTGCGTCCGTATATCCGTTCGTTTTGGGTTTGTGTCCGTCCGTTTGTCCATCTTCTTTGTAGCGTTATCCGAAGTTTTTGTTGTTTGTTCATACTGTTTCGTACGGTCACCTGCCCTTCCAGAAGGCTGCACATGTCGCCATGTGCGGTGACCAATGAGGATTTAGGGGAAATAAACGGTCCGCCATGGCAGCGCCCCATACCATGGTAAGGCCACCGTTAAAACCTGAGGCGGCCTGGTGTCAGGAGGGCTCCGTTAAAAGACAGCCTTGTTTTATCCCCCGGCTGCCAAACCCACCCAATAGGCACGGGTCGCGTCACACCTTGGGTTGAGGGAGTTTTTTTAACGAAGTTTACGTCTTCGACCTGTGTGGTTCGCTGGAGACCTACTCTCCTACCTTCCATATCTGGGAGGCGTTCCCCTATCCACCACCTGGGGACGCGCCCTATAAGGATAACAGGTTCCCCCAAGGGGTTAAAGGGGAACTGCACAAATTATTTCTCAGGAAAGCGCAGAAAAGATGAAGCTCTATTCCTTCATGTGCTATTTCGAAAAACCTTGGACTCAGTACAATAGACGGAGGATTCAGAGTGTCCTTTCCACTCCTCGTCATTCAATTTCCAAACTCGTAGCTGTGTTTACTGATCACTGGACGATCGGCACACACGCGGAAAACTTAGGGTTACCAGGCCACTGTTGAGCACTTTCTCTGTTAATGTCCGGGTCTGGCAGCTACACGATTAAGATCACTGGGTGCTCCTTTTTTCGACAGCCTGGGGTAGTGCGCCAACCTAAGTCCCATCGATCTTCTCCATTATATGAACAGCCCTGGTTGGCTGTAGATATGGTATGCCTGTTGGAAGTCTCTTAATGGTATCAAAACGACGCTTCCGTGCTACTTGAGGAATGCCAGACTGGCACTTTAACCATTTCACCTACCTAGAAGCAAATAAACCTGTTGCTAGAATCAGGACGTCATCAGCGTACGCGAGTACCTTCATTCCCTCCCTCTGGAGTTCCTCTGCTTACAGATTGGGTAACTGATGCATCTCCGTTTGATGGTAGAATAACTCTGTTCTGAAGCATACCGGATGAAGTTACTAACAATTTGATTATGGTTTTTACTGATATGTTGTTAAAGTCCCCTTCTATGTATAGAAAAGCTGACATAGTAAATTGTTTCTGATGTAATGATTTCTCAATCTGCCCAATAACTTCTTGGAGGGCTATTTCCGTAGATTTACCTTTCAGGCGTGCTGCGTTTTCGACAGTTGGCCCCCATTTGCAACAGACCTTATACGTAAAAAGTGATCTATTTAGAGATTTTGGATTTTAACATAAATAAATAAAACAGGGAAAATTCAAATTGATTGAGCAATCTTTATTATTTTTGTACAGAACTATTCATGACATTTATTTTTTAAAGATAGTCCATTTTAAATGTTGGCCGCACCTGCGCCGTAATTCGGCCATCCGTAAACATTAATTTTGAATCACTCGCTGGAGGACTTCGGTCGGTATATCGTGAATAACTTTATTAATGTTGGCCTCCAATACCTCAACCACAAATAAAGGTCCAAAGGTGTGATATCACATGATCGTGGTGCAAACCCACTAGTCTGAGGTGAGAGATAAATTGCTCACCGCAACGACGGCGGAATAAATCCATTGTTTCATGGGCTGTATGACAAGTAGCGCCGTCTTCGATTTCCGGTATCGAAAAGTCGTTTATCATTGTGCGATAATGTTCGCCATTCACTATTACATTGGCGCCACTATTACAAATATGGGTCGATGATTCCTCCAGCCCATAAATCGCCCCAAACGGTTGTTTTCAATGGATGTAATGGCTGTTCTTGAATGGCTTCGGGTTGCTCTTCAGACGAATACGGCAATTTTGCTTATTGACGTAGCCATTAATTATTTTATTTTTATAAGTCCATCTATTCCAAATATTGACTGGTGCAAATTTCACTTAATAAAGGGCATGCATTTTTTATTATTTTTATAAATTATCTACTTTTATCAATCAAAGTATTAGCAGAGCATCAAATATGCTGAAGAGTAAATTTATGCTTTCCGTCATAGACTCAACGCGAAAGGTTGTCGTACAGTGTTTGTGGTGATCTATTTCGTGATTTATGTTGTGCATTATTTTTTCCTAGCGTAATCTGCGTTACCATACACACATACTAGTCGCGAACAGGGTGTTGCTTCAGTGTTCAAGTTCCGGAAATTTGTTGAAGGTAAGCCAACTCCTAGTGGTGTTGATGCCTCTTGGTATACCACCAAAGTTAGATTCGCGGGCAAAACACCAAAACGGTGTAACAAACTCGTGTGCTCCTCCTCCTCACTTACCTCAACCATGCAGTCGATCGTGCTGTGTCAACTGCGCCCTCACCCCGCCTCAAATCGATCACGACTTATGCTGAAAACAGTGAACGACGTAAACGCAGTCCTTTGTCAGCTGTTACGATCAAACTAATGAGAACCCCATGTAAATGAAAAATTACTGCCTTCCGTATCGTAAAGGGTGAAATTCAGAAAAATGCATACCATTTTTATTTAAATCGATAGTACAGTCCATATAATTTAATGTTTGAAGAGTATTTCATGCAAATGTTGACCGCGATTGCGCTTCAAATGGTCCATCCGCTTAGTCCAATTTTGGCATACTCTTTCCAATGTTTCAGCCGGTATCTCACATATAAATGCTTTAATGTGGTCTTCCAATACCAATAGAAACAGGCTTGTTTGAATAGGGATGAGCTTTAACATAGCCCCACAAAAAATAACACAGGTCTGCAAAAAAATGGGTTCGGAATGTTCTATAAAAGTGTAGTGTCATTTCCGAAGTAATTTTTTGCGTAGAATCCGAATCCGGGGTTTAAATTGCTCTATCACGTCAGGACTTTGAGATATCCTAACCTAAAAGAGCAAAGAAACGCTGTTTTTGCCCATTTTTGAGGTTTTGTAGCTACGAAGATATTGCTCTTCACAAAAAAGTAGACTAGGTATTTTAAAGTATAAATCTTCCTCTTTTAAATTCCGTTGAGTTTGCTCAAATATCTTAATTTTTACTGAGATATCGCATTTTGAAGTCTCCATGTTTGTGAATTTTTCGTTATCGAAATTTTCCGATAACGAAAATCCATTGAGATAACATGAGACGTGATACGGTCGATTATATAGTCGCACAAAAAAAATAGCCAACTAGACCCATATATCCCTATGTATTTTTGGTCGATGAATCCCAATCCGAGGTCAAAAAAATGGAAAACCCACCCCAACCCCTAAAATACCACCCTTACCAAACCGCAAGCAGGCTCACCTTCTGACCCGTGGAACAGCGAATTAAATTGCATATTTTTCTTCAAATGAATATAATTTTTCTTGAAAATTAGTCTCACACCCTTAGTCAACTATTGTAACGACTTCCAAGCCCACCTAATCCCCACCCACCACCCCCCACCGCCTCAAAACCACCCCTACCAAACGAGAAGCAGGCTTACTCACCTGACCCTGAAAACGGTGAGTTTGATCGCTTATGTTTCCTGAAATAATTCAATTCCATACCCAAGCAGGTTAACGCACCTATCACCAACCCAAATTACCCCAAAAAACTACCCCTACCCAACCACAAGCAGGCTAACCCACCTGACTCTAGAAACACCGAGTTTAGTCACTTATTTTTCACAGTTTTTACCTTCGACATTCGATACTTGTGTTGTCTTTTTAATTTTCATATCTGTATCAACTTTTTTAATCAATAGATTTCTAAAATCAAAATTCACTATTTGTCACTATTCCAAACCACCTTCTTACAATCATAAAGGGAATAAATAAAAATTTCGAAAATCTACCCAAACGTTATTTACCTTAAAAAGTAGGACAGAGCCAGATGACGAACGCTGCCGAACGCCGGGGCCGATTGTGCTCTTTGTCGTTCGTTCCGCGCTCTCGCTTGCAGTTCAAGCACATTAGCTTACATTTGCTTGCGTACGGAATAGATTCGTATATTTGATATGTCCATATGATTTGTATGTATCTTTACATATAGATTTATTCTTTTTGAAAATTGCGCGAAATTGTATATGTATATGCATGTTTATATACATATATTAGTATACAACATATCTTATAAGGTATGTGGTAAATATAATATTACCATACATTTTTTCCTTCATATATAATAAAAAAATTAATAATAATAACATTAACATAACAGGTATTATTAACGAACTTGGTTTTATTTTAAATTTTTCGAGTAAATCAAATTAATAATAATCAATAAGAAGGCATATGCAAATACAAATACGTGAATTTATATATGTACATATGCGCATATACATACATATATACGCTCACTTAAATAGGAGAGAGCTAGATGTCGAACGTTGCCTTTCGTTTGCTTTGTTTGCTTTGTCGTTCGTTCCGCGCTTTCGCTTCCAGTTCATTCAAGGTAACGGCAATGAGCAAGGTAACGACAAATGAGCAAGGTAACGACAAATGAGCAAGGTAACGATAAATGAGCAAGGTAACGACACATTTTTTTCGTGCGTGCAGCCTGTTTAATCGAATTATAAGACGTTATCACGTCAAAAAATGTTCAATGAAGTTTATAGTACATCGAAATGTAGTTAGTTGAATTGAAAAATTTTGTTGATCTCGATGCAGAGCTTAAAGTAGAACTTATTTTTTCAGTTAGCATATATTTTTATATTTTTTCCTCATTTAACCTAAATGTAACTCTAAAATTGATTTATAACTGTAATTTTAAGGGATCGTCTAGCCTACGATTGACTTTAAATTAATAAAACTTATGACCTCTGCAACATGTTAGTTTAATCGTAGGGTGCATTAATCTACCATAAGGTTGCAATATCAGCTATTGCGATTCACAAATTCGATAACCTGTTAAGCTTTAGCCCGCAAATTAAAAAAAATACAAACTTGCAAGCTAGATTCTTAAAATCATATTTTACTTAATCTTGATTCAGGTCATGTGCGAGGTTGCAATGTAAATCTTGTAACTCAATAACTTCAAAGATAAATTTGATACTACTAAAATTTTTGCATTTGTACAAATCAATCGTTCTCACGATTACTTCTCTGCTGGAGATTTTTTCAGCGATCAGTTTTTTATCAGATTTCGTCATTCATTTATATTAATCTATATGTATAAAAATGAAATGATGTTCGTTTGTACGCATTTTTTTGGGCCGATACGAGGCCAATTTTATTCGTTCTTTTTTCATATTATAGGGATCCACTAGGGGAAGGTTTTTAGGAAAAAAAATTTCTTTTAAATATTTTCTTCATATAAGAAAAAGAAAAAATCAAAATATTGTACAAAAGAAAACTTGCTCGATTCTTAGATTATAGTAAGTTTCGAATCGATATTCATTTTATGCGTACAACTTTTTTTGAATTTTTCGTTATTGTATTTTCACAAAAATATATGTATTAGAAAAAAAATATTATAGTTTTTCAAAACATTTCATTTTCAACTATTAACAAAGAAGACATTTCATTTAAGTTGAATTGAATTCACGTTGAACAAAAATTTATTAGTGTGTGCATCGACAACAATACATACATATTTGCTGCGAATTATCTTCGCTGTTGCTTTGTGAGATTACATTAATGGACTATTCAATATTTTTGTTATTATAAAGGGTGTTTTTTTAGAGGTTAGGTTTTCAAGATGAAATAAAACGTATATAATTTAATGTTATGGCCAAAAATTTAGCTTTATTATAAAGATAAGGGTTTGCCATTATGTTTTAAAAATGATTTCGGGCAAGTGGCCGCCACGGCTGGCTCGAATAAATTTCAGCCGAGAGGCCCAATTTTCGACCACTTTTTGCAGCAATTGGGGCCGTATGTCAGCAATAACGCGCCGAATATTCTCTTCCAAGACGTCAATCGTCTCGGGCTTATCTGCGTAGACAAGCGACTTCACATAGCCCCACAAGAAATAGTCCAGCGGTGTTATATCGCACTATCTTGGAGGCCACGCCACAGATCCACGGCGCGAGATAATGCGCTCACCAAAAGTTTCCTTCAATAAATCGATTGTTGCGTTGGCTGTATGGCATGTAGCGCCGTCTTGTTGGAACCAAAGGTCGTCCACATCAACATCGTCCAATTCAGGCTCAAAAAAGTCATTAATCATGGCTCTATAGCGCTCTCCATTGACTGTAACATTATGGCCGGCTTCATTTTTAAAGAAATATGGACCAATGATTCCCTCTGCCCATAGAGCACATTAAACAGTGACTTTTTATGTTCACTCCAAATGCGACAATTTTGCTTATTGACATACCCATTCAACCAAAATTGAGCTTCATCGCTGAACAAAATTTTCTTGTGAAAATCGGGATCGGTGGCCATCTCGTTTTGGGCCCAAATTTGCACGATTTGCAAACGTTGTTCAGGTGTAAGTCTATTCATTATGAAATGGCAAACCAAACTGAGCATAAATCAAAAGACAGCTGTCAAAAAGACCATCTACGAAAAAAGTAGTGCCAACTTGAAAACCTAACCTCTAAAAAAAACACCCTTTAGTATTTATTGATGCTTTTTAATGTTCCTTATTGCGAACAGGTGAACATTTTGAAAGTGTGGTTTTCGACAATTTTTAAAAATGCCGAAACGATCTGATCTTGGCCGTAAATCGCGCAATACACGTAATCATGCTGCAGCAAGGAGAAATGAAGAGACTGCAGAGCAACGAAGTCAGCATAATGAGCAAAGTAGACAACGTATGGACAGATCACGTTCTGCTCATTCGAATGAAAAACGGGAAACACGTAATAATAATGATCGTAAAAGAATGAGAAGAAATCGCGCAGTGCAAGGTCAACAAAATACGAACATGAATCAGCGTATTAGGAGACAGAGGTCAATTGTACAAAATCTCAACAGAGCAGCGTTTGCGTTTGTAAGGCCCTGAAATTTCAAAATGAAACCGATGGTCTTTGTTGTTCCGGTGGAAAAGTTAAACTACCGGAATTAAAACTTCCCCCTGAACCATTACGTTCATTTTTATCGGGAACAACACCATTATCAAGGCATTTTTTGGACAAAATTCAAACGTATAATTCCTGTTTTCAAATGACATCGTTTGGTGCTTCGAAAATAATCGCAGATAATTTCATGCCAACATTCAAGGTAATTTGTCTTTATAATACGGAAGTTTGTGAAATTTACAATTTTGCAAATTCTTCCACACAGATTCAAGGACAAATTTACCATCAAGTCGGATCTTTATTACCATTCGCGGATGCAAATTATGAGTTTTTACAAATTTATTTTATTGGTATTACCGAAGATGAAACTGATCGACGCTGTACAATTGCCACTAATGCTCGACGAGCAATAGTTGGAGAACTGACAGAATTTTTCTATGCACATAATTTATTGGTTCGATTGTTCAAAACAGCGATGGATCGAATGCCATCAGACAACCATAAAATTGTGATTCGTCCAGACAAAGTACCTGTAGGCGAGCACTCTAGACGATTCAATGCTCCCACTATCGACGGTGTTGCAATTGTAATTGTTGGCCAAGATTTTCAAAAGCGTGATATTGTGCTTCATCGTAGAACAAACGAGCTAACACGTGTGTCTGAAACGCATCGCTGCTACGATGCTTTACAATATCCAATATTATTTTGGGAAGGCGAAGATGGCTATCATTTCAATATAGAAATGATAAACCCAGCTACAGGTAACTGAAAAAAAAATTCACATATGATAATAATAATCTCACAAAGGTGATTTGTTTTTAATTCAGGCGCAGAAACGAATAAAAAAGTTAGTGCTATGAATTATTATTCATATCGATTAATGATTCGTGAAAATAAAGAATCTCACATTCTGAAATGCAGAAGATTGTTCCACCAATTTGTCGTGGATATGTATGCAAAAATTGAGACCGAGCGCTTAAACTATATCAAATTCAACCAGACTAAGTTACGGTCCGAGGAATACATTCACTTACGGGATGCAGTGAATAACGATGGAGATGTGAATGACATCGGTAGAATGATCATATTACCAGCAACATATACTGGTAGCCCGCGACACATGCATGAATATGCACAGGATGCCATGGCGTATGTTCGCGCTTATGGACGGCCGGATCTGTTTATTACTTTTACATGCAATCCGCAATGGAGTGAAATCAAAGACCATTGTATGTAGCTTGCTCACGAGCAGGCAAACCATCGTCATTATTCATTTACGCGAAAGATGGAAAAACCAAAAACGTTGTCTACCAAAAAGTGTTACAATAAAGTTCGAATGCTATTGTATCAAAGAATTTGCTTTGTTTCGTATTAATTTTATTCTCTTTCAGCAAATCATTGAATTTTTCGCCTAGCGAAGCGGGCGAGGGTACGCTAGTAGAATATAATATCTGCTTATTTTCTTGCTCTATAACAGTCAATTTGTTTCTTTTTCTATAAGAATCGTATAGAAATTTTAATACCCTAACATCTGTATACTTTCACTATGGGATCTCGTGAATGTTTAAATGATCCTAATAAATTTTGCTACATTTGTGGCCGCTTTACTTTTGATAAGCAAATGATCGATATCAATGAAAATATTAAGAAACATTACAAGAATTACTTCGATATACCAATTTCTCATCAAGATAAGCCTTGGGCTCCACATGTTGCTTGTGGGTCATGCGTTGCAGCATTGAAACGTTGGAATAACGCTACGAGTAAGATCGTACCAATGCCTTTTAAAACACCTATGATTTGGCGTGAAGCTTTCAGTCATGATGACTGTTATTTCTGCTTGACTAAGACTTTTGGTTTCAACAGTAAAAATGCTCATAAAATAGAATACCCAAATGTAACAAGTGTAACAAAAACAATTCCTTAAGATTCTCATGATAGACCTCCAAATCCTTCTCTTTTAAAGCAAAATGTTGAAGATGATGCAGTCATTGACGAGACTAATTGAAATGATGATGACTTTTATGACTCCACACCTACACTTTTTAATCAAGCTGCACTGAATGATTTGGTTAGGGATTAAGGTTTACCTAAAGATAAATCCGAGCTATTAGGTTCACGGTATAGACATCGGGAAAAATCATTAGTAGAATTTTTTTCTGAAGGAGGCGATTACGTTTATTGCAGTAATATTTGTGGCTTAATGGAAAACTTAGGTATAACTTATAATCCTGAAAACTGGAGGTTATTTATTGACTCATCTAAGACGAGTTTAAAAGCAGTTTTGCTGCATAACACAAATAAATATGCTTCCATACCTATTGCTTACTCTGTGTACTTGAAAGAGACATATGAAAATGTTAAGACTATTCTTAATGCAATTGATTACAAACAACAGTCAGATTACACAAAATATCCATGCTTTATATGTTTATGGGATAGTAGAGATAAAAATCAACATTACGTTAAGAAAGATTGGCCGCTTCGTAAATCCCTTAAAGCTGGAGATCCTAACGTTCTTCATAACCCATTAGTTGATAGCAAAAAAAATTTACTACCTCCTCTTCATATTAAATTAGGACTTATGAAGCAATTTGTAAAGGCTCTTAACAAAGATGGTGCATGCTTTAAGAATCTCGCAGAAAAGTTCTCCAATATAACTGATGCGAAGATAAAAGAAGGTATATTTGTTGGACTACAAATACCATAGATAACTAGATGTGAAACTTATTCATTTTGAGAGAGAGCGCGCCCATGAGGACGTTTCAAAACTTGGCAGCACTCACACATTATGGGATTTTGAACAGCTGATAGGCGAAATGGCAGGCTGCCAGAAGAAATGCTCCAAAAATAACTGACGAAAACAGTTCGTTTTTGCTTAATGGAGAAATGACGTGTTGAAATGTTTATAATTATTTGTCTTAAAATTAATTCAATTGAAATGTAATAATTTGAATTTAAGTGAGTTTGTAGAATCCAAAGCTCGTTATATCCTTTTCGACTTCTACTTTTAATTAGTCTTATGTACATAATGTAATTTTATTGAAAACTGTGTGTTGGTTTATGTAAATTTGTATATACGTAAATATTCTATGGTTGAAAAGCGTAGGTAAGGGATCTGAATTTGTGTTTCAGATATTTTACAAAAATTAAAGGTAAACTGCTTTAACTTGTTCGTTGTTTGAGAATTTTTTTTTTTTTGTTACCCACTTTCTGTGTTATATTAAAAAATCGCAATAAGTCATGTTTTTATTTATAGCTTATGTTTTTCGTGTTCATAACTTTATTATTATAAAATTACTTATGTATATCAGTTTTAAATAATTTCATTTACATATAAATTTTTAAATTTTTGGCTTATTTAGGTACATATTTCATACGGATTGTGCTTATTTTTAGTATATGTGTTTACGAGTGATATAAGGCTATTGCGCAACCGCACACTAAATACTAACCTCAATGGTGGTGTGGAAACTAAAAATTCCAGACCTTTGGTTCAAAAATACCCAATTCATGTTTCTACCGGTGTGGCAATATTGGAAAATGTTATAAAAAATGCACATTTTTCAGCGCTCTCACGAGAAAAAGAGTTTCACATCTAGTCATCTATGACAAATACGCCAACTAATGAAAGAAACGGACTTTGAAAATGTGATGACACCCGTTGAGAAGAATGCTTGGACCAGCTTCAAAAAGGTTGCCAAAGGATTTTTAGGTAATAATAAAGAAAGTGATTATGAGAAATTAGTCAATGACATGCCCACGTACATTGGTTTCCAGAAAATTTAGGTGATGAAAGCGAAGAACAAGGAGAGCGTTTTCATCAGGATGCAAAAGAAATGGAACGACGTTATCAGGGAAAGTGGTCTCCATCTATGTTGGCAGACTACTGGTGGTCTCTTCAACGTGATGAGCCACATGTCCAACATAAAAGACGATCCAAAACGAGAACATTACAAGAAAGAAAAAACGGTTCCATAAGGATGAGAGTAGTGAGAGGCAAGGGGACTCACGTTAAACTAGCACCCCATCGTGAGAGGCAAGGGGACTCACGCTAATGAAGCACCCCAAAGGTAACAGAAATCTACTACGTCCACGTCGTTGTTACTGGATAATGCTAAGTGTAGGTTAGAGAAACAACAATGTACATGTCAGAATGAAAATTTTATTTTTTATTTATTATTTTTTTCTAATTTTTGACTATCATGATATAAATGGAAATAAGTTAGCTTTATAAGTCTTATTATAACAAAAAAAAACAGATAAAGCAAGAAATCTTGGATTATATTTTAGCCAAACTAATATGGGTTGTATCCTAAAAACCATCCCTACTAAGCCACAAGTAAAATAATCACTTAATCCTGGAGACTGAGTTTAGCCTGCTTGTGATTTAGTAGGAGTGTATTCTAGGGGTTAGAGGATGGTAGGTGGGGATTAGGTGGGTTTGGGAGTCGTTGGAGTAGTCGACTAATGGTGTGTGACTAATTGTCAAGAAAACTTATATTCATTTCAAGAAAAATATGCAATTTAATTCGCTGTTCCGCGGGTCAGAAGGTGAACCTGCTCGCGGTTTGGTAAGGGTGGTTGGTAATGGTTTAGGGGTTGGGATGGGTTTTCCATTTTTTTGACTTCGGACTCGGATTCAGCGACCAAAAATACATAGGGATATGTAGGTCTAATTGGCTATTTTTTTGTGCGACTATATAATCGCCCGTATCACGTCTCATGTTATCTCAATGGATTTTCGAATATCGAAAAATTCACAAACATGGAAACTTCAAAATGTGATATCTCAGTGACAAATAAAGATATTTAAGCAAGCTCAACGGCATTTCAAAGAAGAAGACTTATACTTTAAAATACTATGTTTACTTTTTATGAAGTGCAAAATCTGCGTAGCTACATAACCTCAAAAATGGGCAAAAACAGCGTTTTTTGCACTTTTAGGTTATGATATCTCAAAATCCTGACGTGATAGAGCAATTTAAACTCCGGATTCGGATTCCATGCAAACAATTACTTCGAAAATGACCCTACACTTTCCTAGAACAAAACGTTGTTGACCTGTGTAATCTAAAGGCGTTATATCGCACGATCTGGGTGGACAATTGACAGGTCCTGAACGTGAAATAAAATATTCACCGAACTCGCCTCTCAACAAGTCCATTGTTACGCGTGTTGCGTGGCATGTGGCACCGTCTTGGTGAAACCACATGTCATGCAAGTCAAGCTCTTGCATTTTGGGCAAAAAAAGTTGGATATCATTTCACGGTAGCGCTCAACATTCACAGTTACGTTACGATTCGCAGCATCTTTGAAGAAGTACGGTCCAATGATACCTCCATCCCATAAACCGCACCAAGCTGTGACCTCTTCTGGATACATTGGTAGCTCTTGCAATTCTTCTGGCTGACCTTCACTCCAAAATCGACAATTCTGCTTATTTACGTACCCATTGATCCAAAAGTGAGCTTCGTCGCTGAACACAATTTTTCGAAAAATAAGTAGATCTTCGGCCAACTTTCCAAGAGTAAATTCACCAAAAATTCTGCGATGCGGCAGGTCGTTCGGCTTTAATTCTTGCACCAGCTGTATTTTGAAAGGCTTCACACCTAAATCTTTTCGCAAAATTTTCCACGTCGTTGAGTAACAGAGGCGTCGAATCGATAATTAATGGTCATCATTAACACTGGCCGATACAGCTGCGATATTGTCTTCAGTTCGCACTCTACGTAAGCGTGTTGGTGGTTTGATGTCCAATAATGTAAATTTGGTTCTAAATTTAGTCACAAAGCTCGAAAAGCCGCTTCAGTGGGTCGATTAAACTGGACATAAAATGGAAGAAGCGCGCGATAAACTTTCTTAACAGAACACGTATTTTTATTATAAAATTCAATGATTTGCAAGCGTTGTTCGTTTGAAAGACGATTCATGGTTAAATTATAGACCAAACTGAAGATGTTTGACAGTGAAACAAAACACGAAACGTGCGTCAGCTGTTTAAACCAACTGTTTAAAAATATAATAGCTAAAAAATCAACCATTAGTATCGTAGATTTTATTGCAGGATATTTGATTTTTTGTGTTTGGTTGTATCAACACAATGTTGCCATTGATATTTTTGCTTACACACTTTTTCACACATCCGCGTTATTAGTTACAATTTTTCATTGTTTAATAAACCAAAGCCAAAAACCAAGAAATGCCAATAGTTTATTTATCTATAATGAAGTTATTTTAATCACTACTAATATTATAAATGTGAATGTAAGTTTGTTTGTTACGCTTTCACGCCAAAACTACTTAACCGATTATTACGAAACTTTGTGCACATATTTTTGGAGGTGATAGAAGTAACATAGGATACTTCTTATTAAAAAAAATTATTTTTTTTGAATGATAAAAAAATTTTTTGTCAAAAAATCTCAAAATTTCAGCTGTTTGCAATTTTTCTATATTTATGGCTTTTTTATTAAACAGTTTTATTTAGCTTGCCCAGTTTATTTATTTGTTTGTTTGGGTGAAATTTAGTAATTGGAATTTTACCCTTTTCTTGATGACATATTGATCTGATATTTGGTATTCTTCTGTCATTTTTATATTTTTATATAAAATATATAAAATTTTGATTTTTGAGATTTGATGTCATTTTTGTGGGTAGATGTCACTTGATTATTTTAAATCTTACCACTGATTTTAATTCTTACTCTGTTCTTCTTTAAAAATGCCTCGGAAACGGAAATCTGATCTATCCAAAAATTCGTCGCGGCTCCGTGCGGCAAAAGTTGCACGAAATCAAGAGTCTTCGATTCACGCAGAGCTGAGAAAACAACGACAAGCACAGCGACAAAGGATTTTGAGAGCAACTGAAACGCCTTCTCAAGCACAAGTTCGCTCAGAAAGATAAGCTGAGCTGCAGGCAGCTAGAAGAGCAATAGAAACCCCAGAGCAATCAGAGGTGAGAAGAATTCATAAGAAATGCAGAGCACGCGCCGTAGAAATTTGATAAGTAAGGATTGGTTTGTATTTAATGGTACTGAATTTCAATATTATCCTTCAATTGAATATCATAATCATCCTTTAATTGTTATTGGCACAATGGATAAAAAATGTCAGTATTGCGATGCTTTCAAGTGGAAAGATGAAACTGCTGGAATGTGTTGTTCCAGTGGTAAAGTTTCACTTCCAGTACTTGGTGAACCAGAAGAGCCTTTAAAAACTTTATTGTTAAATGTTACAAATGAGTCAAAGCAATTCTTAAACAAAATAAGAAAGTATAACTCTTGCTTTCAAATGACATCCTTTGGAGTTGATAAAGTGATAAGAATCCCCGGATTTTCACCAACTTTTACTGTACAAGGGCAGATATATCATCAAATTGGATCACTATTTCCGGAAGAAAATGATCATCATACATTTTTGCAAGTTTATTTTATGGGTGATGAACAAAATGAAGTCAACCGTCGTTGCCAATATATTGAAGGAGTAGGAAGAGAAACAGTATTGAAAATTCAACAAATGTTACACAGTCACAATAATTTGGTGAAGATCTTCAAAAGTGCAATAGACAACTGGCCTTCAGATAATTATAAAGTTGTCATTCATGCTGATCGAACTCCACGTGGTGAACATGAGAGGCATTATAATGCGCCGATGGTCAATGAAGCTGCTGTTTTGGTCACTGGTGACCCGTGCTCTCCTCGAGACATAGTGTTACGGGCACATGATAATACGCTACAGAGTGTTGCCGATACTCATAAATTTTATAATGATTTGCAGTACTCATTAATTTTCAGTAAAGGTGAATCAGGATATCATTTTAATATTCCAGTCATTAATCCAATAACAAAACAGCCAATTTCAAATAAAAAAGTCCTGTATGGACTTCTATGCGTATTACATCATGATTCGAGAGAATGATTTGAATCTCCTTCTGCGTACAAGGCAACTTTTCCATCAATTCGTGGTAGACATGTATATTAAAGTAGAGAGCGAACGTCTTCGTTACATTTCCGTCAACCAGAAAAAATTACGAGCTGAAAATTATATATGTACATCTACAAGATGCGATTAGCGCAGATGATAATATTAGACCTAACGACATTGGCAAAATGGTTATTTTACCGTCCACTTTCGTGAACAGTCCCCGTTATTTGCAAGAGTACACTCAAGGCGCATTTACTTATGTACGAACTTACGGATGTCCTGACCTCTTCGTAACTTTTACCTGTAATCCTTCGTGGCAGCATATAACTCAAGAGCTTATGTCTGGACAAAAAACTGATCGACATGACATAGTTGCCCGCGTATTTCGTTTAAAGGTTCTGAAATTAATTAACGTTGTGACAAAAGGAAAAGTATTTGGAGACGTCCAGTGCCATATGTACTCGATTGAATGGAAGAAACGAGGTCTACCACATGTGCACATATTAATTTGGCTAAAACAAAAGCTACTTCCTAATCAAATCGACAACATAATTAGCGCTGAAATTTCAGATCAAGAAGAAGATAAAAATCTGTATGACACAGTTATTAAAAACATGATTCACGTTCCCTGCGGAGCTCGCAATCCAGTATCACCTTGCATGCAAAATGGCAAGTGTACAAAAAAATATCCTCGAGAACTGAAGAAAGAAACACTTCACAGTGATAAGGGTTACCCGTTATATAGACGAAGGGCGCTTGCTGATGGTGGTAAACAGGTTGGCATTCGGACTCGCAGTGGGGAAATCAAGAGTTTTGATAATAGCTGAGCTGGGCCCTATTCGCCGATTTTGTGTAAATTATTCAACGCCCACATTAATGTTGAAGCCTGCAATTCTGTGTGTGCGATTAAATATATTTGCAAGTATGTCAATAGAGGAAGCGATCAGGCGATCTTCAATCTGCGTAATGAAGGTGATGTACAGGCCCTCAATGAAGCAGGAAGATATGTCAGTAGCAATGAAGCAGCATGGCGGCTGCTTGGCTTTCCATTACATGGATTTCACCCACTGTTATACATCTTACAGTTCACTTAGAAAACGGACAGCGTGTTTTTTTTTTATGAAAATACCTTTCTAGATAGGATTTTATTTCCTCCTAAGACCACGCTGACTGCCTTTTTCCACCTTTGTCAGAATGATACTTTTGCAAGGACATTATTGTACTCTGAGGTTCCCCGTTATTATACATGGAACACCTGAAAAAAAGAGTGGCATCGTCGCGTTCAAGGTACAAATGTTGAAAATCAACCTGGGGTTAAATCATCGGATCCTCTTGGTCGTGTCTATACTGTGCATGTTACAAATTTCTAATGCTTTTGTCTGCGTATGTTATTGCATCATGTTAGAGGTACAACTAGCTTTACAGAACTTAAAATTGTCAATGGTCAGGAATGTCAAACATACAGAGAAGCATGTGAATCTCGGCGATTGTTAGAAAATGATAATCATTGTGACGAAACTATGGAGGAAGCGGTACAATGTCGATCACCAGATAAAATCAGGTAACTTTACGCTACGCTTTTATCTTCTCAAGTACAAAGAATACATGGCCGAAGACATTTTATATCAACTGTAGCGAGTACATACAGATATGACTTTCAATGAAGATATCTTCAACGAAACGCTAATTATTATCGAAAATAAGATTTTTACAATGGTTGGAAAAAAATTAAATGATTTTGGAATGCAAAGCCCTCGACGAAACAATACAGATGACTTTAATAATGAAATTACTCGAGAGATAGATTATGATTTTATAGCACTGCAATATCAAGTAACAGAATTAGTCCCTCAATTCATTCCAGAGCAAAATCATGTTTTCCACCAAGTTTTACGTAAAATAGACTCCGGCAATGGTGGACTCTTCTTTCTCGACGCACCACGAGGAACCGGAAAGACGTTCTTGCTTAACCTATTATTAATGTCCGTCAGAAAAGACAAACAAATAGCAGTTGCTGTAGCTTCTTCGGGTATTGCCGCGACGCTATTAAACGGCGGCCGTGCTGTACTGTTTAAAATTACCATTAAATCTGGCACAGGAAGATTCACCCATCTGTAATTTCAGTAAAAATATTTCGCGAGGTAGGATGCTGCGAGAATGTAAGCTTTTAGTGTGGGATGAAAGTACAATGTCTCACAAGAAGGCTATAGAAGCTTTAAACCGAACTCTCCAGGACTTGCGAGATAGTTGATATATAAAATGGGAGGAATGATAGTTTTATTGGCTGGTGATTTCCGACAAACCCTCCCAGTCATTCAGAGAGGGACACCAGCAGATGAAATTCAAGCATGTATTAAATCATCATGCTTTTGGTCGAAAGTTGAAAAACTCAGCCTGAAAACAAATATGAGAGTTCATCTTCATAATGGCGTGGACTCGGGACTTTATGCAGAAATGTTGTTGAAAATTGGTGATGGTTATTTAGACGTTGACAAAGAAGGTTATATATCACTATCAAGAGAATTTTGCAATTTAGTTTGTGGAATGTTTTTCCGGAATTGCAACAAAATTTGAGTTGTGATCAGTGGTTGTGCGCAAGAGCAATATTAACGCCAAAAAATGAGGTAGTTTCTAGGATCAGCACTGACATTTTAAAAGAGGAGCAAAGGGAAATGAAGGAATATTTGACAATGGATACAATTATGGATACGGAACTAAGTACTTCATATCCTGTGGAATTTTTAAACTCACTTGAACCGTGTGTACCGTCACATAAAATTCAATTAAAATTGAATGTACCAGTGATGCTTATGCGAAATCTGAATGCTCCTCTGCTATGTAATGGAACAAGGCTTCGGATAACAAAATTGGGGCAAAATATACTTGGTGCTACTATTTTAACAGGTATGGGTAAGGGAAAAAGTGTTATCATACCTCGCATTCCAATTGTTCCCACTGACCTTCCATTCCAATTCAAAAGGGTTCAATTTCCCATCAAGCTTAGCTTTGCTGTTACCATAAATAAAGCACAATGGCAGACATTGCAGGTAGCGGGAGTGAATTTAGAAAAGCCATGCTTCTCTCACGGTCAACTATATGTAGCATGTTCGCGAGTGTCTAATGCCCGGAATTTACACATATTTGCAAAAGACGGAAAAACTTATAATATAGTCTACAAAAATACCTTAGATTAATACTCTCCATTATATCTTTTTGAATTATAAGAATTTAAAATTATTTATTTCTATTACAGTGAAATATATTTTACCATTTTTTTTTTAATTAAATAAAGCATATAGAAAAATTCGAATAATTGCCGGGAAAATGGTCAAAACGTGGACCCGGGTAACCTTTGGTTGTGTATGTACAATATGGGTATCAAATGAAAGCTGTTGATAAGTACTTTAATACGGGGTCATTTTCATACCTATTGATCACTAAGGTCTCGAAATATATGCCAAAACGTGGGCCCGCCGTGTCTTTGCACCGAATTAAACCAAACTTACACACATTGTTAAGGAGGTATTGAAGATGGTTTCCGTATAGTTTGGATACCTATTAGTAGATACGGTCTCGAGATATAGGTCAAAACGTGGACCCAGGTAACCTGGGGATGTGTATGTACAATATGGGTATCAAATGGAAGCTGTTGGTGAATGCTTTAGTTCCGAGTATTTCTATCCGCTCCGTGACTAGAGTCTCGAGATAGAGACCAAAACGTGGACCCTAGAATATGTTTGTACAATATGGATATCAAATGAAAGCTGCTGATAAGTGCTTTAATACGGGCTAATTTTCATACCTATTGATGACTAGGGTCTCGAAATATATGCCAAAACGTGGACCCGCCGTGTCTTTAAACCGAATTAAACCAAACTTACACACATTGTTAAGTAGGTATTGAAGATGGTTTCCGTATAGTTTGAATACCTATTGGTAGATAGGGTCTCGAGATATAGGTCAAAACGTGGACCCGGGTAACCTTCGGACGTATATGTACAATATGGGTAGCAAATGGAAGCTCTTGATGATTTCTATAGTATAGACTATTTTTCATACCGTTCCGTGACTAGGGTCTCGAGATATAGGCCAAAACGTGGACCCGGGTAACCCTAGGATATGTTTGTACAATATGGATATCAAATGAAAGCTGTTGGTGAATGCTTTAGTACAGAGTATTTTTCATGTCGCTCCGTGACTGGGGTCTCGAGATATAGCTCAAAACGTGGACCCGGGTAACCTTTGGTTGTGTATGTACAATATGGGTATCAAATGAAATCTGTTGATAAGTACTTTAATACGGGGTCATTTTCATACCTATTGATCACTAAGGTCTCTAAATATATGCCAAAACGTGGACCCGCCGTGTCTTTGCACCGAATTAAACCAAACTTACACACATCATCCCTACTAATATTATAAATGTGAATGTAAGTTTGTTTGTTACGCTTTCACGCCAAAACTACTTAACCGATTATTACGAAACTTTGTGCACATATTTTTGGAGGTGATAGAAGTAACATAGGATACTTCTTATTAAAAAAAATTATTTTTTTTGAATGATAAAAAAATTTTTTGTCAAAAAATCTCAAAATTTCAGCTGTTTGCAATTTTTCTATATTTATGGCTTTTTTATTAAACAGTTTTATTTAGCTTGCCCAGTTTATTTATTTGTTTGTTTGGGTGAAATTTAGTAATTGGAATTTTACCCTTTTCTTGATGACATATTGATCTGATATTTGGTATTCTTCTGTCATTTTTATATTTTTATATAAAATATATAAAATTTTGATTTTTGAGATTTGATGTCATTTTTGTGGGTAGATGTCACTTGATTATTTTAAATCTTACCACTGATTTTAATTCTTACTCTGTTCTTCTTTAAAAATGCCTCGGAAACGGAAATCTGATCTATCCAAAAATTCGTCGCGGCTCCGTGCGGCAAAAGTTGCACGAAATCAAGAGTCTTCGATTCACGCAGAGCTGAGAAAACAACGACAAGCACAGCGACAAAGGATTTTGAGAGCAACTGAAACGCCTTCTCAAGCACAAGTTCGCTCAGAAAGATAAGCTGAGCTGCAGGCAGCTAGAAGAGCAATAGAAACCCCAGAGCAATCAGAGGTGAGAAGAATTCATAAGAAATGCAGAGCACGCGCCGTAGAAATTTGATAAGTAAGGATTGGTTTGTATTTAATGGTACTGAATTTCAATATTATCCTTCAATTGAATATCATAATCATCCTTTAATTGTTATTGGCACAATGGATAAAAAATGTCAGTATTGCGATGCTTTCAAGTGGAAAGATGAAACTGCTGGAATGTGTTGTTCCAGTGGTAAAGTTTCACTTCCAGTACTTGGTGAACCAGAAGAGCCTTTAAAAACTTTATTGTTAAATGTTACAAATGAGTCAAAGCAATTCTTAAACAAAATAAGAAAGTATAACTCTTGCTTTCAAATGACATCCTTTGGAGTTGATAAAGTGATAAGAATCCCCGGATTTTCACCAACTTTTACTGTACAAGGGCAGATATATCATCAAATTGGATCACTATTTCCGGAAGAAAATGATCATCATACATTTTTGCAAGTTTATTTTATGGGTGATGAACAAAATGAAGTCAACCGTCGTTGCCAATATATTGAAGGAGTAGGAAGAGAAACAGTATTGAAAATTCAACAAATGTTACACAGTCACAATAATTTGGTGAAGATCTTCAAAAGTGCAATAGACAACTGGCCTTCAGATAATTATAAAGTTGTCATTCATGCTGATCGAACTCCACGTGGTGAACATGAGAGGCATTATAATGCGCCGATGGTCAATGAAGCTGCTGTTTTGGTCACTGGTGACCCGTGCTCTCCTCGAGACATAGTGTTACGGGCACATGATAATACGCTACAGAGTGTTGCCGATACTCATAAATTTTATAATGATTTGCAGTACTCATTAATTTTCAGTAAAGGTGAATCAGGATATCATTTTAATATTCCAGTCATTAATCCAATAACAAAACAGCCAATTTCAAATAAAAAAGTCCTGTATGGACTTCTATGCGTATTACATCATGATTCGAGAGAATGATTTGAATCTCCTTCTGCGTACAAGGCAACTTTTCCATCAATTCGTGGTAGACATGTATATTAAAGTAGAGAGCGAACGTCTTCGTTACATTTCCGTCAACCAGAAAAAATTACGAGCTGAAAATTATATATGTACATCTACAAGATGCGATTAGCGCAGATGATAATATTAGACCTAACGACATTGGCAAAATGGTTATTTTACCGTCCACTTTCGTGAACAGTCCCCGTTATTTGCAAGAGTACACTCAAGGCGCATTTACTTATGTACGAACTTACGGATGTCCTGACCTCTTCGTAACTTTTACCTGTAATCCTTCGTGGCAGCATATAACTCAAGAGCTTATGTCTGGACAAAAAACTGATCGACATGACATAGTTGCCCGCGTATTTCGTTTAAAGGTTCTGAAATTAATTAACGTTGTGACAAAAGGAAAAGTATTTGGAGACGTCCAGTGCCATATGTACTCGATTGAATGGAAGAAACGAGGTCTACCACATGTGCACATATTAATTTGGCTAAAACAAAAGCTACTTCCTAATCAAATCGACAACATAATTAGCGCTGAAATTTCAGATCAAGAAGAAGATAAAAATCTGTATGACACAGTTATTAAAAACATGATTCACGTTCCCTGCGGAGCTCGCAATCCAGTATCACCTTGCATGCAAAATGGCAAGTGTACAAAAAAATATCCTCGAGAACTGAAGAAAGAAACAGTTCACAGTGATAAGGGTTACCCGTTATATAGACGAAGGGCGCTTGCTGATGGTGGTAAACAGGTTGGCATTCGGACTCGCAGTGGGGAAATCAAGAGTTTTGATAATAGCTGAGCTGGGCCCTATTCGCCGATTTTGTGTAAATTATTCAACGCCCACATTAATGTTGAAGCCTGCAATTCTGTGTGTGCGATTAAATATATTTGCAAGTATGTCAATAGAGGAAGCGATCAGGCGATCTTCAATCTGCGTAATGAAGGTGATGTACAGGCCCTCAATGAAGCAGGAAGATATGTCAGTAGCAATGAAGCAGCATGGCGGCTGCTTGGCTTTCCATTACATGGATTTCACCCACTGTTATACATCTTACAGTTCACTTAGAAAACGGACAGCGTGTTTTTTTTTTTATGAAAATACCTTTCTAGATAGGATTTTATTTCCTCCTAAGACCACGCTGACTGCCTTTTTCCACCTTTGTCAGAATGATACTTTTGCAAGGACATTATTGTACTCTGAGGTTCCCCGTTATTATACATGGAACACCTGAAAAAAAGAGTGGCATCGTCGCGTTCAAGGTACAAATGTTGAAAATCAACCTGGGGTTAAATCATCGGATCCTCTTGGTCGTGTCTATACTGTGCATGTTACAAATTTCTAATGCTTTTGTCTGCGTATGTTATTGCATCATGTTAGAGGTACAACTAGCTTTACAGAACTTAAAATTGTCAATGGTCAGGAATGTCAAACATACAGAGAAGCATGTGAATCTCGGCGATTGTTAGAAAATGATAATCATTGTGACGAAACTATGGAGGAAGCGGTACAATGTCGATCACCAGATAAAATCAGGTAACTTTACGCTACGCTTTTATCTTCTCAAGTACAAAGAATACATGGCCGAAGACATTTTATATCAACTGTAGCGAGTACATACAGATATGACTTTCAATGAAGATATCTTCAACGAAACGCTAATTATTATCGAAAATAAGATTTTTACAATGGTTGGAAAAAATTAAATGATTTTGGAATGCAAAGCCCTCGACGAAACAATACAGATGACTTTAATAATGAAATTACTCGAGAGATAGATTATGATTTTATAGCACTGCAATATCAAGTAACAGAATTAGTCCCTCAATTCATTCCAGAGCAAAATCATGTTTTCCACCAAGTTTTACGTAAAATAGACTCCGGCAATGGTGGACTCTTCTTTCTCGACGCACCACGAGGAACCGGAAAGACGTTCTTGCTTAACCTATTATTAATGTCCGTCAGAAAAGACAAACAAATAGCAGTTGCTGTAGCTTCTTCGGGTATTGCCGCGACGCTATTAAACGGCGGCCGTGCTGTACTGTTTAAAATTACCATTAAATCTGGCACAGGAAGATTCACCCATCTGTAATTTCAGTAAAAATAGTTCGCGAGGTAGGATGCTGCGAGAATGTAAGCTTTTAGTGTGGGATGAAAGTACAATGTCTCACAAGAAGGCTATAGAAGCTTTAAACCGAACTCTCCAGGACTTGCGAGATAGTTGATATATAAAATGGGAGGAATGATAGTTTTATTGGCTGGTGATTTCCGACAAACCCTCCCAGTCATTCAGAGAGGGACACCAGCAGATGAAATTCAAGCATGTATTAAATCATCATGCTTTTGGTCGAAAGTTGAAAAACTCAGCCTGAAAACAAATATGAGAGTTCATCTTCATAATGGCGTGGACTCGGGACTTTATGCAGAAATGTTGTTGAAAATTGGTGATGGTTATTTAGACGTTGACAAAGAAGGTTATATATCACTATCAAGAGAATTTTGCAATTTAGTTTGTGGAATGTTTTTCCGGAATTGCAACAAAATTTGAGTTGTGATCAGTGGTTGTGCGCAAGAGCAATATTAACGCCAAAAAATGAGGTAGTTTCTAGGATCAGCACTGACATTTTAAAAGAGGAGCAAAGGGAAATGAAGGAATATTTGACAATGGATACAATTATGGATACGGAACTAAGTACTTCATATCCTGTGGAATTTTTAAACTCACTTGAACCGTGTGTACCGTCACATAAAATTCAATTAAAATTGAATGTACCAGTGATGCTTATGCGAAATCTGAATGCTCCTCTGCTATGTAATGGAACAAGGCTTCGGATAACAAAATTGGGGCAAAATATACTTGGTGCTACTATTTTAACAGGTATGGGTAAGGGAAAAAGTGTTATCATACCTCGCATTCCAATTGTTCCCACTGACCTTCCATTCCAATTCAAAAGGGTTCAATTTCCCATCAAGCTTAGCTTTGCTGTTACCATAAATAAAGCACAATGGCAGACATTGCAGGTAGCGGGAGTGAATTTAGAAAAGCCATGCTTCTCTCACGGTCAACTATATGTAGCATGTTCGCGAGTGTCTAATGCCCGGAATTTACACATATTTGCAAAAGACGGAAAAACTTATAATATAGTCTACAAAAATACCTTAGATTAATACTCTCCATTATATCTTTTTGAATTATAAGAATTTAAAATTATTTATTTCTATTACAGTGAAATATATTTTACCATTTTTTTTTTTAATTAAATAAAGCCTATAGAAAAATTCGAATAATTGCCGGGAAAATGGTCAAAACGTGGACCCGGGTAACCTTTGGTTGTGTATGTACAATATGGGTATCAAATGAAAGCTGTTGATAAGTACTTTAATACGGGGTCATTTTCATACCTATTGATCACTAAGGTCTCGAAATATATGCCAAAACGTGGGCCCGCCGTGTCTTTGCACCGAATTAAACCAAACTTACACACATTGTTAAGAAGGTATTGAAGATGGTTTCCGTATAGTTTGGATACCTATTAGTAGATACGGTCTCGAGATATAGGTCAAAACGTGGACCCAGGTAACCTGGGGATGTGTATGTACAATATGGGTATCAAATGGAAGCTGTTGGTGAATGCTTTAGTTCCGAGTATTTCCAGCCGCTCCGTGACTAGGGTCTCGAGATAGAGACCAAAACGTGGACCCTAGAATATGTTTGTACAATATGGATATCAAATGAAAGCTGCTGATAAGTGCTTTAATACGGGCTAATTTTCATACCTATTGATGACTAGGGTCTCGAAATATATGCCAAAACGTGGACCCGCCGTGTCTTTAAACCGAATTAAACCAAACTTACACACATTGTTAAGTAGGTATTGATGATGGTTTCCGTATAGTTTGAATACCTATTGGTAGATAGGGTCTCGAGATATAGGTCAAAACGTGGACCCGGGTAACCTTCGGACGTATATGTACAATATGGGTATCAAATGGAAGCCGTTGGTGAATGCTTTAGTTCAGAGTATTTTTCATGCCGCTCCGTGACTAGGGTCCCGAGATAGAGACCAACACGTGGACCCTAGAATGTGTTTGTACAATATGGATATCAATTGGAAGCTGTTGGTGAATGCTTTAGTACAGAGTATTTCTCATGCCGCTCCGTGACTGGGGTCTCAAGATATAGGTCAAAACGTGGGCCCGGGTAACCTTCGGATGTGTATATACAATATGGGTATCAAATGGAAGCTGTTGGTGAATGCTTTAGTTCGGAGTATTTTTCATGCCGCTCCGTGACTAGGGTCCCGAGATAGAGACCAACACGTGGACCCTAGAATGTGTTTGTACAATATGGATATCAATTGGAAGCTGTTGGTGAATGCTTTAGTACAGAGTATTTCTCATGCCGCTCCGTGACTGGCGTCTCGAGATATAGGTCAAAATGTGGGCCCGGGTAACCTTCGGAGGTGTATATACAATATGGGTATCAAATGGAAGCTGTTGGTGAATGCTTTAGTTCAGAGTTTTTCATGCCGCTCCGTGACTAGGGTCCCGAGATAGAGACCAACACGTGGACCCTAGAATGTGTTTGTACAATATGGATATCAATTGGAAGCTGTTGGTGAATGCTTTAGTACAGAGTATTTCTCATGCCGCTCCGGGACTGGGGTCTCGAGATATAGGTCAAAACATGAGCCCGGGTAACCTTTGGAAAGCTGTCGATAAGTGCTTTAACGTGGGGTAATTTTCATACCTATTGATGACTAGGGTCTCGAAATATATGCCAAAACGTGGACCCACCGTGTCTTTGCCCAGCGAAGCGGGTCGGGTTTGCTAGTCTATATATATAAATGTGAAAATCTGTCCCTATATTCGCTTAAAACTCGCGAACGGGCTCACCTATCCAAACCAAATTTTTAGGCTTTGTTTGGACTATTCAGTAGATGGTTTGTGTTTTAAAATTTTAAGAATCGGATACCACGGTCTCGAGAAATAGGCCAAAACGTGAACCCGGGTAACCCTAGGATGTGTTTGTACAATATGGGTAGCAAATGGAAGCTGTTGGTGAATGCTTTAGTTCAGACTATTTTTCATGCCGCTCCGTGACTAGGGTCCCGAGATAGAGACCAACACGTGGACCCTAGAATGTGTTTGTACAATATGGATAGCAATTGGAAGCTATTGGTGAATGCTTTAGTACAGAGTATTTCTCATGCCGCTCCGTGACTGGGGTCTCGAGATATAGGTCAAAATGTGGGCCCGGGTAACCTTCGGATGTGTATATACATATGTACAATATGGGTATCAAATGGAAGCCGTTGGTGAATGCTTTAGTTCAGAGTATTTTTCATGCCGCTCCGTGACTAGGGTCCCGAGATAGAGACCAACACGTGGACCCTAGAGTGTGTTTGTACAATATGGATATCAATTGGAAGCTGTTGGTGAATG
This sequence comes from Anastrepha fraterculus, assembly GCA_037575425.1. Classification (NCBI taxonomy): domain Eukaryota; kingdom Metazoa; phylum Arthropoda; class Insecta; order Diptera; family Tephritidae; genus Anastrepha; species Anastrepha fraterculus. The sequence continues at coordinate 284,663 of JAYXIM010005134.1, read as the reverse complement.
CTTTAGTACAGAGTATTTCTCATGCCGCTCCGTGACTGGGGTCTCAAGATATAGGTCAAAACGTGGGCCCGGGTAACCTTCGGATGTGTATATACAATATGGGTATCAAATGGAAGCTGTTGGTGAATGCTTTAGTTCGGAGTATTTTTCATGCCGCTCCGTGACTAGGGTCCCGAGATAGAGACCAACACGGGGACCCTAGAATGTGTTTGTACAATATGGATATCAATTGGAAGCTGTTGGTGAATGCTTTAGTACAGAGTATTTCTCATGCCGCTCCGTGACTGGGGTCTCGAGATATAGGTCAAAATGTGGGCCCGGGTAACCTTCGGATGTGTATATACAATATGGGTATCAAATGGAAGCTGTTGGTGAATGCTTTAGTTCAGAGTATTTTTCATGCCGCTCCGTGACTAGGGTCCCGAGATAGAGACCAACACGTGGACCCTATAATGTGTTTGTACAATATGGGTATCAATTGGAGCTGTTGGTGAATGCTTTAGTACAGAGTATTTCTCATGCCGCTCCGGGACTGGGGTCTCGAGATATAGGTCAAAACATGGGCCCGGGTAACCTTTGGAAAGCTGTCGATAAGTGCTTTAACGTGGGGTAATTTTCATACCTATTGATGACTAGGGTCTCGAAATATATGCCAAAACGTGGACCCACCGTGTCTTTGCCCAGCGAAGCGGGTCGGGTTTGCTAGTAAAAAATATAATTTTTCTAAGTTTATTTTGTAAATGATTTCGAAATGTACTGCTGGCAGCACTGTGTTGTGACAGAGCAATCAGCTGACAGGGTTCTACGGGAATTTTCAAAAATCCTGGAATAAAATCTACGATACTACAATACGGAAGGAAGTAATTTTTACATGGAACATTAATTTACATGGGGTTCTCATTAGTTTGATCGTAACAGCTGGCAGGGAACTGCGTTTACCTCGGTCACTGTTTCCAGCATTAAGTTTACACAGATGAAGCAAATAATAATAATAAAAACCGACAAAAAATACTCTATGCGCGAAACCTTCAAATTATACCGTATTCCCCTGTCTAAAACTTTAATTCCACCACTTTTTCTAATGCCACAAAAATATTACCAATTCGCAACAACAATAAACAATTAGCTTTTCTAAATAGAAATATCAATGAAACAAATCGCGCACCAAACAACCGATAATAAAACCGGTTTACCCAGCATAAATATTAGTGTTTTATTATTAATACTTTATTAACCAGAAAGAATGAGCCATGTTTTATATACAAAAGTTTTAGATGGTTTTTCCAACAACTCAATATTGAATAATTCAAAGAAGATTTTACGCGTAACGACTTCTTACTTTGTCGGCTACTTAACAACTTTCTTCAACTTCTTCGGCGACTCGACGACTTCGTTGGGATAACTATTATACTTCACGACAAATAAGGTTGTCACCTTTTTACACTCGGCCATCCTAATCATTATGATATAATCTGTGTGTTTTTTAAGTACTTCCACGGCTTTTAGTTTGGGATGAAAGTACAATGTCTCACAAGAAGGCTATAGAAGCTTTAAACCGAACTCTCCAGGACTTGCGAGATAGTTCAGATATAATGGGAGGAATGGTAGTTTTATTGGCTGGTGATTTCCGACAAACCCTCCCAGTCATTCAGAGAGGGACACCAGCAGAAGAAATTCAAGCATGTATTAAAGCATTATGCTTATGGTCGAAAGTTTATAAACTCAGCCTGAAAACGAATATGAGAGTTCATCTTCATAATAACGTGGACTCGGGACTTTATGCAGAAATGTTGTTGAAAATTGGTGATGGTTATTTAGACGTTGATAAAGAAGGTTATATATCACTCTCAAGAGAATTTTGCAATTTAGTAGAAAATGATTTTGATCTCATCGCTCATGTTTTTCCGGAATTGCAACAAAATTTGAGTTGTGATCAGCAGCAATATTAACGCCAAAAAATGAAGTAGTTTCTAGGATCAACACTGACATTTTAAAAGGGGTGCAAGGAGAAATGAAGGAATATTTGTCAATGGATACAATTATGGATACGGAACTAAGTACTTCGTATCCTATGGAATTTTTAAACTCACTTGAACTGTCGGGTGTACCGTCACATAAAATTCAATTAAAGTTGAATGTACCAGTGATGCTTATGCGAAATCTAAATGATCCTCTGCTATGTAATGGAACAAGGCTTCGGATAACAAAATTGGGGCAAAATATACTTGGTGCTACTATTTTAACAGGTATGGGTAAGGGAAAAAGTGTTATCATACCTCGCATTCCAATTATTCCCACTGACCTTCCATTCCAATTCAAAAGGGTTCAGTTTCCCGTCAAGCTCAGCTTTGCTGTTACCATAAACAAAGCACAAGGACAGTCATTGCCGGTAGCGGGAGTGCATTAGGAAAGCCATGCTTCTCTCACGGTCAACTATATGTAGCATGTTCGCGAGTGTCGAATGCCCGGAATTTACACATATTTGCAAAAGACGGAAAAACTTATAATATAGTCTACAAAAATATCCTAGATCAATACTCTCCATTATATCTTTTTGAATTATAAGAATTTAAAAGTACATATTTATTTGTGTTACAGTGAAATATATTTTAACATTTGTTGTTGTAATTAAATAAAGCATATTTTAAGTTTTGAAACTCATTGTATGTAGTAATTTTTAAATACTAAATCACATTGATTCAGTCCTATTGAAATATAATGATCTTTGTTATTTATTTAAGGGCTTCAACGCGAGCGAAGCCGCGGGTAACAGCTAGTACAATATATTACAGGGAATAATATATGTATGCATTTTATAGATACTATAAAACCTTGAAATTTAAAATAAATTAAGGAAACTTCAAAGAAACGTATTTGCATATATGGGACAACTAAATTCTATTGCATCTGTAATAAATGTAGTGTTGCACGTATATGTATGCACTGAAGCAACATGACCTACCTCACGAGCATCGCCTTCTTATAATTCATGCAATAATTAGGGTGTAAATATCCGAATGATCGAATTCCTGCCTACCAATGCTAAAACAATTCTCTTTTGCATATGCATGTACATACATATTTGTATGTGCGTATGCACACTTGATGCCTTAGCCTATTTTTTTTTTTTTTTTTTTTTTTTTTTTATCCGAAGGGGAATCTTACATAGATACCGTCAATACAGACGGCATGCACGATTCATACTGATCGCTAAAGGTGCACCTCATTCGGGACCACGCACAGTCAGTATTACTACTAAACTGGACTTGCGAAACAGTACACCTACGTACTAAACCCTAACTCCGACCTCTGTAGCCTTCGTTTGCCCTGCGGTACCGCCGTTTAAGCATTGCATCGCAGGGCCAAGCTAGCCATTATGGCTCTTCATTTGTATTTCTCTCTCCGTCTACCCTTCATTACTTCTTTGTCTTCGTTCCTTACTGCGTTCCCATTCCTTTTTCCGCAGTTCCTGTAACGCATTCGCGGACCATTCTTTCATCTTGGCCCACACCAATTTCGACTGCAGCATGTGATCTACAATGTTGCCCGGGGTTATTTTTTCTTTTATAATTTCTTCAATGCACATTCTCTCAGATGCGTATCTCGGGCAGGAGAAGAAGACATGTTCCACGTTCTCACTACCGTTGCCGCAGAACGAGCAGTCAGCTGCGTCCTCGTGGCCGAGTCTTTGGAGATACTCTCTATAGCATCCATGCCCCGTCAGGAACTGTGTGAGATAGTAATCTGTGTCTCCATGTCCTCTCTCAACCCAGGCCTGTACGCTTCTGATAAGTTTATGCGTCCATCTTCCTTTTGTCGCTAGGTCCCAGCGATTTTGCCACTCAGTTATGCTCCCCAGTCTTTCTTCTTTACGCTCTTCCGCCGTTAATCTCCTGTTTAGGCTTTTGGCTTTGTCGTACACTCTCCCCAGTTCAGAGGCCATTATATCTGGTGGCATGATACCCGATATGACACATACTACTTCAAACGACACTGTCCTGAAAGCACAGGCAACTCTGAGGGAAATAAGTCTAAAAACTATTTCCGCCTTCTTCGCGTATGTTTTCTGTATCAGGGCTTTACCCCATATGGGTGCTGCATACATGAGTGTAGACTGGGTAACTTTAGCCAGGAGCGCTCTTCTACTCTGAGTGGGACCACCGATGTTGGCCATGATTCTTGACAGTGCCGCCGTCACCATGGCTGCCTTTCCGCATGCTTTTTTGATGTGCTCCTTGAAGCTTAGTCGAGCATCGATCATTACACCCAAATATCGTAGTGCCGCTTGTGTTGTGACGTTAAACCCATCAATGTTTAGTGTGGTCGTTTCTAATTTTTTTCTACTCGTAATGAGAACTGCTTCTGTTTTTTGCCCTGCTAGCTGGAGTTTAACCGCCGTTAGCCATTGTTTGACCTTTGTTGTTGCCTCGCTGCAGATACTCTGGATCTGGGGGATTGTTTTGGCGACTATGGTCAACGCAATGTCGTCTGCGTATCCTATTATTTGCACTCCCCTCGGCATTGGGAGTTGCAGTACCCCATCATATAATACATTCCATAGCATCGGGCCCAGTACAGAACCCTGCGGTACTCCGCCCGTCACTGTGTATCTCTTTGGACCTTCATCTGTATTGTACAGAAGTACTCTTTCCGACAGATAACTGTTTATAACCCGTACTAAGTATGCTGGCGTTTTTTTCTCTTCAAGAGCCTTTATAATATGGGGCCAGTATGCCGAGTTGAAGGCGTTCTTAACATCCAGAGTGACAACTGCACAGTGTTCTTTATTACCATGCATCCACCTGTCACCCTCAATGGCCTTACTTGCAATGTTTGTCACCCTCCTGACGGCATCGATGGTTGAACGACCTTTTCGGAAACCAAACTGATGTTCGGATAGTTCAGCCGGCGCTTTCTCCAGGTGCTGTTCCAGGCGTGTGCAGATTAGTTTCTCCAAGATTTTACCCATAGTATCTATCATGCAGAGTGGCCGATAAGAACTTGGGTCACCCGCTGGCTTATTTGGTTTCTGAAGTAGGACCAGTTGTTGTTTCTTCCATACTTTCGGAAACGTGCCTTCATTTATACACTTGGTGAAGTGTTCTGCAAATGGCTTTGTGTTGCGCCTGATAGCGATCTTCAGCGCCTTGTTCGGAATTCCGTCAGGTCCTGGAGCCTTAGCATTGCCGAAACTTTCCGTTGCCAAAATCACCTCTGCTTCACTGATTGTGACACTATTTTCTGCTGCGTGGCACTGGGTCTGGCTTGGTTGCATATCTTGCTTTGGAAAGAGTGTCTGTACAATCTTTTCCAAAAGAATGGGGCAAGTTGGCGCCTGTCCTCTACCTCCTTTGACCTTGGCCATAACGAGTTTGTAGCCATCACCCCACGGGTTTTCATCCACATTCTGGCACAGTTCTTTAAAGCTAGCTGCCTTGCTGCTTTTAATGGCTTTCTTTAATTGCTTCCGCTTCTTTTTATAGTTCTCGCGGAGCCTGTAGTGTTCTGCCAGCCCATAACTCCTTTGGGAAAGGCGCCTTGCTTTTTTGCATTCGCTTCTTAGGGCGCTGATCTCCTCGTTCCACCAGTATACAGGCTTTCTGGGAGCGCTCTGTCTTTTCCTGCACATAGCGGCATCGCACGCTCTGCTAACATGTTTTACTAGCAGCTCCGCCTGAAGTTCCACATCGTTGGTGCTAGGTGGGGTCTTTTCTAGCATGATTTGGAACATTTCTTCATCAAGCGTCTCCACCCTCCAACCATTATTCTGTTTTCTCTGCGCGGTTTCTTTTGCATGCGAAAAGTCCACCTTAATGGCGAGGTGGTCACTGCCTGTGTAAAAGTCACTCACTTGCCAGCTTGCTGATCGTACTAGAGCCCTGCTGGCGTAAGTGATGTCGATTATTGATGCACGACCATTCACTTCGAAGGTGTTTTTTCCCCCAGTGTTTAGCAGAACCACATCAAGCAGTGAGAATGCCTTAATCAAGGCATCTCCCCTTTTATTGGTGTATCTGCTACCCCATTCCAAGGCCCACGCATTGAAATCACCCGCAATCACGTTTGGTGTGGTGCCGCGAGCATTTTGCACAAGTTCATCCAGTAGGTTTTCGAACTCTACTTGCGTCAGTTTCGGTGGCGCGTAGCAACTGTAGAAATAGATGCCACGTATTTTTGCTCGGGTATAGTAATCACTGTGGGTGTGCGGTTTGTCCTGCAGGGTATTTCTACCACAGGCCCAAATAGCAGCTTTACTCTTCCTGTCCGAGACCCACGTTCCGACGTTTAGGTTTTTATGCTGGTCGCTGACTTGCACAACGTCCACCTTATTTTCGTATACCCTTTGTTTTAAGAGCTCTTGTGCAGCCTCGCAATGGTTTAGATTGATCTGCTCAATCCTCATTTTTTGGTTTTAATATACGCCGCTTGATACAGGGGGCATTTTCTGCTTCCAATCTGATGGCTTGTATCTTCTCTTCCATTCCTTTTACAAGCTCCGCAGAAAGGCTTTTTTTCGCATACTTTTGCTTGGTGACCCTTTTCTCCACATTTGAGACAGTTCTGGCTTCTGTCGTCTTCGTTTGTACACGCCCTCGCTAGGTGTCCATACTCCAGGCATCTGTAGCACCTCCTCAAGTCAGGCTTTTCTCTTATTCGGCATACCGTCCAGCCGATTTTGAGTTTTTGTTTCTCAAGCAGTCGCCTTGCGTCCAGTGCTGGTAGGCTTATCACCGCTGTTTGCGTGCCTGCATACGCCGCTCTAACGCTTTTTATTGCGTTTGCACTAAATAGGTTAAGCTCCTTAACTTGCGTTCGTATTGCCTCACCTATGTCCTCTTTGGTTGTGATTTCATCTAAATCACGGATCTCCACCAACATCTCGTGGGTTAGGACCTTGATTTGCGCCTGGTCACCTAGCACCTTACCAATCTTCTTCTGGTATACTCCTGTATTGGCCATCTGCTCTTTTTTCAATTGAAGCAGGATTTCGCCTTTGGCCGTCTTTCTTATACGCGTAACGTTTTCGCCGAGTTCCTGCAGGGCATCATCTTTTTTAACCGCCCTGAGAATGTCACTGTATGTCATTGTTCCGGCACGCGCAATGACAATCGCATCCGGCCTCGGGGGTGGTTTATTTATCACTTTCTTCTTGGCTGGTTTGCGCTTGACACTCATCCAGCCATTTTCCATAACCCCGTTTGTCCTCTTGGCATTACTATCTCCTTTGGCTTTTTTGTCTGCACTTGCTGACACTTTGTGTTCTTCTTCTTGTGTAGTCTTGCTTTTTTTGGGTGGCGTTTTTCTGCCCGACTGCTTATCGTCACGTGGTCTTTTCGGTGTTCCTTCAGCCATTACACTTCCAAGAACGTTTCGCTTGGCTTCCTTGCTTTTCGCTTCTTCCTGGGCTCTCGAGTGTAGCTTAGTGATCTTTTCGAGGAGTTCCCTTATATGGTTGTTAATCGAGCGTTGCGGTAGACGCATTGCTTCTGTCAACTTCCCAATCGTCTCACCAAGAAGCGTTAAGGTATCATTACTCGATTTTGCTGCTTTCTCATTGCTATCTTGCAGCGCAGGTGGCGACGATTTTGCTCTCTCCGGCCTTTCTACACTGAGCGTCTTGATAGGACTCCGTCCCAGCTTTGGTGCACGCTTAAAGGGATCAGCCCCCGTTGTTATACGGCCTTTGGGGGTCTTGTACTCCTCAGTTAGGTCCACTAGTAGATCACTCGACCCACTTGCACCTGGTACCTTTCTGTTAGCCTCTTCCCGGCTTTCACTGCCACTGCCCATAATGGCTCCATAGATGTTACTGCTGTTGTTTGTTGTGTTTGTAATTCTCATTTTGTTTTCCATTCTTTTTTGTTTACCAGCGCATCGTGTGTAGGGGGGCGGGCCGAAATAAACAGGAACGGGTATACCCTTGGGGACAGTGCCCCTACCCCAGTTCCCTGAGGCCTGTTCTTCGCTTTACCGGTCCCGGAAAACACGGACGGACCGGAGCTCACCCGGGGCAACGCATACTACTAACCTCTGCGTCCAATACACACTCCCTGACTAGGGCCCGAAGGGGCTGGTCACTGATACACCCCGCAGCTAACACCTCGGCAGAGCAAGCTCACATCACTCCCTTCACTTCAACAACAGAGATGTTTCTTGAAGTGATGAGAGACTCCCAGTGCGCCACGGCATATACCGGTCAGTTAGCAGCCGCACCTAACATGGTGAACAGACGCTGACCAGGAAGCCGTCCACTATGGAAACCGCCGCGCCTGGATTTTTTTTTTTTTTTTTTTTTCTGTCACCGGAAGCCTCATCGGATGGGCTGTCATTTAGCCGTCTCCTCCGCTTCTGGCCGCTCATTGTCGGGGATTGCTTATTCGTTTAAACTTATTTCGCAACTAACCTGCTACTACAGGCCTTCCGGCTATCCGCAACCTGCCGACCCCCACGGTTGCTTAGAGCCCAGCTTTGTCGTTCAGCCAGGTGGAATGAACAACGGCCTTAGCCTATGTACGTACATATTTGTGTTCTGAACTTCCAGCAAAACACTGCTTATTAGTATACACCTACAAATGCAAGTACATACAACCGCACACACCGGCCACTCACTTTATTCCTGAAAATGCGTATGTCGTTCAAAGCTAAAATTCTATGCCTAGCGACTACAAGAACAAAATGCATTCGTAGGCGCAGCCGTAGTGGCCATCATTCTAGTTGCCACGGAGCTGAAAAGCCTAAAATAGTCGCGGCGGCGCCTAACAGTTTCAATAAAAACTCATCATCTATAAATTCATTGATGAATTCTAGCTCATATTTCTACGAGCAAAGTACTTTCATTCATAAAACGAGCCGCCCATATGCCAATTTTCTCGACCATTCGAAAATAGTCAATATTGGAATATTTCGCGGTGAATTATTTGCCAATATTTAGTAAATTTTGAATTTTTGTCAAGTGGAGTGTCCGGGGCTCTGTATATATGTATGTAAATATGTCTTTCTAAATGCTCGACAACCGCAGCTGCTGTGCGTAAAGGGCGCGCATGAGCATACAGTAACTTGCAGAAAACAACATATGTAAGTAGTTTATAAAAAAGTTCTGTGTCGGACATTTCAATACTGAGAAAAAATCGCGAAAAAACTATTTTATGTTCTCTAATATTAGGTTATTAGTTAATTAGTATATTACTTAACGTATGTAGTTCTTCAATTGATAAAAAGTGCACCAAATAATATACACATACATATCTGCAAGTTTAGAAACTTACTCTGAAATCAGAGTATTTTAAGGTTACTGTACATACAATGCTGTGCCTGAGAATGTGCGTTGTGCCTATAAATGCGCGCTGGATTTCTTGAGAAGTTTTACCGTAATATTTTTTTGCTGTGGCAAGTGCACATACATACACACAGCATATATATGCGCATATGCATATAAATTTGCATATGCCATCTTCCTGTGTGCCTGGTAATGAAATGTTTTCTATAGAGGTTTTTGATTCAGTTGAAGGGAATTCAACAAAGTTTTACAGAGCACCTTAGACAGACAGAGATAAGGGATGATTTGGAAAAAATACATAGTCATATTAAGAAGCTACTAACATTCTTTGCATCGAATCCAACAATTCTTGCAACAACTAACAAATTCTTATCGACTGCTGCTAAATTCACATAATTGTCCCCTACTGATACCTTTTGGTGCAAAATGTTTCTCCAAATTCCATACGTTCTTGTCATTGAGACTTCTCTATACATTAACGTTCTCTGCAGTTGCAGCCGCTGTTCCGCTACCACATTCTCTTTCGCCGCTAATGGTGTGATCTTTGCTGCTGTTCATCGTTTTAATAATTTCATGTTGTTCCAATAACTTTTTGTACGTTTTTGCCAAGGTGGATTTATTACGGTGATGGCAACCACCTAGCTGAATTTTTCGCCGTGGATATGAACAACGTCAAAATGACGTATTGTTTGTATTTGTGTGCTTACATTCGTGTGTTTGCAAATACCTCAACGTATTAATAGTTTATCTATTTTTTTACACAAATGACCTGTCTGGTTCAATTTAATATTTGGTGAATAGTTATTCAGCACTTCATTTAAAATTATAATTCAGGATTCTGTACGTTTGCTGAGCTATTGGTGTAAATGGAAAATTTATTCGTATATGACAATTTATTTAATTGTTGTCCTTTTATTTAATTGATTTAAAATTTATGGATAGTTTATTGTGGCTGTATCATTGCTAGACCGTGGGGAATCATAAAAAAGCACTAGTTCGACTCGCTGATTATCGAAAACACGTACAAACACTTAATAATGCAGGCCCACAAGAGTTGACAATAATTTTATCTGGTGGCGGTTTATATACTTCTACATTGAAGCTGGTTACTGGCTTCGAATTATCACCTCTTTCCATATGGGTAAGTCGCATTACCAAGGAAGGCGCCAATGAAGCTTAGGTGTGGTTACAAGAAAACTAAATCGCTGGTGAGAATAAGTATTTTCTATACAAGCATCTTCTTTGCTGTACGATTTTTCCTGTAATTTCAATTTGCCTCATGGCAATAAAGCAGCCGATATGGCCTGATCACTGTTACAAAAACTCATTTATGATTACGAATTAGAAAATTCGATAAGCGTACGTAAAAATATAGCAAACAAGCTGCTAAGTCTCATACCTCAATGGCTATATAATGACTTCAAGTTATGAAATTTACTATAAAAACGTTTTATATCATTTATTAAAAACATTCATACCAACAGTTGGCGAATTGTGCAGAGCTGTTGTATTTGTTTGTCAAACATAATCCCTTAATTGAAGCTGCCGAATTACCACATACACTGTTGGAAAGTAGAAGGTAATATTATAAACCAGGAAATTGTGTCTGTTAGTGAATACACGGACGTTGCACGGATTGAAATTGAATGCTAATTCAGATATCGAGTTTAAGCAGATGGTGCATAATAATAATTCGAATAATAGGCATAAATAATAATCTGTTTTTTATATCATAGGTGCTTACAGATTTAAAGGACGTTATACAGACCTACATATATCGAAACCGCACAGCGCACAGCAGAGGATAAAATCCAAATGAATTAAATAAAATTAAAATAAATTTAAATGAAATGAAATAGTTTCTTTTTCAATCAATTTTGCCAAGTTTAAGAACTTATGTTCTAAATACAGATTAAAAAAATCAAGTTTTTCTTATATCTATACTTTTATATACAATATAAAAACAAAATTTAAAATTATCATTCATCATCGATATAAACTGTTTCAGCAGAGATCTCAAAGAGTCAAACTAATTTTTTTTCTTTTATACACATTTAGGTAAGGTTAGGTTATGGTGGTAGTCGTTCTGCACGACCAACTCACTTAGACCTTACAGGTCCGTTGTGATACCACTGTGCTGCAGGGGAACCCCATTATCCTTCGCGGAACCATTTTGGGGCTCTTATGAAACGTAGAACTGACAGACAGCTCTGTAAGAGAATAAAAAAGTATTTACCTAGACAACCTGATCTGATTTTAGCTAGGGCTGGAAAAATGCAAAGGAAGTGCTCAACTGTTTCTTCCTCTTCCTCATCTCTACAGATTCTGCAATATTCTTGGGAGAAAGCTCCTAGTCTTGAGGAATGCCTGCCAAATAGCCAATGACTGGTTAAACAAGCCACGACCTTCGAGATACTATCTCTTGAAAGACTAAGCAATTTTTTTGTCCTTTTCTTGTTTATTTGCGGCCATAGTAGCCTAGCTGTTACACATGTATTTTCATCTCTCCATGACTTATTGACCTCTTGGATAACGTTTTTTCTTAATATTAGCAATATTAGCAATTTTTTTGTCCTTTTCTTGTTTATTTGCGGCCATAGTAGCCTAGCTGTTACACATGTATTTTCATCTCTCCATGACTTATTGACCTCTTGGATAACGTTTTTTCTTAATATTAGTTTATTTGTGGCCATGGGTATTCCAATGGTATTTTTATCGCTGAGCAGTTGAGGAGCAGTACCTTTTCTGGCTAGCTCATCAGCTTTACAGTTTCCCTCAATATCTCTGTGCCCCGAAACCAAAATGAGGATGACCTTGAATACGACACTAATATCAATTAGGGCTGCCCGGCATTCCTGTGCATTTAATTCTCCCCTTCTCCATGGCCTTGCTGTCTGCCACTCTTTTCTTGATAGTATACTCGTCCTGAAGAGCTTTACGAAGGTGAGTCTAGGAGTAGAGTAGTATATTTCTTGTTTGTGACTATTCAGAGAGTGCAAACTAGCAGCGTGGCCAAACCACTGGTCTTACCATAACGCCATACTTTTGAGTCTGAGCGCCGAAGCGGCGGCCACGTGTTTTCCTACCAGCTTTAGGGCAGGTAAATTGATTAGCACTTCCAGAGCTTTGTTTGGGATAGTCCTTAAAGCGCCAGAGATACATAAAAAAGCTGTTCTTTGGACCGTACTCATGATTTTAGCGTAACTCGCCTTTTGAGCAGATGTCCACCATACAAGTATTCCAAATATATGGATAATATATATAATTGGCCTAACTACAGAGGTATAGAGCCAATGTGTAACACGAGGTGTTAGTCCCCATTTAATACCGACCGCTTTTTTTCCAAGGGTCATATATAATGCAACGTTTGCCTTCTTTACTCTTTCCTCAATATTAGGTTCCCACGTGAGTTTCTTGTCTAATATGAATCCTAGGTACTTGACATTATCTTTCAATTGAGTCTCCACACCCTTAAAAACCAGCGGAGAGATTATAGGAAGCCCATGTTTCTTTGTAAAGAGGATTATTTCAGTTTTTGCGGGGTTTATACCGAGTCCCATGCTCTCAGTCCAACTTCTAAGTGTGGTCATATTAGAGCGCATAATATCCACAAGGGTGTTAGGATATTTGCCTTTGACGGCAATTGCTAAGTCATCTGCGTAAGCAGAGACGTGGCAGTCCCCTCTGTCCAGGGTCAGCAATAGTGAGTTTACTGGCAAAGTCCAAAGAAGAGGGGAGAGGACTCCGCCTTGCGGTATGCCTCTGCAGATCTGTCTGCTTAGAGTAGTACTGCCTAATTTAGCCGTTACCTTTGACGAGTATAGCTTCTATCAGGGCAACAACGTGAGGTTCAACTCCAAAAACTTCTAATAGCGTTTGCATTAGGCACAGCGCCCCATACATATTCATCCATTATTCTCTCCAAGATCTTGAGCAGACTAATGGGTCTGACGTCTTTGGGTTTACTGTGTGAGGATCTACCAGCCTTGGGTATGAAGGAGACTTTTGTCCCCCTCCAGCCTAGCGGAATGTGACCCATGTTAAGACAACTTCTAATGATATTTTTGATAAACGGTAAGATGATGTCCCGTGATTGCTGCAGTTCAGTAGGGTAGATACCGTCTAGTCCTGGTGATTTATAAGGTCCATTCGATCTTTGCGTTTGTAGCTAAGATACTTCCTAGGTCAGATTGCCTTTTATTATTGGCGGAATCGTTTTGTTCCACCGGCTTGTTTTCTGGGAAGTGTGTATCTAGGAGAAGACCTAAAGATTTCTCACTTGACGTAGTCCATGTATTCCATGACCTTATAGATAGGCTAGGTTGCATGGCGTCTTTGAGAGAATTTTTCTTAATCTGGCCGTTTCTGAAGTTTCTTCAATTCCTTTGCAATAATTTTGCCAAGATTCACGCTGGGCAGTTTTGACTGTTTTTTTATAATTTTTCAATTCAGCCTTATAGATTAGTGTCAATTTCAATTTCGATATACCGATGGACTGTGGAAGCAAAAAAATCTTTATATTATTTTTTGCAAGGATGCAGCTCTGAATCTTACCTGTGTGTTGTCCGGAAATCAGTTTAAAGCCCTTCACTCCGAGACCGCAGATTTTATTGCCGTATATCCATGGCTCTTGGAGGAGGGCTATGTCATGTCCACCGGCAGCCAAGCGGACGGAGTAGTGCGCGGATGCAATTTTAGAGGGATGGAGATTAATTTGGATCAGCTTCATGCGAATCTGTCCGTTTTATCTCTACCATCGTGACCTCGAAGTCCTCCTCCGAGATCTCCCCACCTTCAGTGTCAGCGAGGAGATCCTCTTCGTTAAAAAGCGTCCCCACACCGGTCAGCCTCTCCGAGTCGGTTGAGCATTGGCTGCTGGGCAACCCTTCTGCAGTATCGCTGCGCAAGGTGGTCTTGTCACTTTCCTCACCTGAGTCCAAAGCTGGCTCGTCGCTGCGATAGATTCGAATGGTTGCGTCAACAAGCCCGAGCCTCACGACGTTGTTTTTGTGCGCCAGTGGGGCGAGCGATTCTCCATTAAGGATGAGCATCACCTGTCGCCTTCTACTGTCTCTTCTATTCTACCCACCTTCCAATTATGGGTTGGCAGGTCTTTATTGCAGGATTTGAACATCTCCTCAATTTTATTTGGATATGCCGGAATCCAAACTCGAGCTGGAGGTTTGTTAGGAATTTCATCCTTGCTGACCGCTTTGAGTTTAGGTCCCGGCCAAATCTCTCTTACCTTACTTACGGCCAACCGGTAGAGCGTGGCTGACCTATTATCTTCGCATGCGATGAATTTAGCTCTACCCGATACCAGCGTGCGTTATGACAAAGGGGAGGAGGTCCGGAGGTGTTCCTCTAGGACTTGGAGATACACTTCGGCGATAGCCTCCTCAATCCACCTCCATTTTTCCTTAGGAATAACTACTTCCTCAACTCCCTTGTCAGTGATGGCCAGTATCTCACCGCCGCCTTTAACAACCTCACTAAAGGTTGGATATTTGTGGTCACCTACCTTTTGTCTTTTGGCGACCCTTTCTATTGCCTGCTCTGCAGACCGTTGTCTTTTAGGAGTAGCACCCGCCGGTTTTCCCAAGTCGGATATTACTCCCTTTGCCCACTCTAGCGATTTAGCCTGGTCTTAGGTTAGCTGTTCTGTTGCTACCTCTCCTAGTCTAAATAAGACCCTACTGGCCGCCTTCTTCGCGTAATAGTTTTGCTTGGAGGGACAGATATGTTTAGCCGGTCCCCCGTCCTACGCCAGTAAACTGACTGGAGGTACTAGGCTTTTCTATGGCAACCTGCCGGTTGAGCCTAAAAGCAGGTGCCGACCCCCGCCCTTTATAAGACGTTGAGGTAAGATGGGGATTGCCCGTCTTATGCAGAATTGACCCTGCAGCTCCTGCTATCGACCGACTTGAGGCCGGTTTACGCAAGCCTCCTCGCCCCCCGCTGCCTCCTGCAGTACTGGGACCAGCCTTTTCGCTTAGGCCCTCTCCAGCTCTTAATAGCGGCGGCCTGACCACTACCTTGCTCTCAACTGTGGCAGTGGTCGGAGTCACCTTTTTTGGTTTTTCTGGTTCAAATTAATTTTTGGTCCCACGAGTGTCGGACAAGAGAAGTCCGCCGGTGCAAAGGTCCGTGTGCATAGGTAAGGCTAGATAGAACCGGAGGTCGCCAGGTATCCGGAGCACTCCGTTCGCAACTGGGCTATTTTTGGTCTGGGTACCCAGCCAGGCTGAACCTCGGCACGAGTCTTAACACACCTTGTTCCGACCCAGAGCAGAGCTTGGTCATCGTTCAAAAAACAGAACGAACCAAGGGAGTAGAGTGCATGCGCTCCATTGATAAGGTCTGATTAGTGATTCGACTAGGCCTCCGCACCACGGCAAGGTGTCTGCCTTCGCGGAAGTTTATACATACTTAATAAAGTATAATTACAATATATAAAATGAATTCACAAGCATGTATGAAATTTGTTATCCAGAATTTTTAAGTGTACAGTTTTAGATGTAAATTATGCCGACCTATTTGTATGTATTCTATGTAAATTTTCTACAAAAAATATGAAGCAAACATTTGTTTACAATATGGTATGCGCATCTTAGTATTTACATGAAGTCATCATAGTCACTAGTAGCATAGTCGTATTTCTGATAGCCACTAATATCCTATGAGAACAGACAATTACACAAGTAAAAATTGCAAATTAAAAATGTGATACAAATACGATTGAGCTCAATATTACCTATGTACATTACTTTCTGTACGCAGTAAGACTTTAGTTTTGCTCTTGTTTCGAAGTTTTTCAGGCTTTTCGTGTCCAAACTGCATTCTCTACATTCATTTTCACCTTATTAATTCCTGTGGCAGATACTGAAATATGCATTAATAATTAAAAACTTAATACAGATAATTTTTTTATGTCTACAAGAACTTACAATTTACACTGTGCGAAATGTGGCGACTTTTTATTTTGTGACAATTTCCAACGTAGCTTTTCAGCTAACTTTTCTTTAGGTGGTAAATTAGCTAAACGTTTCCCCTCTTTTTCTTCTGTTAATCGCTATAAGTATGGAAAACAATCGTTGCTTAGTTTTGGCGAGCGTTTCTAACGTTTATTGTAATTGTATGGAATCCTCCTTGCCGCCGTTGTGCTTAGGAAGAAATATTATTTAAAGGCAAGTACTCATACCGGTAAGTATTCTCTTTGCTTACCTGCATTCACATCACCACCTCGCAAATGCTGGCATCTTCAAAACAACTCGCTCAGGCCCACAAATTAATAAATCCAAGAAAGTACTAAGAAACATAATTTCACAACCAAACCGAACTGAAAACAAATAGCTGATTTTGACGTGATGCCTACACCAAAGGCAACAACAAATACATGTATGTTTTACTTATATGTGCTTGCCATCACCTGTAATAAATTCGCCTTGGTTCTTGCATTTAACAGAAGCATTTTCAATTCGCTCCGCATTCTTACGCCTTCGACGATGTATCGGATAACTGACGTTTCACCTTATTATACATATATATTTACATGCAATAATTAGGGATCAAATATATAAATGATCGAATTCCTGCCTAACAAATGCTAAAACAATTCTCCTTTGCATATGCATGTACATATTTGCGTATAGATACTTGATGCCCCAACCTACTACTGTGGGCAAAAAGTAAGGTGAATTTATTTGTCAAACTTTGCGGGATTAAAATTTCGCTCTAGTTATTTGTTTCATGAGTTAACAGCACTGTTAATAACATCTGGGCCAACTTTCATGTGAATGTCATTATCAGTAATATATTTACGCTTGTGTTTACCAAACGACCAAGAGTGTATTTTTCGATTTTTACAATGCCTGATTTGATTGAGCAGAGAAGTGCCATCAAATTTTGTTTGCGGAATGAAATTTCGGCTGCGGAAACGTTTAGCATGTTGCAGAAGACATTTGGCGACTCAACCATGTCGCAAAAAAATGTTTATAAGTAGTACAAAGACTCCAAAGAAGGTCGAGAACGTGTTGATGTCTTGGAGCGCTCCGGACGACCATCGACGTAAACAGATGACCAACACGTCAATAAAGTGAAGGAGTTAGTGTTCAAAAATCGTCGGTTGACTGTTAAAGACCTTACTGATATGATCGGAATATCAGAAGGATCTGTGAAAACCATTTTGAAAGAATTTTGGGCCTACGAAAAGTCAAATCTTGTTTGGGACCGAAAACTCTCAATTTCTTGGAAAAAAGTCGTCGCGTTGATGTGTGTGAAACAATGTTTTGAGACTATTAGGACAAGCTCAAATGCGTCATTACGGGAGACGAAACTTGGATTTATGCTTACGACCCTGAAACAACTGACCAATCAAGCGAATATCGTTCTAAACGCGAGGCCAGACCGAAAAGAGCACGTCAAAGTCGTTCAAAAATAAAAGTCATGATTACAGTTTTTTTCGATTTTCGTGGTGTGGTGCACTATGAATTCCTTCCGCCTGGCCAAACTGTTAATAAGGAATATTATTTAAGCGTTATGCGTCGTTTACGTGAAGCAATTCGTCTAAAAAGACCAGAATTATGGGCCAACAGCTCTTGGTTTTTGCATCACGATAATGCACCGTCTCACACTGCACTCGTTCTTCGTGACCATTTCGCCAAAAATTGCACGCATATCGTCGCGCAACCACCGTATTCGTCTGATTTGGCTCCGCGTGACTTCTGGCTATTCCCAAAACTGAAGAGACCACTCCGGGGAACGCGTTTCGAGTGGATTGAGGAGATAAAAGCTGAATCGAAGTAGGAGCTGATGGCTATACGGGAAATGGACTATTTGGCATGTTTCGGGGATTGGAAAAATCGTTGGCATAAGTGTTTCATCGAGAGGGGATTATTTTGAAGGGGATGAAATTGATTTACAAGAATAAATAAAGATTTTTCATTGTACAACCAAATTCACCTTACTTTTTGCTCACAGTTATTATTAATATACACATAAACATACATGTACATACAACCCCACACAGGCTACTCACTTTATTCCTCTAAATGCGTATGTCGTCCAAGGCTAAAATTCTATACCTAGCGACTACGAGAACAAAATCCATTAATATGCGCAGCCTTTGCGGCCATGATTCTAGTTGCCATGGCGCTGAACAGTCTAAATGACGGCGTTGAATAGTTTCAACTATTGTACAGCACTACAAAAAAAAATTCATTGGTAAGTTCGAGCTCATATTTCCAGGAGGAAAATACTTTCATTCATAAAACGAGCCACTCATATGCCAATTTTTCTCAATGATGACAAAAATTTACATCTAAGATTGAAGATATCAAATCAAAATAGTCAATACTGGAATATTTCTTACAGAAATATTTGCCAATATTTGGTGAATCTAAGTCGAGTGGCCGCGGCTCCGTATATAAGTTAGGTTTCCTTGCGCGGAAAACCTCAATGAAAATAAAAACACAGTGATTTACTTGGTGCGGTGCGTCCGCTTTTATTAGCTGTCCGAATTAAACTCAAACTCTTTACAATAATTACTTAACTCTACAGCTACGAATAACTTAATTCTACAGGAAGGCGTTGCTCAAGCCAGACGCTACGTAAGTATTATTTATTTGCCCAAGTTTGAATTAGTAAGAATTTTTAAAAGTGATTGCAAAAAGAATTGACCACGATATTGTGAAACAGTAAACGCTTCCGCTTGAGGGTTTGCGCTACTGCTGAGTGAGTTAATTGGGAAAAGGTGATTGTACGATTGTACGGTAAGCAAAATGTTTGTGTGTTAACTCTTCCCCCTTAAAAACGATTGTCCTCAATCGTTAAAAGTACGGAAGGTCGTTAATTTTGACCTGTGAGTTTCGACTTAATGGAGGCTTTACCGGGGGTCGCGGTTGTTCTGGACTCGGAATAGTTGTTTGAAAAAAAAACTTCCCCCTTTTTTTTAAAGGAAAACCTCAGAAAAATTAGGCAAATTGTTATGATAGCAAATAAGGAAATATTTATGTATTTATTAAATGTAGAGTCCGACTTAAGCAATTTAATTTTCTCCGTGTTATTAACGTGTAATTGACTTAGCATCTCCAATGAAAGTATTTTCACGAATTCTTTTTCTATAGGCGTTGGTTGGACTATCGGTGGGGCAACCTCCATAGGGGGTGCTTCCCAATTTCTGTACAATTGGTTATTTATCGTTACAGTTGAATTCGAACATTTTAGTAAGAATGTGCCATTAAGCGTGTTATTATTGACCGTGCCGTTAAAGTCGTTTAAAAGTATTATGCCAGTTGAAATTTTGTCTATTGTTGAAATATGGTACCCATCAGAAATTGAACATGATGAGCTTAAACCTTTAAAGCGCGGGGATGCAAAGTTCATTGGAAATGTCAGTCAATTGACTTTTCTTACATAATTTAATTTGATTACAATTCTCAAGTAATCCAAATATTTTTTCCTCGTTTCTTAAAATTTCATCGTATTTCAATTTAATTATTTTATTTCCTTTCTTTACGGGTTTCAAAATAATATTAACATAATTCTCCTTGCTTGTGAGCGGGATTTTAACAACATACAGTAGAGCAGTGCCGTTATATAAAATATCAATATCGGCAAAGCTAAGGGCTTCTTCTGTTGAAGTAAATACAATGTTTTCTTCTCCAAGCTTGCTAAGAGTTACATCGATTTCTTTTTTATCTAGTAGGCTTGAATTTATTACATTGTTTTTTGCCCATTGTATTGCGTCTTTCAGTTCATCTTTAACTAATCTAATTTTTGTTTGTAAAAGTAATGCAATTTCATCTATAATGCTGCAAACACAGTGCACGCTGAGACGAAGACGAAGATGAAGACGAAGCTGAAGACGAAAAACAGTGCAGAACAAATCGTATGAATTCGCTCGCTCGTACGCATAGTGCGCGCTGTGACGAAGACGAAGATGAAGACGAAACGCAAGCAATCAGCTTCAAACGCTGCTGTACTGAATTTGAAGACGAATCGCTTGCTAGTTACCGTTGTTTTTGTTTGTTTGTTCTCTCTATGCTTTGGCATGTGTTCAAATTTAGTTGTAATTTGTGATTTGACGGACGCACATGTTTTGTGAAAATGTCTGCAATTAACGAGGAATTAATTGCAGCAATATTTAAAAAACCCTGTTTATGGGACCAGCAAAACAAACTCTACCACAATAGACAAATAGTTGACCGAAATTGGAACGAAATTTCAAACGAATTGAATGTTGATGGTAAGTAATTTAATTAATTTTAATCAAAATGAAATATTAATAGAATGGAAAATTTAAATACTATCAGTATTTCTATGGCTGCAAACATAATTGTCATTCTGGTATATTCCACAAATTTCTTTTCATCGTGGCGCAGCTCATCATACAAATGATGAAACTCACCAAATGCTTCTCTTCCCAAATTTATAGGGTGTACTTTTTTATTTACTTTTATACGTTTTAATTTAAAATATAATCTTTGCTCAATCAGCAGGTCATCATCTGATGAGGAATCCATTGCGACTAACATACAGTGATGGTAAATGATTTTTGGAAAAATCCCTACACAGCCCAAAAAAATTCCCTCCTTTTCCCTACGCTTACAAAAAATTTTCCCTAAAAAATTCCCTACATTTTTTTCTCCTGTGTTTATAATGAGACACATGCAACGTCAAAATTGAATTATTTGCTTAAGTTTTGGACTTGGCACTTTATAAAAAAAAAAATTGTATTCCAAATATACACCTAGATAAACACATATATAAAGAAAAAAGACTAAAAATTAGATTTTTTCATTACATTCAGTTCTGCTTAAAACAAGACAGGGTTTTTATTTTTTCAGAATCCGGCACGATTTCTTTTAAGAGTGGGATTTAATGGTACACCACTTGCAGCGCGACATTATGCTCCGCTTTTTCTTGAAAAAACTGTTTATTTTAGGTGTTTTTTTTATTGCGTTCATATTTTTTTGGTGCATTTTTGTTTCGGAAATCAGACCTCTCGCAGTTCAAAACTGTGTCGGTCGTAGCGCATTTGCATTTGAATGGATCGTTAGCCACAGATTCCAACCAGTCACTAAAATTGTCGTCGTCAAGCCACTTGTTATTGAACTTTTGTTTCCGATACTTGCATTGTTTTTCCTGGTGTTCCTCCGAAGGGTCAGTCGAAAGGAGGAGCTCATTTCTGTAAAATATATGCATTTTAAATATAAAAAAAGTTAAAACTAAAATAATTGCAAACTTACTACAGAAGTGAAAACCACCAGAAAATGCGCGGACAACTAAAAATTTTCGCACGAAGAAAAAACCGCGTTTGCGTTAACGAGAAAAAAATGGCAATGTTGGCGTATTAACGCTTTTAAAAGTATGCTGCCATAAGGGGAAAAAGTCTGGCATGAAATCTTACTGCGGATTTTTATTTTAAATGAACTTTTTTTAGTTTTTCCCGCTATTTTAAAATTATTTGAGCCCTTTCGAAAATTCCCTACAATTACAGAATTTAAAAAAATCTGTCCTTCTTTTCCCTACACCTACATTTTTCGACAAAAATCCCTACATGTAGGGAATTTTCCCTACATTTACCATGACTGCTAACTTAACAAAAGCGCAACCAATTCGTCTTTCACTGTGCAACCTATTCGCTTACTCGCAACGCAAGCAATTTCTCTTCAGCTTCGTCTTCATCTTCGTCTCAGCGTGCACTGTGTTTGCAGTCTAAGTCTATTATCTTTTCTAATAGCGTTACTTAACATATTCGTTATTGTTGTCAAATTGTTTATTCTGTCGCTAAATGCTTGATTTATCAAAACTTGCTTATTGTTATTTATGTTATTTTTATCTATAATGTCTTTGACCATTTCGAAATCATCATGGTCCGGTGTCCCAGCAATATACTTCCAGGCCGTACCAAGCATATTAATGGATATTTTATTCCGGAATTTATGGATTGGTTCTATTGCGTTGAGGATATTGGTAATTTAGGATAATTCAAGGTTTAACAGTGGGTAAAGGGAATTGCTTTTTGGGATGTTTTCCTCCATGAGGAGAAATGATGCGTATTGGTCAAGTCTTGTAACACGAATTATTTTAAATGTCCCGTTTTGTATTTTTGCTTGTCCATTGTTAATTGTGACCAGGTGCGATAGAGTATAGTTTGTTATATGCAGTTCGTTTGCCAAAATACTGGTGATGAAGACTGATCTATAAAAAATTAATGGATATTTAGCTTCTGATATTGCTCTTGTGAACAATGTTTCCTGTTTCTGTGAGGACAGTTGTTGACTTCTCCTCTTTCACAATTTCTTTTTTAAATTTCGGGGTAAGCTTCGTTCCTAAACGTTTATTTATTCTAACATATCGCACCCTAAATACAAAAGGGTCACAACTCAAAATGTACTTCTGCTCAAATATGAACGAGACGTTATCAATAAAACGGTCCGCGGAGGACATATGGCAAAAATAAATTTTTTGTTTTTTGTTAGGACTGTTATAAGCTTACATGGCAAATTTCAGCTTGATATGTCACATAGTTTGTTTTCTGTGCTACTGTAAACAAGTCAAGCTCGAGTGTGGAAACTTTTGAGTTGTGACCCTTTTGTATTTAGGGTGCGATATGTTATATGATATCTCCCTTGTTATATTTTCGAGATGGTTGGCGATTTTTATTGTGGTTATCTACGTCATTATTTTGTTTGTCTATGAGTCTCTGTACGTTAGCCTGTCGTACTTTCTCGAGTGTTTTCGGATCAGTATTAATTTTTCGTCCGAAAAATAAGTCTAAAGGCTTCTTTCTTGTTGTGCTATGAATTGTAAAGTTGTATTCATATAACGCTCTTTCTAAGAGTTCAGAAAATATTTTATAACTGCCTTCAGCTTTGAGACAGCGCATGATCTCTGTAAGAGTGGAATGGAACCGTTCCACCTGGTTATTCACAGAGCTCGTATATGGCGGCGATGTGAATATTTTTATACCTAATTGATCTTTTAGCATGAAATTGATTGCTGCGGAATTAAAGGATTTTTCGAATATTATAATTTCCGGTACTCCGAATAGGAAGAGGATTTCTCGAAGGGGTTCCTTAATGTCTTCTATGGCTCTAGAGTTTATAATTCGTCCTTGGGCGTATTTCGAGAACTTATCGATGGCCGTTAATACCAGTTTGTTTTCAGTTCTATAGATATCTATGTGAAATATTTGACCCGGAAAGGTAGGTATGGGGGTTTTTCTCAGTTCTGGTCTTATTGGTTGCCGGTCGTACTTGTTAAGTTTGCAGATTGAGCATAGTTTTACGATTCTATTAATTTTATTATTCATGCTGGGAAAATAATATTTTTCCAGAATTTGGACTTTGTTTTCCTTGGCGTTGCGATGTGCTCTTGTGTGTGTTTCTATAATAATTCCCTCCTGCTGCTTTTCATTTTTAATATCTTCTACTAATAATTGTGTAAACCTAACTTTATACTTTGCGAAATTATCTGGGAAAATCTCTTGAATCTTTCCCATCAGGGACTCTGGAGCTTTGATGCCGTTTACCACCGACGGATTTAAATATTTTTTTAGAAGTTAAACGAGTTTCTTGGAGGTGAACTCATTTTCTGTAATAGTATGCCGGTGAATTGTAGGGAAAACGATTTGGAATTCATATGCCGATGTTGAATCTATGTTTAGAATTATTTGGTTCTTGAAGACGTGCAATGGGGGTTCGACGCTGCAGATAAGGTTTTGTCCTGAACTGCTGTCACTTTTAGTCATTTCTGACATAGTATGGACTCCCGATTCTAATGGAATTCTTAACAGGGCGTCGGCCACAACATTACTTTTTCCTGGCTTGTAATGAAGCTCATAGTTATATTCCTCGAGTATAGCCTTCCAGCGCTTCATTTTGCTGTTATTGTTCTTATGGCTGAGCGCATAAGTAAGCGGTTGATGGTCTGTATAGATCTTTACTTTGGCGGAGCCATACAAGTAATTTCAAAGAGAGTTTAGGGCCCAGATGATGGCGAGCATCTCCTTCTCATTTGCCGGGTAATGCTCCTCCGCTTTACTCAATGTCCGAGAAATAAAAGGTATGGGCTTATCCTTTTGGGAAAAGACAGCTCTAAGCGCGAAATCCGACGCGTCCGTCGTGAGTTCGAATTCTTTGTCGTAGTCAGGGTAGGATAATAAAATGTCTTTTGAGACTAGGGAGTTTTTTATTTTGTTAAAAGCCTCGTTTGCTGCGCTATCGAGGTTTATCGCAATTTTAGAGGATTGACGTTTTGACACATGGTCTTCTTCGCCTCTTAGCATTGTTGCTAAAGGTTTGGCCAATTTAGCGTAGTCTCTTATGAACCGACGATAGTAGCCGGAGAGGCCAAGGAACGATCTTAAATTTTTCAAAGTTTTTGGTACAAGAAAATTAACTATCGCCTCGACTTTCTTTGGATTAGTTTTTATGCCGGTTTGTGATATTACAAACCCCAAAAATTCCACTTCTTGTTTGAAGAAATGGCACTTGTCGAGTTGTACCTTCATATTGGCGTTTTACAATGTTTTGAAAATACTTTCGATGTGACGTACATGCTCTTCTTCTGACTTACTGTAAATGATGATATCGTCTATATAGACGTGAAGGATGTCGTCTAACGCACGCTGGAGTACCGCGGGTGCGTTCTTCAAGCCAAATGGCAGACGGGTAATTCGTATTTTCCATTGTTTATGGAAAATGCGGTTTTCTCTACGTCCGATGCTCTAAGTGGAATTTGATGGAATCCACTTTTGAGATCGAGCACTGAGAATACCTTGCTATTGCCTAGCTGAGACAGGACGTCTGCTATCTCTGGGAGAGGATATCTGTCTGGTATTGTCAGTGAATTTAACTTTCTATAGTCGATCACCATTCTATACTGCTTATTCCCCTGTTTGGTTTCTTATTCACAATCCAAATTGGGGAATTGTACGGCGATCGTGATGGTATTATTCCATCACTTAGAAGTTTACTGATTTGTTTTTCTACCTCACTTTTAAGCGAAGCTGAATATGGGTAAAATTTACTGTAAACAGGAGTGCCCGTAGTAGTTCGTATTTCTCCAGTGACTTTTGTCGTGTATGTTAGTTTTTCGTCGAGTTCCGAAAAGAGATTCGGAAATTTCTTTACTAAAGTGTCTACAGTTTCCATTTGGTAATCAGTCAAATGCTCGTCTTGTAGTCCGATAGAGTTTATATTTTGGCTACTAAGTTGCTTAAGTTGAATTTTAATTTTATCGCGGATAACCATGAGGTTTTTGTCAGTAAAAATGACTGCATTCAGGTCTCTCAAGCTGTCGTTTCCCAGTATTGCATGGAAAGATTTTAGGGTAGGCATGACGTAAAATTTGAGCTTGTCGTCTAAATTGAATAAGTTAACATAAGTATGCGCTTTAATTTTTATGTCTCCTGCAACTGATTTTGCAGGGAATGGGGTGTCGTTAGGTATCTCTTTTTTTACTAGCCTCGGTTGGACATAGTTTTAACTGGAGCCTGTGTCCACCAAAAATTTTAACACTTCTCCGCTCTTCGTTCTACATTCGAAGTATGGTAGCGAAGAGCTGGTTATCCTAAAAAATGTACGTCGTTTAATACCAATTCTTCGTCCCTGTTTTCTGATTCTATGGAATCGACGTGTTCTGTCAATGTCTGGTCGTAATCGTCATTTCCTTCGTAAGTGTCTTCGCTGCCTGCGTTAGTGTGAAATACGCGTTGGGTTTTGTTAGGCTGGATATTCCTTTGAGAGGATGGTTGGGGTGGTCTTTTTCCCAGGAATCGATTTGCCTGAGGCCTGTTCGCGTAATTTATCTGTTGGGAGCGGATGCTTCGTTCGATATCCATCGGCTCTGGCGGTGGTAGTGGTTTGGGTGCTATGGGTCTAGGTGGGGGTTGTCTTGGCTGGTTGCTATTTGTTGGTACTTGCTCGTAATTAAAAAATCTTGGGTTATTTTGGAATCTAGGTACGTGAGCTAATTGGGGGTAAAACGTCTGTCTTTGTCTTTGATTATTGGTGCCTCTCTGTGGCAAAGGTGGTGGTGAATAGTAAGACTGCTTCCTTAGTGGTAAGTCGTTTTGATTTTGAGCATAATGAGTTCCCTCGGTAAGTAAGCTTAAGGCTTCTTTTCCTGTGTCCAGACTACCTAATTTGTTGAGGATAACGGATAAATGAGAGTACACTGCCTGATAGAATTGTTGTACTGTAGAGTTGCCTTGAACGAGTCCTGTCATCTGATATTCCAATGTTGACATATCTCTCTTATCTGCGTAATGCAGTGTAAGGCATTTGGCGATCGCTGTCCAGTCCAAAGGCGTATTGTAGGACTCTAGCGCGATATCAGCGTTTCCTATGATTTTGTTCCTAATTATGTTTAGGATTCCATAGTACTTTGCTGTTCCGCGTAAGGACTCAGAAATTCTGAGTATTCTTTCCACGCTCTTCCTCCAGGAGTTAAACTCCCCTGGTCTGCCTGAAAATTCCCTTAAGCATTTAACAACGTCGGGATTTCTGTCGTGGTCGCCTAGGCTATCTAGATGTTGTGTTTCTATTGTTTGGTCTACCATGTTAACAAAATTCGCGTTGGGATTGAGTGCGGCCTGCACAATTGTTGGTGCTTGACTGCTAAGGACTTCTAAGGTTATCTGTGAAACTAGTTCTCTTCGATCCGAAAGATTTATTTGCCTTTGGGTTGGAGGATTGTTGGAGTCGGATGGGTCCTGAGGATTTGGATTGGCTGTGTTATTTGTGCTTAGCCTAGCTGGTCGTACCAGATTGCTTGGGTTTGACATTTTTCGAGTAATAAATTCCCCTGAAGCTTTATTTCAGTTTTAGTTTGAACAAGGTGAGGTGAGGGTCGAGTCAAATCTCATCTAATCTTACGTTGGAGAGGGGGCGGCCTCGGCAAATATCACGCAATTTTTTTCTGATTGAAACAAAAAAAAATTATACTATTTTGGTCCAGTATCCAGATTGTACATGCTTAAGATTTAATCTTAAGCGTAAACGTAGTATGATTAAGATCATTCACTAATTCGTTCGAAAGAAAATAATTTCATCCATACTTCGACGTTATACATTACTGCTGTCAAACCACTATATTTGTTTTATACCAAATAGCTCAATTTAATCTGAATCTACGGTACAGTGTAGCCCGTCGTTTGCTTTCGCGCCACTACCAGCTGAACGCGCGACTCGATGAACAAGAGCGTACGAGCTGAGTGGCAGCGACACACGGACAGGTTCCAACCTTCTTTGTTAGAGAGAGCCAATATTTACTCCAGGTACATTGCAGTTGATTCATATCAAATTTTTATGCCTGCCTATTTTTGTTTTTTTTTTAGTTTTTTAACGAGCGCGAATGTCAAAAAAATTTTATTAAGAGTTACAAAGAGAAATTGTTTTTAATTTTTTTTTAGGTTGTGAAATGCTATGATCAGAACTGCTGCAGCCCACGTCGGAGTGATCTGCTTATGATTCTTCACGACCGTTTTCTGCCACCTCCATACCCTATCACTTAGGTTGATTGACGTTTGATAATTCCGGACTTTAAAGAACATGACGGAAAGTCATTTGCTCTATTTCTAATACGCCTACCGATTCAACCGCTGAATGCCTTTATCAGCACGCCTTATGGTCTCTATTGCCCAAGTATACGTGATGATTTAGAGAAAATATGCTGCAGTACATGCGGTATTTACTTCGCATCTATCACAAGAGCTGCAGAGCACAGGCGAGCAGCTCACATTGCACCAGCTAAGCAAGCGCGTATGTACCGCAAAGTGCGACCCTCACGGATTGTCGCAAGACGAGCTAATGAGTTACTGTGCGCAAGCGTCAACGGCTTAGAGTGGCTAGATCAGAACGAAGTTGAAGGAGCAGATGATTTTACTGAAAATCATATGGACATGTTGGTCCCAATAGTCTCTCTTGAAACCGCGCATGATTCTCCATGGACTGAATTAGAGTAGATATTCTTTTTTTAATCGCAGTCGTTACGATTTAAGTCTTCTACTCGTATTGTAAAATTTTTATTACACTTATAACTCTCAGCAATATTGATTACTAGTCTTAACTAGTCGTAAATAAAAGCACGAAGCATTTTTTTTTTCTTTTTACAATAACAATCTAACGCGATTACATAAGAAACCCACATTTTGAAAAATCGCACGTGAGATTGGGGGTTGGGTTTGAATAAAATCTCACGACATCTCATCAGGGGGGGAGGGAGGTACTGATATTGAGTTTGATTGTTGGAGTAATTTTTAGCTTTTTTCACGCACGCACTGAACACACTAGTACCGTTTTCTTTATTAAAAGTGTTTGTTCGCGGGCAAGGCGGCTTGCGTTCAAACGCGTGCTTTTTGTTTTTTACTTTTTTTATCGAAAGAAAAGAAAAAAAAATACTCGGGGACCTCTTTCCTCGCACTCGCGGTTCTTCTAACTTCAAGTTAGCAAAATACTTCGCTCGGGCGCCAGTTAGGTTTCCTTGCGCGGAAAACCTCAATGAAAATAAAAACACGGTGATTTACTTGGTGCGGTGCGTCCGCTTTTATTAGCGGTCCGAATTAAACTCAAACTCTTTACAATAATTACTTAACTCTACAGCTACGAATAACTTAATTCTACAGGAAGGCGTTGCTCAAGCCAGACGCTACGTAAGCATTATTTATTTGCCCAAGTTTGAATTAGTAAGAATTTTTAAAAGTGATTGCAAAAAGAATTGACAACGATATTGTGAAACAGTAAACGCTTCCGATTGAGGGTTTGCGCTACTGCTGAGTGAGTTAATTGGGAAAAGGTGATTGTACGATTGTACGGTAAGCAAAATGTATTGTGTGTTAACTTATACAGTGGTCACACAATTTATTCGTACGCCCTGCGTAGTGCGTACAAAACTTTAGCTTTGCGCAAAATATTTGCTGGGACAATATTTTGTTTTGGGGCAGTGTAAGAATGTTACATTCCTGATGAATTGCCGCTAACGATTATACGGTGCAAAGTGTTATTGTTAAGTGTTAATATTGGCAAATTGGAAGCTAATTCCCACCAAGCCGGATGGCAAAAAATATTGACTTCACGTGCGGAACACAACATAGTAGCATCAGTCGCGCAAAATCTCAAAATAACCTCCACAATACTATGCCGAAATATTCTAGAGTCTTTGCATAAAAAAGTAAGCCCATAAACAGTCTTCTGCTTCTTTTTGGGAAAACGTCATATTCAGTGATGAGTCGAAATTGAATGTTTACGAACCAGATGGGCCTCCAAAAGTTTGTCGAGAAGAAAATACAGAACATAATGAAAAAATCGTGTTCCTATCATTGAGTACGGAGGAGGAAATGCAATGGTTTGGGGGTACATAATTGCAACTGGAGTAGGAAAAATGGTTTTTTTGATGATAAAATTTAATACTTAAACATTTTGAAGAATAATTTGCATGATAGTACCGTTAAACTTGGACTGAATGTTAGAGGGTTCTTGTTCCAACAAGACAATGGCCCAAAACACTCATCTCGTGTACGAATGGCTTATTTACCACTGTAAGCAGCTTTAATATTTACCTCAATCAACGGATCTGAACCCGATTTAGCATGTCTAGGAGCTCTTAGAAAGGAGAATCAGAAAGCACAAAATAACATCAAAGGCGTCATTAAAAACAGCTTTAAGTGTGAGTGGGAGAGAATTGCAGCTAATGAAACAAAGGTATTAGTAAAACGTATGCAACTACATTTGGAAGAAGTTATTAAAGCTAAAGGCGGCCCAACAAAGTGCTAAATACTCGTTTTTTTTTTCATTATTGTTTTAATAAAATATTCCTTATATGGCTATGTATCTACGAATAATATATATGTATGTAAATATGTCTTCTAAATGTTCGACAATTAATAGCTTATGAAAAAGTTCTGTCCCGGACATTTTCGATACTAGGAGAAAATTTCAAGACAATTATTTTATGTTCTCTGACAAAAACATTTGTATATAGCTGCAAAGTTAGGAACTTACACTGAAATCAGAGTGCGGCTTATTTGGAGGTTTCTGTGGATATATTCAGCCTATAGATGAAGCTCAAAGATCAAAATATTTAATATTGAAGCGTCTGTAAGCTGTGCGTACTGTAATATATTTTGCTGTGGCAAATACACGCAGTCCATACATACGTTCACACAGCATAGCTATATTCGCATATGCATATAAATTCACATATTTAAATTTGCACATGTCATCTTCCTGTGCGCCTGGTAATGAAGCAATTATCTATGAAGGATTTGATTTGGTTGAAGGGAATTCAACAAAGGTTTAACAGGAGATGCCTCAGACAGACATAATATATATGTATGTATATATTTTTGGTCTAAGACACTATTGAACTTAGCATATTTGTTTTTTATGATAAAGTGCTGTAGCTACAGCGTTAATATTCTTTCTTCCTACATAGGAACGAATTTTACTCAATTGCATGCGTTCCCGTAATTGAGACTTCTGTATTCATTAACGTTCTCTGGTAACTGCATTTAGGACGAATTGTGAATTTCATTTTGTTCCTCGCGTTTACTTTTTTTCTGTTTTTCGTTTAGCTCGTAAGCAGAGCACGTTAATGTATAGAGAAGTCTCAATGACAGGAACGTATGGAATTTCGAGGGGTACTCGTCTCGCGAAGACTTTTTCACCACAGACACATTCTCACCAAAAATTAACAGTAAGGGGCTGAATTATGTAAATTTAGCAGCAGTCGATAAGAATTTGTTGGTGATTAGAAGCAAAGAATGTTAGGTAGCTTTTTAATATGACTTATATATTTGAATTTCTCCAAATCATCCAAAATTAAATATATACATATGTTATGTCTGTCTGTCTGGTGTCTGTAAAAAACTTTGTTGAATTCCCTTCAACTGAATCAAAATCCTCTATACAAAACACTTCATTACGAGCCACACAGGAAGATGGCATATGCAAATTTAAATTTGCGAAGTTATATATATATACGCATATATGTATATACGCTGTGTGTATGCATGCTCACTAGCGACAGCTCAAAATAAAACGGTAAACTTCTCAAGAAATCCAGCGCGCATTCATAGGCACAGCATTGTATGTACAGTAACCTTGAAATGTTTACAGGCATCTTCAAATGCTCTGATTTCAGTGTAAGTTTCTAACTTTGCAGATATATGCATATGTTTTGTACACTTTTTACCAATTGAAGAACTACATACGTTAAGTAATCTACTAATTAACTATTTGCCTACTATCAGTTAACATAAAATAATTGTTTCCAAATTTTCTCTTAGTATTAAAATGTCCGAATCAGACCTTTTTTTTAAGCTACTTGTTTTCTTCTGCAACTTACTGTATGCTCATTCGCGCACTTGACGCACAGCAGCTGCGGCTGTCGAGCATTTAGAAAGACATATTAACATACATATATTAATGCATACACATGTACGATGCCGCGGGCACTCGACTTGACAAAAATTCAAGATTTATCAAATATTGGCAAATAATTCTACGCGAAATATTCCAATATTGACTATTTTCGAATGGTCGAGAAAATTGGCATATGGCGGCTCGTTTTATGAATGAAAGTACTTTGCTCGTAGAAATATGAGCTCGAATTTATCAATGAATTTTTCGATTATGAGTTTTTGTTGTACAGTACAATAGTTGAAACTTTTCGGCGCCGCCGCGACTATTCAGCGCTATGGCAACTAAAATGATGGCCGCTACGCCTGCGTCTATGACTGCATTTTGTTCTTGTAGTCGCTAGGCATAGAATTTTAGCTTTGAACGACATACGCATTTTGAGGAATAAAGTGAGTGCCCTGTGTGTGTGGTTGTATGTACATGCATATGTGTATATTAATAAGCATTATTTTGCTTGAATTCAATTCACATATTTATATTTGCATATGCCATCTTCCTGTGTGCCTGGTAATGAAGCGTTTTGTGTACAGAATTTTTTGATTTGATCAATTGAACGTACATAGAGGGCATCAAGGTGCATATACGCACATGCAAATACGTCGATGCGTATGCAGAAGAAGTTGTTTTAGCATTTGCAGGAATTCGATCATTCGAATATTTACTCCCTAATTATTGCATGAAATATGATAAGGCGATGCTCGTGAGGTAGGTCATGTTTCAGTGCATACATATGCGTGCAACACTATATTTATTAAAGATGCAGTAGAACTTAGTTGTCCCATATATGTATGCATGTATGGAAATACGTTTCTTTGAAGTTTTATTTTAAATTTCAAAGTTTTCTACTATCTATAAAATGCATACATATATGAATTATTCCCTGTAATATATTGTATGTACATATGTAAATTGAAAACAATTTCGTTTGGCAAAGGAACAAAAAATGCATATTCAAATGTACATAAATATGATAAGGCCATGCGTCGTGAGATAGGTCATTGTTGCTGCAGTGCGTGTGCACATACATATGTAACACTATAAGAATTGAAGATGCAATTGAACTTTTGCACAAATAGAACTATCATAATATATGTATGTATATATACATATATTGATATACATACATATATAGTCATCAATATACGAATATGCTCTTTGAATTCTTGTCTAAAATTAATTTCGACTCGAAAAATTAGTAAATATTTTCATCAAATTTACTAAAACGCACACAACAAAATGTGAGGTAATTTTTTAATGTATTTTGTTAAAATTTTTCTTTTAAAATTAAAGCAACAAACATTAAAGTTACTTTGATTTTAAATGTTGGATTTTAAATCTTTATTTGGGTGTATTTGTTTGAAAATATAAATTGAATAAATTTTCGTTTATCAAGGGAACATAAAAATGCACAAGCAAATGCCTTGCAAAATGCCGTCGGCATTCGTCAATTTGATTTCATACAGAAACCAAAAACTGAGCAGAGCCAATGTACTTGTACATAATTCACTGTATTCAGCTCTGTTAAGCAGTTCCGCGCTGTCGAGTTGAACGAGGTGAAAAAGTTTTCGCGGTTTCACTTCATTTTTGACAATTCACACTATTCGTAGCTCGTGAGAATTCTGTATATTTAAAGTTCTCTGTCGTAAGCTACTGCATTGTCATCGAATTTTTTTAGCCACAACATTACAGGCATATTTATTCCATCGTAATCGAAGGTTGAACTACCATGTAAGAATGTTTAGTGTTTTATTAATATTATATTATCCTGAAAGAATGAACAGTGTTTTATATACAAACGTTTTAGATGTGAAGTTTTTTGGTTGGTTGGTTAGAGTGGTGATTCATCCAGAATCCAACTAGCGCTTCCGCACCATTTTGTTGCCACATCCTCGTTACCAAATTGTTTAACAGTTATTTACAGCAGGACTATATATAGTCTGTGCGGCTTAGGAACCTTATTAGGTTGTTGACGTAGAAGAAGCCAGTTATGACTGCCGTAAGTCTACAGGTGTCCCGTCGTTTCATGTTTATTAAGGGGGGACCCTCATTTAGACGGTCGAAAAATGCATCATTTTTGGGAATTTTTTTCTCAGGTAAAATAACTTCAAACATTTTGTAATTCATAAAGTACTTTAATAAATGTCTTGACTGTCTACAAAAATTTTCGGAGAAGAAAAAAAACATTTTAAGTATGGAAATATACACCTCGTCCATGGCACCTCATTCTATCTGTGTACATTCTAGCGCTCTGAATTTTTTTCTGAAATAAAAAAACCAAATTTTTTTTAAAACTTTAGGATAATACCTTCGATGTGACATTTTGATTTAAAAAAAAATGTCGAAATTGATATTTTTTACCCAGTTTTATGTTAAAAGTGATTTTTCATGCATAAAAATTGACTTTAAAATTACAAAAAAATATGAAAATCTTTTTTTTTTTAAAAACACTTAATGTCACATTGAAAACAATTTAATTATCTTTAAAATGAGCTATTGTAAAGCCTGATTGGTTCAATACAGCGTTCTCAATTGTGCACACAAAATCGAAAAATGATGTTTCGAGAAAAACGCGTTTAAAGTTTTGGATACAGGCGATCAGGCCACCCGTCGCGTCCTGTTAAAAATTTTGTCACTCCTTCAAAAATACAGATATCGACTTGAAATTTTGAAAGTATATTCTTAAATAGTTGTAGAATAGATTAAAATTATTTCCAAAAAATCGATTTTTTTGACCCGATAAATGAGGGTCCCCCTTAAGGTACTTGACCACCTTATAAGTTTCAAAAAATTAAATGTTTTTTTTTTACATTTTTTCAATCCTTATACTTTTAAAAATCATCACCTGAAACTGTTTTTTTTTAAATTCGAATTCTAACAAAGTGAAATCAGTGAAAATGTGCAGGCGCATCCTGCACTCATTACTTACTGACTCAGCGGAGGCAGCAATTAGACACGTTTCACCCATTGTGACTGGTTTCTTGCCAAAATACAGGTTTTAGTTTTTTTCAAAGTTTTCTCAGTGCTTGTTTATCTATTGATAGAAGTGTTGTGAATTTCTAAAATGCCTTCGTACAGAAAAGGTAGTAAAAATTGCAAACGAAAAACAAAAAAAACTACTAAGGTGTCCCATAAATTTCGTGGAAATCAACACACATTTGATTTTAGTACTGAATTTACAAGTTCTTCAGCAAGAAAATTATCATTAAATGATGAATTTGATGTAGAATGCGACGACAATTTTAATTATTGCATTCTTTCATTTTCACTTGTTTCCTCAGCGTTATCAAGTATTTTAAAGTGTAAAACATGTGATAAGGATGTGAAGTTTACGAAAACCGGAATCAGAGGAATGGGATTTAATATAAATATAGAGTGTGATTGTGTCGCTAGAAAAATAAATTCCTCACCCTATATCAATACAGGATTTGAAATTAATAGACGCATTGTGTTTGTCATGCGATTGCTTGGTGTAGGGCGTAGCGGCTTAGAACTTTTTTCAGCATTGATGGACATAACATCGCATTGGAGTAGAAATGCATATTATAAAATTTTTGAGAACGTTCAAATTTCTGCAAAAAGTGTTGCCGAAATTTGTCTGAAAAAAGCTGGAAGAGAGGAAAAACAAAAAAATGTTGAAAATGGGTTGCCAGAGGATTTCCAACGACGACGAACCACAACATGAGTATTGTAATCCCGATTGGTGTAAATATCTAAAAGCTCAGACAGACAACCTTTCATTCAAGCACAAACCAGCTTTGAGTGCGGAAGTCCAAGAATATGTCAAACCTGTGTTTGAGAAGTTGACAAATGACGATTTGCTCAAACGTTGTTTGGGAAAAAACACTCAAAATAACAACGAATGTTACAACAAGACACTCTGGGCAATAGTCCCAAAGCATACATTTGTTGGAAAAGAAGTTGTCGAACTTGGCGTACAAATATCGTTGTCTATCTTCAATGAAGGTCGTATGACCCTCCTGAAGATGATGGAGGTCATGGGATGCACTATTGGACGTTCTGCATACCAGTATGTGCTCGAAAAAGACGAAGAAAGAATTTACAATGCTGATAAAGCTAGCATGGCGGCGTCAAAAGAGGGTCGTTTGGCTAAGAAAGAGGTCCACCAACGAGAGGAAGATGCTTTTAATGAAAGTGGTATTCTTTTATATGGTCCAGGGATAGCAGATTAACAAATTGTAAATAAATAACCTTGATTTTTATAAACTGTTTGAAAGAAAATAGCAAGTTTTAACTTTAAACGCGTTTTTCCAGAAATTACTTTTTTTCGAATGGCGGACACTTTATCTCCGAAACTGCTTAGCCGATTTTATTCCGAGGTATTTTAGAAGGGTGTTTTTATAAAAAATCAATTTCGTGAATAAAATATGGCATTATTCGCGCTGCATGTCGTGACTAGCCGATGAAAAAACTAATAGCTCTAAATATCTTGTAAAAAAAATTCTAAAAATAGTAAAGGACTTTGATTCAAAATTACAAGAATAATTGGCGGTTTTTATACATCGTGGGACACCTTCATAAATAATTACGCCTATTTAAGATACAATATATTATAACATGTGTTGGAGCCAACTTGCAATTCAACCATGTATAGTTTAAGTACGAAAAAAATATCAACCCTGTTTGTAACTTCTTTACTTCTTCTTCTTGTATTAATGTTTACTGTGACTCAATTCACTCCAATAAAGTTCTTCAAACGAAACGGCCGTGTTTATATATAATATAATATATTTAATTGCGCTTTTCTCTAACAACATGTGTTGTTATATAACGGCAAGAAAGTTACCATGAAAGAGCCGTTGCAGCTTTTCCTTATCGTAACGGCGACACCCTGTGTACTGTTAACTCGAAATTTTAAATAGCGCGCCAACGAAATCGCGATGACGGCGCCGAGTGATTTTTCCCTAAGTTTTTTTTGGTGAATAACTAGGCTATCTTTAAACATGCATGAACATGCTTCTATTCTTTTGTTTCTTTCAACGAGCAGAATACATTGTGTCGAGCATTTGTTGACAAGTAGTTAGTTTGATTGTTAATACGCCTCCTAACATGAAGAGAACATTATTTTCTTATTTCGAGCGCCTTGATCCAGAATCAGAACCAAAAATAAAAAAGAAGGAAAAACAGGTAAAGTTAAAAATTTGTATCCAAGAACAGTCAGTGTACAGTTGGGGCTCAAATCAATAGAATCACTATGAAAAATTCAAGTTTCAGCCATTTAACTGATAATAATCAAAGAATAGTCTATTTTTAATATGTTGTTTATTAAATTTCTATAATACGACAAAAACAATATTAAACCAGTCTTTTATTAAAAAAATATAAAAAAAAAATCAAAAAATCAATATTTTGCGTGAGCACCTCGTGCAGCAATTAAAACCGGAATCCTTTTGGGTATGCTTTCAACGCATTTTAAGCAGTTTGTTTTTATTTGGTCGTCATTTTTCCAAATATTTTGCAGTCTTTCGCTCAGTTGTTCTTTATTTGTAATATTATCTTTCGATATTTCTGTCTTTGTTGACTCTTAAAGGTTTTCAATTGGATTGAGATCTGGTGAGTTTCCTGGCCAATTAAGAACCTGAATTTTTTGCTCTTCCAAAAAGCTGCTCACAAAAAGCCAAATATATCGAACGGTAATTTCGACAAAGCAATGATTGCTACAATGTTTCACATTATACAAAAAAGTAGCATTTCCTAACATTTTTGCAAACTACACGTCATTAAACTCGGCAATTTGTTCCTCTACAGTATGATTCTAATAATTTGAGCACCCACTGTAAGTAAAAAGTTAACGTTTTTTATACAAGATATTTTACTGTAAACAATCATTCTGTGTATACAAGTGTTTTCACTCCAAATTCAAAATGGCAGATCCAATAACAAGTTTCAAGCGAATTACATTAAATTTTCGAAAGATCGTCCGCCATATTGGATCTGCCATTTTGAATTTCAAAAAACTAACATCAGATTTGTAATCATCGACACCAATGTCGAACATACTTAGTTTTTTAAGCATCTGTTGCGCCATTAAAGAGGGCGTTGAGAAAATGAATTTGCATGTCTAAAAGTCTTAAATTCAAACTAGTATAACTTTTTTTTCATTCATCCTAGAAGTCTTTTAAAAAATGGATTTTAAAGCTACAGAGTATTACTTTGCGATTCCGTTGTGGAAAATAAAAAAAAAATTTACCTTACTCAAAAAAAATTCATAAAGATGTCCAAAATCGGCATTTCCCCGAAAACCCCCCACGTGGATCCGCCACTGCTTCTTCCATTCTTTTTTAGATGGAAATAGTGTGGCAAAATTCCTATTGAACGTTACCATCGGGACGATGTAGTCAGTCCTCGCCGAGGTTAACTGAGTTTGTCGCAATAATAGACTAGCGTGACCATACGTTTTTCCTTTCCAGCGACCCGCTTCATTTAACCTAATGCACTCATGGTTGCCGTCTTCTTTATATGTAGGTCTATTAGAATAACGTGTGTCAGTCCATTGAGAGCCTCTCTAGGACATGATCTGATTGCACCGACCGTTATTGCACAGGCTGATCTTTGTATTCTGCCGAGTAATTTGGCTAGTTGCTATCGACGAAGTTCTGATAATGCTATATAAGGTTGGAGTTAAGGTAGTAGCATACGCAGATGACTTGGTCCTGATGGTATCGGGATCGTTTCCCTCAGTCATGGCTGAGATTTTGGAAAGGTCACTGGCTGTACTCAGTCACTGGGCTACCACTTGCGACCTCCGAGTCAACTCTGAAAAAAGGGCTTGGTGCTATTTATCAGCCAACATAAAAATCCACCCTTTCGACTTCCCAAATTTAACAAATACGTTCTCCCGCTCTCATCGGAAGTTGGGTATCTTGGAGTGATACTTGACTCCAAACTCCATTGGAAGCTACATTGAAAATCGGGTACAACACAGAGATTTTGCCAATTTTAACGTAAGGATACCTGGTTTGGTGGGAAACTTTTCGGAATGGCTATAATATCACAAAACTGGGAAGGGTGAAAAGCACTGCAGGCATTGGCATCACCGGAGCATGTAAGACTTGCCCCAGTGCTGCCCTGAATATCGTTTTGCACACACTTCCGATCGACTTTTACGTTATTTTCATCGCAGCTCAAAGTACAATCAGTTTAAAGGAGGTTGACCTCTAGAGGCAATCTCTCAAGGAACATGGTAGCATTTTCGGGCAGTTAACACCGTATTTCTCTGAATTTCGAACATATCTCTCTATTCGCAAACTGAAGTTTGAGGGTCGTGCT
Organism: Anastrepha fraterculus; assembly: GCA_037575425.1. NCBI lineage: Eukaryota > Metazoa > Arthropoda > Insecta > Diptera > Tephritidae > Anastrepha > Anastrepha fraterculus. The sequence continues at coordinate 245,672 of JAYXIM010005134.1, read as the reverse complement.
GGGGTAATCTTTTTAAGTGGACAGGATTGGATCGAGGGGAAAATCTGCACCGAAGCTCGCACCACCACTTTCACTGACGGTACCAAGATGGAATCGGGAGTCCGAGCGGGGGTTTTCTCTAAATCAGCAAATTTATCTATCTCCTTTAAACTGCCGAATACTGCTAGTGTTTCTCAAGCAGAAGTCTTTGCCATACTGCAAGCATGCAAAATACTTAGGGAACGCGGGAGCGAGGGAGATATTAACATTTTCTCCGATAGTCAAGTTTCGATTAAGGCTCTAGCGACGCAATTGTTCAGAACGAAACTAGTAAACTCCTGTAAGGAGGAGATTAAATCTCGTGGGTGTGCAGATAACATTTCTCTAATCTTGGTACCAAGACATAGGAACATAAAGGGAAATGAGATTGCTGATGGGCTTGCCAAGAAGGAGACAGAATTGGCCTCAAAGACCTTCTACCCGGGCATCAGCATGCCCCTGATAGTTGTTAAAGGGGATAGTTGCTTGGTTGGTTAGAGTGGTGATTCATCCAGAATCCAACTAGCGCTTCCGCACCATTTTGTTGCCACATCCTCGTTACCAAATTGTTTAACAGTTATTTGCAGCAGGACTATATCCAGTCTGTCCGGTTTAGGAACCTTATTAGGTTGTTGACGTTTAAGCCAGACAGTTGTTCGAGACTCTTTTTCTCCAGTTGTTTACAACTATGACAGTATGTGTTGTGAGGGATGCCCATTTTGGCGGCTTGGATGGAAAGAGTGTGGCAAAATTCCTATTGAACGTTACCATCGGGACGATGTAGTCAGTCCTCGCCGAGGTTAACTGAGTTTGTCGCAATAATAGACTAGCGTGACCATACGTTTTTCCTTTCCAGCGACCCGCTTCATTTAACCTAATGCACTCATGGTTGCCGTCTTCTTTATATGTAGGTCTATTAGAATAACGTGTGTCAGTCCATTGAGAGCCTCTCTAGGACATGATCTGATTGCACCGACCGTTATTGCACAGGCTGATCTTTGTATTCTGCCGAGTAATTTGGTATTGTACTCTCTCCCTAGAGCTTTCCACCAAACTACCGAACCATACGATAAAATGGGTCGTATAACCGCCTTATACAGCCATAATGTATGCTTAGGTTGAAGACCCCATCTTCTTCCAAGCATACGTTTGCAGGCATATAAAGCAATTTCTGCTTTCCTTACCCGTTCTTCGACGTTTAACTTCCAGCTAAGTTTGGAGTCCAGAATTACTCCTAAGTACTTTGCACTGGTTGATAGTGACAGAGTTTGTCCGTTGATATTTGGTAGGGTGAAAGTTGGTACCTTGTATCTGGTGGTAAAAAGCATAAGTTCTGTTTTACGTGGGTTTAAACTTAGCCCACATCCTGTGGCCCAAGAGTTAAGCCCGCCTAACGCCCTTTGGATGATCCCACTGACCGTATTCGGACACAGTCCTGACACCATTACCACCACATCATCAGCGTACGCCACCACTTTTACCCCACCCCCAGTCAAGTTTTATTAAAATTTTTCTGATCACACATAGCCAAAGAAGTGAAGATAATACTCCCCCTTGTGGAGTGCCCCCGTGGACCTTTTTGGTTATGATGATATTACCCATATTAGCTTTGATGATCCTGGTTTCTAGCATGGAGATGACCCAGTTACTAACGCAACTGTCCACCTTCAGGTCTATCAACGCCCGGTGGATGGCATCTGTGCTAACATTGTTAAAGGCGCCTTCGATATCCAAGAATGCCGCCATGGTATAATGTTTCCTCTCTAAAGAGCCCTCCTATAGTTCGGATTACCTCGTGAAGCGCTGTCTCCGTAGATTTGCCTTTAAGGTATGCGTGTTGTGCAGTTGATATACCAGAGCTCTCCAAAGAGCTTCTGAGGTGCGTATCCAAAAGTCTTTCAAAAGTTTTAACAGGAAAGACGAAAGACTGATTGGCTTGAAGTTCTTCGCTGATTCATGTCCTCTTCTACCTACTTTTGGTATGAAGGCGACCTTGGCTAGTTTCCAGCTATCTGGAATATGGCCTAAGTTTAAACACGCTTTAAAAATTTCCTCTAGCCATGGTAGGATACAGTCCAAGGTTTTCTGTAACATCTTTGGAATGATCCCATCTGGCCCCGGAGATTTAAGGGGTGAGAAAGATTTGATTGCCCATGCAACTTTTTCTTTGGTAAAAATTTCATTTGCAAGATGCTGTGGATTATATTGGCTCCGCCTAATGTTTCCCCTCTCACTTTCGTAAGCGCTACATCCCGGAAAATGCGTGTTTAGTAGAAGCTCTAGCGATTCTTCTGCTGAGCCTAGCAGAATCCCTGGTGGATTCGATTGACGAACAAAATTCCCTCCAGCTCTCTTTTTTGGCGGCCCTGATTGCCTTCTTGTATTGTCTCCGACTTTCTCTGTACAATTCCCAATTTCCCGTCGAGTAGCTGAGGTTAAACGTTGATCTAGATTTTTCCCTTAGTTTTAAGAGCTCACTGCTTCACCAAGGAGGGTGAGTTTTTTTGCTAAATTTTATGGGGCAGGATGTTTTGTAGGCCCTACTAAATGCCTCTTCCAGTGTTATGACCCTACTCTCAAGGTTTTCCGTGCGAGTGATTTGAGGGATAGGAATCTCTCCTATCCTCTTGTTTACTGCATTTTTGAACCTCTTCCAGTTGGTTCTTAAAGGATTTCGATACGGTAGGGGTGGATCTACCTTAAGATCCAAAACGTAGATGATCCAACTATGATCAGAAAAAGACCTTTTATTGGATACCCTCCAATTATCTACCCTTACTGAGCTATTTTCAGACAGTAGAGTAACATCAATCACTTCCTCCCATCCTCTGAAGTACTCCGTACTAGGAAAGGTGAAAGTGGGAGTGTTACCCCTGTTACATACCAATAAGTTAGTATTAATAATAAAATTATATAAAGACTCACCTCGGTCGTTTGTCTCAGAGCTTCCCCACAACGCATGCCTCGCGTTGGCCACGCATCCGAGTAGCAGGGTTTTGTTTCTGGTTCCTACAAGCACAAGCCCACAAGCCTCCTCGGGTGGTGCTGGCCGATCATGTGCCATATAGATGGATGCAAGTGTGATACTGTCACCGTCAGCAGCTTCCACCTCAACGGCCGTCACATTATGTGAACTGTATGATGGGATTTAAAATATGTTTAAGTGTTTTTTGGCTACAAAACATGATCTAGAATTTCCTTGAGTACGCTTATAGTACAGATTGTAGTTTCTTCCAGGGAACCCCTTCACCTCGTTGCTCCGCACCCAGGGTTCCTGGATTAAGGCTATGTCAACGTTGTCCTCCCCTAGGAGAACGGTTAGGTTGTCCGTTGCAGTTTGTGAACGCTGCAGGTTAATTTGGACAACCTTTAAAACCGTTTTTTATTGGTTTGCTTGAACAGGTTCGGCGTCATTTAACTGCATGCCAGTCAGCAGTTCGCTGGTGCCGTCGACCTCATCCTGCTCCTCCTCCGGATTCGCAGAACGGAATATCTTCAGCTGGGCCTTCCGTATGCCAAACCGAAGTTTATTTTCCACTTTTTGCAGTGGTTCAAGGCTCTCTTCTGTAATTTGAAGGAGGAACGACACGCTGTGCTTTTTGGGAGCCTCCGCTTTGATGATCGACCAATCGGCCATCGGCAGTGAGCGGTTGTGAGCCTGGAGATAGGGAATTAACTGATTGCCTTCAAACTCCATGTTTGGTATCCAGATGCTAGCCCTCGGCCTTCGTGGTATCTCGCTAGCTGGAATGAGCTTGAGCCTCAAGCCATCCCAGCTGTTCTGAATTTCGCCAATCGCTTTTGTCAGGAAATGCAATGAGTACTGGTCATCACATTTGATTACCCGGCAACCGCGAACCACTTCCACCGAGTCGAAACCTGGCGATTGACCCTCCGGCTTCGCCATGACATGGTCGACGATTATGCGAGACAACCGTGCCTCAATCTCCGACCATTTGTCAAGCACAGCTTTGCCGTGGTTGGAAATTTCATCCACCAGTGCCATTTGAAGATGGTCTCGTGCCACCTCACTGAATTGTTTGGTAAGTTTGGAGACAACCGCACCCTGGTTTGAGATCTTGTGCTTCTTTGTTGCCCTCTTGTTTTCTTCTTGCAAACGATTACGTTTTTTGTCTTTCGGGTGGTTTGGAATACCAGGTATTCGTCCACCACCTTTTGACATCTTGCCTGGTCAGTCTCATCTTTGGGATGAGCTTTACCCTCGGTCTCGTTCTTGCGAATCCTGCCAAGGATAGCGAGAGACCTCTGGTAGAGCTTATACCTTGATGGGCCTCTATTGGCGCGCTTTTGCCCCATGGCTTTAGCGGATGTTGTCGGTTCATTTATGGTTGTTGGCGTGCTGTGGCCCACAGCTTTACCCTCAACTGTTTCCTGGCTTGAGGCCAGGAGCTCATCCTCTGTGGAAGATCCGATCCCCAGTTTGTCATGGGTGACCGATTGTTTGTCCTGTCGCTTAGTATGTGTGTCCGTTTGTCTGTCTTGTGCTGTCAGTGCGTCCGTTTGTCTTTCCTTCACTTTGTCCGTCTGTTTCTCGCCACTATCCGATTTTTGTTTTTTGATTGGTTTCATTTTTCTGGTTCGTACGGTCACCTGTCCCGCCCAAGGAGCTGCGCATGTCGCCATGCGCGGTGACCAAAGAGGAATTAGGGGAAATTACCGGTCGACCATGGCAGCGCCCCATACCATGGCAAGGCCACCGTTACAACCTGAGGTGGCCTGATATCAGGAGGGCTCCGTTCGAAGACAACCTTGTTTAGTCCCCCGGCTGCCAAACCCACCCAATAGGCACGGGTCGCATCACACCTTGGGTTGAGGTAGTTTTTTTAACGAAGTTTACGTCTTCGGCCTGTGTGGTTCGCGGTAGACCTACTCTCCTACCTTCCATATCTGGGAGGTGTTCCCCTATCCACCACCCGGGGACGCGCCCTCTAGGGATAACAGGCTCCCCCAAGGGAGATGTGAAGTCAAGCCAAAATCAAATTTCCTTACGGATAAGGCTGATTGGTTTGAACTTCTTTGGATTGCCAAATCTCTATCAAACAATAGGCCCAGCTTAAAAAAAATACAAAAGCTGAAGCAACAGCGATATGTACTATCATTCGATCAACAGCACATGAAGCCATACCCCAAAACAAACATACCCCAATCGCAAAAAAATTCGAGTAAATATGAACTTTGTTAATTATAAAAAAGCCAACGCGGCAAAGGAAAATATAAATCACTGCAAAGGACTACAGCAAATATTAATCCCATCTCACATCCTAAGCAGATCTGGGCAGACATAAAAATGCTTACTGGATCTGCATCATCCTCCTTCATCCCTTTAATTCATTCACCTTAAGGTCCTATATAGCCACCTAATGAATTAGCTGAAGAATTTGCCTTTTCCTGGTCAAAATACTCCTACCCCTCTATCTCCTACATACACTTCAACACCAAAAACAATAAATTATGACCATCCTTCTCCTTCTCCCAGCGTCCTAGAAATAGAAGCTCTATTACTTCAGATGAGTTTGACGCCACGGTCTTCAAAATGTCTGGAAAAACTCCTGGCGAAGGTAAGATCTCATACCCCATCCTCAAAAACCTTCCCAACACTTTAAAAATAAGACTCGTCAACTTATATAACGACATTTTTAACAGTATGTAGCGTACTCTATGGTGAGAAAGTACCGGGAATGTTTAAATAAAACAAAACAGAGTAAAATTTCAGGCAAATTTATTTTATCTCCTTCAAAATATGACCCGTCTGAAGCAACACACATGTGTCAACGTGTAACCAAGTCCTCCATGCACCCCTGGTAGGCCGACGAAAGGATGGCCTTCAGCTCCTTTTTCGTATTCTCTTTGATCTCCTCTATCGACTGAAATCTGCTTCCACGAAGTGGTAACTTCAACTTGGGAAGCAAAAAGAAGTCGCACGGGGTCATATCAGGTGAACGGTGGTTGCACGATGGTATTTACTTGGTGTTTGTCACGTTATCCAGCACAATTTGGGCTCGGTGCGAGGGCGCGTTACCATCATGCAAAATCCAAGAATTGTTTGCCCACATTTCCGGCCGTTTGCGATGTACATACATCATCTCTCAAACGCTTCAAAACGGATAAATAGTTACACAGCTGTGTCTTACAGTTCTAACAACATGGTTCCCACGAGCGCGGTTGGTTTAAATTAAACATTGCCAGTACTTTTCCAATGTTGGAAGATGTCATCTATTACCCCTATCCCTAAGCCCACTTCCCTTATACCTAGCTATAGACCGATATCCCCCTTTCCCTGCATGTCCAAAATCTTGGAGAAGATATTCTCAACGCGCATTATGTGGTTCGGTAAATTAAAAAAATGTTATCTACTCACCAATTTTTGTTCCAAAAAAGTATAGGTGTTATAGAACCGTTGTTATATTTCGAACACTTTGACTCTACAGCCTTAGCAACCAGAAACCACGTCTCTGTATTGAGCTTAGGCTTTGAGAAAGTTTTTGATAGAATCGGGGTTCATCTTGTACTTAGAAAACTAAAGCGATGGAAGATCTGCAAAAAAATGTATTACTTTGTTAAGTCTTTCCTACAAAATCGTAAGTCCATCGTTAGAGTCAATAACCCCAAGGCAAGTATTCACAATCTCTTTAATGGAATACCACAAGGATTTCCACTCTCAATTACCTTATTCACAAGAGTGTTGAACGAACTAAACTCAGTAATTGCTTCCTTTAATCATTTAATCACGTAGAGCATGTTATTTACGCCGACGATATTCTTATCTTCTCCAATATCAATGACTTGAGGTCCAAGGGATTTGGTGGTTCCTAAAACACTCAGGATTATTGTTTATAGAGCTTTGGAAAGAGAGTAGATAGTCAAGTGGGAATAGAGAAAAGAGACACATATAAAAGTAGTTAGCCCTGTAAGAATTTTCCAGATTCTTTGGTAAATCTGTAAATATCCTCCAGTTTTGGAGAACGAATATTACTCCTTCTCACAAAATCGGAGCCCAAAACTCGAAGTCTTGCTCTAGCAAAGGCAGTACACTCACAGAAAAAGTGCTCAGTGCTATCCGCCTCCTCCAAGCAAGACAGGCACACTGTGTCCTCAATGATTCCAATGGTGGTCATATGCTGACCTCATGGGTTGTGTCCTGTAATAATACCGACTATCAACCGAACGTCTTTCTTTCCAACTTTTAGTAGAAAGTTTGACAGTTTTCTGTTCGGACTTGTCACAAAACACTTTGTAGTCCTGCAGCTTTCTAGATCGGACATTCGCTCTTTATGTAAATTGCATACATAACCGCTGATCCAATTCATGATTCCTGCGGAACTGATTCCAATTATTGGCTCTGGTCCTTGTGGGTAACCGTTGATCCACGGTTGGCCAATTCATCGGCAATTTCGTTTCCTTGAACACCGGAGTGTCCCGGAACCCATATAAGTACAATCCTGTTCTGTATTGCAACAGAATTAAGCTTCTTCTTACATTCTTGAACAATCCTTGAGGATTGCTTTGCATTCTCCAGAGCCTTTAGCGCAGCTTGACTGTCACTAAAGACTCCAATCTGTTTCCCGCTCTATCTCTTCTCCATCCATTCGGCTACTTTTAGGATGGCAAAAATTTCCGTTTGGAAACCAGTTGCCATTTCCTCCTTCTCATAGTGATACTTATTACTATCGTTTAAGTACCATCTGGCTCCTGACCCTATTTCATTCTTGGAGCCATTGGTAAAGAAAATATCTGTCAAACCTCCCTGCATGCATTCTGGATTGCTCCATTGCAAATCATGACATCAAATTTTCTTCCAAATGAAACTATGGATATCAAGTCGTCTTTAGGTGCCAAAAACAGTGGATACTGCTCAGATAGCACCTTAAAGATTTCTCTGTGTCCCGCAGTTCCAGCTTCGGGCCAGAAATCATATATATGGAGTCTGCACAGTGCTTTTATTGCTTCCTGTTGTATCTTAAGATCCAAGCGGAGCAAAGCAAGCATAGCATTTAGAGCGTCGCTGGATGTTGCACCCATGGCTTCCGTAATGTATGTTTATGTATGTTTATGCATGTACAGGTATGTACTTATCAGCTTCCAGCCCGACTTCAAACTTGCTAACAAGAACGTGTAAGGCGGATTCACATTATTTTCCGCCCTGGTAAGGGTGTTGATTTCTACTAAGTGGACTTCCCGGCAATACCTTCCCTCGAATATGTTTCTTCACCACTCGTTCTAGACTTTTCAACACGAACGATGTCAAACTGATTGGTCTAAAACTTTTTGTTAGGGAATAGTCGTCTTTTCCTGGTTTCGGAATAAATACTACTCTTACGCGTCGCCATTGGGATGGTATGATATATACAAGACAGGCTGTGAAAATCCATTTTAGGGCCTCAATTAGCCTGTCTAAACCTTTTTTAAGCAGTGCTGGATATATTCCGTCAGGTCAGGGGACTTAAAGTTCTCATAGGAAGACAAGGAAAACCTTATCGATTCTTTTGTCACTATCCAACTAGCAGTATACCAGCTGTACCAAGAGACTCCACCGTCGCTACCGTTATTGTTCATGCCACTATATACTTCAGAGAGTGTTCTACTACCCGGAAAATGGGTTTCGAGTAGAGCATTAAACGTTTCCGATTTGGAAATGGTGTAAGAATCATGAGGTTTTCGAATGGAATCCAGCCTTACTGAGCGGTCTGGATGAAGGAGGTTACAAAGTCTCGCAGCTTCTCTCAGTTCCTTGACGTTACTGCAGAAATTTTTATAGGATTCAAGTTTAGCTTTCCGTACTCTTTTCTTATATTCTCTTTGTTTGGGTCTTCAAGGCCTTATTAAGAAGTTTCCTGGACCGTACACGAAGCCTCGACAGTTCAGGGTTCTTCCAAGGAACCGCTTTCCCCTGTCTGCTTTGCCTGAGTGGGCACAGTTTCTCAAAGCAATTGATTAAAGTACCTTCTAATTTCTTAGTAGCATCTTCAATCATTTCTGCTGATTTGAGTTTTTTCAGGTTTGGTAATCGCTCTGTTACAAGCTCACCATAGCTGTCCCAGTCCACATTTCGAGGATTCCTACCGGAAGGTATTGATATTGTGTCAATTCCCAGTCGGAATTCGATAAGACGATGACCAGAAAGAGAGTCCTCTTCCAAAACTCGCCGTCGGTTGATTTGATTTCCAACTGACCTATTGGTAAGTGTTAAATCAATCACCTCGTGTCTCCTTTTGGTCACAAAGGTTGGTTTACTTTCCTTATCTCCCTCGAAGGAGGTGGTTGTAAAGAGTCGTAGGGTAGGGAGGCCGAAACTATGATAGCTTTGACACTCTTCACTCTAGTTCACACTCTTCCAGTACTTTATTTTTGCAACAATGATATCTCTAGAGCATAGCTCTTTTAACATCGTGTGCTATCAACTTTGTCATGATAATACATGTTCGCGGTGTCACACTCGCTTCACAATGAAGTTTTTGTCCCCACGATATAGCACCTAAGCCACAGATACGCTTGTGACATACCCATGTTTCTAGTATGTGTGGGTTTGTTTGCAGTTTTGCATGCCTACGGCACAGGAGAGCCGTAGACGCTTTGCTATGAAGCAGGTTTATGTGCGTAAATATTACTTCAGTCATAAGACTGAGTATATTTACGCTTTGTCCTCCACCTTGTCCTGGACACGAAAATGGATTCGCCCCAGATGTAAGTGAGGACGGCACCCGTACTTCGACTTCAGCACCTTGAGAGACCCGAGATCGATACCCAGTACCAGGTGCGAGCCCACCTCCAAAGTGGTAGCGGATTTCAGCCTAGTGCACGAGTTTACTCTCCAGAGAGTTGGGTCAAGATCCTTATTCTGAACACGGATGCGTGTGAGGAGTTCTACTGAATTACAGGAAGGACCCGGAATCCAAACACTCGCTCGTACCAGGCTTTTTTTTGCTACTCTCAACAAGAATGAAGTTGCTGTTTTCGCAGGCTGGAATTTTTGCTATATCTTTTTCCAGCCATTCTCGGGAAAAAGCATTGGAACTGTGCACCTTAACGATGCTGTCCGCCAGGCTTTAATCCTCGAAAGTCGGCGCATCGATAGCTGTCAAGATAGTCTTGTTGCTCTTTGCCCACTAGACCGTCTTGTTTGTAGGTATGTATCTTTACCGTCATTGCCTTTGCTGCCACTCTCGCGAATGATTCGCTAGACGTTGACTGAAGAGTGTCATTCGACCTCAATCCTTTTCAGGTAAAGGTTAATCTGCCTTGAATTGGGTCGAATATGCAGGCATTTCCGTTTTCCGTCTCTAGAATTTCCCCTTCTTTGCCTTTCTCCTCTTCCCGGCCGTTGGCACAGACCCTCTTTCGTTTCCGGAAGAATGCAACGTTACAGAAGAATCCTCTGTTCTGCCGTGCTTTCCCGTTTCCGTTATAGTTGGTGGAGCTTAAGTACTTACATTAGCTAATACTTCGGCTTTCTTTTCCTTCTGTTTTCTTCGTTTGATCTGCCTTGCGGATAGACCAGCACCTACGTTTGAGTATCCAATAACTTCAGTATTTATACCGGTTCTTACCTGATTCACACCAAATTTGACGGTTGTCAAAGATTCACTCGGTACCAGAGATCCATATGAGTTTACTGAGAGATTGTCCGCCATCTCCACATCCTCCACAACTTGTTCAGTTGCTTTGGATCGTTTCGACGACGATGTATCGTTCACACCCTCTCGGCTTGACATGGCCAATGTGCCATTTTTCACCACCAGTAGTGCGCTTCCTCCGAAACCCTGGGTGCCAGTTCCGGTCATAAGGGGATGTGGAGTTCGGGCCTGCACATCCGATTGCTTGACGGGAGATTTCCCAAAAGTGGGTTACCTTATGCAGAAAAATCCTTTGTTAGCCGCCACATTACGAAAAAGAAATGCATTTTATACCTTCTGCCAGATTGTCGGTGCGGTAATCTCCGCATGGTATTTGGGTGGCCACCAATTCCGCCTTTGCGCGAATGGGTGGATACACAATTCCTATATGAAGCTGCCCTTTTAGTTCGTGGTGAGTTAATCTCTATAACATGGGGTTAAATCACCACTTAAGCCTCATCTCTGCGGGAAGGAGACCAACACGATAAGTTGCACACTTGGTGCCACCATCAGCGTCGGTGCTCTGCCCACCTACTGTCAGTTTCTACACCTGGAGTTGCTGCTCTGCTTGAAGCAGTACTGTACTCCTATCGTGAAGATAGTAAGCATATTATATGCACAGACAGTAAGTCTTCAATAGACCAGTGGCGGCGCTAGGCGTCGGCGACGTCGGCCACCGCCGACGGCCTCTCGCCTGAGGGGGCCTCGCAGATAAACGAGTTACCTATTTATTTTCGTTTCGCCAATCATCCTGGCTTCGCCTTTATGAGCGTTTTCACACACACTGCCCGACACGATATTTTTATTGGGTGAAAATATTTGTAAGTAATGTGTGTGGCATTTATCATTTATTTATTGATTGAATTCATGGGTGCAGCTAAACCTATGAATGCAATAAATAAATCAGTTATACGTGCAAAAGATCTTAGTTTAGTATATATACAAACATAATGTGTGTGTGTCCTCTTCATTATGTGCGTCCAATGCCAATATCGAGCGCTCGATTTCGCGCACGCCGCACGAGACTCTGGACGGGGAGTCCCCGTTTCTTTTCATTGTATTGTAAAGTCATCACCCCGACGTTCTAGTGCACAGTTCTAGTGGATAAAAGTTTTACGTTATTTGCTACTAATTTCATACCTTATGTTAAGGTAAGTCAACATCAACTTTTTAACGACTTTAACGATAGAATCTTACAACCCAAGGCCAGAAAGTTGGATTTCCTGGCGGGTGTGAGATGGTGGCCGAGACGAAGCCGAGCCGGCCACGAAAGTCTTGTAATCCGCTAGAGCGCGCTGCGGCTCGAGCAGGCCTCAAAAGTCGCTCTTCCTGGAGTCAAATGCGGCCAGACACACCGTACTTTCGGCAGAGAGATCAAGGAAAAATATTTCGTCAAAATCAATAGTTACCTATACCTTTTATAATTCGTAAATACTCGTAATATTAGTAAAGAAATAGATTCAATTTTATATTTACCTAGATAAGTAAAGTACCAACCTCCTTATTTTTAAACCTGCGCTAGACTTTTTTCTCGAAATAATAGAAATATTTCGCCTCCCGACCAATGCCTTCGAGTATATTTTGTATGCGTCAAAATTCGTAACAATTATTTTCACAGAGTTCTTTTTTCATACATACCTACATCTCTTGCGGTGTTCCTACAATAAGTACAAAATCATATGAATGAATAAGTACCTACAAGGAATTATTTCACTTCTCCATAGAAAGACCTTGCTTATAATAAGTTGCTTCTGCATTACGCATTCAACAAAATAAGTAGGTTGGTGCTACTTACCTTTGCCTTCTTAATAGTGACTATAAAATAAAAATATTCGATCTGTGGCATGTACGTACATACATATACAGGGTGGTCATGGATAAAGTGCATATACCATTGAGACCATAGTCCCGCGACAGATCAAGGTGGCGCTCTTAGGGGAGGGCTATATCCAGCAGTATACTATATGCCTACCGGTTGAGATGATGATGATGGTGATACAAAGTTGGCAGCTGACTCGTAAATTTTGTATAGTCGTTTTCTTTTCATTTCCGACAAAAAGTTTGACAAAAAATGTTCCGGGTATGTATCGTAATCCATGGTTTTCGAATTTTCACTTTATCCAGGACCTCCCTGTGTAATAATCATCAACCAACTCTTATAATCTGTATCATGTAACATTGCGTTCTTACCAAACTGAACTAAAAAATATTTAAGGTTATCATGTCTGCAGGACCCTCTAGAGACAGAGATGTAGGGAGAAAATGAAAATCCGGTGCGTCAAAAAGAAAAAGAAAGGCTCAAACGGTTGTATCCAACCAAGCTCTGAGTTCCAGTATGATGAAATTTCTTAAAAAGCCCTCTTCAGGTGCCACTGCTTCAGAGTCATGTGATGAATCTTTATTTTCTGAAACAGAATCAGCTACATAGTTCAATGAAACCTTTAGTCAAATTTCTGATACAACTTTACCTTGAACATCGAGTGAATCTGCTGTGACCGAAATTTCTGTGTGAGTCAGAAAATCAAGAGCAAGAAGTTCATTTAAGCGAGCCATTAATAGACCTAGATCCGGGGAAGTGGGTATTGCCACTAAATGATGCGCAGCGCTATCTCTTAATTTAAAACGGTCCCGATCAAGACCTAGAGAAATCTGATGAAAATTACCCAAAAGACCAAAGTAAAAGACATTTTTCTTAATTTCATTATACTAGAAAATTGAGTAACGGCGAAACGCAACATCGCAGATGGTTTTACTCCATGTCTCAAGATAAAGTTTATTGCTTTCCATGTAGACTTTTTTCACATTTGCAGACACAGATAGTAAAAGAAGGATGTTGTGATTGGAAGGATCTGAGTCGGATACTGCAAAGACATGAACAAAGTCAAGAACACATGGAGTGCATGTTGAAATGGACGGAACTCTTTAAAATAATCAAACACGGTAAAACAACAGATAAGGATGACGAGAGATTGATTAGGGAATCCCAAAAGCATTGGTATAATTTGTTTGAAAGATTGATAGATATAATAAACTACTTGGCCTCACACAATTTGGCATTTAGAGCTCATCGAGAATCCTTGAAATTGAACAATAGTAAAATTTGTGGCAATTTTCTAGACTTACTTAAGTTGTTATCTAAATATGATCCGACATTACGGGAGCATACGCAACGTATTAATAAAAAACAACTTAATCAACATTATCTGAGCCACGGCATGCAAAACGAGTTAATTACTTTAATGTCTAAATAAGTTATTAACGAAATTATACACAGGGTTAAACAAGCAAAATACTATGCCATCTTGCTCGATTGTACCATGGACGTAAGGCGTGTTGAACAAATGTCAATAATATTAAGATTTTGCAATTGGTCAACTGGAGCTATAGAAGAAGATTTCATTGGGTTTATTGACGTCGCAGAAACAACAGGAGAGTATTAAACAAAATCAATATTAAAAGAACTGGAAAGAAATGATGTAGATATCCAAAACTGTCGAGGACAGGAATATGATAATGGCGCCAATATGGTCGGAATTAGAAAAGGTATCAGAACAAGAATACTCAAAATAAATCCAAGAGCATTCTTCACACCATGCGGATGCCAACGACAGCCAAAACATTTTTCGGCTTTATCAATGAAATCTATGTGCTGTTTTCAAAGTCAAGGAAGCGTTGGGAGATAGTAAAAAGTAAATTAAAATTGACTTTACAAACTCTGTCTGAAACGAGTTGGGAGAGTAGAATCGGAGCAGTAAAAGTAATATTTTTTCAATTTGATGATGTCTTCGAATGTGTGAATGAACTGAAAAATAAAACTGATGATTCCGAAACTCTAAGTGACTGTGAAGCAGTCCTAAAGGAAATGTTAACTTTTGATTTTATTGTTGCATTACACGTGTGGTATGAGGTTTTGCTACGTGTAAATAATATAAGTAAACTATGGCAATCGATTCAAGTCAACTTGCAAGTCGCTATTGATACTTTACGTTCATTTTGTAGCTAGATTCAAGAATTCCGAAATACAGGATTTGAAAAATGCGTAACAGAAGCTAGATTATTTGTGGAGAAAAGTACTTATGAAATTCAGTCTCAATTTAAGGAAAAAAGAATAGCCAGGAAAAAACGAATGCTTAGTTACGAACATACTGAACCAGTTGAATCTCCTGAAATGCAGTTCAGAGTTATTTATTTTAACACAATGGTATAATATGCTATAATAGTCTATACCGAATATCGATTTACAGCGCTCAATGAATATTTTGAACAATTTGGTTTTATTTATGATATCAATTATTTGAAATCTATGCCAAAAGAGGATCTTCTCAAACATTTTACTGATTTAGGTGCAAGACTTCGGGAAGACGAAAACAGTGATATATAGCATTTCGAACTATATGAAAAGCTTCAGCTTTTAAAAACTAATTCACTAGACTCTATCAACGACGCGAAACAACTCATCCAATACATTTTAGAAAATAATTTAGAGGAAATATATCCAAATGCTAATAACAAGTGGCGCTAAAGTAATCCTCCTATCAGAAAATGCTATAAATTTTGCGATTGGCCCCTAATGTCAATTCTGTTTTGACATTTGTGTAGTAAACACATGCGAAATACACGTTAATAAACAATGTTACGCTACACTGCTCCAGAACGCGGAATATTGCTGACTATTTATTTGACCAATAATCGGTCGGTGACTTTGGCACAACGTGAATTTCGTCGCAGATTTCCTCGCCGTCGAACGCCTACTGGTGAAACACTGCGACGTTTCGCCGCTCGCCTCGAAGAGACTGGCACAACACGAGATGCTGCCAGGCGTGGCAGACCCCGGAGTAGCCGTTCTGCAGAGAATATTGCTGCTGTAGCCGAGGATGTCATGGAAGCGCCGTCGACATCGACCAGACGACGTGCCACGCAAATGGGTATCAGTCGACGGTCTTCACAGTGAATTTTGGTACAAGATTTGAAGATGTTTCCGTACAAAGTCCAGACGGTGCATCAGCTGTTAGCTGCTGACCGCCAATCGCGTCTAACATACGCTCAAGCCATCCTTAATCACCCCCAAGAGGAAGATGATTTTTCATCAAAAATAATCATGAGTGATGAGGCCCATTTACATCTTAGCGGGTACGTAAATAAACAAAATTTACGCTTCTGGGGCACTGAAAATCCGCATGTAACCCACGAAGAGCCATTACACCCGCTCAAAGTCACTGTATGGTGTGCTGTTTTCGCTGGAGGAGTCATCGGACCTTTTTTCTGCGAAGACGTCGCGTGCCAAACGGTTACTGTGAATGGTGAGCGCTACAGAGCAATGATCAACGAGTTCTTTTTGCCGCAACTTGATGAATTGGAATTGGAAAACATGTGGTTCCAACAGGACGGTGCAACGGCACACACTGCACGTGCCACAACCGATATGCTGAAGGATGCATTTCCCGTGCGCCTAATCTCCCGTTTTGGCGATTTGCACTGGCCAGCAAGATCGCCTGATTTGACCTCTCCAGACTTCTTTTTGTGGGGCTTTTTGAAGTCGCGGGTTTATGTCAACAAGCCTCAGACTCTTGCAGCTCTTAAAGACATTATCCGTCAAGAATGTGAGGACCTATCGCCGGAAGTTTTGGCCAAAGTGATGGAAAATGCCATAAAAAGGGCTCAAATGGCAATCAACTGTGGCGGCGGCCATTTACATGACATCATATTCTCGTCTTGATGCAAAAAAAATTAAAAGACCAAATAAATATAATCCATAAGAAGAATCAAAGTTTTTCATTTTTTTTTTAAATTACAGCCAAAAAACATCGCAAGGTTACTTTTGCGACACCTTGTATTACAATTAGAATCATGCTCACAGTTCCGGTCAGCACAGTTTCCGCTGAGAGAAGCTTCTCAAAGTTGAAATTGATAAAAACCAAATATATAAAAACTTTTGTCAGGCTCGAAATGGGACACTCGACTACTACACATACACATCTACTTGACGGCCTAACTGCACCACTATGCCCCTCTTGCGGCAACCACACAATAAATCATCTGCTCGATGACTCTATTTACTAACTCTAAACTTTCTGATCATCTGAAATGTAATAACGCCACTATAGTAAATTTTCTATCACACTTTGTATCTCTATTAAAATAAGCATATAATCAAGTATGCCTGCATCAGTTATAAATATACACATTAATACATCTTTCTGTACTAAATATTATTACTAAAGTATATTAATTTTTTTTAATCTAGCCGACGTCCCTGGCAGCCAGTGCTTTAGATTTAATTATTTATAATTGTTGTATGAGGTGTGCTAAAAAAATAAGGTAAATTTTCAAATTTTGCGGGCTACATACATTCGACTTTCGATTATTATTTTTTTTATATTGGTGCACTCGTCTCGAAGATATGTTCACTGTTTTAACAATATAGCATGGTTAGTTGTGAGGGCCATATAGTAAATAAGACAAGAAAAAAATGGAATTAAGTGCTTGAAAACACTTAAAATGTTGACACTGGTCAGAGTACTCTGAGTTAAACAAATTTTTACAAGTGGTACAAGATTTTCACAGAAAGTCGAGAAGATGTGAATGACTACGCTCGCTCTGGACGCCCCGACCTATCAACATCCAATGAAAATGATGGGAAAGTGAAGAAAATTGTTATGGAGAATCGTCGAATCACAATTAGAGATGTTGCTGAGGATATCGGCATATCGGTATATCGGTTGGCTCATGCCATGCAATCTTTTCGGAAATTTTGGGCACAAAGCGTATGGTAGCGAAGTTCGTTCCAAAATTGCTGAGTTTTGACAAAAAACAATGTCGCATGAGCATTGCTCAGGAGTTGTAGAATGACGTGAACAATTTGCTTAAAAGGTTCATAACTAGTGATGAATTATGGGTATATGGTTACGACATCGAAACCAAAGCCCAATCGTCCCAATGGAAGAGTTCAGGAGAGCCAATACCAAAAAAAGCACACCAAGTTCGATCAAATATCAAGGTTTTGTTCACTGTTTTCTTCGATTCTACGGAATTATGGAAAATAATGCATGGCTTTTGCATTACGATAATGCACCTGCTCACTCATCTTTGCTTGTGACAGATTATTTGGCCAAAAACAACACCGTTACCATACCTTAACCACCGTATTCACCAAATTTGACCCCCTGCGACTTTTTCCTGTTCCCAAGATTGAAGAGACTCATGAAAGGATGGCGTTTTGCGACGATTGAGGATATAAAAGCCAAATCGATTAGAGAGCTCAAGGCTATACCAAAAAGTGCATATCAGAACTGCTTTGAGGATTGGAAAAAACCTTGGCAGATGTGTATTACATCTGAGGGGGACTACTTTGAAGAACATAAAATATAAATTGATGAATAAATAAATATTTTGTGAGAAAAATTAAAATTCACCTAAATTTTCGAGCACACCTCGTAAATAAATAAAAAAATGTATGCTTACATATACATATATTATATTTGTGGGTACACACATGTGCATACATAAATACCACATAAATACAATCTAGTTCAATAGGTTTTGCGGTTCGGTAAAAAAAACATCAAAACATTTGTTCCAACGAGTTTCCAATGTATTAATTCCATTCCTGAAATGAGAATCTGGAAAAGCTGCAAAATACGCTTCCACAGCTATTATAACCTCATCATTTTATAAATAACGCTTTCCGCGCATGATTTCTTTTTAGGTCTGGAAACAGATGGAAGTATCGGCGAGCCAAATCTGGTGAATATGATGGATGCCACAAAAATTCAACTTTAATTCATGGATTTCAGCCATTGTGACACAGAACATTGTAATGATGAAAAAGATTGTTTTTTTTTGCAAACTGGGTCTTTTTCCGCAGCACAATAATATTCAGAATTCATTGTTTTACCAGTTTGGAACAAATCCACAATCAAAATTCTTTACGTTTCCCAAAAGCGTTTCGGAGCCGAAGAACAACTGATGTGAAACTACTCTTTTGCCTCTTGTTTTGATTAGGATCATGGTGATATACCCAAATCTCATCCATAGTGACGAATCGACACAAAAAATGCGCTTTATCCTTTCGAAAATGCTTTATTTGTTGCTGAGAGAATCGCATGCGAATGTGTTTTTGCTTCATTTAGCAAATACGGTACCCATTGTGCACACAGTTTTCTGAAACAGTTGCTGAAATTCAGTAACCCATCTTTCCACTGTAATAATTGAGGGCGAAGAGCTCTTATATACTTTCAATACTCCTTCAACCGTACCAGCACCGAGTTTAGAACAACTGCACCACTATATACCACATCACTGCGAAGCAGTTTATCAACAAAGCTTCGGGGGTATTCGACGCCTCGTGCTTTACCACAACACAAAAAGCGTTGAACAGTTTGCTTTTGGTGGTTCCCACAATTGTACGTGTTGCTGTTGCGCTTTTTCTTTTGTACCCATGCCATCACCGCATATATCATAAAAAGTAAGCACTCCTGAATAAAGAGGATTGTAAATTTCAAAACATTTTTTGGAAGCCTTCTCTAGATCTAGAACTTTAGACAAATCAGATTAATACGGTACCATCTGGTACAGCCTCAGCCCGCAGTCTGCACTATTTGGGCAATGAATGGTTGACGACCTATTGAGCGGTCCAGATGATTCAGACGCTTTGGTTTGTTATTTGGTTTTTGTGGTGATTCTTCCAGAATCAAACTAGCGCTTCCGCACCATATTGTTGCCACATCCTCCTTACCAACTTGATTACCAGTTATTTATGGCATTACTAAATCCAGTATGTGCGGTTTAAGAACCTTATTAGGTTGTTGACATGTAAGCCAGACAGTTGTTCGAACTCTCTAACAGCGGCCTGCCCAGGGTTAACATTCTGTCCTTATATAGGGCAGGGTATTCACAGAGGAAGTGGAAGATTGCTTCCTTTTTCTCCGGTTGTTTACAACTATGACAGTATATGTTGTGAGAGATTCCCATTTTGGCTGCTTGTTCTCCGACAGACCCAAAGCCAGTTATGACTGCTGTTAGTCTCCAGGCATCCCGTCATTTCCTGTTTAACAATATTGACGATTATTTGAGGTTGTAAGTGGGCCATAACATTCTGCTGATTTTGCATTTCGACTGGTCTCTCCCTCTACAATCCGCGATTCGAAGGTATGTTAGGGAGATTGTACTCTTGACTGCGTTATTCATGGCAGATCCAGTTCATCTGCTTTTTCGTTACCTTCGTTATTCCGATGTCCCGGCACCCAGATTAAGGTAACTTAATGGTTTAGACTCAATGTGGTGAGGCTATTCCTACTTTGTTCCACCACCATAAAATTTGTAGTAGCTGAATCCAATGCCTGGATTGCAGCTTGGCTATCCGAAAGAATAGCGATATTGCCCTTAAAAGAGAAATCTGCGATTAGTAGCCTACAAGCTTCTCCAGTTGCCAGTACTTCCGCCTGGAAGACACTGCAGGCATTGGGGAGACGCACAGATTTTTCAATTTTGAGTCTATGAGAGTATATACCAGCTCCAACACCACAATCCATTTTAGAACCATCTGTATAGACCGTAGTGTCGAAGTTGTTTAGAGAATCCCTTATTCCATTCCTCCTTAGATGGAAAGAGTGTGGCAAAATTCCTATTGAATATTACCATCGGGACGATTTAGTCAGTCCTCACCGCGGTTAACTGAGTTTGTCGCAATAGTAGACTGGCATGACCATACGGTTTTTTTTCCAGCGACCCGCTTCGTTTAACCTAAATGCACTCATGGTTGCCGTCTTCTTAATGTGTAGGTCTATTGGAATAACGTGTGTCAGTGCGTTGAGCGCCTCCCTAGGTCATGATCTGATTGCACCGTTATTGCACAGGCTGATCTTTGTATTCTGCCGAGTAATTTGGTATTGTAATCTCTCCCTACAACTTTCCACCAAACTGCCGAGCCATACGATAATATTGGTTGTATAACCGCCTTATACAACCATAATGTATGCTTAGGTTGAAGACCCCATCTTCTTCCAAGCATATGTTTACAGGCATATAAAGCAATTTCAGCTTTCCTTACCCGTTCTTCGAAGTTTAGTTTTCAGCTAAGTTTGGAGTCCAAAATGACCCCTAATTACTTTGCACTGGTTGAAAGTGAGAGGGTTTGTCCGTTAATATTTGGTAGGGTAAAAATTGGTACCTTGTATCTGGTGGTAAAGAGCATGAACTCTGCTGTACGCGGGTTTAAACTTAGGCCACAGCCTGTTGCCCAAGAATTAAGCTCCCCTTTGAATGTTCCCACTGATCGTATTAGGACACAGTCCAGACCCCATTAGCACCACATCTCCAGCGTACGCCACCGCTTTTACCTCACCTCTATTAAGTTTTAATAAAATTTTGCTAATCACACATAACCAAAGAAGTGGAGATAGTCTCCCCCCCGTGGAGTACCCATATGGACTCTCTTAGTTATGTTGATATTACCCATGTTAGCTTTGATGATCCTGGTTTCTAGCATAGAGATGATCCAATTGCTGATACAATTTTCCACCCCTAAGACTATTAACGCCCTTTGGATAGCAACAGTGCTAACGTTATTAAATGCGCCTTCCATGTCTAGAAAAGCTGCCATGGTATACAGTTTGTTTACTAGAGACCCCTCTATTGTTCGGATTACCTCGTGAAGCGTTGTCTCCAACGATTTGCCTTTGAGGTAAGCATGTTGTGCAGTTGATATACTAGAACTCTCCAGCGAACTTCTAATGTGAATATCTAAAACCCGTTAAATGGGCGACAGACTGATTGGCCTAAAGCCCTCGCTTATTCATGGCCTCTTCTACCTGCCTTTGGTGTGAAGACGACTCTAACAAGTTTCAAGCTGTTTGGAATATAACCTAGGTTTAGACACGCTTTGAAAATGTCCATTAGCCATGGTAGAATGATATCAGGAGTTTCCTGTAACATCTTAGGAAAGATCACATCAGGGCCTGGAGATTTTAATGGTGAGAATGATTTGATTGCCCGTGCAACCTTCTCTTTCGTAACTATTAAATCAAAAAGATGCTGTGGGTCATATCGGCTCCGCCGGATTCTCCCAACATCACTGTCATGGGCGCTACGTCCCGGAAACTGAGTATTTAAAAGAAGTTCTAGAGACTGTTCTGCCGTAGAAGCCCAAGTACCATCTGGCCTCTTGACCCAAGAAGCCATTGAATGGTCTTTGGACAAAACACGGCTAAGGCTCGCAGAATCTCTGGTAGATTCTTTCTTGGCGGCCCTGATTGCCTTCTTGTATTGTCTCCGACTTTCCCTATACAACTGCCAATTATCTGTTGAGTAGCTGAGATTGAAGTTTGATCTTGCTTCTTCCCTTAATTTTGAGAGCTCATTGTTCCACCAAGGAGGATAGGATTTTTTGCTATATAAAATTGGACACGACGTTTTGTAGGCCCTAGTAAATGTCTCCTCCACCTACTCTCAATGTTTTCTGGGAGAGTGATTTGATGGATCGGAATCCTTCCTATCCTGTTCCCTACTATATTTTTCAACCGTTTCCAATTTTTTCAAAGTGGGTTTCGATATGGTAAGGGTGGATCTACCTCAAGATCCTGGTGATAGAGGATGCAGCTATGGTCCGAAAACGACTTTTTGCTTAAGATCCTCCAATTTTCTACCCTCACTGAAATATTTCCAGACAGTAATGTTATATTTATTACTTCCGCCCA
The DNA here is from genome assembly GCA_037575425.1 of Anastrepha fraterculus. Lineage (NCBI taxonomy): Eukaryota > Metazoa > Arthropoda > Insecta > Diptera > Tephritidae > Anastrepha > Anastrepha fraterculus. The sequence goes on along the minus strand of JAYXIM010005134.1, from coordinate 223,330 downwards.
TCCTCTAAAGCTTTCCGTGCTTGGAAAGGTGAAAGTAGGGGTATTCCCCTATTAAATACTGTCAGGCTTGTATTAATGACAAACTCATATAGGACTCACCTCGATCATTCGTTTCGGTACTCCCCCATAGGGTATGCCTCGCATTGGCGTCACATCCTAGTAGCAGGATATTGTTTTTGTAGTCAAGCACAAGCCTACGGGCCTCGTCCGGCGGTGCTGGTTGATCGTGTGCCATATAGATGGAGACAATTTTGATTGTGACGCCGTCAGCAGCCGATGAGCTGTAGGATGGGATTGAAAATATGTTAAAATGTTTTTTGCTACAATACATGTAATGTAAATTTCTTCTATCAAAATGGGATTCCAATCATCCTGACTTCATCAAAAGCCAAAATATGAAGAAATTGAACCTTACCGACGATTCTGTTAGTAACGTACTTGGTGTGATAATGCACCACCGAAACGATGCGCTGTTATTCACATTCTCGTCGCTGACACATCCGGCACAAAGCGTACAATATTGTCCATTGCCTCATTTGGTTTTGTTCCTTTTGGATTGCTGTAGTCTCTCGTAATTACGTCCAAAATAATATTGTTAGTATTACGGTTATTAAAGCGGAACTGGGATAAGTCCGTGCCTCAACATTTGCATCAAGCTTGGAATAGTTCGCTCGAGAAAGAAACGACTGGCGCGCTTTGTTAAAAGTGAAAAGAAGAAGAAGTGTACGGAAATGTGTCCATTCAGGTACTCCGTGCGTATGTATTGTAAATCGATCACTTGCGAGGAGACAATAGTGGGGTACAGTGAGTGACGAGAGCGAGTTTGCGGCATAACCGTTTACGCGAGTTTGGCGGAGTTTAACAAAGCGCGCCAGTCGTTTCTTTCTCGCGCTAACTGCAATGACAATCCTTCTGTGTGGGAGACTTTCATCTGTGTAATGTCAGCTGGTCAAGAACTCTATCTGCGATGTCAATATTCCTAGTGAAAAATAGTTTGTTGATAGTTTTTTAATTATTGATATTATGCGAGTTAATTGTTCTCCCAACAAGCTTGGTCGCACTTTAGATGTGATATATTTATATATATATATTTATATATTAATACGGAGAGCAAAATTTCGTCGTACCTTATTTTAGTATTTATAGTCAGAGACAAAAGTTGAAACATATACCAATGGATAGCATATGTGGAGACGGTTTGCACAATGTATTAAAATAGATACATAAGTGAATAGGTGCAGGTAAAATTAATCACACTATTTTACCTGTATTAATAGTGTGTTAGAGCGGGAGAATATATTTTTACATATATATAGTCGCACTGTAATGGCAACAGATTTGTTTGTTTGAAAATTGCTATATATGTTATGTATATAATCGCATAATAGAATAGTGTGAAGATGAAATACAAAACAATATTGCTATGTAAATACATATCATACTATATAGCCGTTCTGTTGCTAAGTTTTTGTTACAAGCAGCTTTGTTGCCATACACATATAAATGTTGAAACGTATAAACGAATAGTGTGAAGACGGAAAAAGAAACATAGCTATTATGTATTAACTATAGCTACACTATTTCTCCTTTCGTTGTTACACTATTTGTTTATACGTTTTACAGAGAACGTTAATGTATAGAGAAGTCTCACGATCTACGAATAGTGTGAATTGTCAAAAATGAAGTTTAACCAGAGAATGTTAATGCAATGAGAAGGAGCAAATGTTAAAAGAGCTTTTTTCGAGTTCTAATTTGTAGATTCATAATAAGGTCATTTCAAATTCAACTTTGCTCACGAGTGGCGAATTGCAGATATTTACCACGCGAGTGACGCGAGTGGAGGGTTTCTATATTTACTTACCACGCTAGGACAAGAATTCAGATATTTTCTGCGTTTACCAGACTACTGAGGAAGTTCATAAGATTTTTCGGCACACTACTAAGGAAATCGAAGCGAATAAATTTGCGATTAAGAAGCCCGCGCGGCAGTTAGTTTGTGGTGCAGAAGCTAAAGTCGGCGGAATTATTCGTTTTATTTTTTGGCACGTATATAATTCAGGTTCAAGTCCTGAAGTCATATTTTTTTTCTTGCACATTTTTTTTTTACAATTCAAACCAGGAAAGTTTGGTAAAATTTTTGAGTTTATTTTAATTAAAATTTCTTTAAAATACTGTTTTTTTTTTGTATTTTATAAATGGAAATTTCTTTTCGGTATAAAATAGTTCATACTGGATATGACCTGACTTTTATATAAATCAATCAAAACAGAAAATATGTACATATATCTATAATCTATTTCATCAAATCCAAATTATATTGATGAGAAAATATCATTCTCTCTGTCCAGAAAGCCAAACGCGCATAATACACACATGCATATTCATATAATTACGCATACAAACTTTCAACTAACGCAGAATATGTGCATATAAAACTGCGAATCGAATAAATGAGTGATTTAGAAAAGTTCACTAATAATTGTAGATTAGCGCATTCGTGAAAGACGTGTCGTATATGCAGTACATCGTCTCATATTTGACTCAGGTTCAAATCCTGTGCACAGTTTTTTGTTCGATATTTTTATTTCATTTTTTATATTTGGTTTAATTGAAATTGATTTAAAATAGTGTATTCAGGTTTTTCTAATACCAGTTATTTAGAAATTTATTTAGAAATTTATTTTCTATATAATATTATTCATTTGAATTGATTTATATGTAAAACAGCCATAAAGTCAATCATATGAATATGCATTCCTATATTTAATCTCTTCAGTCAAATCTGAACTACTTACATACACATATTGATTAGAAAATATTCTAATATCCATCCAGGAAGCCTAACGCGCATACTCACATATGTGTATAAATATATGTACAAACTACCACCATTCTAACAAACCCAGAACACAAGCTTCTGCGCACACTTGACACATGGGATATGTATACCCTATGAGCAAAAAGAACCGGGAAGGTGATGTTGACTGCTTCCTTCGATTTCCAAGACATAGTCCACCATGAGTACCTTCCATCGGGCCAGACAGTCAATAGAGAATATTATTTATCCGTTTTGAAACCTTAGAGAGATGCTGTGTGTTGCAAACCGCCGGAAATGTGAGCAAACAATTCTCAGATTTTGCATGATGATAACGCGCCATCGCACTGATCAAAGAGAATACAAATCGGCCTGCCGGGGGTGTTTGGAGGACTGGGTTAAACGTTGGAACATGTGTGTTGCTTCAGACGGGTCATATTTTGAAGAAGATAATATAAATTTGCCTTAAATTTAACTCTGTTTTGTTTAATTTAAACATTCCCGGTACTTTCTGATCATAAGGTACATACATGCGGCTTTGCGGACAGCAAGGTGTGATTCGCTGGAAGCCGCATTAACTCGCGACTGTCGCACAGTTAGAAGACATATTTACATACATATAAGGGTGCATACATACATACGGAGCCGCGGCCACTCGACATGTCAAAAATTTAAGATTTATCAAATATTGGCAAATAATTCCTCGCGAAATATTCCAATATTGACTATTTTCGAATAGTCGCGAAAATTGGCATATGGGCGGCTCGTTTTATGAATGAAATTGAAATATGAGCTCTAACTTATGAATGAACTTTTTGTTTTTGTTCTAAATTGATCAGCGCCGTCGCTGATAGAATCATGGCCGCTGCGACTGCGTCTACGAATGTATTTTGTTTTTGTAGTCGCTAGGCTTAGATTTTAGCTTTGGGCGACATGCGCATGTGAGGTATGTGTTTTTGTTGTGTTCTAGAACATTTTAGAATGTGTGGTGGCAAAGCGGCCATCGCGTTGCGCTTGCTGTTGCTTTTGCGTCTATCAAAGTACATATTGTGTTTTTGTAAGTATAATATTAGGAATATCGACTGGTGCAAGACAAAAGTACACGGAAGCAAGAAGGGAGCGCAGTGCTCGCGCATATATGCATGAATGTATGAACGTGCATGGATGTAGTAACATATGAATACAATTATTTTGTAGGAAGTTTAGAAGGCAAGTAGGTATACTCGTATATGTATGTATATATGCTAGGACATACATAGAGCAGAATTGTTTTTGCACTTGTTAGGAAGAAACTCGTTCACTAGTGCGAATGTGTATTTGATTTCTTGTAAGAATGTGATGTGCTGTGACATGTGTACATATATAAGTCAAGGTTATTTGGGCATACTTGCATATGTGATATGATGTTCTTGCGCTTGTGCATTATTGTTTTTCATATACAAATGTACATACATACATATGTATGTAAATGCTGTCGAATACATAAACTATAAATTGACATATGTACAACATAAAATAAGTGTTGATTTATCTTAAACCGTTCTTTTTTTCTGAATGCAAATACCTCCTATTGACATGTACTTATGTATATTATCATATACCATCATTTATTTACATATAAAGTATACGTTCATTTATGTACATATGTGTGTAATGAAAAACTTCATGAATTACTTTCAGAACTTTATTAAAATTTATTCGCGCATGCACAAAACCTTTTGTTCACAACGCAGGCGCAGAAATAAACGCTCTGCGTATTTATCCTCCCCACGTGACTCGCCATCAATTCTCGGTGGAAATTTTTTTTTTTGTTTTTAAATTTTTTTTTTAAATGTAATCGTAAAAAAATTTGTAATAAATTTTATATATCCGCTTATCATTTCAAAAGTAACCAAATGGTCAAAAAATAAGCATTCGAAGAAATAAACGCACCGCCTATTTTTCCTCGCCACATGTTAGACTCGAGTTCAATTCCCGGCGCAAACATTTTTTTTATACATTTTTTTTTTTTAAATCGTTTTTTTTTTAATGTAATTGAAAAAAAAAAATTATGTAATAAATTTTATGTATCCGCTTATCATTTCAAAAGTAACCAAATGGTCAAAAAATAAGCATTCGAAGAAATAAACGCACCGCCTATTTTTCCTCGCCACATGTTAGACTCGAGTTCAATTCCCGGCGCAAACTTCTTTTTATAAATTTTATTTTTTAAACTCGTTTTTTTTTAATGTAATTGAAAAAAAAAATTATGTAATAAATTTTACGTATTCGCTTATTATTTCAAAAATACGAAAATAGTAAAAATTTAATTGGTTTAATGTCGAGGTGAGAAATGTGTTGTGTGTTGAAGTGAAAGATATGTGGTGTTTCTAATTTTTGTGTGGGCAAAAGTCAGTGAGGTGTCTATAAACTCGGTGTGCTAAATGACCTTATTACAAATCTTTCAGATCTCAATTGTACTAAAAAAAGCTCACAGTAACATTTGCACCTTCTCATTGCATTAACATTCTCTGGTTTAACCACCGCCGGGGTGTGGTGAAACTTTTAACAGAGCTGTTTACAGCGATTTCTCTCTTTAGCATATTGGCCCTGCACAGTTTTTGGCGAATAGCCGACGGCATTTTGCAAAGTATTTGCTTGTGCATTTTTATGTTCCCTTGATAAACGAAAATTTATTCAATTTCATTTTCAAACAAAGATGATGAAGAAAAAATGATTTGAATATTTATTATATGCGCCAACATTTCAAATCAAAGTAACTTTAATATTTTGATTTAATTAAAAAAAAAATACATTATAAAACGACCTCTCACATTTTGGTATGTGGTAATTTAAAACTAAACAAATTTGATGAACATTTTTAATAATTCTTTGAGTCGACATTAATTCATAGCAAGCAAGTGTTTTGGTATATTGACATATGTACATATGTATATGTTTATCTATGTTTATCAATATATACATCCATATATTATGTTAGTTATGTGTGTGCAAAAGTTCAATTGGATCTTCAATTTTATAGTGTTACATATGTATGTACATATGTGCATACGCACTGCAGGAACCATGACCTATCTCACGACGCATCGCCTTATCATATTTGCATTTGAATATGCATTTATTTGTTCCTTTGGCAAACCAAATTTTTTTCAATTTACATCTTATTACAGGGAATAATAATATACATACATTTGTATGTGTGCATTTTCTAGATAGTATACAACTTTAAAATAAATAAAGGAAAACTTCAAAGAAACGTATTTGCATATATGGGACAACTAAGTTCAATTGGATCTTTTATAAATATAGTGTTGCACGCATATGTGTGCACTGAAGCAACATGACCTACCTCACGAGCATCGCCTTATATATCATGCAATAATTAGGGAGTAAATAACATAATGATCAAATTCCTGCCTCACAAATGCTAAAACAAATTTCAAAAATTTTGAATATTCATGTATATATTTGTATGTGCGTATGTACACTTGGTGCCCATATCCCTTCAAACAAATCAAAAAATTCTTTATAAAAACACTTCATTACCAGGCACACAGGAAGATGGCATATGCAAATTTAAATATGTGAATGTATATACATACATACGCAACTAGAATCATGACCTAGCCTATGTACGTATATACATATTTGTGTTCTGAACTTCCAGCAAAACAATGCTTATTAATATACACATATGCAAGAAAGATTTAAACAAAAGTTTTGGTTTAAATATTGACTTTATTTCACTTTGACTGTTTAATCAATAATAATAACTTCATACTATTTTTCTAACTTCATCACCCACACTTCGGGCTCCTATCTCTGAGTGTGAGAGACGATATGTGAGAGACTTTTGGGAGTGGAGTCATGTATGTAGATGACATATATAAAGTATATATGTCACTCTTCCCAACTTTAAAAATGTCCACAGTTCTTAACTAATGTACTAATATACATATGTATTTTATATATTGTATAAGTTTTTCCTATTAATTCTTTATTTTTATATTCTATAAAATTATTTTTATTATTTATATTTTTTTGTTTTCTTTTTTTTTTTAATATTGCTATATTTAAATGATTCGTTAACATAGCTTTCATTAATTATTATTGACATAAATAAAAATAAAATTCCAATTAAATAAGAACTATCATTTACTCAATATATTTTCTTTTTCCTTTTAAACTAGTTTTTATATTTTCTGACTTTCTGATTTTAAAATTTTATAATATGGTGCTCCCCATCTTCTTCCGTTTTTAACAATCTTACTTGCCTATACGGATTACATATTTTATCTAATCATTTTCTTGCATTTTCCGCATTTACAAAATTAGTATCGATTTCCTTTTCTTGTCTGTGTTTATTAATATTTTCAATTCTTTTTTCTTTGATTATTTGGGGATCATTTTTTGGTGGTTGCTTATTGAAAAATATATTGTATGGAATTTCCCTTGTAGTCGAGTGAATAAGTATACGATTATAGGTATAAATTGCTGGCTTACTTAGAAATAGTATTTTAATTCTTTGTCTTCTGATGTATGTATTATTCTTAACTTTTCATTGAGTGTTTTGTGAAGTCGCTCAATATCGCCGATACCTGTTTTTCCTGTTGTTACTTCAATTCTTATGTTCATGTGATCACACCACTGTTTGATGTTTGAGTTATTTAGGCCCTGATCTTGGTCAACTTTCATAACTTTGGGGGGTCCCATAGTATTAAATATTTTTAGTAAAGTTCTTTTCGACTCAAGCCAGTTTAGTGCCTTCACCTTCTCTACCATAGCGAATTTAGAAAACAAATCGATACACGTCAAATAATATTCGATGTCCCATTTCCAAAAGTCTAAAACACATTTTTCTCTGATTTCGTATGTCGGAGGGGTAACTTTGAATGGAAGCTTATATGTAATATGGTCACTTTTGCTGTGATTACAAAGCTCGCAACTATTAATAATGTTTGAAATTTCTTTCAGATAATTTGGATAGTAATATTTTTCTTTAAAACATTTTACAACTTTCTCTATTCCCTGGTGAAGCCCACTTATATGCATTTCTGTTACTATAGTTGTAAAATCAAATAATCAAAAATATTTTCCAATTCCTTAGTTGTCCTATAAACTCTATTTCTACTAGTATTAATAAAAAATTTGTACACATTTTGAAGCTGCAGGAAATCATTATCATTTGGCATATATATAACTGTTTTGTTCTTTAAAAGGTTAGTTTTAATTATTTCTTTAATATAATCTGTGGTTAGATCTTTATACGTAACCAAAGTAAAATTATTTTGAGTTGATTTTTATATACATTTAAGGGTCTTTCAGTTATGTGAATAAAACTTTCGCTGTCCTCATCAGCGGAATGAATGGTTGCACAATTAGAAGCGATGTCATCTTCTTCTACATTACATTCCTCAACTTTAATGCGAGAAAGTGCATCTGCAACTTGATTTTCCCTTCCCGGGATGTATTTCACGTCGAAGTCATACTCGTTGAGGCGAATCTTCCACCTTTGCAGCTTTGCATTTGGCTCTTTCAAATTATGTAGCCATTGAAGTGGTCTATGATCGCTATTTAAAATAAAAATAAAATATTTAGTGGCCCAAACCATTGCTAATAACTCTTTTTCTGTCGTAGAGTAGTGAAGTTCATGCTCATTCAGAGTGCGGCTCGCGAAGCAAATAGGATGGCTTTGTTGGCTTAACACTGCCCCTAAGGCGACGTTAGAAGCGTCTGTAGTTAGCGTAAATGGTTTTTCATAATTTGGTTACACTAATATAGGATCTTCTGTAATCAATATTTTTCTAGTATCTATGGCGTTTAGGTATTCTTTATCCTGCGAATTTATCCTATTTCCCTTTTTTAAACAGTTTGTCAGCGGTTTGGTAATCTTGGCAAAGTTTTTAATAAATTTGCGATAAAATCCAGTCAAACCCAAAAACTGTTTAATCTCTTTTTCTGTTTGAGGTACGGGATAATTTAATATCGATTTAATTTTATTCGGGTTCGGCTTTATACCTTCTGGGGTTACTATGTGCCCCAAGAACTCTGTTTCGTGTTTCAGAAACTCACACTTAGCTAGCTTTACTTTAAGGTTAGCATCGAATAATCTTTGGAAAACTTTACCGAGCGATTCGATGTGCTCCTGAAGAGACGTGCTAAAAATGACAATATCATCTAAATACACTATACAATTCTTACCAATTAACCCTTCCAATACTGTATTCATCAGCCTTTGGAATGTGGCTGGGGCATATTTCAGCCCAAATGGCATACGTAGAAATTCGTAGTGACCTCCTTGCGTAGAGAAAGCAGTCTTCTTTCTGTCGGCAGGGTCCATTTCTATTTGGTGGAAACCCTGTGCCAAGTCCAAGGTAGAAAAGTACATACATTTACCCAACTTATCTAAAATTTCATCCATGTTTGGAATCGGGTACCTATCGTTTACGGTAATGGTGTTTAACTTACGAAAGTCGAAAACTATTCTCCATTTATCTTTACCAGAGTGATCTGGCTTTTTAGGCACAACCCATAGCGGCGCAGCATTTCCATTATTTGCTTATCCACTTCCGCTTTGTGCACTTCCGGATATCGGTAAGATTTCACGTATATAGGGTCCTCATGAATTGTTTTGACTCTATGTTTAATTTTGTGGGTAAAAGTAAGGTGGTCTCCATCCTTATAAAATATGTGTTTAAATTTGTTTAATAAACCTTTGAGGCTTTTACATTCCTTGATATTTAAAAGGCTTAATCTGAATTTTGTTTCTTCGTCGTCATCATTTATAATATTTAGAAGACTATCAAAATTCTCTAAGGAGTTCTTGCTATCTGAAAACTTATAAAGCATTCCACTTAAATGAAGAATGTTATTTTCAAGATTTATTTTCGAATTTAATTTTTTCAGTATATCATAACCTAAAAGTCCTTCGTAGTTGTTAGAAAAATTGTACACATAGAATTTTAAATTTTGCTTATTAAAAGCAATTGTTTCCTGCACTTTGTCTAGCACGACTTTTCCGGTTGCGGTTTTTAAAATTATTGGCTTTACTTTAATTGCTTCATTGCTGAGTATACACGGTTTAATTAAACTAACAGACGAACCCGTATCTATTAAAAATTTTATCTTTTTGTTGTTGAGTGTCAATTTAACTGAGGGTAGTTCTCCGAGGCTTCTAATTGAAAATTCGAATCATCGTGATCCATTGGTTCAGGTTGACCGTATCTACGTATTCTGGACTGGTTGGAGTCAGCCGGGCTAAACTTTCTGGCTTGCAATGAATTCGTTTGCAAGACATTGCTTGGAATTGCGCTAGTAGGGCTATTAAATAAATGAGGGCAATGCTTTTGTGCGCAAAATTGGCCTACATTTATCTGCCTGGATTGATTATGGCTTAAATTAGTATTATTTGATGGGACTCCTCTTGTATGAAAGTTGTTATTATTTAATGTTTGATAGTGATGATTTCTATTAAAGTAGAGTTCACAAATCCACCTTTTTGAAATCTATTATTAATAGAGTAATGGGGAGCCCTTGAACTGTTTCTTACATCCCGTTTATATTCATAATAAAATGCATCATTCTCTTTTAAAATTTTAATTGCAGATTTTACACTTGTTGCTAGATTAGCATTAATTAATGCTGTTAAATGATTAGGCAATTCTCTTTTGAGGGTTTTCAAACTTAGTTGTTCTAATTCATTTATCAAAAATGTTTAAGTAGAGCTACTTACAAGTTTTAATTTAATGCAATCTTTAATTCTACAAATTTCATTATTTATTTCTTCACATAGAATACGAACATTACTTCTTAGTTTTATATTACTAACTTGCAAAATAAGAGTCGGAATTGGTGTATGTTCCCCGAACTCATCAACCAAAAGTTCTCTTAGGATTGCCCAATTTGACGGCTGCTCCCTTCTTACGACGTCCAACGCTGCCCCTCGTAAAGTACATAAAATGCTCTGCTGGTTGCGTTGGTACAACCTCAGGCAATATGGAATCAATGCTGTCGATATATAGTGCTAAATAGTTTGCATCACCATCAAAAGGCTGAATTAACTTAATATTTTGCATAACTAGTTCTCTTTGTTTTTGTTCCTCAGCGATGCTTGTTTTTGTTTCAGCGCTATTATTTAATGTTCTTAAATACTCATTCAAGTTTTCTAACTCTTCATTTAAGTCCATTTATTTATTTTATATATATATATTATAAATTTTTTATTTTTATTATTATTATTATTTTTTTTTTTTTGTGGTTAGCAGTTTGCAGTTTTTACTTTCTCAACTTCTTCGCAAGGAATATGTATGTATTTACGTAGTTTCGTTTTTTATTACGATCTTTTTCACAGATCCTACCGACGGCGCCAGAAAGATTTAAACAAAAGTTTTGGTTTAAATATTGACTTTATTTCACTTTGACTGTTTAATCAATAATAATAATTTAATACATACTATTTTTCTAACTTCATCACCCACACTTCGGGCTCCTATCTCTGAGTATGAGAGACGAAATGTGAGAGACTTTTGGGAGTGGAGTCATGTATGTAGGTGACATATATAAAGTATATATGTCACTTGCATGTGCATACAACCGCACACACGGACCACTCTCTTTATTCCTGTAAATGCGTATGTCGTACAAAACTAAAATTCTATGCCTAGCGACTACAAGAACAAATTGTATTAATACGCGCAGCCATAGCGGCCATCATTCTAGTTGCCATAGCGCTGAACAGTCGCGGCGGCGCCGAACAGTTTCAACTATTGTACTGTGCAACAAAAACTCATCATAAAAAAATTCATTGATAAATTCGAGAATAGTCAATATTGGAATATTTCGTTTCAATAGCTGATCAGCTGTTGCAAACAAAAGTTTTTATGTCGTTTTGACCTCATCATTTCATGCCGACTGATTTTTATATTGAAGGCAGACGCCATCCAATGGATGACGAAACCAACCGTCAGCTGGTCCAGTAGCGGTGGGTACGTGCCTGGGATGCTGCGAAACGTGTCGAAAAAAATTTTTAACAACTCATTTAATACTGGCTGAAATTTTTTTTGTGTATTGTTGACATTTAGGAGAAAGCAAAGGGTGAAGCAAATGGAAAGGTTTGGCATCTCAGACAGTGTACTCTGCCCAGCTTGAGAAGAGGAGGATGAGACGGCGGACCACTTCCTGTGCGTCTGCCCCGCCTTCGCTCGAATCAGGTTTGAGGTCTTTGGGAGTGGTGTGTTAAGAAGCAAACATCTTGGCTCCTTGGCATCACAAGATCTACTTAGCTTTCTTCGGAGATCAGGTAGATTTAAAGAAAATTAAAAGGGAATCCAGGTGTAGTACAATGGACTTAATTAATGTCTGAGTGCTGCACGTGCTAGTTGCCCCGACAAAAAAATTAAATAAAATAAAAAGAAAACTACTTTATGCCGATTGAAACTTTTTTACATAATTTTGGACGCTTATGAAAATATAATAATGATGGTCAGATGTGTTTATAGCGGTGGGAAGACCGTCAGCCGAAGCAAGAATATATCATTGCGTTCATACATCTCGGCGGCGCGCAGAAAATTCAGTGCTTCGACTGACGTCTTTTCCCCCAACGGACAATCAGCTGGCGATTACTTTTCCATTTTGATTTATTAATACTATAATATTTGAAAATTTCAAACGGTCTTTTATCAATTTAGCGAAAATATGCTTGTATGCTATACACTAGATAACACTATATACTATATAACTCATGTATGATATATATTTTTCCCTACGGGACCTACTAGACATTTTATAAGTACAGCCCTGTGCCCCTCTTCTCTAGAAAAGGACAGCTGCTTTTCGGCTTTGTTCATTCAACATCAGCACGACATTATTGCTAGTTTGAACAGTTTATACCTGACATTCTTATACAGCAGACGCGTGGAATATTCCGAAAATACCATGGCGTCAATTCAACCATTTTGCGTATTTTGCAGCAAAAAAAAACGAAAAACTGACTATTTTCACTGCTGAGACAATGGAAAAGTGTAAAATTATTTTAGAAATTCGCAAAGAAAATATTTTAGCAATGAGTAATGCCGACTAACATCAGTGATTTTCAACGATATCACTCAAGGTGCTATCGAACATCTACTGCACTACCGCGGAAATATCGGAAATGTGTAGAATCTACATCCATTTCTGCAACAGCTGAGTAAGTAAATTTTTATTAGTTATTACATACATTAATAAATAATGTATATGCATTTAATACTTTGAATTTCGGTATTCTTGGCTCTCTCGGAAAAATATATTCAAAATGTATTATATTATCTAACGTTGAACGGTTACAAGGCCCTTTGCCCTCTTGCCGGGTCATATTTTGAAGAAGATAATATAAATTTGCATTAAATTTAACTCTGTTTTGTTTAATTTAAACATTCCCGGTACTTTCTGATCATAAGGTACATACATGCGGCTTTGCGGACAGCAAGGTGTGATTCGCTGGAAGCCGCATTAACTCGCGACTGTCGCACAGTTAGAAGACATATTTACATACATATAAGGGTGCATACATACATACGGAGCCGCGGCCACTCGACATGACAAAAATTTAAGATTTATCAAATATTGGCAAATAATTCCTCGCGAAATATTCCAATATTGACTATTTTCGAATAGTCGCGAAAATTGGCATATGGGCGGCTCGTTTTATGAATGAAATTGAAATATGAGCTCTAACTTATGAATGAACTTTTTGTTTTTGTTCTAAATTGATCAGCGCCGTCGCTGATAGAATCATGGCCGCTGCGACTGCGTCTACGAATGTATTTTGTTTTTGTAGTCGCTAGGCTTAGATTTTAGCTTTGGGCGACATGCGCATGTGAGGTATGTGTTTTTGTTGTGTTCTAGAACATTTTAGAATGTGTGGTGGCAAAGCGGCCATCGCGTTGCGTTTGCTGTTGCTTTTGCGTCTATCAAAGTACATATTGTGTTTTTGTAAGTATAATATTAGGAATATCGACTGGTGCAAGACAAAAGTACACGGAAGCAAGAAGGATCTTCTGTAATCAATATTTTTCTAGTATCTATGGCGTTTAGGTATTCTTTATCCTGCGAATTTATCCTATTTCCCTTTTTTAAACAGTTTGTCAGCGGTTTGGTAATCTTGGCAAAGTTTTTAATAAATTTGCGATAAAATCCAGTCAAACCCAAAAACTGTTTAATCTCTTTTTCTGTTTGAGGTACGGGATAATTTAATATCGATTTAATTTTATTCGGGTTTGGCTTTATACCTTCTGGGGTTACTATGTGCCCCAAGAACTCTGTTTCGTGTTTCAGAAACTCACACTTAGCTAGCTTTACTTTAAGGTTAGCATCGAATAATCTTTGGAAAACTTTACCGAGCGATTCGATGTGCTCCTGAAGAGACGTGCTAAAAATGACAATATCATCTAAATACACTATACAATTCTTACCAATTAACCCTTCCAATACTGTATTCATCAGCCTTTGGAATGTGGCTGGGGCATATTTCAGCCCAAATGGCATACGTAGAAATTCGTAGTGACCTCCTTGCGTAGAGAAAGCAGTCTTCTTTCTGTCGGCAGGGTCCATTTCTATTTGGTGGAAACCCTGTGCCAAGTCCAAGGTAGAAAAGTACATACATTTACCCAACTTATCTAAAATTTCATCCATGTTTGGAATCGGGTACCTATCGTTTACGGTAATGGTGTTTAACTTACGAAAGTCGAAAACTATTCTCCATTTATCTTTACCAGAGTGATCTGGCTTTTTAGGCACAACCCATAGCGGCGCAGCATTTCCATTATTTGCTTATCCACTTCCGCTTTGTGCACTTCCGGATATCGGTAAGATTTCACGTATATAGGGTCCTCATGAATTGTTTTGACTCTATGTTTAATTTTGTGGGTAAAAGTAAGGTGGTCTCCATCCTTATAAAATATGTGTTTAAATTTGTTTAATAAACCTTTGAGGCTTTTACATTCCTTGATATTTAAAAGGCTTAATCTGAATTTTGTTTCTTCGTCGTCATCATTTATAATATTTAGAAGACTATCAAAATTCTCTAAGGAGTTCTTGCTATCTGAAAACTTATAAAGCATTCCACTTAAATGAAGAGTGTTATTTTCAAGATTTATTTTCGAATTTAATTTTTTCAGTATATCATAACCTAAAAGTCCTTCGTAGTTGTTAGAAAAATTGTACACATAGAATTTTAAATTTTGCTTATTAAAAGCAATTGTTTCCTGCACTTTGTCTAGCACGACTTTTCCGGTTGCGGTTTTTAAAATTATTGGCTTTACTTTAATTGCTTCATTGCTGAGTATACACGGTTTAATTAAACTAACAGACGAACCCGTATCTATTAAAAATTGTATCTTTTTGTTGTTGAGTGTCAATTTAACTGAGGGTAGTTCTCCGAGGCTTCTAATTGAAAATTCGAATCATCGTGATCCATTGGTTCAGGTTGACCGTATCTACGTATTCTGGACTGGTTGGAGTCAGCTGGGCTAAACTTTCTGGCTTGCAATGAATTCGTTTGCAAGACATTGCTTGGAATTGCGCTAGTAGGGCTATTAAATAAATGAGGGCAATGCTTTTGTGCGCAAAATTGGCCTACATTTATCTGTCTGGATTGATTATGGCTTAAATTAGTATTATTTGATGGGACTCCTCTTGTATGAAAGTTGTTATTATTTAATGTTTGATAGTGATGATTTCTATTAAAGTAGAGTTCACAAATCCACCTTTTTGAAATCTATTATTAATAGAGTAATGGGGAGCCCTTGAACTGTTTCTTACATCCCGTTTATATTCATAATAAAATGCATCATTCTCTTTTAAAATTTTAATTGCAGATTTTACACTTGTTGCTAGATTAGCATTAATTAATGCTGTTAAATGATTAGGCAATTCTCTTTTGAGGGTTTTCAAACTTAGTTGTTCTAATTCATTTATCAAAAATGTTTAAGTAGAGCTACTTAAAAAAAAAAAAATAAATAATTGGCGCGTACACTTCTGTTAGGTGTTTGGCCGAGCTCCTCCTCCTATTTGTGGTGTGCGTTTTGATGTTGTTCCACAAATGGAGGGACCTACAGTTTCAAGCCGACTCCGAACGGCAAATATTTTTATGAGGAGCTTTTTCATGGCAGAAATACACTCGGAGGTTTGCCATTGCCTGCCGAGGGGCGACCGCTATTGGAAAAATGTTTTTATAAATTTTGCTTTCACCGAGATTCGAACCAACGACCTCTCTGTGAAATCCGAATAGTATCACGCACCAACCCATTCGGCTACGGCGGCCGCCTACTTACTACGAGCTACTTACAAGTTTTAATTTAATGCAATCTTTAATTCTACAAATTTCATTATTTATTTCTTCACATAGAATACGAACATTACTTCTTAGTTTTATATTACTAACTTGCAAAATAAGAGTCGGAATTGGTGTATGTTCCCCGAACTCATCAACCAAAAGTTCTCTTAGGATTGCCCAATTTGACGGCTGCTCCCTTCTTACGACGTCCAACGCTGCCCCTCGTAAAGTACATAAAATGCTCTGCTGGTTGCGTTGGTACAACCTCAGGCAATATGGAATCAATGCTGTCGATATATAGTGCTAAATAGTTTGCATCACCATCAAAAGGCTGAATTAACTTAATATTTTGCATAACTAGTTCTCTTTGTTTTTGTTCCTCAGCGATGCTTTTTTTTGTTTCAGCGCTATTATTTAATATTCTTAAATACTCATTCAAGTTTTCTAACTCTTCATTTAAGTCCATTTATTTATTTTATATATATATATTATAAATTTTTTATTTTTATTATTATTATTATTTTTTTTTTTTTGTGGTTAGCAGTTTGCAGTTTTTACTTTCTCAACTTCTTCGCAAGGAATATGTATGTATTTACGTAGTTTCGTTTTTTATTACGATCTTTTTCACAGATCCTACCGACTGCGCCAGAAAGATTTAAACAAAAGTTTTGGTTTAAATATTGACTTTATTTCACTTTGACTGTTTAATCAATAATAATAATTTAATACTATTTTTCTAACTTCATCACCCACACTTCGGGCTCCTATCTCTGAGTATGAGAGACGAAATGTGAGAGACTTTTGGGAGTGGAGTCATGTATGTAGGTGACATATATAAAGTATATATGTCACTTGCATGTGCATACAACCGCACACACGGACCACTCTCTTTACAAAACTAAAATTCTATGCCTAGCGACTACAAGAACAAATTGTATTAATACGCGCAGCCATAGCGGCCATCATTCTAGTTGCCATAGCGCTGAACAGTCGCGGCGGCGCCGAACAGTTTCAACTATTGTACTGTGCAACAAAAACTCATCATAAAAAAATTCATTGATAAATTCGAGAATAGTCAATATTGGAATATTTCGTTTCAATAGCTGATCAGCTGTTGCAAACAAAAGTTTTTATGTCGTTTTGACCTCATCATTTCATGCCGACTGATTTTTATATTGAAGGCAGACGCCATCCAATGGATGACGAAACCAACCGTCAGCTGGTCCAGTAGCGGTGGGTACGTGCCTGGGATGCTGCGAAACGTGTCGAAAAAAATTTTTAACAACTCATTTAATACCGGCTGAAATTTTTTTTGTGTATTGTTGACATTTAGGAGAAAGCAAAGGGTGAAGCAAATGGAAAGGTTTGGCATCTCAGACAGTGTACTCTGCCCAGCTTGAGAAGAGGAGGATGAGACGGCGGACCACTTCCTGTGCGTCTGCCCCGCCTTCGCTCGAATCAGGTTTGAGGTCTTTGGGAGTGGTGTGTTAAGAAGCAAACATCTTGGCTCCTTGGCATCACAAGATCTACTTAGCTTTCTTCGGAGATCAGGTAGATTTAAAGAAAATTAAAAGGGAATCCAGGTGTAGTACAATGGACTTAATTAATGTCTGAGTGCTGCACGTGCTAGTTGCCCCGACAAAAAAATTAAATAAAATAAAAAGAAAACTACTTTATGCCGATTGAAACTTTTTTACATAATTTTGGACGCTTATGAAAATATAATAATGATGGTCAGATGTGTTTATAGCGGTGGGAAGACCGTCAGCCGAAGCAAGAATATATCATTGCGTTCATACATCTCGGCGGCGCGCAGAAAATTCAGTGCTTCGACTGACGTCTTTTCCCCCAACGGACAATCAGCTGGCGATTACTTTTCCATTTTGATTTATTAATACTATAATATTTGAAAATTTCAAACGGTCTTTTATCAATTTAGCGAAAATATGCTTGTATGCTATACACTAGATAACACTATATACTATATAACTCATGTATGATATATATTTTTCCCTACGGGACCTACTAGACATTTTATAAGTACAGCCCTGTGCCCCTCTTCTCTAGAAAAGGACAGCTGCTTTTCGGCTTTGTTCATTCAACATCAGCACGACATTATTGCTAGTTTGAACAGTTTATACCTGACATTCTTATACAGCAGACGCGTGGAATATTCCGAAAATACCATGGCGTCAATTCAACCATTTTGCGTATTTTGCAGCAAAAAAAAACGAAAAACTGACTATTTTCACTGCTGAGACAATGGAAAAGTGTAAAATTATTTTAGAAATTCGCAAAGAAAATATTTTAGCAATGAGTAATGCCGACTAACATCAGTGATTTTCAACGATATCACTCAAGGTGCTATCGAACATCTACTGCACTACCGCGGAAATATCGGAAATGTGTAGAATCTACATCCATTTCTGCAACAGCTGAGTAAGTAAATTTTTATTAGTTATTACATACATTAATAAATAATGTATATGCATTTAATACTTTGAATTTCGGTATTCTTGGCTCTCTCGGAAAAATATATTCAAAATGTATTATATTATCTAACGTTGAACGGTTACAAGGCCCTTTGCCCTCTTGCCGGGTCATATTTTGAAGAAGATAATATAAATTTGCATTAAATTTAACTCTGTTTTGTTTAATTTAAACATTCCCGGTACTTTCTGATCATAAGGTACATACATGCGGCTTTGCGGACAGCAAGGTGTGATTCGCTGGAAGCCGCATTAACTCGCGACTGTCGCACAGTTAGAAGACATATTTACATACATATAAGGGTGCATACATACATACGGAGCCGCGGCCACTCGACATGACAAAAATTTAAGATTTATCAAATATTGGCAAATAATTCCTCGCGAAATATTCCAATATTGACTATTTTCGAATAGTCGCGAAAATTGGCATATGGGCGGCTCGTTTTATGAATGAAATTGAAATATGAGCTCTAACTTATGAATGAACTTTTTGTTTTTGTTCTAAATTGATCAGCGCCGTCGCTGATAGAATCATGGCCGCTGCGACTGCGTCTACGAATGTATTTTGTTTTTGTAGTCGCTAGGCTTAGATTTTAGCTTTGGGCGACATGCGCATGTGAGGTATGTGTTTTTGTTGTGTTCTAGAACATTTTAGAATGTGTGGTGGCAAAGCGGCCATCGCGTTGCGTTTGCTGTTGCTTTTGCGTCTATCAAAGTACATATTGTGTTTTTGTAAGTATAATATTAGGAATATCGACTGGTGCAAGACAAAAGTACACGGAAGCAAGAAGGATCTTCTGTAATCAATATTTTTCTAGTATCTATGGCGTTTAGGTATTCTTTATCCTGCGAATTTATCCTATTTCCCTTTTTTAAACAGTTTGTCAGCGGTTTGGTAATCTTGGCAAAGTTTTTAATAAATTTGCGATAAAATCCAGTCAAACCCAAAAACTGTTTAATCTCTTTTTCTGTTTGAGGTACGGGATAATTTAATATCGATTTAATTTTATTCGGGTTCGGCTTTATACCTTCTGGGGTTACTATGTGCCCCAAGAACTCTGTTTCGTGTTTCAGAAACTCACACTTAGCTAGCTTTACTTTAAGGTTAGCATCGAATAATCTTTGGAAAACTTTACCGAGCGATTCGATGTGCTCCTGAAGAGACGTGCTAAAAATGACAATATCATCTAAATACACTATACAATTCTTACCAATTAACCCTTCCAATACTGTATTCATCAGCCTTTGGAATGTGGCTGGGGCATATTTCAGCCCAAATGGCATACGTAGAAATTCGTAGTGACCTCCTTGCGTAGAGAAAGCAGTCTTCTTTCTGTCGGCAGGGTCCATTTCTATTTGGTGGAAACCCTGTGCCAAGTCCAAGGTAGAAAAGTACATACATTTACCCAACTTATCTAAAATTTCATCCATGTTTGGAATCGGGTACCTATCGTTTACGGTAATGGTGTTTAACTTACGAAAGTCGAAAACTATTCTCCATTTATCTTTACCAGAGTGATCTGGCTTTTTAGGCACAACCCATAGCGGCGCAGCATTTCCATTATTTGCTTATCCACTTCCGCTTTGTGCACTTCCGGATATCGGTAAGATTTCACGTATATAGGGTCCTCATGAATTGTTTTGACTCTATGTTTAATTTTGTGGGTAAAAGTAAGGTGGTCTCCATCCTTATAAAATATGTGTTTAAATTTGTTTAATAAACCTTTGAGGCTTTTACATTCCTTGATATTTAAAAGGCTTAATCTGAATTTTGTTTCTTCGTCGTCATCATTTATAATATTTAGAAGACTATCAAAATTCTCTAAGGAGTTCTTGCTATCTGAAAACTTATAAAGCATTCCACTTAAATGAAGAGTGTTATTTTCAAGATTTATTTTCGAATTTAATTTTTTCAGTATATCATAACCTAAAAGTCCTTCGTAGTTGTTAGAAAAATTGTACACATAGAATTTTAAATTTTGCTTATTAACCCATTAAATCCCAACCTTATATAAAACAATTTTTTTTTAAATGCGTTTATAAAACGTTTATTGAAATAGTGTAATTAAGCTCCTTAAAAAAAAAACACGAAAAAAAATCATAGAAATGCATTTTTTGGGCTGTACCCAATCGAGTACAATGGGATAATATGTATATACATTGCCTGTATATGAAAATATGGAGTATTAAATAAAAAGACACTTTCAAAGACTTCCTTGGCTATTAGTTCAGTTAACAGTATGGAAGTTTTTGAAACATTCTCTCTCTACGCAAAGGGCTACATTGCATAACTCGCAAATCCATCGAATTCTTTGGTGACACTCCCTGCACCTCAGCTGATTCGATATCCTTTTGGGAAAATGGTTATATGAGGAACCAGCTATTGATGCCGTTGTCGATTGTTTAGAATTTATAATTGCGTAAATAAAATCGCACAATTTCACGTTGGTATTGCAACAAGTCGCATTGACTCTTACTTGCCATTTTATAAAGCTTCCATGCGTTTACTACGCACGAGCTTATCATTGTGGTGAAAAGAGGCCACCACCATTTCTTTACTCTAAACTTTATATTGTAGATATTCAAAGCTTGGTCGTGGAGGTCAACTCCTCCCATTCCTGAGTTGTATTGCGCTATCAACTTCGGCTGATGGGCATTCACCTTGCGCCTCTCTTGTCGTGACCATCGTTCGACGGTATGTAAAGGTTCAATTCTATCAAAGTTTGTTCCCACTGTCACAACGCTATTGTCATTCCACGTCACAAAAAGTATTCCTGAGTCAGAAAACCTACAAAATTTGATACAAAACAACTATTCAAATAAATCATTATGGTAAACTTACATAAAATCAAACTCTCCCTGTTGCTTCTTTTGTAGTTCTTTGTTCGTTTTCAGAGGACATTTTTTGGTCCGCCGTTCACGAACAGTCCCAGTAGCCTTAAATCCTTGTTCTTTTAAAATTCTAAGAAGGTCATATGACGTAAAGTAGAATCGAAAAATACGATTCCAAGGTTGGAATATCATCACGCAATATATTATCCTCTTCAATGTCATCCTTATCTGTGTCACAGTGGGTATTTGACGGTATAATAGTGAAGTCGAAGTGACTACGGTCGCTTGTTTCAATATAGTCGGTGGCCGCAGAAAGGTTATGAAACCTCTTTCCGTAAAATGTTTTTACATCCATTACCAAATCTACATGAAATATGCACACAAAATATATATGAATGTTCCCACTGTACCCATGCGAGTACACTAGAATTTAAACTTACCGAAATGCAATTTTCCACAACTTTTTTCGTTTTTTTGGTATAAAGTATACAGATTATATGTATTATGAATATTACAACACTGAACTTTTTCCGTGATAACTTAGATTTTGTCAAACAGAGAGCTTATTGCAAACTAAACCATGAAAAGAAGAAAAATAGCAAAGGTGCACGCAAAGACAAGTGAATAACGGATAACGGGACTCAAAAAACAGAAGGAGAAACATGTGTATTCTTTTTCGACATTGCTCTGTATTACAAAGTGGCGAGTACATTTAAAAATTTGTAAGCGCTGGCTTTTGACGTCGTTTCGAAAAAGATGCTTTTTCTGTACTCAAGCGAGTACAATGGGATGGAATGGGTTAAAAGCAATTGTTTCCTGCACTTTGTCTAGCACGACTTTTCCGGTTGCGGTTTTTAAAATTATTGGCTTTACTTTAATTGCTTCATTGCTGAGTATACACGGTTTAATTAAACTAACAGACGAACCCGTATCTATTAAAAATTTTATCTTTTTGTTGTTGAGTGTCAATTTAACTGAGGGTAGTTCTCCGAGGCTTCTAATTGAAAATTCGAATCATCGTGATCCATTGGTTCAGGTTGACCGTATCTACGTATTCTGGACTGGTTGGAGTCAGCTGGGCTAAACTTTTTGGCTTGCAATGAATTCGTTTGCAAGACATTGCTTGGAATTGCGCTAGTAGGGCTATTAAATAAATGAGGGCAATGCTTTTGTGCGCAAAATTGGCCTACATTTATCTGCCTGGATTGATTATGGCTTAAATTAGTATTATTTGATGGGACTCCTCTTGTATGAAAGTTGTTATTATTTAATGTTTGATAGTGATGATTTCTATTAAAGTAGAGTTCACAAATCCACCTTTTTGAAATCTATTATTAATAGAGTAATGGGGAGCCCTTGAACTGTTTCTTACATCCCGTTTATATTCATAATAAAATGCATCATTCTCTTTTAAAATTTTAATTGCAGATTTTACACTTGTTGCTAGATTAGCATTAATTAATGCTGTTAAATGATTAGGCAATTCTCTTTTGAGGGTTTTCAAACTTAGTTGTTCTAATTCATTTATCAAAAATGTTTAAGTAGAGCTACTTACAAGTTTTAATTTAATGCAATCTTTAATTCTACAAATTTCATTATTTATTTCTTCACATAGAATACGAACATTACTTCTTAGTTTTATATTACTAACTTGCAAAATAAGAGTCGGAATTGGTGTATGTTCCCCGAACTCATCAACCAAAAGTTCTCTTAGGATTGCCCAATTTGACGGCTGCTCCCTTCTTACGACGTCCAACGCTGCCCCTCGTAAAGTACATAAAATGCTCTGCTGGTTGCGTTGGTACAACCTCAGGCAATATGGAATCAATGCTGTCGATATATAGTGCTAAATAGTTTGCATCACCATCAAAAGGCTGAATTAACTTAATATTTTGCATAACTAGTTCTCTTTGTTTTTGTTCCTCAGCGATGCTTGTTTTTGTTTCAGCGCTATTATTTAAGTTTTCTAACTCTTCATTTAAGTCCATTTATTTATTTTATATATATATATTATAAATTTTTTATTTTTATTATTATTATTATTTTTTTTTTTTTGTGGTTAGCAGTTTGCAGTTTTTACTTTCTCAACTTCTTCGCAAGGAATATGTATTTACGTAGATTCGTTTTTTATTACGATCTTTTTCACAGATCCTACCGACTGCGCCAGAAAGATTTAAACAAAAGTTTTGGTTTAAATATTGACTTTATTTCACTTTGACTGTTTAATCAATAATAATAATTTAATACTATTTTTCTAACTTCATCACCCACACTTCGGGCTCCTATCTCTGAGTATGAGAGACGAAATGTGAGAGACTTTTGGGAGTGGAGTCATGTATGTAGGTGACATATATAAAGTATATATGTCACTTGCATGTGCATACAACCGCACACACGGACCACTCTCTTTATTCCTGTAAATGCGTATGTCGTACAAAACTAAAATTCTATGCCTAGCGACTACAAGAACAAATTGTATTAATACGCGCAGCCATAGCGGCCATCATTCTAGTTGCCATAGCGCTGAACAGTCGCGGCGGCGCCGAACAGTTTCAACTATTGTACTGTGCAACAAAAACTCATCATAAAAAAATTCATTGATAAATTCGAGAATAGTCAATATTGGAATATTTCGTTTCAATAGCTGATCAGCTGTTGCAAACAAAAGTTTTTATGTCGTTTTGACCTCATCATTTCATGCCGACTGATTTTTATATTGAAGGCAGACGCCATCCAATGGATGACGAAACCAACCGTCAGCTGGTCCAGTAGCGGTGGGTACGTGCCTGGGATGCTGCGAAACGTGTCGAAAAAAATTTTTAACAACTCATTTAATACCGGCTGAAATTTTTTTTGTGTATTGTTGACATTTAGGAGAAAGCAAAGGGTGAAGCAAATGGAAAGGTTTGGCATCTCAGACAGTGTACTCTGCCCAGCTTGAGAAGAGGAGGATGAGACGGCGGACCACTTCCTGTGCGTCTGCCCCGCCTTCGCTCGAATCAGGTTTGAGGTCTTTGGGAGTGGTGTGTTAAGAAGCAAACATCTTGGCTCCTTGGCATCACAAGATCTACTTAGCTTTCTTCGGAGATCAGGTAGATTTAAAGAAAATTAAAAGGGAATCCAGGTGTAGTACAATGGACTTAATTAATGTCTGAGTGCTGCACGTGCTAGTTGCCCCGACAAAAAAATTAAATAAAATAAAAAGAAAACTACTTTATGCCGATTGAAACTTTTTTACATAATTTTGGACGCTTATGAAAATATAATAATGATGGTCAGATGTGTTTATAGCGGTGGGAAGACCGTCAGCCGAAGCAAGAATATATCATTGCGTTCATACATCTCGGCGGCGCGCAGAAAATTCAGTGCTTCGACTGACGTCTTTTCCCCCAACGGACAATCAGCTGGCGATTACTTTTCCATTTTGATTTATTAATACTATAATATTTGAAAATTTCAAACGGTCTTTTATCAATTTAGCGAAAATATGCTTGTATGCTATACACTAGATAACACTATATACTATATAACTCATGTATGATATATATTTTTCCCTACGGGACCTACTAGACATTTTATAAGTACAGCCCTGTGCCCCTCTTCTCTAGAAAAGGACAGCTGCTTTTCGGCTTTGTTCATTCAACATCAGCACGACATTATTGCTAGTTTGAACAGTTTATACCTGACATTCTTATACAGCAGACGCGTGGAATATTCCGAAAATACCATGGCGTCAATTCAACCATTTTGCGTATTTTGCAGCAAAAAAAAACGAAAAACTGACTATTTTCACTGCTGAGACAATGGAAAAGTGTAAAATTATTTTAGAAATTCGCAAAGAAAATATTTTAGCAATGAGTAATGCCGACTAACATCAGTGATTTTCAACGATATCACTCAAGGTGCTATCGAACATCTACTGCACTACCGCGGAAATATCGGAAATGTGTAGAATCTACATCCATTTCTGCAACAGCTGAGTAAGTAAATTTTTATTAGTTATTACATACATTAATAAATAATGTATATGCATTTAATACTTTGAATTTCGGTATTCTTGGCTCTCTCGGAAAAATATATTCAAAATGTATTATATTATCTAACGTTGAACGGTTACAAGGCCCTTTGCCCTCTTGCCGGGTCATATTTTGAAGAAGATAATATAAATTTGCATTAAATTTAACTCTGTTTTGTTTAATTTAAACATTCCCGGTACTTTCTGATCATAAGGTACATACATGCGGCTTTGCGGACAGCAAGGTGTGATTCGCTGGAAGCCGCATTAACTCGCGACTGTCGCACAGTTAGAAGACATATTTACATACATATAAGGGTGCATACATACATACGGAGCCGCGGCCACTCGACATGACAAAAATTTAAGATTTATCAAATATTGGCAAATAATTCCTCGCGAAATATTCCAATATTGACTATTTTCGAATAGTCGCGAAAATTGGCATATGGGCGGCTCGTTTTATGAATGAAATTGAAATATGAGCTCTAACTTATGAATGAACTTTTTGTTTTTGTTCTAAATTGATCAGCGCCGTCGCTGATAGAATCATGGCCGCTGCGACTGCGTCTACGAATGTATTTTGTTTTTGTAGTCGCTAGGCTTAGATTTTAGCTTTGGGCGACATGCGCATGTGAGGTATGTGTTTTTGTTGTGTTCTAGAACATTTTAGAATGTGTGGTGGCAAAGCGGCCATCGCGTTGCGTTTGCTGTTGCTTTTGCGTCTATCAAAGTACATATTGTGTTTTTGTAAGTATAATATTAGGAATATCGACTGGTGCAAGACAAAAGTACACGGAAGCAAGAAGGATCTTCTGTAATCAATATTTTTCTAGTATCTATGGCGTTTAGGTATTCTTTATCCTGCGAATTTATCCTATTTCCCTTTTTTAAACAGTTTGTCAGCGGTTTGGTAATCTTGGCAAAGTTTTTAATAAATTTGCGATAAAATCCAGTCAAACCCAAAAACTGTTTAATCTCTTTTTCTGTTTGAGGTACGGGATAATTTAATATCGATTTAATTTTATTCGGGTTTGGCTTTATACCTTCTGGGGTTACTATGTGCCCCAAGAACTCTGTTTCGTGTTTCAGAAACTCACACTTAGCTAGCTTTACTTTAAGGTTAGCATCGAATAATCTTTGGAAAACTTTACCGAGCGATTCGATGTGCTCCTGAAGAGACGTGCTAAAAATGACAATATCATCTAAATACACTATACAATTCTTACCAATTAACCCTTCCAATACTGTATTCATCAGCCTTTGGAATGTGGCTGGGGCATATTTCAGCCCAAATGGCATACGTAGAAATTCGTAGTGACCTCCTTGCGTAGAGAAAGCAGTCTTCTTTCTGTCGGCAGGGTCCATTTCTATTTGGTGGAAACCCTGTGCCAAGTCCAAGGTAGAAAAGTACATACATTTACCCAACTTATCTAAAATTTCATCCATGTTTGGAATCGGGTACCTATCGTTTACGGTAATGGTGTTTAACTTACGAAAGTCGAAAACTATTCTCCATTTATCTTTACCAGAGTGATCTGGCTTTTTAGGCACAACCCATAGCGGCGCAGCATTTCCATTATTTGCTTATCCACTTCCGCTTTGTGCACTTCCGGATATCGGTAAGATTTCACGTATATAGGGTCCTCATGAATTGTTTTGACTCTATGTTTAATTTTGTGGGTAAAAGTAAGGTGGTCTCCATCCTTATAAAATATGTGTTTAAATTTGTTTAATAAACCTTTGAGGCTTTTACATTCCTTGATATTTAAAAGGCTTAATCTGAATTTTGTTTCTTCGTCGTCATCATTTATAATATTTAGAAGACTATCAAAATTCTCTAAGGAGTTCTTGCTATCTGAAAACTTATAAAGCATTCCACTTAAATGAAGAGTGTTATTTTCAAGATTTATTTTCGAATTTAATTTTTTCAGTATATCATAACCTAAAAGTCCTTCGTAGTTGTTAGAAAAATTGTACACATAGAATTTTAAATTTTGCTTATTAAAAGCAATTGTTTCCTGCACTTTGTCTAGCACGACTTTTCCGGTTGCGGTTTTTAAAATTATTGGCTTTACTTTAATTGCTTCATTGCTGAGTATACACGGTTTAATTAAACTAACAGACGAACCCGTATCTATTAAAAATTGTATCTTTTTGTTGTTGAGTGTCAATTTAACTGAGGGTAGTTCTCCGAGGCTTCTAATTGAAAATTCGAATCATCGTGATCCATTGGTTCAGGTTGACCGTATCTACGTATTCTGGACTGGTTGGAGTCAGCTGGGCTAAACTTTCTGGCTTGCAATGAATTCGTTTGCAAGACATTGCTTGGAATTGCGCTAGTAGGGCTATTAAATAAATGAGGGCAATGCTTTTGTGCGCAAAATTGGCCTACATTTATCTGTCTGGATTGATTATGGCTTAAATTAGTATTATTTGATGGGACTCCTCTTGTATGAAAGTTGTTATTATTTAATGTTTGATAGTGATGATTTCTATTAAAGTAGAGTTCACAAATCCACCTTTTTGAAATCTATTATTAATAGAGTAATGGGGAGCCCTTGAACTGTTTCTTACATCCCGTTTATATTCATAATAAAATGCATCATTCTCTTTTAAAATTTTAATTGCAGATTTTACACTTGTTGCTAGATTAGCATTAATTAATGCTGTTAAATGATTAGGCAATTCTCTTTTGAGGGTTTTCAAACTTAGTTGTTCTAATTCATTTATCAAAAATGTTTAAGTAGAGCTACTTAAAAAAAAAAAAATAAATAATTGGCGCGTACACTTCTGTTAGGTGTTTGGCCGAGCTCCTCCTCCTATTTGTGGTGTGCGTTTTGATGTTGTTCCACAAATGGAGGGACCTACAGTTTCAAGCCGACTCCGAACGGCAAATATTTTTATGAGGAGCTTTTTCATGGCAGAAATACACTCGGAGGTTTGCCATTGCCTGCCGAGGGGCGACCGCTATTGGAAAAATGTTTTTATAAATTTTGCTTTCACCGAGATTCGAACCAACGACCTCTCTGTGAAATCCGAATAGTATCACGCACCAACCCATTCGGCTACGGCGGCCGCCTACTTACTACGAGCTACTTACAAGTTTTAATTTAATGCAATCTTTAATTCTACAAATTTCATTATTTATTTCTTCACATAGAATACGAACATTACTTCTTAGTTTTATATTACTAACTTGCAAAATAAGAGTCGGAATTGGTGTATGTTCCCCGAACTCATCAACCAAAAGTTCTCTTAGGATTGCCCAATTTGACGGCTGCTCCCTTCTTACGACGTCCAACGCTGCCCCTCGTAAAGTACATAAAATGCTCTGCTGGTTGCGTTGGTACAACCTCAGGCAATATGGAATCAATGCTGTCGATATATAGTGCTAAATAGTTTGCATCACCATCAAAAGGCTGAATTAACTTAATATTTTGCATAACTAGTTCTCTTTGTTTTTGTTCCTCAGCGATGCTTTTTTTTGTTTCAGCGCTATTATTTAATATTCTTAAATACTCATTCAAGTTTTCTAACTCTTCATTTAAGTCCATTTATTTATTTTATATATATATATTATAAATTTTTTATTTTTATTATTATTATTATTTTTTTTTTTTTTGTGGTTAGCAGTTTGCAGTTTTTACTTTCTCAACTTCTTCGCAAGGAATATGTATGTATTTACGTAGTTTCGTTTTTTATTACGATCTTTTTCACAGATCCTACCGACTGCGCCAGAAAGATTTAAACAAAAGTTTTGGTTTAAATATTGACTTTATTTCACTTTGACTGTTTAATCAATAATAATAATTTAATACTATTTTTCTAACTTCATCACCCACACTTCGGGCTCCTATCTCTGAGTATGAGAGACGAAATGTGAGAGACTTTTGGGAGTGGAGTCATGTATGTAGGTGACATATATAAAGTATATATGTCACTTGCATGTGCATACAACCGCACACACGGACCACTCTCTTTACAAAACTAAAATTCTATGCCTAGCGACTACAAGAACAAATTGTATTAATACGCGCAGCCATAGCGGCCATCATTCTAGTTGCCATAGCGCTGAACAGTCGCGGCGGCGCCGAACAGTTTCAACTATTGTACTGTGCAACAAAAACTCATCATAAAAAAATTCATTGATAAATTCGAGAATAGTCAATATTGGAATATTTCGTTTCAATAGCTGATCAGCTGTTGCAAACAAAAGTTTTTATGTCGTTTTGACCTCATCATTTCATGCCGACTGATTTTTATATTGAAGGCAGACGCCATCCAATGGATGACGAAACCAACCGTCAGCTGGTCCAGTAGCGGTGGGTACGTGCCTGGGATGCTGCGAAACGTGTCGAAAAAAATTTTTAACAACTCATTTAATACCGGCTGAAATTTTTTTTGTGTATTGTTGACATTTAGGAGAAAGCAAAGGGTGAAGCAAATGGAAAGGTTTGGCATCTCAGACAGTGTACTCTGCCCAGCTTGAGAAGAGGAGGATGAGACGGCGGACCACTTCCTGTGCGTCTGCCCCGCCTTCGCTCGAATCAGGTTTGAGGTCTTTGGGAGTGGTGTGTTAAGAAGCAAACATCTTGGCTCCTTGGCATCACAAGATCTACTTAGCTTTCTTCGGAGATCAGGTAGATTTAAAGAAAATTAAAAGGGAATCCAGGTGTAGTACAATGGACTTAATTAATGTCTGAGTGCTGCACGTGCTAGTTGCCCCGACAAAAAAATTAAATAAAATAAAAAGAAAACTACTTTATGCCGATTGAAACTTTTTTACATAATTTTGGACGCTTATGAAAATATAATAATGATGGTCAGATGTGTTTATAGCGGTGGGAAGACCGTCAGCCGAAGCAAGAATATATCATTGCGTTCATACATCTCGGCGGCGCGCAGAAAATTCAGTGCTTCGACTGACGTCTTTTCCCCCAACGGACAATCAGCTGGCGATTACTTTTCCATTTTGATTTATTAATACTATAATATTTGAAAATTTCAAACGGTCTTTTATCAATTTAGCGAAAATATGCTTGTATGCTATACACTAGATAACACTATATACTATATAACTCATGTATGATATATATTTTTCCCTACGGGACCTACTAGACATTTTATAAGTACAGCCCTGTGCCCCTCTTCTCTAGAAAAGGACAGCTGCTTTTCGGCTTTGTTCATTCAACATCAGCACGACATTATTGCTAGTTTGAACAGTTTATACCTGACATTCTTATACAGCAGACGCGTGGAATATTCCGAAAATACCATGGCGTCAATTCAACCATTTTGCGTATTTTGCAGCAAAAAAAAACGAAAAACTGACTATTTTCACTGCTGAGACAATGGAAAAGTGTAAAATTATTTTAGAAATTCGCAAAGAAAATATTTTAGCAATGAGTAATGCCGACTAACATCAGTGATTTTCAACGATATCACTCAAGGTGCTATCGAACATCTACTGCACTACCGCGGAAATATCGGAAATGTGTAGAATCTACATCCATTTCTGCAACAGCTGAGTAAGTAAATTTTTATTAGTTATTACATACATTAATAAATAATGTATATGCATTTAATACTTTGAATTTCGGTATTCTTGGCTCTCTCGGAAAAATATATTCAAAATGTATTATATTATCTAACGTTGAACGGTTACAAGGCCCTTTGCCCTCTTGCCGGGTCATATTTTGAAGAAGATAATATAAATTTGCATTAAATTTAACTCTGTTTTGTTTAATTTAAACATTCCCGGTACTTTCTGATCATAAGGTACATACATGCGGCTTTGCGGACAGCAAGGTGTGATTCGCTGGAAGCCGCATTAACTCGCGACTGTCGCACAGTTAGAAGACATATTTACATACATATAAGGGTGCATACATACATACGGAGCCGCGGCCACTCGACATGACAAAAATTTAAGATTTATCAAATATTGGCAAATAATTCCTCGCGAAATATTCCAATATTGACTATTTTCGAATAGTCGCGAAAATTGGCATATGGGCGGCTCGTTTTATGAATGAAATTGAAATATGAGCTCTAACTTATGAATGAACTTTTTGTTTTTGTTCTAAATTGATCAGCGCCGTCGCTGATAGAATCATGGCCGCTGCGACTGCGTCTACGAATGTATTTTGTTTTTGTAGTCGCTAGGCTTAGATTTTAGCTTTGGGCGACATGCGCATGTGAGGTATGTGTTTTTGTTGTGTTCTAGAACATTTTAGAATGTGTGGTGGCAAAGCGGCCATCGCGTTGCGTTTGCTGTTGCTTTTGCGTCTATCAAAGTACATATTGTGTTTTTGTAAGTATAATATTAGGAATATCGACTGGTGCAAGACAAAAGTACACGGAAGCAAGAAGGATCTTCTGTAATCAATATTTTTCTAGTATCTATGGCGTTTAGGTATTCTTTATCCTGCGAATTTATCCTATTTCCCTTTTTTAAACAGTTTGTCAGCGGTTTGGTAATCTTGGCAAAGTTTTTAATAAATTTGCGATAAAATCCAGTCAAACCCAAAAACTGTTTAATCTCTTTTTCTGTTTGAGGTACGGGATAATTTAATATCGATTTAATTTTATTCGGGT
This sequence comes from Anastrepha fraterculus, assembly GCA_037575425.1. Taxonomy (NCBI): domain Eukaryota; kingdom Metazoa; phylum Arthropoda; class Insecta; order Diptera; family Tephritidae; genus Anastrepha; species Anastrepha fraterculus. The sequence goes on along the minus strand of JAYXIM010005134.1, from coordinate 191,264 downwards.
TCGGCTTTATACCTTCTGGGGTTACTATGTGCCCCAAGAACTCTGTTTCGTGTTTCAGAAACTCACACTTAGCTAGCTTTACTTTAAGGTTAGCATCGAATAATCTTTGGAAAACTTTACCGAGCGATTCGATGTGCTCCTGAAGAGACGTGCTAAAAATGACAATATCATCTAAATACACTATACAATTCTTACCAATTAACCCTTCCAATACTGTATTCATCAGCCTTTGGAATGTGGCTGGGGCATATTTCAGCCCAAATGGCATACGTAGAAATTCGTAGTGACCTCCTTGCGTAGAGAAAGCAGTCTTCTTTCTGTCGGCAGGGTCCATTTCTATTTGGTGGAAACCCTGTGCCAAGTCCAAGGTAGAAAAGTACATACATTTACCCAACTTATCTAAAATTTCATCCATGTTTGGAATCGGGTACCTATCGTTTACGGTAATGGTGTTTAACTTACGAAAGTCGAAAACTATTCTCCATTTATCTTTACCAGAGTGATCTGGCTTTTTAGGCACAACCCATAGCGGCGCAGCATTTCCATTATTTGCTTATCCACTTCCGCTTTGTGCACTTCCGGATATCGGTAAGATTTCACGTATATAGGGTCCTCATGAATTGTTTTGACTCTATGTTTAATTTTGTGGGTAAAAGTAAGGTGGTCTCCATCCTTATAAAATATGTGTTTAAATTTGTTTAATAAACCTTTGAGGCTTTTACATTCCTTGATATTTAAAAGGCTTAATCTGAATTTTGTTTCTTCGTCGTCATCATTTATAATATTTAGAAGACTATCAAAATTCTCTAAGGAGTTCTTGCTATCTGAAAACTTATAAAGCATTCCACTTAAATGAAGAGTGTTATTTTCAAGATTTATTTTCGAATTTAATTTTTTCAGTATATCATAACCTAAAAGTCCTTCGTAGTTGTTAGAAAAATTGTACACATAGAATTTTAAATTTTGCTTATTAACCCATTAAATCCCAACCTTATATAAAACAATTTTTTTTTAAATGCGTTTATAAAACGTTTATTGAAATAGTGTAATTAAGCTCCTTAAAAAAAAAAACACGAAAAAAAATCATAGAAATGCATTTTTTGGGCTGTACCCAATCGAGTACAATGGGATAATATGTATATACATTGCCTGTATATGAAAATATGGAGTATTAAATAAAAAGACACTTTCAAAGACTTCCTTGGCTATTAGTTCAGTTAACAGTATGGAAGTTTTTGAAACATTCTCTCTCTACGCAAAGGGATACATTGCATAACTCGCAAATCCATCGAATTCTTTGGTGACACTCCCTGCACCTCAGCTGATTCGATATCCTTTTGGGAAAATGGTTATATGAGGAACCAGCTATTGATGCCGTTGTCGATTGTTTAGAATTTATAATTGCGTAAATAAAATCGCACAATTTCACGTTGGTATTGCAACAAGTCGCATTGACTCTTACTTGCCATTTTATAAAGCTTCCATGCGTTTACTACGCACGAGCTTATCATTGTGGTGAAAAGAGGCCACCACCATTTCTTTACTCTAAACTTTATATTGTAGATATTCAAAGCTTGGTCGTGGAGGTCAACTCCTCCCATTCCTGAGTTGTATTGCGCTATCAACTTCGGCTGATGGGCATTCACCTTGCGCCTCTCTTGTCGTGACCATCGTTCGACGGTATGTAAAGGTTCAATTCTATCAAAGTTTGTTCCCACTGTCACAACGCTATTGTCATTCCACGTCACAAAAAGTATTCCTGAGTCAGAAAACCTACAAAATTTGATACAAAACAACTATTCAAATAAATCATTATGGTAAACTTACATAAAATCAAACTCTCCCTGTTGCTTCTTTTGTAGTTCTTTGTTCGTTTTCAGAGGACATTTTTTGGTCCGCCGTTCACGAACAGTCCCAGTAGCCTTAAATCCTTGTTCTTTTAAAATTCTAAGAAGGTCATATGACGTAAAGTAGAATCGAAAAATACGATTCCAAGGTTGGAATATCATCACGCAATATATTATCCTCTTCAATGTCATCCTTATCTGTGTCACAGTGGGTATTTGACGGTATAATAGTGAAGTCGAAGTGACTACGGTCGCTTGTTTCAATATAGTCGGTGGCCGCAGAAAGGTTATGAAACCTCTTTCCGTAAAATGTTTTTACATCCATTACCAAATCTACATGAAATATGCACACAAAATATATATGAATGTTCCCACTGTACCCATGCGAGTACACTAGAATTTAAACTTACCGAAATGCAATTTTCCACAACTTTTTTCGTTTTTTTGGTATAAAGTATACAGATTATATGTATTATGAATATTACAACACTGAACTTTTTCCGTGATAACTTAGATTTTGTCAAACAGAGAGCTTATTGCAAACTAAACCATGAAAAGAAGAAAAATAGCAAAGGTGCACGCAAAGACAAGTGAATAACGGATAACGGGACTCAAAAAACAGAAGGAGAAACATGTGTATTCTTTTTCGACATTGCTCTGTATTACAAAGTGGCGAGTACATTTAAAAATTTGTAAGCGCTGGCTTTTGACGTCGTTTCGAAAAAGATGCTTTTTCTGTACTCAAGCGAGTACAATGGGATGGAATGGGTTAAAAGCAATTGTTTCCTGCACTTTGTCTAGCACGACTTTTCCGGTTGCGGTTTTTAAAATTATTGGCTTTACTTTAATTGCTTCATTGCTGAGTATACACGGTTTAATTAAACTAACAGACGAACCCGTATCTATTAAAAATTTTATCTTTTTGTTGTTGAGTGTCAATTTAACTGAGGGTAGTTCTCCGAGGCTTCTAATTGAAAATTCGAATCATCGTGATCCATTGGTTCAGGTTGACCGTATCTACGTATTCTGGACTGGTTGGAGTCAGCTGGGCTAAACTTTTTGGCTTGCAATGAATTCGTTTGCAAGACATTGCTTGGAATTGCGCTAGTAGGGCTATTAAATAAATGAGGGCAATGCTTTTGTGCGCAAAATTGGCCTACATTTATCTGCCTGGATTGATTATGGCTTAAATTAGTATTATTTGATGGGACTCCTCTTGTATGAAAGTTGTTATTATTTAATGTTTGATAGTGATGATTTCTATTAAAGTAGAGTTCACAAATCCACCTTTTTGAAATCTATTATTAATAGAGTAATGGGGAGCCCTTGAACTGTTTCTTACATCCCGTTTATATTCATAATAAAATGCATCATTCTCTTTTAAAATTTTAATTGCAGATTTTACACTTGTTGCTAGATTAGCATTAATTAATGCTGTTAAATGATTAGGCAATTCTCTTTTGAGGGTTTTCAAACTTAGTTGTTCTAATTCATTTATCAAAAATGTTTAAGTAGAGCTACTTACAAGTTTTAATTTAATGCAATCTTTAATTCTACAAATTTCATTATTTATTTCTTCACATAGAATACGAACATTACTTCTTAGTTTTATATTACTAACTTGCAAAATAAGAGTCGGAATTGGTGTATGTTCCCCGAACTCATCAACCAAAAGTTCTCTTAGGATTGCCCAATTTGACGGCTGCTCCCTTCTTACGACGTCCAACGCTGCCCCTCGTAAAGTACATAAAATGCTCTGCTGGTTGCGTTGGTACAACCTCAGGCAATATGGAATCAATGCTGTCGATATATAGTGCTAAATAGTTTGCATCACCATCAAAAGGCTGAATTAACTTAATATTTTGCATAACTAGTTCTCTTTGTTTTTGTTCCTCAGCGATGCTTGTTTTTGTTTCAGCGCTATTATTTAAGTTTTCTAACTCTTCATTTAAGTCCATTTATTTATTTTATATATATATATTATAAATTTTTTATTTTTATTATTATTATTATTTTTTTTTTTTTGTGGTTAGCAGTTTGCAGTTTTTACTTTCTCAACTTCTTCGCAAGGAATATGTATTTACGTAGATTCGTTTTTTATTACGATCTTTTTCACAGATCCTACCGACTGCGCCAGAAAGATTTAAACAAAAGTTTTGGTTTAAATATTGACTTTATTTCACTTTGACTGTTTAATCAATAATAATAATTTAATACTATTTTTCTAACTTCATCACCCACACTTCGGGCTCCTATCTCTGAGTATGAGAGACGAAATGTGAGAGACTTTTGGGAGTGGAGTCATGTATGTAGGTGACATATATAAAGTATATATGTCACTTGCATGTGCATACAACCGCACACACGGACCACTCTCTTTATTCCTGTAAATGCGTATGTCGTACAAAACTAAAATTCTATGCCTAGCGACTACAAGAACAAATTGTATTAATACGCGCAGCCATAGCGGCCATCATTCTAGTTGCCATAGCGCTGAACAGTCGCGGCGGCGCCGAACAGTTTCAACTATTGTACTGTGCAACAAAAACTCATCATAAAAAAATTCATTGATAAATTCGAGAATAGTCAATATTGGAATATTTCGTTTCAATAGCTGATCAGCTGTTGCAAACAAAAGTTTTTATGTCGTTTTGACCTCATCATTTCATGCCGACTGATTTTTATATTGAAGGCAGACGCCATCCAATGGATGACGAAACCAACCGTCAGCTGGTCCAGTAGCGGTGGGTACGTGCCTGGGATGCTGCGAAACGTGTCGAAAAAAATTTTTAACAACTCATTTAATACCGGCTGAAATTTTTTTTGTGTATTGTTGACATTTAGGAGAAAGCAAAGGGTGAAGCAAATGGAAAGGTTTGGCATCTCAGACAGTGTACTCTGCCCAGCTTGAGAAGAGGAGGATGAGACGGCGGACCACTTCCTGTGCGTCTGCCCCGCCTTCGCTCGAATCAGGTTTGAGGTCTTTGGGAGTGGTGTGTTAAGAAGCAAACATCTTGGCTCCTTGGCATCACAAGATCTACTTAGCTTTCTTCGGAGATCAGGTAGATTTAAAGAAAATTAAAAGGGAATCCAGGTGTAGTACAATGGACTTAATTAATGTCTGAGTGCTGCACGTGCTAGTTGCCCCGACAAAAAAATTAAATAAAATAAAAAGAAAACTACTTTATGCCGATTGAAACTTTTTTACATAATTTTGGACGCTTATGAAAATATAATAATGATGGTCAGATGTGTTTATAGCGGTGGGAAGACCGTCAGCCGAAGCAAGAATATATCATTGCGTTCATACATCTCGGCGGCGCGCAGAAAATTCAGTGCTTCGACTGACGTCTTTTCCCCCAACGGACAATCAGCTGGCGATTACTTTTCCATTTTGATTTATTAATACTATAATATTTGAAAATTTCAAATGGTCTTTTATCAATTTAGCGAAAATATGCTTGTATGCTATACACTAGATAACACTATATACTATATAACTCATGTATGATATATATTTTTCCCTACGGGACCTACTAGACATTTTATAAGTACAGCCCTGTGCCCCTCTTCTCTAGAAAAGGACAGCTGCTTTTCGGCTTTGTTCATTCAACATCAGCACGACATTATTGCTAGTTTGAACAGTTTATACCTGACATTCTTATACAGCAGACGCGTGGAATATTCCGAAAATACCATGGCGTCAATTCAACCATTTTGCGTATTTTGCAGCAAAAAAAAACGAAAAACTGACTATTTTCACTGCTGAGACAATGGAAAAGTGTAAAATTATTTTAGAAATTCGCAAAGAAAATATTTTAGCAATGAGTAATGCCGACTAACATCAGTGATTTTCAACGATATCACTCAAGGTGCTATCGGACATCTACTGCACTACCGCGGAAATATCGGAAATGTGTAGAATCTACATCCATTTCTGCAACAGCTGAGTAAGTAAATTTTTATTAGTTATTACATACATTAATAAATAATGTATATGCATTTAATACTTTGAATTTCGGTATTCTTGGCTCTCTCGGAAAAATATATTCAAAATGTATTATATTATCTAACGTTGAACGGTTACAAGGCCCTTTGCCCTCTTGCCGGGTCATATTTTGAAGAAGATAATATAAATTTGCATTAAATTTAACTCTGTTTTGTTTAAGGGGTTACATCTAGTTAGAATTTTCAAAAAATCGATTTTTTTTTTATTTCATTTTTGTAATGTACATATATTTAAGTAAACACTATGAAAATTTCAAGTCATTCCGAAGATTATTTTTGAAGTTATACGCATAAATGTAACGACGCGTCAGAGCACTTTAAATTAGCAGGCCGGCGTTTAACCTTGTTTTTCTCAAAACTGTGTTTTGAAAGAGGGTGACCACGATTTCTCGGAAACGGCTAAACCGGTTAGTCTGAAATTTTTACACCGGCTTCTGAACTATATTTTCTAGTACTTAATCTAAGCTTTTTTAAAACCGATAAACATTTTTTTGTTTATACACAATTTAAGGCCAAACCTATTCCAAAAAATAGATTTTTTTTTTTTTAAAAAGCCGCCATTTTGTCAATAAATTTTTTTTTGCTTATTCCTTCGATTAATTACAAGAATATACAATACTTTAATCAAATCCGTTTGGTTTTTTCATTTCAGATAATCCACTTCGGAGATATAGTGGTCACCGTAAAACGTCTTTTTTTGGAGGGGTTCCTGGAAATCTGCTGTAGCAGCTATAAAAACTGTTATTCTTGCAAATAAAATTTTTTTAAATATTATTCAAAGTTACCATAATATGTGTACAAAGGCTTAAAACAATTAATTCAGAAGTTTTCTCAGGAAAATTTTTTTAAAAACCTCATTTTTCAGGGCTTCTAACTAGATGTAACCCCTTAATTTAAACATTCCCGGTACTTTCTGATCATAAGGTACATACATGCGGCTTTGCGGACAGCAAGGTGTGATTCGCTGGAAGCCGCATTAACTCGCGACTGTCGCACAGTTAGAAGACATATTTACATACATATAAGGGTGCATACATACATACGGAGCCGCGGCCACTCGACATGACAAAAATTTAAGATTTATCAAATATTGGCAAATAATTCCTCGCGAAATATTCCAATATTGACTATTTTCGAATAGTCGCGAAAATTGGCATATGGGCGGCTCGTTTTATGAATGAAATTGAAATATGAGCTCTAACTTATGAATGAACTTTTTGTTTTTGTTCTAAATTGATCAGCGCCGTCGCTGATAGAATCATGGCCGCTGCGACTGCGTCTACGAATGTATTTTGTTTTTGTAGTCGCTAGGCTTAGATTTTAGCTTTGGGCGACATGCGCATGTGAGGTATGTGTTTTTGTTGTGTTCTAGAACATTTTAGAATGTGTGGTGGCAAAGCGGCCATCGCGTTGCGCTTGCTGTTGCTTTTGCGTCTATCAAAGTACATATTGTGTTTTTGTAAGTATAATATTAGGAATATCGACTGGTGCAAGACAAAAGTACACGGAAGCAAGAAGGGAGCGCAGTGCTCGCGCATATATGCATGAATGTATGAACGTGCATGGATGTAGTAACATATGAATACAATTATTTTGTAGGAAGTTTAGAAGGCAAGTAGGTATACTCGTATATGTATGTATATATGCTAGGACATACATAGAGCAGAATTGTTTTTGCACTTGTTAGGAAGAAACTCGTTCACTAGTGCGAATGTGTATTTGATTTCTTGTAAGAATGTGATGTGCTGTGACATGTGTACATATATAAGTCAAGGTTATTTGGGCATACTTGCATATGTGATATGATGTTCTTGCGCTTGTGCATTATTGTTTTTCATATACAAATGTACATACATACATATGTATGTAAATGCTGTCGAATACATAAACTATAAATTGACATATGTACAACATAAAATAAGTGTTGATTTATCTTAAACCGTTCTTTTTTTCTGAATGCAAATACCTCCTATTGACATGTACTTATGTATATTATCATATACCATCATTTATTTACATATAAAGTATACGTTCATTTATGTACATATGTGTGTAATGAAAAACTTCATGAATTACTTTCAGAACTTTATTAAAATTTATTCGCGCATGCACAAAACCTTTTGTTCACAACGCAGGCGCAGAAATAAACGCTCTGCGTATTTATCCTCCCCACGTGACTCGCCATCAATTCTCGGTGAAAAATTTTTTTTTTGTTTTAAATTTTTTTTTTAAATGTAATCGTAAAAAAATTTGTAATAAATTTTATATATCCGCTTATCATTTCAAAAGTAACCAAATGGTCAAAAAATAAGCATTCGAAGAAATAAACGCACCGCCTATTTTTCCTCGCCACATGTTAGACTCGAGTTCAATTCCCGGCGCAAACATTTTTTTTATACATTTTTTTTTTAAATCGTTTTTTTTTTAATGTAATTGAAAAAAAAAATTATGTAATAAATTTTATGTATCCGCTTATCATTTCAAAAGTAACCAAATGGTCAAAAAATAAGCATTCGAAGAAATAAACGCACCGCCTATTTTTCCTCGCCACATGTTAGACTCGAGTTCAATTCCCGGCGCAAACTTCTTTTTATAAATTTTATTTTTTAAAATCGTTTTTTTTTTAATGTAATTGAAAAAAAAAATTATGTAATAAATTTTACGTATTCGCTTATTATTTCAAAAATACGAAAATAGTAAAAATTTAATTGGTTTAATGTCGAGGTGAGAAATGTGTTGTGTGTTGAAGTGAAAGGTATGTGGTGTTTCTAATTTTTGTGTGGGCAAAAGTCAGTGAGGTGTCTATAAACTCGGTGTGCTAAATGACCTTATTACAAATCTTTCAGATCTCAATTGTACTAAAAAAAGCTCACAGTAACATTTGCACCTTCTCATTGCATTAACATTCTCTGGTTTAACCACCGCCGGGGTGTGGTGAAACTTTTAACAGAGCTGTTTACAGCGATTTCTCTCTTTAGCATATTGGCCCTGCACAGTTTTTGGCGAATAGCCGACGGCATTTTGCAAAGTATTTGCTTGTGCATTTTTATGTTCCCTTGATAAACGAAAATTTATTCAATTTCATTTTCAAACAAAGATGATGAAGAAAAAATGATTTGAATATTTATTATATGCGCCAACATTTCAAATCAAAGTAACTTTAATATTTTGATTTAATTAAAAAAAAAATACATTATAAAACGACCTCTCACATTTTGGTATGTGGTAATTTAAAACTAAACAAATTTGATGAACATTTTTAATAATTCTTTGAGTCGACATTAATTCATAGCAAGCAAGTGTTTTGGTATATTGACATATGTACATATGTATATGTTTATCTATGTTTATCAATATATACATCCATATATTATGTTAGTTATGTGTGTGCAAAAGTTCAATTGGATCTTCAATTTTATAGTGTTACATATGTATGTACATATGTGCATACGCACTGCAGGAACCATGACCTATCTCACGACGCATCGCCTTATCATATTTGCATTTGAATATGCATTTATTTGTTCCTTTGGCAAACCAAATTTTTTTCAATTTACATCTTATTACAGGGAATAATAATATACATACATTTGTATGTATGCATTTTCTAGATAGTATACAACTTTAAAATAAATAAAGGAAAACTTCAAAGAAACGTATTTGCATATATGGGACAACTAAGTTCAATTGGATCTTTTATAAATATAGTGTTGCACGCATATGTGTGCACTGAAGCAACATGACCTACCTCACGAGCATCGCCTTATATATCATGCAATAATTAGGGAGTAAATAACATAATGATCAAATTCCTGCCTCACAAATGCTAAAACAAATTTCAAAAATTTTGAATATTCATGTATATATTTGTATGTGCGTATGTACACTTGGTGCCCATATCCCTTCAAACAAATCAAAAAATTCTTTATAAAAACACTTCATTACCAGGCACACAGGAAGATGGCATATGCAAATTTAAATATGTGAATGTATATACATACATACGCAACTAGAATCATGACCTAGCCTATGTACGTATATACATATTTGTGTTCTGAACTTCCAGCAAAACAATGCTTATTAATATACACATATGCAAGAAAGATTTAAACAAAAGTTTTGGTTTAAATATTGACTTTATTTCACTTTGACTGTTTAATCAATAATAATAACTTCATACTATTTTTCTAACTTCATCACCCACACTTCGGGCTCCTATCTCTGAGTGTGAGAGACGATATGTGAGAGACTTTTGGGAGTGGAGTCATGTATGTAGATGACATATATAAAGTATATATGTCACTCTTCCCAACTTTAAAAATGTCCACAGTTCTTAACTAATGTACTAATATACATATGTATTTTATATATTGTACAAGTTTTTCCTATTAATTCTTTATTTTTATATTCTATAAAATTATTTTTATTATTTATATTTTTTTGTTTTCTTTTTTTTTTAATATTGCTATATTTAAATGATTCGTTAACATAGCTTTCATTAATTATTATTGACATAAATAAAAATAAAATTCCAATTAAATAAGAACTATCATTTACTCAATATATTTTCTTTTTCCTTTTAAACTAGTTTTTATATTTTCTGACTTTCTGATTTTAAAATTTTATAATATGGTGCTCCCCATCTTCTTCCGTTTTTAACAATCTTACTTGCCTATACGGATTACATATTTTATCTAATCATTTTCTTGCATTTTCCGCATTTACAAAATTAGTATCGATTTCCTTTTCTTGTCTGTGTTTATTAATATTTTCAATTCTTTTTTCTTTGATTATTTGGGGATCATTTTTTGGTGGTTGCTTATTGAAAAATATATTGTATGGAATTTCCCTTGTAGTCGAGTGAATAAGTATACGATTATAGGTATAAATTGCTGGCTTACTTAGAAATAGTATTTTAATTCTTTGTCTTCTGATGTATGTATTATTCTTAACTTTTCATTGAGTGTTTTGTGAAGTCGCTCAATATCGCCGATACCTGTTTTTCCTGTTGTTACTTCAATTCTTATGTTCATGTGATCACACCACTGTTTGATGTTTGAGTTATTTAGGCCCTGATCTTGGTCAACTTTCATAACTTTGGGGGGTCCCATAGTATTAAATATTTTTAGTAAAGTTCTTTTCGACTCAAGCCAGTTTAGTGCCTTCACCTTCTCTACCATAGCGAATTTAGAAAATAAATCGATACACGTCAAATAATATTCGATGTCCCATTTCCAAAAGTCTAAAACACATTTTTCTCTGATTTCGTATGTCGGAGGGGTAACTTTGAATGGAAGCTTATATGTAATATGGTCACTTTTGCTGTGATTACAAAGCTCGCAACTATTAATAATGTTTGAAATTTCTTTCAGATAATTTGGATAGTAATATTTTTCTTTAAAACATTTTACAACTTTCTCTATTCCCTGGTGAAGCCCACTTATATGCATTTCTGTTACTATAGTTGTAAAATCAAATAATCAAAAATATTTTCCAATTCCTTAGTTGTCCTATAAACTCTATTTCTACTAGTATTAATAAAAAATTTGTACACATTTTGAAGCTGCAGGAAATCATTATCATTTGGCATATATATAACTGTTTTGTTCTTTAAAAGGTTAGTTTTAATTATTTCTTTAATATAATCTGTGGTTAGATCTTTATACGTAACCAAAGTAAAATTATTTTGAGTTGATTTTTATATACATTTAAGGGTCTTTCAGTTATGTGAATAAAACTTTCGCTGTCCTCATCAGCGGAATGAATGGTTGCACAATTAGAAGCGATGTCATCTTCTTCTACATTACATTCCTCAACTTTAATGCGAGAAAGTGCATCTGCAACTTGATTTTCCCTTCCCGGGATGTATTTCACGTCGAAGTCATACTCGTTGAGGCGAATCTTCCACCTTTGCAGCTTTGCATTTGGCTCTTTCAAATTATGTAGCCATTGAAGTGGTCTATGATCGCTATTTAAAATAAAAATAAAATATTTAGTGGCCCAAACCATTGCTAATAACTCTTTTTCTGTCGTAGAGTAGTGAAGTTCATGCTCATTCAGAGTGCGGCTCGCGAAGCAAATAGGATGGCTTTGTTGGCTTAACACTGCCCCTAAGGCGACGTTAGAAGCGTCTGTAGTTAGCGTAAATGGTTTTTCATAATTTGGTTACACTAATATAGGATCTTCTGTAATCAATATTTTTCTAGTATCTATGGCGTTTAGGTATTCTTTATCCTGCGAATTTATCCTATTTCCCTTTTTTAAACAGTTTGTCAGCGGTTTGGTAATCTTGGCAAAGTTTTTAATAAATTTGCGATAAAATCCAGTCAAACCCAAAAACTGTTTAATCTCTTTTTCTGTTTGAGGTACGGGATAATTTAATATCGATTTAATTTTATTCGGGTTCGGCTTTATACCTTCTGGGGTTACTATGTGCCCCAAGAACTCTGTTTCGTGTTTCAGAAACTCACACTTAGCTAGCTTTACTTTAAGGTTAGCATCGAATAATCTTTGGAAAACTTTACCGAGCGATTCGATGTGCTCCTGAAGAGACGTGCTAAAAATGACAATATCATCTAAATACACTATACAATTCTTACCAATTAACCCTTCCAATACTGTATTCATCAGCCTTTGGAATGTGGCTGGGGCATATTTCAGCCCAAATGGCATACGTAGAAATTCGTAGTGACCTCCTTGCGTAGAGAAAGCAGTCTTCTTTCTGTCGGCAGGGTCCATTTCTATTTGGTGGAAACCCTGTGCCAAGTCCAAGGTAGAAAAGTACATACATTTACCCAACTTATCTAAAATTTCATCCATGTTTGGAATCGGGTACCTATCGTTTACGGTAATGGTGTTTAACTTACGAAAGTCGAAAACTATTCTCCATTTATCTTTACCAGAGTGATCTGGCTTTTTAGGCACAACCCATAGCGGCGCAGCATTTCCATTATTTGCTTATCCACTTCCGCTTTGTGCACTTCCGGATATCGGTAAGATTTCACGTATATAGGGTCCTCATGAATTGTTTTGACTCTATGTTTAATTTTGTGGGTAAAAGTAAGGTGGTCTCCATCCTTATAAAATATGTGTTTAAATTTGTTTAATAAACCTTTGAGGCTTTTACATTCCTTGATATTTAAAAGGCTTAATCTGAATTTTGTTTCTTCGTCGTCATCATTTATAATATTTAGAAGACTATCAAAATTCTCTAAGGAGTTCTTGCTATCTGAAAACTTATAAAGCATTCCACTTAAATGAAGAATGTTATTTTCAAGATTTATTTTCGAATTTAATTTTTTCAGTATATCATAACCTAAAAGTCCTTCGTAGTTGTTAGAAAAATTGTACACATAGAATTTTAAATTTTGCTTATTAAAAGCAATTGTTTCCTGCACTTTGTCTAGCACGACTTTTCCGGTTGCGGTTTTTAAAATTATTGGCTTTACTTTAATTGCTTCATTGCTGAGTATACACGGTTTAATTAAACTAACAGACGAACCCGTATCTATTAAAAATTTTATCTTTTTGTTGTTGAGTGTCAATTTAACTGAGGGTAGTTCTCCGAGGCTTCTAATTGAAAATTCGAATCATCGTGATCCATTGGTTCAGGTTGACCGTATCTACGTATTCTGGACTGGTTGGAGTCAGCCGGGCTAAACTTTCTGGCTTGCAATGAATTCGTTTGCAAGACATTGCTTGGAATTGCGCTAGTAGGGCTATTAAATAAATGAGGGCAATGCTTTTGTGCGCAAAATTGGCCTACATTTATCTGCCTGGATTGATTATGGCTTAAATTAGTATTATTTGATGGGACTCCTCTTGTATGAAAGTTGTTATTATTTAATGTTTGATAGTGATGATTTCTATTAAAGTAGAGTTCACAAATCCACCTTTTTGAAATCTATTATTAATAGAGTAATGGGGAGCCCTTGAACTGTTTCTTACATCCCGTTTATATTCATAATAAAATGCATCATTCTCTTTTAAAATTTTATTTGCAGATTTTACACTTGTTGCTAGATTAGCATTAATTAATGCTGTTAAATGATTAGGCAATTCTCTTTTGAGGGTTTTCAAACTTAGTTGTTCTAATTCATTTATCAAAAATGTTTAAGTAGAGCTACTTACAAGTTTTAATTTAATGCAATCTTTAATTCTACAAATTTCAATATTTATTTCTTCACATAGAATACGAACATTACTTCTTAGTTTTATATTACTAACTTGCAAAATAAGAGTCGGAATTGGTGTATGTTCCCCGAACTCATCAACCAAAAGTTCTCTTAGGATTGCCCAATTTGACGGCTGCTCCCTTCTTACGACGTCCAACGCTGCCCCTCGTAAAGTACATAAAATGCTCTGCTGGTTGCGTTGGTACAACCTCAGGCAATATGGAATCAATGCTGTCGATATATAGTGCTAAATAGTTTGCATCACCATCAAAAGGCTGAATTAACTTAATATTTTGCATAACTAGTTCTCTTTGTTTTTGTTCCTCAGCGATGCTTGTTTTTGTTTCAGCGCTATTATTTAATGTTCTTAAATACTCATTCAAGTTTTCTAACTCTTCATTTAAGTCCATTTATTTATTTTATATATATATATTATAAATTTTTTATTTTTATTATTATTATTATTTTTTTTTTTTGTGGTTAGCAGTTTGCAGTTTTTACTTTCTCAACTTCCTCGCAAGGAATATGTATTTACGTAGATTCGTTTTTTATTACGATCTTTTTCACAGATCCTACCGACTGCGCCAGAAAGATTTAAACAAAAGTTTTGGTTTAAATATTGACTTTATTTCACTTTGACTGTTTAATCAATAATAATAATTTAATACATACTATTTTTCTAACTTCATCACCCACACTTCGGGCTCCTATCTCTGAGTATGAGAGACGAAATGTGAGGGACTTTTGGGAGTGGAGTCATGTATGTAGGTGACATATATAAAGTATATATGTCACTTGCATGTGCATACAACCGCACACACGGACCACTCTCTTTATTCCTGTACATGCGTATGTCGTACAAAACTAAAATTCTATGCCTAGCGACTACAAGAACAAATTGTATTAATACGCGCAGCCATAGCGGCCATCATTCTAGTTGCCATAGCGCTGAACAGTCGCGGCGGCGCCCAACAGTTTCAACTATTGTACTGTGCAACAAAAACTCATCATAAAAAAATTCATTGATAAATTCGAGAATAGTCAATATTGGAATATTTCGTTTCAATAGCTGATCAGCTGTTGCAAACAAAAGTTTTTATGTCGTTTTGACCTCATCATTTCATGCCGACTGATTTTTATATTGAAGGCAGACGCCATCCAATGGATGACGAAACCAACCGTCAGCTGGTCCAGTAGCGGTGGGTACGTGCCTGGGATGCTGCGAAACGTGTCGAAAAAAATTTTTAACAACTCATTTAATACCGGCTGAAATTTTTTTTGTGTATTGTTGACATTTAGGAGAAAGCAAAGGGTGAAGCAAATGGAAAGGTTTGGCATCTCAGACAGTGTACTCTGCCCAGCTTGAGAAGAGGAGGATGAGACGGCGGACCACTTCCTGTGCGTCTGCCCCGCCTTCGCTCGAATCAGGTTTGAGGTCTTTGGGAGTGGTGTGTTAAGAAGCAAACATCTTGGCTCCTTGGCATCACAAGATCTACTTAGCTTTCTTCGGAGATCAGGTAGATTTAAAGAAAATTAAAAGGGAATCCAGGTGTAGTACAATGGACTTAATTAATGTCTGAGTGCTGCACGTGCTAGTTGCCCCGACAAAAAAATTAAATTAAATAAAAAGAAAACTACTTCATGCCGATTGAAACTTTTTTACATAATTTTGGACGCTTATGAAAATATAATAATGATGGTCAGATGTGTTTATAGCGGTGGGAAGACCGTCAGCCGAAGCAAGAATATATCATTGCGTTCATACATCTCGGCGGCGCGCAGAAAATTCAGTGCTTCGACTGGCGTCTTTTCCCCCAACGGACAATCAGCTGGCGATTACTTTTCCATTTTGATTTATTAATACTATAATATTTGAAAATTTCAAACGGTCTTTTATCAATTTAGCGAAAATATGCTTGTATGCTATACACTAGATAACACTATATACTATATAACTCATGTATGATATGTATTTTTCCCTACGGGACCTACTAGACATTTTATAAGTACAGCCCTGTGCCCCTCTTCTCTAGAAAAGGACAGCTGCTTTTCGGCTTTGTTCATTCAACATCAGCACGACATTATTGCTAGTTTGAACAGTTTATACCTGACATTCTTATACAGCAGACGCGTGGAATATTCCGAAAATACTATGGCGTCAATTCAACCATTTTGCGTATTTTGCAGCAAAAAAAAACGAGAAACTGACTATTTTCACTGCTGAGACAATGGAAAAGTGTAAAATTATTTTAGAAATTCGCAAAGAAAATATTTTAGCAATGAGTAATGCCGACTAACATCAGTGATTTTCAACGATATCACTCAAGGTGCTATCGAACATCTACTGCACTACCGCGGAAATATCGGAAATGTGTAGAATCTACATCCGTTTCTGCAACAGCTGAGTAAGTAAATTTTTATTAGTTATTACATACATTAATAAATAATGTATATGCATTTAATACTTTGAATTTCGGTATTCTTGGCTCTCTCGGAAAAATATATTCAAAATGTATTATATTATCTAACGTTGAACGGTTACAAGGCCCTTTGCCCTCTGGCTGAATATAGAATTTAGAGTCTACATAGTGAGTAATGATAGAAAGAGACAGAAAGAGAGAGATAGATACGGAGAGGCAGGTATAGATGCCTCTGCCCTTTTTTTCGTTCAAAGTCCAAATTTGGAAGAGTGATGAAAATTATTTTATAATGAAAATCTAATAAAATTATGAAAATTATACTATTTATAATAAAAATTATACTGTTATAGTGTAACTGAAGAGGCGGGAACAAGTGGATGTAGCGGTAAGGAGCCCCCTTGAGCAACACAACGACCCACAGCCCTCCTGCTCCTACCCCAGTGCGGGGACAAACCAGCAGCTTTTGGTCCCCCGCACAGTCTGCTCCGTGTGTCAGACCAGAGTGCATCGGAACCTCTTGCAGTGGCTGGTGCCACTTTCGGAGGTGCTCTGGCCTGCGCACCACCCGTGAGTGGACACGCGGCTTCGTTGCCCCCTGCTGCAGAGCTCTGCACCCGCAACCACCTGCGGCGTGGCCGTCTGCCAACGTCAGGCCACAACAACTCTTGCGCAATGCACAGCAGGATCAACACAACGCGTCCCTCACCCCCGGAATTCGATCACACTCCCGAAGAGCTTGAAATTCGACGAGATAGTCGACTTTATGAGCCGACATGGAATTAAGATAGCTGCGGTCCAAGAGACAAAACTGCACGCTAGCTCCCCCCAGATTACCAGGGACGGCTACAATGTGCACAGAAAGGACCACGAGCGATACCACGGTGGAGGCTTAGCGTTCATAGTCCACCCCACAGTGCAGTACCGTCTTATCGATGAAGGCATCGACCGCAGGCACCGAGCTCAAAATATATAAAAGCCGATTGGTTTGACATTCAAGCGTGCCAAATGATCGTAGGGGACAGCTATTGGCAAAGCAGATAGACGACTCGACATTAAGCACTGTAAACGACGACGCCCCCACCTGGGTAGTGGGCAATTGCTGCAGCTCGCTTGATATCACAATTGCCAGCGCAGGTCTGATAAATAGCATAACCTGGTGACCTATGCTATCGCTTGCATCAGACCACTTGCCCATTATCGTCTCGATCGAGAGACCTGCCGACTTTGTTTCCGTGGATCACCGGTCATACGTCAACTTCAACAAATCTGATTGGACCAGATTCGCGGAATTTACTGAAGACATCTTCGCCGCCGGATCCGAAGAGATGCGCGTGCTACTTTAGCCGGCAATTTATTCTGCATCCTCCGGCCGACAGATCCAAACGTAGTGCCACCAGACGGCTGCACAAACTGACATACAACAGTGCGACACTTCCTTTCTCCAGCGACGAGGTTCAGGGGACCATCAAACACATGAAGCCATCAAAAGCCAATCGCCCTGACGGACTTAACATGCTGATGTTGAAAAAGCTGGGTCCGTTGGGAGTAGAATATCTCACCTGTCTATGGCCACTCTCATAATTCCTGATAAGTGGAAATTAGGGAGAGTAGTCCCACTACTGAAGCCTGGGAAACCCACCAACCAAGGGGAGTCTTAACGTCCTATAACTCTCCTTTCCCCAGTAGTGAAGACTCTTGAGGCCCTTCTACTCCCACTCTTTACGATACACTTGACCCCAGGCTCGCACCAGCATGGCTTTCGTAGAGGCCACATCACCACCACGACACTCACAGTCATAAACACTTAGGTAAACCGCGGCCTCAACCAAAACCGCCCCTGCGAGAGGACTGTCCTAGTAGCGTTGGATTTAAAAAAGGCTTTCGATACAGTCAGCCACGCCATGCTACTAGATGACGTTTTACAGTCGACACTCTCGCCAGGGCTGAAGAGGTGGACCGCGAACTACCTGAGTGGTCGTCTTTCGTCGGTGATATTCCGAGACCAAACATCTAAACAGAGGAAAATAAGGCAAGGAGTACCGCAGGGCGGTGTCCTTTCACCCTTGTTTTTCAACTTCTATATTTCGAAACTCCCCCAGCCACCAGAGGGAGTCTCCCTGGTCTCATACGCCGACGACTGCATGATAATGGCGTCGGGCAATGACATTGATGGCCTATGCTCTAAGGTAAACGACTACCTCGCCAGTCTTTCTCGCTTCTTCACTGCGAGGAATTCACAACTCTCCCCCACTAAATCCACGGCGACCCTTTTCACCACCTGGACAAAAGAGGTCAAGCTACAACTCAAAGTGAAAAACGATGACACACCAATTCCGACGGTTAACAACCCCAAAATTTTGGGAGTTACCTTTGACAGCTTGCTCTCCTTCTCAGCGCATTCAACCGCTATTGCAACTAAAGTACAGAATCGCAACAAGGTTCTCAAGTTGCTCGCCGGCAGCACTTGGGGCAAAGACAAGGAAATGTTGCTGTCGACTTTTAAAGCAATAGGCCGACCGGTTCTAAACTATGCTGCGCCTGTCTGGTTGCGTGGAGCCAGTGATTCCCATTACAATAGCCTTCGCCATAACAATAAATAAGGGGGTTACATACTAGTTCTATATTAATATGAAGAATGATATAATTTTGTCACTTTACTTAAACATATCTCTGGTAAATTGATAAAAGGCCGTTTGAAATTTTCAAATATTATGGTATTAATAAATGAAAATGGAAAAATAATCGTCAGCTGGTTGTCCGTTGGGGAAAAGATGTCAGTCGAAGCATTGAAAATTCCGCGCGCCGCCGAGATGTATGAACGCAATGATACATTTTTGCTTCGTCTGACGGTCTTCCCACCGCTATAATCGCAGCTGACCATCATTATTATATTTTCATGTGTGTCCAAAATTATGTAAAAAAATATCAATCGGCATACAGTAGTTTTACTTTTCAATTTTTTTTACGAGTTCACCTGTTCAGCTGACGTGTTTTCCCCCCTCTACCGCGCAGCTGACTATTTTTTTTTATCCAGCCGGTATAAAATGAGTTGGTAGAAATTTTTTTTCGATACGTTTCGTACCCTCCCACAATCACACCCACCGCGGGTGCGCCAGCTGACGTTAACTTTCGTTATTCATGAAAGTTAAATCACAAGTATAGTCAAGAATTTAACGGTATAAAAACGCAGTCCAAAATCGACCCCTGGCTCCCGGACTAAAAGTTGAAGTACGAACAACATACATTTGTATGGGTAAATAATTTTGGCGTCACTTCTTATCTCTTTTCATAACATTAGTTAGAAAAGGATGGTGTGAGACGGATATGATACAGTATAATTGCAAACAAAAAAAGAACATTTCATTCTATTAAGAAATGTGAAGGAAGTGTGAAGTGAATTGTGTTTCAAACAAAAATTGAGAGTAAGTATTAAATATAGATTAATTTTAATATGGAAAAAAGTTCTTCGAATGAAAAAAAAATATTTTGTATATTGAAATTTGTTTTACTTTCATTGGTGATGGAACAAAAAAAATTTTAGGACAGTAAAATGGTTACCGTACACTTTTCCCAATCCATTTTTCCCAAAAGTAATTTTTCCCAAAACTTTTGTTCCCAATAAAATAACTCCCAAACCAATTTTCCCAAAAACAATTTTCCCAATTCAATTAAAATCCTATTTTTCCCAAACTTGTTTTTTTTGCGTAGAACTCCTATTCGCGTGGGCGGCCTTCGGCCGCGCTTCAAAAAAATAACCCTCATCAGTCCAACTCCGGCTACGCAATCCACCGTATTTTTGTGTAGAACTTCTTTTCGCGTGGGCGGCCTTCGGCCGCGCTTCAAAAAAATATCCCTCATCAGTCCAGCTCCGGCTACGCAATCCACGGTATTTTTGCGTAGAACTCTTTTTCGCGTGGGCGGCCTTCGGCCGCGCTTCAAGAAAATAACCCTCAGCAGTCCAGCTCAGGCTACGCAATCCACCGTATTTTTGCGTAGAACTCCTCTAAAGAATTTTTATAATTTTAATATCATTAATAAATAATTTTTTGCTCTTTGGAAAAAAATGTATTTGGGAAAAAAGTCTTGGGAAAAACAGTTTGGATGAAAAAATTTGGGAACATTTGCCTTTGGGAAAAGTAAGCATTGGGAAAAAAGTTTTGGGAAGAATGGATTGGGAAAACTGGTCGGCAACGCAGTAAAATGTCGCATCAAACGAGAAAAAAGATTATTTAGATTTGTTTAAAAGGAAATTTTGGAAGATTTACACAATTTTTTTGGTGCGTAATTTTTTCATAACGGGAGTTTCATTGGTGATTGAACAAATGATCAATTTTTTTATTTTTTTTCGGCATTTTTTATATTAATTTCAATAAAAAAAAGTATCATGTAAAAAAATTCAACATAAGATATCCATTCAAGTTGGCACTACTTTCTTCGTAGATGGTCTTTTTGACAGCTGTCACTTGATTTATGCTCAGTTTGGTTTGCCATTTCATCGTGCAAATTTATTACGAAAATAATGGTTCGGTTCGCGCGACGCATCGAAGAAAATGTTGTTCAGCGATGAAACTCACTTTTGGTTGAATGGGTATCATTTTTAAAACATAATGGCAAACCCTTATCTTTATAATAAAGCTAAATTCTTGGCCATAACATTAAATTATATACGTTTTATTTCATTTTGAAAACCTAACCTCTAAAAAAAACACACTTATTTATTTACTTCGGTGCGTTCGAAAAGTCTGGGAATTTTAGCTATATACTGAATTTAGCGCCTGCGCACAAATGGTTGAATGGGTATCATTTTTAAAACATAATGGCAAACCCTTATCTTTATAATAAAGCTAAATTCTTGGCCATAACATTAAATTATATACGTTTTATTTCATCTTGAAAACCTAACCTCGAAAAAAAAACACCCTATATGTTTCAACTTTTTTCTATGACTATAAATACTAAAAAAAGGTATGACCAAATTTTGCCTCCGTATTTATAAGGGTGATTTTTTAAGAGCTATAGGAAAGTTTTCCAAAAAAACACACGTAAAATGCAGAAAAATTCATGAAATTTTTATTTAAATCGATAGTACAGTCCATATAATTTAATGTTTGAAGATTATTTCATGCAAATGTTGACCGCGACTGCGCTTCAAATGATCCATCCGCTTAGTCCAATTTTGGCATACTCTTTCCAATGTTTCGGCCGGTATCTCACATATAAATGTTTTAATGTTGTCTTCCAATGTTATGCGTGTTTTGTGGCATGTGGCACCGTCTTGCTAAAAGCTCTTGCATTTTGAGCAAAAAAATGTTGGATATAATTTCACGGTAGCGCTCAACATTCACAGTTACGTTACGATTCGCAGCATATTTGAAGAAGTACGGTCCAATAATACCTCCAGCCCATAAACCGCACCAAACTGTGACCTTTTCTGGATACATTGGTAGCTCTTGCAATTCTTCTGGCTGATCTTCACTCCAAAATCGAAAATTCAGCTTATTTATGTACCCATTGATCCAGAAATGAGCTTCGTCGCTGAACACAATTTTTCGACTTTAAACTTTCTTAACCCGAGTCGATGTTGGGTCCTCGGATCGTACGTACATCTAATACACTAGAAGCGTGTCTTCCATCTATCACAACGTGATCGATCTGGTTTCGCGTTTTTCGATCAGGAGACAGCCAGGTAGCTTGGTGTATCTTTTTATGCTGGAATCTGGTGCTGCATACTACCATGTTTCGGGCCCCGGCGAAGTCGATCAGCCTCTGTCCGTTACCGGATGTTTCGTTGTGCAGGCTAAATTTTCCGACTGTGGGACCAAAAATTCCCTCCTTGCCCACCCTGGCGTTGAAGTCGCCAAGCACGATTTTTATGTCGTGGCGGGGGCAGCGCTCATAGGAACGTTCCAGGCGCTCATAGAAGGAATCTTTGGTCGCATCATCCTTCTCTTCCGTCGGGGCGTGGGCGCAAATTAGCGATATGTTGAAAAATCTGGCTTTGATGCGGATTGTTGCGAGACGCTCGTCCACCGGAGTGAACGACAGTACTTGGCGACGAAGTCTCTCTCCCACAACAAATCCGACACCGAATTTGCGCTCCTTTACATGGCAGCTGTAGTAGACGTCGCAAGGTCCTATGGTTTTCTTTCCTTGCCCCGTCCATCGCATCTCTTGGATGGCAGTGATGTCAGCCTTTACTCTCACGAGGACATCAACCAGCCGGGCAGAGGCACCTTCCCCATTAAGGGACCGGACATTCCAGGTGCATACCCTCAAATCATAGTCCTTAGTTCGTTTGCAGGGGTCGTCATCAGTGTTGGAAGTTCTCATCCGAGGCTTTGTATATGCTTTCATTGGGGGGAGGTTTTTAAGTGGCGGGTCCCAAACCCAGCGCACAACCAGCTATCCTGGAATGTTTCGCCTTCTCACTTTAGCTCACTCCCGAACGGGTGTTCGGGAGCTACCCAGAGGATACTTGGGCTAATCCCGGGAGTTGTGAGCTGCTTGAACCATATGCAGAAGAATCGTCCTGGCCACTCCCAAGTGAATGGCGATCAGTAACTTTCCCCACTTGCGTGGACTTCTACATATGGAACCATCCTCCACACATTGACTAGAATTTGTTATTTCATCATTTTGAAGTTTCTAAGTGTTTCGAGGTGTTCAGAACTACTGTGGTAGTGAGTGTTATTCCTCTGGAAACCAAAAAAAAAAACAAAAAAAATGAAAAATACCCTGGCACAATGGTGCATTGATTGAGCTTCGAAATAAGAAAAACAAATTTCTCCGTAAATTCCAAAAATTTAAAAATTCAGCTTTCTTTGCTCTGTATATGATAAGAAATTCGACTGTTTGGATAAATTTTCTCACAGAAACTGCTTTATAAGCTTACAAAAAAGTTTCAAAGCTTTGGATTAGATTGGATTGTCTAAATTCGAAGAAATCTGTTTCCAATATCCTGTCAGGTCTTTTATTCGGTAACAAAGCTGCTAATACTCCAGCTGATGCCGCTTATTTCTTTGCTGAGTTCTTAAAGTCCAATTTCGCATCGGCGTCCGACAGTGATGAAATTGTTTCCTTCAGTATGCAACCATCTATTGATTTCGACAAGCTAGTACTGTCCACTGAACATGCCTTTAGAGGCATTATTCGACTTAATCCCTCCTCAATGTTGATGGTTTGTCTGCGGTGTTATTCAAGCAATGTGATTCTTTAATACACCTTCTGTAGGTAATCTTTAACAAATCACTAACTTCGAGTATTTTTATTGATGCCCGGAAATCGGCTTTCATTTCATGCCCGCTTAGCCTATAAGAATCTATTATTATGAATATTAAAGAAATAATTGCAGCATTTTCAATGTCTAACAAAAAAATGTTTGGATGGCATTCAGGTGGTCCAGAAAGCCCCTTAAAGCAACTTTAACACTTTAACTTCATTTTTGGACGAGTCAACTGCCTTCGATTTAGTTGAAGTTGGTGGCCGGTTGAACTACGCAGACTTATACGAATATTTTAAGCGCTCTGAAGTGCATGAGAGGTCCTTGAAAAGGCCATTCGACCTTAACAAGTAATGCTCATCTGAGGCTCATCACGGTCAAAGGCGCGGGCTCCCTTGTATATCACAGAAAATCACACATTACCAGAATATCCTTTCAAGAACTGAACGCTGTTGCCATAGAACTAGAGGCCATCTTGAACTCTAGCCAATTTGCCCGATGTCATTAGATCCAACTTTGATATTTATTGGTAGGCGAGTCACTACGTGCCTTACTCGAACCTTATACAATATAAACTAGAAATGATTGTCGCATCTCGATCGCTACAAAATAGTCACCTTTATTAAGCTTAACGCATAACGCTAGAGACTTGGTCGTGTCGAATCGACCGTATGAGGACGAGACGGTAATGTAATCTCATTGCCATTGTCATCATGCTTTCAATTTGAGTAAATTATAGCATAGAGTCACAATCTCGAACAAAAATTAGACTATCCGTCCCCTTTTTACATAAAGTAAGGAGGATAAAGTAAGGGGATACGCAAATCATCGGGTCCAGTAAGAAAGGCGACAAATGATGGTCAAAGAGTAAACGACTGTGGCTCAAAATAAACAGTAAGTTTGGTCTATAATTTAACCATAAATCGTCTTACAAACGAACAACGCTTGCAAATCATTGAATTTTATTATAAAAATGCGTGTTCTGTTAAGAAAGTTTGTCGAGCGCTTCTTCTATTTTATGGTCAGTTTAATCGACCCACTGAAGCGGCTATTTGAGCTATTGTGATTAAATTTAGAACACAACCAAATTTACATTTTAGGACATCAAACCACCAACACGTAGAGTGCGAACTGAAGAAAATATCGCAGCTGTATCGGCCAGTGTTAATGATGACCATTAATTATCGATTCGTCGCCGTTCGCAGCAATTGGGCTTCTGTTACTCAACAACGTGGAAAATTTTGCGAAAGGGCTTAGGTGTGAAGCCTTTCAAAATACAGCTGGTGCAAGAATTTAAGAACTCGACCACTACACCTCAGCGAATGTTTTGTGGCTATTTATTAGCAATCAAATTATTGAAGCATTGAAAGCAGAAAAGTGTGACTTGCCTTTCAACTCACCCTGGGTTTCCCCAGCTCCGTCTCCCTCCCACGGCGGGACCTTCGTTAAGTATCACTGGGCTGGAGAGGGAACGACCTAATGCTAATTCATGAAGATTTGCGCAGTTGTTCAGCGCGACGTCTATCGTCAAGTATAACTTTACGGGAGGGGGAGCGGCCTATTACCAAGTCATGAAGATTTGCGCTGTTGTTCAGCGCGATGCAGTTTTGCGATAATACTTCTTGCCATATTGCAGACACTGGACCGGTTTTCTTCCGAATCAAGCACAATATCCACTAGGTTAAGAACTGTAATTGGTTTTCCTATCCTAATACTTAGCTACACCCTTTCGAAATCGAATCAAGGTCAGACAAACAAAACATGGCCTGCGTCTCCTACAGTTAGCGCGCAATAAGTGCAGTACGGATCGTCTTCATGCCTAAACCTATATACATATACATATTATAACAAGCATGTCCAGTCAGTATTTTGGTCAGATACAAGTCTAACTGTCCATGTTTTCTGTTAATCCATTTGGGTATTATATAAGTCCAGCGGTATGTCCAACGCTCGTTGGAGGAAGAACTCTATTTTGCCTGTCGTGTACGCAAACTATACTCTCTTGTTTCCTCATGTATAGTCAGCCGTGCTGGATCAGCTTTTGTTTTTGTAAGCTTTAGTGCACTCATTTGCCATTAACCTGATTGTGAGTAGCCCCGCAAAAACCATAACGGCGTCTTCTGATACGGTGTGAAACTCTGAGAGCACTCAGAGTGTACACAAATTCCATACATCTTACATAAGTCCTATAGTTTGTGACTTCGGCCCATCTTGGAGCAACATACAGCAAAATCAATGAAACAACGGTGTTAAGTAATCTCCTTCGGCTTCGTCTAGGACCTTTGGTGTTCATAATTATGCGTGTTTGCGGCGTTACTGCCTCTGCTGCTGGCGTATGATAGGTGCTCTTTGAAATTAAGTCTATGGTCAATTATTACCCCCAGGTATTTAATAAATGGCCTCGATTCCATGGCATGATCGCCCAACATTATATAGGGTGGGCCATGTAAAATTTATATATAACAAAAACCCAATCAATATTTTTTCAAACTTTTTTTTTTTATTTTAAAGATTGAACATTGTCATTTATGAATGAAAAATAATATCGTTCAAATGACTGCCACGACTGGCTTTACAGTAGGCCATTCGATCAACGCAATTTTTAAGCCCATTTTCGATTGTTTGGGCTCCAATTTCACGAATGGCAGCTACGATTTCGTGTTTTAAAGCATCAATCAGCTCCGAGGCGGCCAATTGATATCGGAATTTTGGCTGATTATTCGGTTTTCAAAAACGGTAGCCAAAAGTTCGAGTGTAACTTTGGCAGTGTGAAACTGTTGAAACCAAATGTCGTCCATGTCATCCTCTTGAATTTTTGCAAACAAAAACTCGTTGAGTATGGCACGGTAACGCTCGCCATTTACTGTAACCGCGGCTCCTCGCTCATTTTCCAAAAAAAATGGCCCGATGATGCCACCAGACCAAAAACCGCACCAAACAGTGACTCGTTGGGGAAGCATTTGCTTCTCTACAATAACGTGTGGATTTTCCGACCCCCAAATCCGACAATTTTGCTTATTGACGTAGCCACCGATGTGAAAACGAGCTTCATCAGAAAAGACGATTGAGGAAGCAGTGACTTGCTGATTTTAGTGCCTCATTGGGGACCCCGTCTTCCTTCTTTGCTTATACTGGAGCTGGTTCTCTTGGAAACAGTGCGTGCCCCTAAAACATTGATAAGCTCGCCTTGCTGTGTTGCATTCATTACGCAATTCTGCAATGTCTGCTGTCCGGGTTCACTGTTGTGTCCGTTGGGCCTTGTTTTAAACATGGCTGCGTCGCATGCTTTTGTTAGCTGCTACTGTGAGCGTTACATCTGCCAGCATGACTTCGGTAACCTCAGTCTCCATTGAGTTAGCTTTGTATCTCGCGCCATTTGTATTGGGTTGGTGAATTATTGGCAACTTTGACTCGCCGTGCATCCCTATCTCGCAAATTATCGCGAGGTGATCACTCCGGGTGTAATGCCGACTAACGAACCATTTCGTGGCGCGAACAAGACTGGAACTCACGAAGGCAAGGTCTACTATCGATCCCGTTCCCACTTTTTGGAATGTCTGCTGGTTCCCTGTATTCATAAGGGCTGTATTATCTTTGAAAAAGCTTCCAGAAGGGCTTGACCTCTTGGGTTTGTCCGTGAGCATTCCCAGTTCACATCCCAAGAGCTTAAATCACCTGCTACGACAACAGGTCTATGGTCCTTAATATCTTGGTGGAGATTCTCTAGGATGCTGATAGTTTCGTACAGAGTTAAGCTTGGTGGTATATATCAGCTATAGACATATGTATCTTCAAAGCGTGCTCGTACAAATACGCGAGCTGCATTCACTGTCATCAGTCGGGAGTTTTTAGTCCCACAGTTCCAGATCGACGACTTGTTTATGGTGCACTGAGTATAGCAACATCTATATTGTGTTCCCGTATAGGCTGCATGCGTAGGTCTTGAGCGCTTTCACAATGATTTAGGTTTATTTGTAAGATCCTAATTTCTGTCATATTTCTTTCAGAGCTATCGGACATTGTGGGCACTTGCTGCTGGTCATCGCATGATGTTCTTTGTTGCCGCAATTAAAGCAGACACTAATGTAGTCAGCTGAGCTCTTACAGCTTGCTGCCATTTGGCCATGTATTGCATGCATTTGAAGTATCTTTTTGTCTCTATTTTCTCTCGTATGCGACAAATTATAAGTCCTATTTGGATTTTGTTAGCTTCTATCAGCTTGTTAGTGGTCTCCGGTGTTATTCTGACTCCGGTGTTATCTTGACTCCAGCGGTGTCTTCTAGGACCGCCTTAACAGTTTCATAAATCTTCGAGGTATTTGGATCACCAGCTGTAACTCTCCTTTGGCAGCTTTTCAGACCCCTTGTATATTATTATTCAGTTCCTTGATTTGGTTCTAACTTAACCCGCTTCCAGCATTCCATTCCTTCCATTTCAGCATATGATATACTGACAACGCTTCTGACTGGAATCACGTCCTTTCGCGGTGGCCTCTGCCGTCTGGCGTCGTTCCTTTTTGCCTTCTCATCTTGTTTGGGGGTATTCTCCGTTGAATCCTTCCGGGTTTTCTTGGATTTAACCATCTCTCATGTTTCGGTTGCTGCATGCTCTTTCGTTGTAGCCAGCGTATTTCTCAAGACTTGGACGCGGATATTTTTTAGTCGTTTAGCAGGACTTTTCCTTGCAACGGCGTTGTCATTTGTCCTTTTAGGCGTAGAATCCATAGTACGCTTAGAGATGATACTTGGGTACATCCGCCTTTGACAGTAGATTTCGCTCCATGCGCCCCTCTTGATGTCAGTTTCTTCGGAGTAAGGGTAGATCTCTCCAGTTTTTTGTGTAGGTTCATTATATTCGCGACCAAATCTCGCATTGGCTGATTTATGTTTCACTTCCTAAGCTCTATCATTTCAGCCATATCCTTAACTTTATCGCCAATGGCTCGATATATTTATTTGGCCAAGTATGCCAACCTTGAACTTCTTTAAAATGGACCTTTGAGTGAGTCACCGCTACCGTTACTGCCATTTGCAATAACTGTTGGAAAAACTACTTCATGCACCTGTGATGCTTTGTTGTTGCTGTTTGAGTCTCCTCCGCGGTTCGCTTTTTTATTTTGTTAAAATTCATGATTTCTGGGCCACAATTCATTAGCCGTTATCCATATCCCGAAGCGTAGTCACTTATAAATTATCCCATGGTTATATTTGCAAGCAGGGAGGCCATGCACTGGTTGACAAAAGCTACGTATGAGAGTTTAAGTTCAGAGCCGAATCAATGTAAACTGGAAATGTTACATCTAGACTTACGCCCACACTTAATGGCGACAGGATATGGAGCGTTCTTAGAGACTTGCCATCTTTTTAACGGGGCGTTGCCCCCGCCTGCATTATTCGCCTGAATACCGCTTCAGCTAGATATTACTCCGCTTATTAAGGAAGCAGAAGAATACAGTCGTCAGCTAGAAGAAGTATGCCCAAACGTTTTCCAGTATACTATAATTAAATACTTATTGGGCTTATTACTGGGCTCAATCCTAATGTTGATGGCCGCCCCTAACATGGAGGACAAACATTGACCATGTAGCTGCCTAATATGACGTGATTACGTCTTATAATTCGATTTAACAGGCTGCACGCACGAAAAAATGTGTCGTTACCTTGCTCATTAGTGTTACCTTGCTCTTTAGTGTTACCTTGCTCATATGTAGTTACCTTGCTCATTAGTGTTACCTTGCTCTTTAGTGTTACCTTGCTCTTTAGTGTTACCTTGATCATTAGTGTTACCTTGCTCTTTAGTGTTACCTTGCTCATTAGTGTTACCTTGCTCTTTAGTGTTACCTTGCTCATTAGTGTTACCTTGCTCTTTAGTGTTACCTTGCTCATTAGTGTTACCTTGCTCATTGCATTGCATGAACTGCAAGCGAAAGCGCGGAACGAACGACAAAGCAAACAAAGCAAACGAACGGCAACGTTCGACATCTTGCTCTCTCCTACTTAAGTGAGCGTATATATGTATGCATATGCGCATATGTACATATATAAATTCACGTATTTGTATTTGCATATGCCTTCTTATTGAATATTATTAATTTGATTCACTTGAAGAATTTAAAATAAAACCAAGTTTGTTAATAATACCTGCTGTTTTAATGTTATTATTATTAATTTTTTTATTATATATGAAGGAAAAAATGTATGGTAATATTTACCATATACTTTATAAGATATGTTGTCCAAACTACTAGACCGATTTTAAAAATTCTTTGACCATTCGAAAGCTACATCATCCACGAGTAACATGGATTATATTTTATTTTGGAAATAGGGCTCGAGATATAGGTCAAAACGTGGACCCGGGTAACCTTCGGATGTGTATGTACAATATAGGTATCAAATGGAAGCTGTTGGTGAATGCTTTAGTCCAGAGTATTTTTCATGCCGCTCAGTGACTAGGGTCTCGAGATAGAGACCAAAACGTGGACCCTAGAATGTGTTTGTACAATATGGATATCAAATTGAAGTTGTTGGTGAATGCTTTAGTACAGAGTATTTTTCATGCCGCTCCGTGACTGGGGTCTCGAGATATAGGTCAAAACGTGGACCCGGGTAACCTTTGGTTGTGTATGTACAATATGGGTATCAAATGAAAGCTGTTGATAAGTGCTTTAATACGGGGTAATTTTCATACCTATTGATGACTAGGGTCTCGAAATATATGCCAAAACGTGGACCCGCCGTGTCTTTGAACCGAATTAAACCAAACTTACACACATTGTTAAGTAGGTATTGAAGATGATTTCCGTATAGTTTGAATACCTATTGGTGTTATGTTATGTTATGTTATGTTAAAGTATATTATGTTATGTTAATGTTAACTCATTCTCTATATCCATACAAAATATCTATCAAACAAATAAAATTAAAATTTTCTTTTGAAAAATGCAACCATTCAATCAGTATTTTCTTATGACGTTATCACGTTAAACTATCGTCAGTAAACCGACTTTACAGACAACCTCTTTTTTTTATTTTCACCATGTGTTCGCATGGTGAAGGGGCACTTAATTCCTTAAAGGCTGAAACCGAATCCTCCGTTTTTGCCGCTCATTGTCGGGGGCTGCGGAATTGTTAGAACTCCTGCTACCTAAGGCTGTCCGGCTATACCAAATCTGCCAACTCCCACGGTAGCTTAAGGTCCAGCTTAATCACCCGATCCCTAGGGAGCGTAGACTCTGTGACTATGCAATGTTTTTTTTTACGTGGAGGAAGCATCAAAAGCCTAACCCCGTCAGTGTGGGGCTTTAATTCGAACTAACACTCCTACCGTCAAAGTGCTGATCCTCACGGTTTAACCGTTAAGTAATTTCGTCGGGAGGCGGTTTGAGCACTACACTCAACGTCCGTGAAGGCTTCGGCTTTTGCCAAATATCCTCTTCCTTTCCAAAGCCAGTATATATGGGGGCAATATGCCAGAAATTACCCCCATAGCTTCATGGGATACAGTTCGAAATGCGCTTGCGACTCTAATAGCGCTCAGTCGAAACAGAGATTTTGCAATCTTGGAGTATTTTAACGCTTGCCCCCACACAGGTGCCGCATACTTCACAATGGACTGGGTAACTTTTGCTAATAGTAGCCTTCTGTTCTGACTTGGCCCGCCTATGTTAGCCGTTTTCCGAGATAGTGCCGTATTTACCCGCTCTGCTTTCCCAGGATGTTATCCCCGTCTATGCTTACCGTGATGTTCTCATTTTTTTCCAGCTTGTGATCAAAACTGTTTCGGGTTCTTGGCCCGCAAGCTGAAGGTTTGACGATGAAAGCTCTTTTGCCATTACTGTCAACGCAATATCATCCGCCTAACCGATTAATCTGGCTACTGTATTGAAATGCGGAGGATTTCGTTGTAGAGCACATTCCACAATAGAGGACCCATCACGGAGCCTTGTGGTAATCCCCCAGTTACTATGTATTGCTTAACACCTTCGTTTGTGTCATAGAGTAGTATTCTATTAGAAAGGTGGCTTTTCATTAAACGCAAAAGCTAAGACGGCGTTTCCAGGTTCCCTAACGCTTACATTATGTGGGATCAGTATTCAGAGTTAAATGCATTTTTAACGTGAAATACTCCTTAGTACCATGCATCCATCTTGTTCCTTTTATGGGATTTTCCGCTATTGATTTTTAATTGCATCAATAGTGGACCGTCCCTTGCGGAAACCATAGTGGTTGTCGGACAAACCTTCATTTTCATTAAGATGCTGCTCCAAGCGATCAGCAATTAACCGTTATACAATTTTGCCCATCATATCAATTTTACAGAGTGGTCTTTATAAGCTTGGTTGACACGGCGTCTTATTAGGTTTCGGCAAAAGGACAAGTCGTTGCTGTTTCCAAATTTTTGGGAAACACTTTTGATATGTATCCGGGAAGGGTTTGTGTCTTCCTTTAGTGCAAGTTTAAGAGCTCCGTTAGGTATTCCATCTAGTCCTGAAGATTTAGCGCTTCCAAAACAACCCAATACTATCCATTTCCGTGACCGTATGTACATCTGTAATGAATGGTGCATCTGCTGTTAGTCTATATTCTTGTTCGTTTTCTTGCCTTGGGAAAAGGGTTTCCACAACATTTTGTGAGATTACCTTTAATTTTCTTAACCTCTTTCGTAACCTTTCAATGTTCCTCTGCTTCTTTGATATTGTCGTCTAGCTTTGTGGCAGGCGCCTTTAAGTTCAGCTATATCGCCGTTCCACTAGTATGCCGGTTTCCGCACGTATATATATATATATCGCATATATATATATATAATTGGCGCTTACACCCCCTTTGGTTGTTTGTTCGAGCTTCTCCTCCTATTTGTGGCGTGTGTCTTGATGTTGTTCCACAAGTGAAACTTGGCTGGTCTCTAACACCATCACACAGAGGCTACAATTTTTCGTCAACAAATGCCTCCGTATCATCTGCAGAATATTCTGGCAAACACCATCAGTAACGATGGACTGTGGAGATAAACGAATGAGGAACCCATCCCTAGGCAAATCAAACGCAGAACGTGGCGATGGACAGGCCACACATTGGGAAAACCACCAGACAGCATCACGAGAATGGCACTGGACTGGAACCCGCAAGGGGGCAGAGGTCACGGTCGACCAAAAAACACTTGGAGAAGGTCGATGTTGCGCGAACTAGCTGGTGCCGATATCTCATAGGTTACTGCAAAAACAACAGCACAGAACCGTGTTCGATGGAAGAGTCTTGTCGAGGCCCTATGCTCCCGAGAGGAGTGAACAAGAAAAAAAGGCTTTGGTCAGGCGTGTTACCAATAGTTGCGACTGCTCATTTCTCCATTCGCGTCGTTTGTGCGAGTTGGGTGAGTGTTTAGCATAAGCTTAATAATTTCTTCGTCCATCGTATCGATCTTCCACCCTTTTATCTGGGCGTTTTTGCCAAGCTTGTTCTTTCCATTACGTTATTTCGGTTTTTTATTTCGCTCATTATGGCTAAGTGGCCGCTGGGGGTATAAATGTCGCAAATCTGTCATTTCGCCCTTGCAGCTATAGATCTGCTTATAAAAGCTGTATCAATAATGGAGCCACGACCATTCTTCTCGAACGTGTCCTTTTTCCACCGTTTAATAGCATAACGTCAACTAAGGAGAAGGCTTCCATGTCCCGGAACCCAAATAAGGCTGACCTTGAATACGTCACTAATATCATTTAGAGCTGCCCGGCATTCCTGTGCAACCTTCGATCTTAGTAAAGCCGCATTCATTGATTTGATGGCCGCCTGGCTATCCGAGAATATATTTATAATCGTTTTTGTTACGGCGTGCGTATTTAGGTATGTAGCCACTTCTTTTATAGCTAGTACCTCTGCCTGATGGACGCTGCAGTAGTCTGGTAGTCGAACGGATAGTTCCAGTCCTAATTCCTTCGAGAAAACTCCGTAGCCAACCTTATCGTCTAGCTTGGAGCCATCTGTATAAAACTTTAATTCCCCCCTTCTCCATGGCCTTGTTGTATGCCACTCCCTTCTTGACGGTATACTCGTCTTGAAGAGCCTTTCAAAGGTGAGTCTAGGGATAGAGTAGTCTATTTCTTGTTTATGGCTATTCAGAGAGTGCAAAATGGAAGCGTGGCCAAAGCACCGGTCTTTCCATAGCGCCATACTTTTTAGTCTGGGCAGGTAAGTTGATTAGCACTTCCAGCGCTTTGTTTGGAGTAGTCCTTAAAGCGCCAGAGATGCATAAAAAAGCTGTTCTTTGGACCTTACTCATGATTTTAGCGTAAGTCGCCTTTTGAGCAGATGGCCACCATACAAGTATTCCGTACATTAAGATTGGCCTAACTACCGAAGTATAGAGCCAGTGCGTAATACTGGGTGTTAGTCCCCATTTGATACCGACCGCTTTTTTGCAAGTGTATAATGCAACGTTGGCCTTCTTTACTCTTTCCTCAATATTAGATTTCCACGTGAGTTTCCTGTCTAATATGAGTCCTAGGTACTTGACGTTCTCTTTCAAAGGAATCTCCACACCCTTAAAAGTTAGCGGGGAGATTATAGGGAGCCTGTGTTTCTTTGTAAAGAGAATTATTTGAGTTTTTGAGGGGTTTATATCGAGTCCCCTGCTCTCAGTCCAGCTTCTAAGCGTGGCCATGTTAGAGCGCAGAACATCCATAAGGATGTTAGGATATTTGCCCTTAACGGCGATTGCTACGTCATCTGCGTAAGCTGTGACGTGGCAACCCCCTCTTTCTAGGGTCAGCAACAGGGAGTTTACTGCCAAAATCCAAAGAAGAGGGGAGAGGACTCCACCTTGCGGTGTGCCTCTGCAGACCTGTCTGCTTAGAGTAGTGCTTCCTAATTTAGCCGTTACCTTTCTTTTGATGAGTATATCTTCTATCAGGGCTACGACATGTGGTTCAACTCCAAAATCTTCTAATGAATCTACTATGGCGTTTGCATTTATATTGTTGAAGGCGCCTTCTATGTCTTCGAAAGCAACCAATGCAAACTCTTTGTCTGATAAGCTTTTTTCCACCAACCCGACTAGTGAGTGTAAGGCGGTTTCTGTGGACTTCCCTTTAGTATAGGCATGTTGCGCCGAAGAGAGCCTATTTAAGGCACGACACCCCGTATGTATTCATCTATTGTTCTCTCCAGGAGCTTGAGAAGAAAAGACGTTAGACTAATGGGTCTGAAGTCTTTAGGGTTAGTGTGTGAGGACCTACCTGCCTTGGGTATGAAGGAGACTTTTGCCTCCCTCCATCCTAGCGGAATGTAGCCCATGTTAAGACAACTTCTAAGGACAATTTTGATAAACGGTAGTACAATGCCCCGTGATTGCTGCAGTTCAGCGGGGTAGATACCGTCCATTCCTGGCGATTTATAAGGACCAAAAGTATTAATAGCCCATTCGATTTTTGAGTGTGTAACTAAGAGATTTCCTAGGTCGGATTGCCTTTCATTATTGGCGGAATGGTTTTGTCCCACCGGCTTGTTTCCTGGAAAGTGTGTGTCTAGGAGAAGACCTAATGATACCTCACTTGACGTAGTCCATGTATTCCCTTGACCTTGTAGGTAGCCTAGGTTGCATGGCGTCTTTGAGAGAATTTTTCTTAATCTGGCCGCTTCTGAAGTCTCTTCAATTTCTTTGCAATAATTTTGCCATGATTCACGCTGCGCAGTTCTAACTGCTTTTTTGTAGTTTTTCAATTCAGCCTTATAGGCTTGCCAGTCCTCTGACCTTCTCGTGGCCTTGGCCAGATTAAATAGTGTTCTATGGGATTCTCGTAGCGAGGTTAGCTGCTTAGACCACCAAGGTGGTTTAGACTTCCCCCTGGTCGACGGCATATAACAGCTATATATATTCAAACCAATTTTTGTACTCTAGCGTAGCTGGTTTTGTCTGCAAGTGGTTCATCTTGGACAGTTTTATCTCCTAGGACCCATATAGGTGCCTTCCTTGTTGCATCTGAAACCCACGTTCAGGCGTCTGGCTTTTTATGTTGCTCACATATCACCGCCACGTCTGCGTCCTGTTTGTCGATCGTTTGCGTTAGAAGATCTTGTGCTTCCTGAAGTGATTTAAGTTTATTTGAATCACTCTCATTTTCTTTTCATTTTGCATGCTACCTGATAAATTGAACATTTTTACTACTCATTTGGTGCTTTGTTTTAAACCTTCCGGTTTTATAGCACACAATACAAAAAGGTTCCCTTTCACAGGTTTTTGCGAAATGACGTTTCCCACCAGATTTCATACAGCACTCACTCTTGTCTTCAGAATTTGTACATTTAGTTGCAATATGTCCGTATTCTAGGCATCTTTAAGACTTCATGAGGTTAACATTTTCACGAATTCTGCAGACGACCCAGCCAATCTTAATCTTTTCTGCGCCCAATAAGTACCCTGCTTCTAGCGTAGAAAGGCTTATTGCGTCTTTTTGGGCATCTGCATATATCGGTCTTATATTCGTGATTGAACTTTCACAAAAGTTACTTAGTTCCTTGACCTGTGAGCTATTTCGTCTAGGTCCCGAATTTCTAGTGACAGCTCATGTGTAAGCGCTTTTATTTCCACCTGATCTCCCAGTAATTTAGCAATCCCTTCTTTTTATTCATTGCAGCAGTATCTCTCCTTTGATTGCCTTTTTTATTGGTGACACGTTTTCACCAAGCTGATGGAGACCATTATATTTCTTGACTGCCTTGAATATGTCGCTATATGACCGGTCGCGGAGGAGGATTCACATTCTTCTAGTCATTTTTTTTTACTTGGCCTCTTGGCGTTTCAACTCTCTCAGCATTAGATGGGCCATTTGTGGCCACTTCTTGAGATATTTTGCTCCTTTTTTGGAGGCTTTTTTCGCCGTATCGAATTTTCCTCGCGTGGTCTACTTAGTGTTGCTTCGGCAGCCATTTTAATGGTCACCAGATTTTGGTTAGCTTTCTTCTTCAGCTCTGCGCTTTCCTCTTTAGCCCATGCATGCAGCTTTGTAATAGCGCTTAGAAGGTCCCTATTATTTATCGAGCGCTGAGGAAGTCGAACCAATTCAGTGAGCTAATTAACGCTCTGTTCTAAATTAGATAAGTAGTCCCGTTCCGCCTGAACTGCTTTCACCGGAGGTGCGTGAGGTTGTGTGAGTTGTTGTTTCTTTGTTTGTCGGGAACACTAGCATGTGTACAAGTACTCAAACATTAATTTAGTCCATTGTACTACACTTGGATTCCCTTTTAATTTTCTTTAAATCTAGAAGGCGGGGCAGACGCACAGGATGTGGTCCGCTGACCCATCCTCCTCTTCGCAAGCTGGAGTACACTGCTGGGATGCCCACCCTTTCCATGTGCTTCATCCACCGAAAGTGGCCCGTTATCAGTAGAACCAGCCGTCTGCACTACCTTCTGCTTAATGACAGAAGGGCTTGCGACAGTCGATCGGACATGACAGGTAACATCAACTTAGTTCATCTGGAGCCTATTTCAGCCTGCCAAGCTCGCTTGTGGGTTGCAGTTACCCATTTTCTAACCGTGGCTTTGATGGCCGCGGAAGGGAGTTGCAAAACGGGCTCTGGGCCAAAGAAGTTTGCCTCAGAGCCCGTCTTAGCTAAGAAGACAGAGGTCTCGTTGTAGTCTCCATAAGATCCTCCTGACTCCCATGAGAGAGAGTCTACTATCCAGACCACTGATGCATAGGTGATAATAGGTTTTATCACAGCCGTGTAGATCCATAGGACCATGCTGGGAGAGAACCCCCACGTTTTCCCAAAGACACCTTTGCACTACCAGAAAGCTCCCGGTGCTTTTGATGTCTCTGTTTCAACGTGTGATTTCCATAGAAGCTTTATATCGAGGATTACTCCAAGATATTTAATTTCCATGGATAGCTGGATTGCGACTCCTTTTAGCTTAGGCAGAACAAGTCCATCCAACTTCCTCTTTGTGGTGAAGACGACAATACCAGTCTTGGTGGGATTCGCCGATAGACCATTCGCACAGCACCATGTGCTGCAAGTGTCAATCAGATCCAGAGTTTTCTGCACTTTCTGGCAAATGTTCATAAGCGAAGGGCCTGTTACCAAACAGGCAACAGCGTCCGCATATGCTTGTGCGTAGACTCCCGAATCGTTCAAGGTGGTGAGTAGAGGATCGATTACCAGAGCAATGGAGACAGCACACCGCCTTGGGGCGACCTCTATTAACTCCGGATGAAGCCAGCAGATCTTCCTCTGCTTGTACCGAAACGATTTTTTGGGCCAGCATCGAACGAATCCAATTTACTAGCACCCGATCTACGACGAGCCTACTAGCTTCACATACTGTCAAAAGTGGCATTATCAAACGCCCCCTCTATGTCTAAAAAGGTGCCCATGGCGTAGTCCCTCCTGTCGATGGCCAGCTCTACCCTAGCAACAAGGTTTTGCAGTGCCGACTCGCAGGATTTTCCACTCTAATAGGCATGCTGAAATAGAGACAGAGGGTGAGCCTTCAGCGACTTCTGACGTATGCGCAATTCCACCAGTCGTTCGAGACTTTTCAGCATGAAAGAGGTCATGCTGATGGGTCTTAAGCTTTTGGGGCTGGTGTAGTCGTCTCTTCCGACCTTTGGGATGAAGGCGACCCTCATCATCCTCCAAGAGCGTGGTATGTAGGCTAGTGCCAGGCATGCAGAAAAGATTTTCTTCAGGGCTGCTGTCACGAACTCTGCACCCTCCTTCAGCATGGCAGGATATATGCCATCTGGTCCGGGCGACTTGTAGTCGCCAAAAGATTTGATGGCAAATCGAATGGCGGCCTCATTCACCACAGATCTGGCAACGAACCAGTCATGCCGAGAAGGTGTAACAGCTCTGACAACTGCCTCTATCAATAAGGGCTGTTGCCGGCTGACGCTTATCTGATTACCAGGAAAATGAGATTCCATCAGCAAGCTGAGTGTCTCACTTTTCCGCTCCGTGAAGGAGCCATCAGATTTCCTAAGTGACCCCAGCTTTGCCGTTGGGTCCCTTTTCAGGATCCTAACCAATTTCGCCGTGTCACTTAGAGATTCAATACCGCTGCAGAATTCCCTAAATGAGGCTCTTTTCGATTCCCGAATAAGCTTCTTGTAGCTCTTCTGAACATCACGGTATCGCTCCCAGTCCTCTGCAAGGTTAGTCTTGAAGGCCCGGTTTAGAAATTTTCTCGACTCGCGCCTCAGCATCTGGAGCTCTCGATTCCACCAAGGAACGGGAGTCCGGCTGGGGAGAGGTCGAATTGGACAGGCTGACTCAAAACATTCGGTTAGGGCAGCGTTGAGTTTCTCAACAGCCGCCTCAATGGCCTGTTCTTTTCGAAGTCTTGGTGGCGCAACGCCTCCCTAAACTTCTGCCAGTCTGTTTTTCTTGGGTTTCTAGAGGGCAGTGGCATTTGTGCCTCCTCGCCACACTGAAACTCAATGTACCTGTGGTCCGAGCACGAATCTTCGGCAAGGACCCTCCAGTTCTTGATTGACCATCCAAGTTTTGAGTTTGATAGGGTTAGATCAATCACCTCCTGCCTTCTAGCCGTTACAAACGTTGGCTGTGAGCCCTCGTTATGTATGTCTAGGCAGGAGGAGGCGATAAATTCGAATAGTCGAGGGCCTCGTCCATTGCACTTGCTGCTGCCCCAGATTGTATGCTGGGCATTAGCATCGCAACATAGGATGAGGCCCAGACTGCGCCGCTCACAGAACCTCACGAGACTAGTGGCCTTCCCGGGTGGTGGCCCTTCCAGAGCATCGTAAGGAAAATAAGCAGATGCAATCACGAACTTCGGCCATCCGCGTCTACCTCTGTAACACACCTCAGCCGCTACCAGGTTTTGGCAACAGAATTGCTCAAGACCCGTCACAGTGAGATGGGATAATATTATAAGACCTTTCCTAGGTCTACTCGAACTCCTGTCATATAATAACGTGGCCCCTTTCAACGCGTTTGAGCCACAGAGACGGCTCCTAACGTCCCAGGGCTCTCGCACTGCTTTGGATTACTGCAAGTTAATCTGCGTCACCGTCAAGGGACGGTAGCTAAAGGAACCGTCCGAACCAATCATTTGGGAAAGACGTGGAAACTGACCGTCCCAAAGAAGAGACTGTGACGGTTCCCGTACCGTGAGCCCATGACATCAACACTGACCTCATCCACTCGCACCACAAGAGCAGCCTCTTCTTTTCCTTCCTAGTTTTTGCTCTTGGTGTACGAGAGGACTTGAAGCCTCGTGCTGATGCCCGGATTCTGGGCATGTGGACAGTATAGAACATCCGCCGAAGAAAGGTCTGGATACGGAATCAAGCAGATGGTCTTCCTGAGGGGTACACTCTCCTCGCTGTAGACTGCAAAGCAAGTGGTGCCCATGGTGGGCGCGTTATTGACCGCGGTCCTGATCCACTCGAAGTTGGCCAGAGCCGCGCATGTCATTATGTCCTTTGTCTTATAGCCCTTCGCGTTGGCTTCAGAACCAGAGGCAGTAACCTGACGCATCAGTCGACTTTTGCAGTATTTGATTTCTGCATCCGTCGGCTGATGGTAAGGGCCCAGTTTACCAAACACAGCCACAGGTCGTGGGCCAGCAACCTTCTCGCTATAGGATGGCTTGACGCGCCCTTAAATGTGCTTGGGCGAAGGTCCAGCTCCCCATCCGTGAGTTACTTGACGTCCTAAAAATTTCAGAAACAACGTGTTGGCTGCATAATGTAAGAGCATTTGTCTATGAAAAACCTCTGTTTCAGATGGGTGCCACGTTTGCTCACTACTGGCCAAAAACAAGATTCAAAACAATGGTACAACAAAGTACATGAATTGAACTTCGAATTGCTCCCACGTCTACCGGATTCGCCAGATTTGGCTTCCAGCGACTACTGACTACTGAAATTTCGCTCGAATGAAGAGGTTATCGCTGAAATTGAGGCCTATTTTGTGGCAAGAGACAAACCGTTTTACAAAAGTGGTGTTAAAATGTTAAAGCGGCGATGGAATTATTGGTTGGTCTTGATGGAAATTACGTTGATGAATAAAGCTAAACGTGTGTTCTTTGTTAGGCCTGGAACTTTTCAGCCCTCGTGTTACATACATATTTCTATTTATCTATAAGGATGTCACCTAGTCAATACTCCTAGACACCTAGGAACAAGTTTGTATCAAAATGCATCCATTTCCGCGTACTGTTTATTTTGAGCCACAGTCGTTTAATCTTTGACCATCATTTGTCGCCTTTCTTACTCGACCCGATGATTTGCGTATCCCCTTCTTTTATACTCCTTACTTTATGTAAAAAGGGGACGAATAGTCTAATTTTTGTTCGAGATTGTGACTCTATGCTATAACTTACTCAAATTGAATGCATAATGACAATGGCAATGAGATTACATTGGCGTGATTCAACAGTAGCAGGTTCCATTGACAGCTCGTAAGTGCACCACTCTATCATGATCGTCTCGACCTCACACGGTCGATTCGACACGACCAAGTCTCTAGCGTTATGGCGGTGGGTGGTCATGGTATATGAGTACTAAAAAAGCTTGATAAAGGTGATTGTTTTGTAGCGATCGAGATGCGACAAGGATTTATAGTTTATACTGTATAAGGTTCGAATAAGGCACGTAGTGACTCGCCTACCAATAAATGTCCATCTGTGCGCGCCAAAGTGGAATCTAATGACATCGGGCAAAGTTGGCTAGAGTTCAAGATCTAGAGGCCATCTATGGCAACAGTGTTCAGTGCTTGAAAGGACAATCTGGTAATATTTGATTTTGTGTGATATACAAGGGAGCCTGCGCCTTTGACCGTGATGAGCCTCAGATGAGCA
Source organism: Anastrepha fraterculus (assembly GCA_037575425.1). NCBI lineage: Eukaryota > Metazoa > Arthropoda > Insecta > Diptera > Tephritidae > Anastrepha > Anastrepha fraterculus. The sequence continues at coordinate 149,770 of JAYXIM010005134.1, read as the reverse complement.
AGACATAGCGCACCGAATTAAGATCCAGCGGCTACGTTGGCTTGGTCATGCCGTCCGAATGGATATAAACGCTCGGGTTCTGAAAGTATTCGATGTGGTACCAGTTGGTTGTAGCAGAGGAAGAAGATGGCCTCGTTTGCGTTGGAAAAATCAGGTGGAGAAGGATTTGACTTCACTTGGTGTGTCCAACTGGTGTCGGTTAGCTCGAGAAAGAAATGACTGGCGCGTTTTGTTAAACTCTGCCAAAATCGCGTAAGCTGTTATTGCATCAATTCAAAAGAAGAAGAATAGAGTAAATCAGTCGTAAGGTGAACGGGTACATGTACAGGGTCTGGCACTCGAAGTGTAACCATTACTCGTTCAAATGGTTCAAAAATTGAAAAAGCGACTTGAGCGAAATCCCCTACGTAGTACCGCCGTATACTGAAAAATCATCTAAAAGCAACAACAAGTCAGACTTGCAAGAGCGAAGGAGTTGCTTCGCCTGGCCGAAAGCGGTCAATTTCCGAATATTGTGGTTTCTGATGAGAAATTTTTTCTAACTGAGCAAATCGTAAACTCCCAAAAAGATAGGGTTTATTTGGCCGAACGTTCCGAACTTCCTAACATGTGGCACACAAGCCGCTAAAATACTCCAGGGGCGAGTTCGAGGGATTATTCTCTTTTGGCCATTATGGAGAGGAAGATCCGAACTAAAAGATTCAACAGTCTCGAGACGCTGAGAAAAGCCATTGTCCGCGAGTGGGCCAAAATACCTGCAAGCCACATTCGGCCCACTTTCGATTCGTTTCAAAGCCATTGTAAAGCAAACGGTGGTCATATCGAGCAAGAGTGAATTGATTATTAATTTTGTATTATTATCACACATTTTTTACTTTAAATTTAATGAAAGTAGTTTTCTATACTAAATTTTTGGCCTTTTTAATTGATTTCACTCGTGTGTCGGACCCTGTAAAGTAGATTAAGTGTTGGAATTAAAAGAAAGCAAGTTGTGGTGCTATTAATTTGTGACTTTCAGTTGACAATCCAGCGATCGTACTCATCCAGTCACCGTGCATGGAATCGGAAATGTCGCAAATATCTTCGCAAATAAAGTGGAGAAGGGGTGAAGTGTGTTTTGTTTCTAATGGTAGAGGCAGTGCACACAGAGGTGTGTGGCAGCAATTGCCCAAATTATGGTAGTATTCTACGCCTGCACGAGGTGCCCCAGTTTTTGACTGAAAATGGCGAATCTATAGAGGAAAAAATCGGAAAAACCCCTTACCACAGGTGTTATTCGTACCGGCCTAAGTGATGAATGACACTACGTCAGAGTGTATTTTAACGATGCCGGGCGCCCTCTGGTTGTACTTACCTTATCTCGACCTTTATTACCATTCAGTCGTGGGACTCACATAAGTTAGAGACGACCCATTTACAAACAAAATAAAGAAAAGGCAGCAATGTCTTCTAAAAACCAGGTCAGCGGTGACTTTTCGGCAGCCTCTGTCAAACAACAACAATTGCCGCAGGCTACAAAAGGGAGCGAATGCCCGACCTCTGCCAGCACGCAAATCGAGATGGAAGTAGATGAAATGGACCTAGGGCTGAATGGAAAAACTTGAATTTTATTCCGGAGGATGAGACCAAAGTCCTAACTATTCCCTCACAAAGCACAGGTTCGGCTGAAAGCGACTCAGGTAGCATTTGGGTCAAGGTCACTCCGTTCAGGAAGCGAGACAATTTCTCAGCAGCCAATGAACTTGATGCGTCAGCGCTCCAGCAGCACCACACCTAAGCAAAGCTCTCAAGATCTAACTTGGCGGGAAGGACATCTGTCCCAACAGAAGCCGAAGGGACATGGGCAGCAGCGCCTAACTCTAAGGTGAAAAAGGAACAACACAAATGTCCTACAAGGATGCTGTATGCAGTACTAAGCTTGGTATCATACCACTGACTATCCGGCAACAATATGGGCTACAGAAAAGCCAAAGGCCGTTCAAACTGTTCAACTGTTCAACAAACAATTTTTGGATCTAGCTCTAGTCCAAGAACCGTGGGTACGTGACAGGGTCATTGAAGGACTCAAAGATGCTAATGGTAAGTTTATTTATGCCAACAATGATCGCCCTAGATCGGCAGTGTTAATAAGCAATAAAATAATTTTCATTCACATTTCGCAGCCTACAACCAACGATCTCATGGCGATCTAAACCAAGGAGCCAATGAACAAAGGTGAGCATGAGATAATTATCACCTCCAGGAGATGAAGAAGTGGCTCCAAGAAAGGAACTTATAGCCCTAGTAAAATACTGCCAGGAGAACCACCTGCGCGAATAATTGGATGTGTCGTGAATGTCCAACACACGGTATGTAGCAACACAAACATGAATGCAAGGGGTGAGTGTCTTCTTGAATTCTTACTTATATATAATGGATCAATAGTAAACCGATGCAACGGAACGGTGGTTAAATTTGAAGGGCCGATGTTGAATGTAAACCACATCTAAACGTCAAGTTTTTTTTTTCATTTCATGTGACATTTTTCTATATCAGACCAATTCAATTTGAACTATGGAAAGATATACAATCAAGCAACGCATTAAAGTTATTCAGGCTTATTATGAAAACGGGCGTTCAAATCAAAACGGGCGTTCGAAGAAAATCGTCTTGAGTGATGAGGCACATTTTCACCTCAGTGGATTCGTCAATAAGCAGAATTGTCGCATTTGGGCGAATGATAATCCAAGAGTGATTGCCGAAAAACCAATGCACCCACAAAGAGTGACTGTTTGGTGCGGTTTATGGGCCGCCGGCATCATTGGGCCGTATTTTTTCCAAAATGAGGCCGGTCAGGCAGTTACTGTGAATAGTGTTCGCTATCGTGAGATGATAACAAACTTTTTATGGCCTGAATTGGAAGATATGGATGTGGACGATATGTGGTTTCACCAGGACGGTGCCACTTGTCACACAGCTAACGAAACAATGGCTCTTTTGCGCAAAAAATTTGATGGCCGGATAATCTCACGTCACGGCGATGTCAATTGGCCGCCAAGATAATGTGATATGCACCGCTGGACTTCTTTCTTTGGGGTTATTTGAAAGAAAGTTGCAGCGTAAATATCTTTTTTTATCTGACGTCAAAAATGTCTACTGTCGTCCCGAAAAAAACAGCATTTGCAGGAAGTCATGCTTCATTATTAACTTTTAAAGAAACGTGCAGCGGGAATGTGTCGTATATATATGAACATATATGGTGTTTCCCCGAGATTCGAACCTACGTTCTCTCTGAATTCGGAATGGTAGTCACGCACCAACCGATTCGGCTACGGCGGCCGCCAACTGACATTTAGGAATGCAATAAGGGAGAAGTACAGGGGTTTCCAATAAGAGTTGTTGTTTTGATGTTCAAAGAAAAATGCTATTTTTTAATATAAATGATCGGATGTTTATTTCATTATAAAGAGGAATGTATGCCGTTAATAGTGGAAAATAACATCAGTCAAATGACCACCACGACCACGCTTACAGGTCAATATCCTTTTCATGAAATTTTCCAAAGTGGCTGCCCTATGTCCCCGATAGCCTCACGAATTCCATCTTTGAGGTCTTGAATTGACCCTGGGCTGTTGGCGTAGACCTTCTCTTTCACGTGGTCCTAAAGAAAAAGTCACAAGGTGTTAAATCACAAGATCTCGGTGGCCAATTGTGATCACCTCCTCGAGAGATAAGACGGTCCGGAAAGTTTTCCCGTAAAAGATCAATAGTTTCGTTGCTTGTGTGGCTCATAGCGCCGTCTTGCTGAAAACGAATGTTGTGCAGATTAATACCATCCAATTCCGGCCAAAAAAAGTCGTTAGTCATCTCTCGATAGCGCAATCCAATTCAAAATAACACCTGTTTTTGGAAAACCCTGTACTTAATCTTTCCTTATGCAATTCAAATTGGCATGTAACTGGGGAAGTGTTGGACCACATTGTTATTAGGTGTGATATAGGTGCTACCTTATCGCACAGAACAGTTTACAGAAATCCAAGAAATACAAATTGCAACGTCTTCCCCTTTAACTTAGAACAAAGTGTTAATTATCTTAAGCGTCACTTAATGCCTATATCTGATCTTGAGGGGTAGGCAAATGTGCTCCACTCAAATATTACGTCTGCGTTTCAGCAAAAGTTGTAAAGAACAAGCGAAAGAACCACGAAGGGTTGTTCCTGGTGGAACAGTACGCTTTCTAGACTACAGAATGAAACTAGAGTATTGTGGAACAGAGCTAAACAATTAGGGGATTGGGTCTTCTACTCAATAACTTTAGCCAAATTCAACAAAGAAATGGCGAAATCTAAAAGAGCTTCTTGGAGGGATTATTGTGAAAGGATTTCAAATTTTTCGAATGCTATGCGTCTCCAGAAAGAATTATCAAAGAATCACTCAAACGGCATGTATACCCTGAAAAGCCAGATGATAGCTACATCAAAAACCTAGAGAAAACCGGTCAACTTCTACTGGACACTCATTTCCCGGTATGCCATGTTTTACATCAGCCCCCATATTGGCAGGGGGGGCCTAAGGTTGGCTTATAGGCCACAAAAATCAGGTACAATGTGCTATATCTACATTTAGCCCATTACAATCTCCTGGGTCTGATGGGATTTTACCCTGACCTTCTGCAACAGTTAATCCAATACATTGTCTCTACTTTGTACAGACTAGATAAAGCAAGCCTATTGCTAGGATACATACCTACAAAAAGGGCTGAAGTAAAGATTGTATTTATACCAGAGATAGGGGAAAAACGGCCGCCGTAGCCGAATGGGTTTGTGCGTGATCACCATTCGGAATTCACAGAGAGGTCGTTGGTTCGAATCTCGGTTAAAGCAAAATTAATAAAAAACATTTTTCTAATAGCGGTCGCCCCTCGGCAGGCAATGGCAAACCTCCGAGTGTATTTCTGCCATGAAAAAGCTCCTCATAAAAATATCTGCCGTTCGGAGTCGGCTTAAAACTGTAGGTCCCTTCATTTGTAAAACAACATCAAGACGCACACCACAAATAGGAGGAGGAGCTCGGCCAAACACCTAACAGAAGTGTACGCGCCAATTATTTTTTTTTTTTTTTGGGGGAAAAACTAGAAGAATTGTCTAAATCATACAGACAGATTTTACTTAGCTCATTTTTCCTCCAAACTATAGAAAAAAAACTTGGATCAGCACATAAGGGAGATCAACTTAGTTAATTTCCCACTGCATCAACTTCAATTTGCCTACCAACAAGGCGTATCTATTGAGACTGCAATACATAATCTTGTAGCTATTGTTGAAAAAGCTATCGAATCAAAACAAATTGTAATTTGCGCTTTTATTGACGTAATAGGAGCTTTCGATAATACATCCTGAGGCAATCAAGAATGCCCTATCCCAAAAGGACGTACCTAAACCTAAATCATAAGATGGATTATATAGATGCTGGAATCCAGAACGATCAGCACAGAATTAGGAGGAAGTATAAAGTATATCAAGGCTACAAGAGGTTGTCCGCAAGGGGAGTTCTCTCTCTTCATCTGTAGACCCTAGCAAAAGAAGAAATTTCTCCACAAACTCAACAATGTAGGATTCCACACTTAGGATTCTGCTTATGACGTGGTAGTTTACAAAGTGGACTGGCATTATAATATAATATGTTGACTGTGCCTCACTAGCAAATACCATTGAGAAGTTATCGTTATCTTATGAAGATATTATTGCTGCTGGTGATTTCAACTGCAAGTTGTTGGTTGAACACTGCATAACTGACATAATGAGCACTTTTGGTATTCTAGCACTGAATTCAGTAACACCAACGCACGTAACCAATAGTAGTGTATCTCTCATTTTCCATTTTAATACGAATAACTGAAAGCGAATTTTATTGTATGACTAATTATCTATGCCTTCTTTTACCAAACATGGTTTAATTTTCTCGACGTTTGTCTCCTTTATCACTACAACAGGTGACGTTCAGCTCTTCAGCTTTAGAGATTTTAAAAATATAGACTCTGTTAAGCTTAATAATGATGTTAATAAAATTGACTGACACTTTGTAAAGAGATTGATATCTACCCACGACCAAATGCAACATTTACCGAAGAATTTAATAAATTTATTTAACACTCACGTCCCAATGAAGACAATTATTAAGCGAGATTATGACAACATTTGTTTCAATTCAGAAATTAAAAAAGCTATAGAGAGGCGGAATAAAATGTATGCACGTTGGAAAAGATACAAAACATATAATTCTTACAATCCGTTTTTGTCTATGAGGAAATAAGTTACTGGAATGGCTAGAAATGCCAAATCCAAGTATTTGGAAAACCGTTTTGCAAGGTCAATCGGCAGCAAACAAAAAAAATCAATTCCATTGGACTTGTTAAAAGTAAAGTGAAAATTTGTCAAAGCTTGTTAGATCTTGACTCTATAAATGAAAAATTTGTAAATAGTGTATGTATTTTTTCACTGTTTTAACATGTTACTAACAATATCCGTTTTCCCAAAATGTTGGAAGCCCGAAAAAAGTTTGCCCATCCCTAAAGCCGACGGTGAACTCAGACCAATTGCAATTTTACACTATCGTTCAGAGGTACTCGAATAAGTCATGCATAAACGGCAATCCGCTTTTCGAAAGGGCATAATTTTTTAACTGCACTGATTGACGTCATTAAAGATATACGTACTTGACCACTCAAAGGCATTCAATTCAGTTAATCACAGTATTTTATTGGCAAAACTCGACACACTTTTTGGGCTTTGACCTACTTCTATACAGTTAATCAGGGGAGTTTCGCTAGGATATATTCTTGGTTCTCTTCCCTTTTCTTTGTACATCAACGACCTACCTGCAATCTTGACCGAAATGCACACCCACTTGTATGCAGATGAGGTCCAGATTTATCGATCTTGCAATTTCAATGAAATAGATGACTGTGTTCTTAAAATTAACCAAAATTTATGCCGTAAAAGAAATGGGCATCCGACACTGCACTTACTCTCAACCCTAAGCAGTCTCAAGTGATTGCTATCTCGAGAAAGCTACTCAGCACTTCAACTTTTCTAAAAATCTTTCTTGACGTCATTACTATTAATTATGCGCATACGGCTAAAGATCTCGGAATCCTTTTCAACCAAAGATTAACTTGGAGTAGTCCCGTACACTTAGTCGTTGGTAAGATGTACGGAATGCTTCGCACACTACACAACACTACTCCTCTATACATTGTCAAAACATAATTATGTATGTTATGCCATCGTTATTACATATATGGTTGTAAAGTCTTTGTAAATTGTGGTTATTCGTGTAAACATAAGCTAAACTTGTTGTTTAATAATATAATAGTATTAGGTTAGGTTAGGTTGACCTGGCTGGCTGAAAGCCATCAATAGACCTATTGATCCTTAGTGTTACCAGATGGAGCTAGACCCTTACGTTTCTTTATAGTAGACATCTTGTAATACGTCTGCGTCTTTGCCCTGAGGCATTCTAACTTCTCGTATTGTAAAGTTCCTAAGCGTTTTAATCTGCCATTGTTCTCATTGGAGATGAAGCAAGGTGCAAACAATAAAGATATTTATTCAATAAATAATCTATTACACTGCAAAATTAGTTTTGAACCGCCTCATCAAAAGAAAACAATTCCACAATGCACAAATTGTCAAAAATACGGACACACTAAAAACTTTTTCACAAAAACCCCAGTTTGTGTAAAATGCGCGGGTAATCACAAAACTATAGAGTGTGTTGTAGAAAATAGCAGCAACATAAAATGCGCCCATTGCCGAGGCAAACACACAGCGAGCTACAGAGTATGCGCGGTGTACAAAGCACTCAAAATAAAACAATACCCAGAGCAACGTAACAAAGAATTGAATACTGATAAACAGCAAAACGCTTTAAATCGGCAAATAGATTCACAATATGTCAAACCGACAATGTCATATGCCCAAGTTATTTCTAACAACCCACAATCGGGTGTGACAAGTTCTGAAACAAATTCTGAAGCAACTTCAAATGACGACATCAAAGAGTTAAAAGATATGATGAAGCAGGTCTTCGCACAAATGTCAAACATAATGAATATTATAACACTGCTCGTGAACAAAATAGATGGGCAGCACAAGTAGACTGAAAACAGTCGCTTGGTATGCAAACGGCTTGGGCCGACACTTGAAAGAACTGATAGTGTTTATAAACCATAATTCAATAGACGTATTACTAATTTCTGAAACACACTTCACTGACAAAAGCTTTACAAGAATACCTAATTATAAAATATTTGTCACAAACCACCCTGACAACAAAGCCCATGGCGGCACAGCGATAATAATTAGGCAAGACATTAAATGCATTGAATTCAAAATATACGAAAAAGAAAACATACAAGCGACATCGATCCAAATTGAAGATGAGGCGGCAAACTAACAATCTCTGCTGTATATTGTCCCCCAAAATACATAAATTCCATACCACAATACTACGACTTTTTGAAAACACTTGGCAAACGATACATAGCTGGCGGGGATTATAATGCTAAAAATGCAATTTGGGGTTCAAGATTGACGAACTCCAAAATACGTAATTTACTGGACGCCATAAAAAGGAACAACAGCAAGTTCATAAGTAGTGGTGACCCAACATACTGGCCAACTGATCCAAAAAAAAGTCCAAATCTGATCGACTTTTTATAACCAAAAACGTTAACCACGAAGATATGTCAATTAAATCGTTAATTGAATTGTCGTCTGACCATTCCCCAATAATAATGATATATCAGAGCTCATATACGAAGGAATCCTCGAATAGAAACATATATAACAAAAAAACCTGCTGGGATACATTAAGAGAAATAGTCATCCGTAATCTTAACAATAAAATAAGCTTAAAGACCTTTGACGAAATCGACAGTGCGATAGCCTATTTTAATCACACAATAATGAACGCCACTATGAAATCAACTCCACAAGAAACTATCTGTTCCTCGAGCTACAATATACCTGCACACATCCAAGAAAAAATCAAAATCAAAAACCGCTTACGTAAACGTTGGCAAATAACACGGCTGCCACTTGACAAAAGCAAGCTAAACGCTGCTACAAAGGAAATCAAGCAAATGCTATTCGACCATAAAAATATGAAACTTAAGAGACGCATCGAAAAACTTGGACCCGGTATAACGACAAACTATTCACTATGGAAAGCTACAAACAAAATCGAAAATAAAATTTTATACAAACCATCTATCAGAAAACTTGATGGCAGCTGGACTAGAACAAATCTTGACAAGGCTGAAGTTCTCGCAAAACACTTCAAAAGTACTTTTACGAACAATACGCCTAATGTAAACCTTTTCCCGACCCACGCAAAAGGATCCGTGCAAACCAAAAAATGTTACATTAGAAGAAATAAAACAATGCATATGTAAGAGAACTGATCCTAAGAAGTCGCCAGGATACGGCCTAATAACTGGGAAAATTGTGAGAGAACTCCCAGAGAAGGGGCTCATCTATATAAGGAACTTGTTCAATCAAATCTTGAACTTAAAATATTTCCCAAAAGTATGGAAAATTGCTCAAATTATCGCAATACCAAAACCATGCAAAGATCCTACGCAAGTAACTTCGTACAGATCTATATGCCAGTATTATCAAAAATATTTGAGAAGTTACTTTTTTAGAATCGATCCCATTTTACAAATGGACAAAATAATACAATACCTTGCCACCAATTCGGATTCAGGCAAAAACATTCCACCATCCAACAAGTTCACAGAGTTGCAAACAAAATTTTTGAAGACATCGATAAAAAACGAACGTGTGAAGCAATATTTCTCGACGTAGCCAAAGCTTTTGACACAGCATGGCACGCAGGACTTCTACAAAAACTCTTGACTTATTTACCAACAGACTACTACGAACTAATGAAAAGTTATATAACTGGAACACAATTTTATGTAAAATTCGAAGATAAGTATTCTGATATACTAGCAATGGAAGCAGGTGTACCGAAGGGAGTGTCCTTGGGCCGCTTCTTTACCTTCTTTACACAGCTGATATCCCTACACCGGCAACTAAGAATTCTTTAATAGCAAAATTTGCAGACGACACTGTCTTGTTAGCATCAGACAAAGATCCAAGAACCACTGCTTATAAGCTTCAGGAATTACTTGACAACACCATTCAATGGTTCGAGAAATGGGGAATCAAAATAAACGAAGATAAAACCGCCCACGTCACATACACTAACAAGAGAAAAAAACAATACAATCCAATATTCATAAAGAATAAACAAATCCACCACGACACAAGGGCAAAATACTTGGGTATGATTATAGACAATAAACTTAACTGGAAGTTACACATTCGGCAAAAACGACGCGAAATCAAGACTAGATTTAAACAACTTCATTGGCTTTTGGGAAAAAATTCAACGCTCTCACTAGAAAATAAGATACTAATATACAAAGTAATTATAACACCAATATGGAAATATGGCTCAGAGCTTTGGGGAACTGCGAGCAGTACAAATATAAAAATTATACAACAAACGCAAAATAAGATACTCCGTATAATATCAAAAGCAGAGTGGTATATACTAAATGATAATATCCATCGAGAACTTAAAGTAAAAACAGTCTATGAAGAAATACGCAACAACAGCTTAAGACACACAAACCGACTACTAGAACATTCTAACAGGGAAATTCGGCAACTTCCATTAAAAGAGGAAACCGAGACGAGGAGGTAGGTAGGAAGGTAGGTATAGTGGTTGTCGGTTGACACACCTAGGCCTGCTGTAGGCCCATTGTGATACCACCAGGGCTGTCCCCTCTCCTCACTCTACATTGTCCTCATTGAACCAACCTGTGGCTTTAATATATTTAACAAGACTTGTTATTTTTACATTGGCTATTTCTGCCAAGTTATTAAGGGAACTTTTTCCTAAAATATTGAACCTTCTTCCATCCAGAGCCATGCACCCGCATAGAAAGTGTTCTATAGTCTCTTCTTCTTCAATATCGTTACAGCTTCTGCAGTAGTCGTTATAGGGCGCTCCCAGCCTACTGGCATGTCTGCCAATCAGACAATGCCCTGTTAGGACCCCTAGTAGATTTCTCATATTTTTCCTGTTTAGTTTTAACAGTCGGTTTGTGCGGCCCATGTTCCATTCCGGCCACGTCATTTTACTAGTTCTACAGGTCAAGGTCTGAGACCACAGCCTGTTGGCAGCACTGATAGTGTGTTTATCTATAAGCATCTTACAAGTTGCTAAGGGTATAGGAATGTCCGCTTTGTCTGGTTGGATCGGTAACGTGGTCCCCAATCTCGCTAATTCATCTGCTTTGCAGTTGCCTTCTATGTCTCTATGACCCGGCACCCAGAGCAGGTTTATTGAAAAGTACTGTGATAGTTCTGTCAAAACGTCGATACATTCTTTTACTGTCTTCGAGTTAATATTGGGCGATTTTAAAGCTTTCAGGGCCGATTGGCTATCTGAAAATATGTTTATATCCCTTGTGGTGAGGACTCTTTTATTTAGGGCTAGCAGGCCCTCCCTGATAGCCAAAATTTCAGCTTGAAATACACTGCAGTGATCCGGTAACCGGAATGAGGTGTTGGCATACATTCCTTCAGAGTAAATGCCTCCGCCTACTTGATCATTTAGCTTGGAACCGTCTGTATAGATGCTGAATCCGCTTTTATTGTCCATTATCCCATTGTCCCAATCTTCCCTCGTTGGGAAAGTTATGGTAAAGGATGTGTTTAAGTGCAACTCTACTGAGCTACAAAAGTCTGTCGCTTGATGTAGGAAGGGATATTCGTCTAGTATTCTAGCGTGACCCCTTCTGTTAGTGGCTAAGTTAGAAGATTCTCTTAGCCTAAGTGCCGATTTCGCCGCCAGCTGCTTGCTGTAGGCCTCAATCGGTAATAAATGCAGCATGACATTCATCGCTGCCGTGGGTGAAGTCTTTAGTGCCCCGCTTATGCAGAGACTAGCACCTCTTTGAATACTTTCTAGGCGTTTTACTGTTGTTCTTTTCTCGAGTATTGGCCACCAGACCAATGCACCGTATGTCATGATAGGCCGTACCACTGCTGTATATAGCCAGTGTACTATTTTTGGGGTTAGGCCCCATTTTGCCCCTACAATTCTTTTGCATGTATAGAGTGCTGTGGCTGCTTTTTTTACTCTATCATTAATCGTTTGTTTCCACGAGAGCTTCCTATCTAATATCAGTCCTAGGTAGCTCGCCTCTTCCCCAATTGATAGTGTGATACCCTCAAGAGTAGGGGGTTTAGGACAGGTAACCTGTATTTCCTGGTGAACATAATTAGTTCTGTTTTGCTGGGATTTACCCCAAGACCACTCGATGCAGCCCACCGGCTTACATCGTTCAAAGCATTTTGCATTATATTGCGGAGGGTATCTGGGAATTTCCCTCTTATTAATATTGCAACATCGTCTGCGTAGGCCACTACGTGTATTCTCCTTTCCTCTAGATTCTTCAACAATTGATTCATTGCCAGAATCCACAGCAGAGGAGAAAGTACACCGCCCTGAGGGGTGCCCCTCCTGACGGATCTGCGTATCGTCTAGGGGCCCAACGTCGAAATTACTAACCTGCCTAGTAGCAACTGTTTAGTAAATTTCACAAGGCCCTCGTCGACACCCAAGTCAGTCATTGCGCTTGTTATGGCCTCCGGTAGGATGTTGTTGAAAGCGCCTTCTATGTCTAGGAAGGCTACCAGAGAATACTCTTTGTCCTCTATTGATTTCTCTATCTCTGAAACTAGTGAATTTAATGCTGTCTCTGTGGATCTACCTTTACAGTAAGCGTGTTGTGATCTCGCCAGTAGCGACGGGGTCAAGTTTTCCCTTATAAAGGCGTCTATTAATCGCTCTAGCGTCTTTAATAGGAATGAGGAAAGGCTAATAGGTCTGAAGTCTTTAGGCTTTGTATGCGAGCTCCTACCAGCCTTTGGAATGAAAACTACTTTGACTTCCCTCCATCTTAGGGGGACGTAGTTTAGTCGTAATGCTGCTCTGAATATGGTTATCAGCCATTGCATAATGTTGTCCAATGTTTGTTGTAGTTGCGCAGGGATTATCCCGTCTGGTCCCGGTGTTTTATATGGATGGAAATTTCCTACAGCAAAAGTTATCTTGGCTTCTGTGACAATGTTTGGGATGTCGGTACCTAGTACCGCATCCGAAGTTGGAGTATTGGCGGTTATCGCTTCCTCTAAGTTACCTGGGAAGTGGGTATTTAGTAAAAGGTCTAATGATTCTTCGCTGGATTCTGTCCAGCTGGAGTCTGGCTTCTGAAGATACCCTATGGGTTGAGCAGACTTGGTTAGGATTTTCCTCAGTCGAGATGCCTCCACCGTAGTCTCGATCTCCCCACAAAAAGTTCTCCATGAAGACCTTTTTGCTTTTCTTATTTCTTTCTTATATATTTTTAATTTGTCATAGTATAGGTCCCATTCACATTCGCTTTGGGAGAGTTTGGCTCTGTTGAATTGTTTCCTGCAATTCTTTTGTAGCTTTTTCAGTTCGGGTGTCCACCAGGGTGGCTTATTCTTCCCTCTATACCTGGCTGCCGGACAAGCCTTATGCAGGGCTTGGTTGCAGCAATTAGTCAGTCTATTGACCATATTGTCTAATGCCTCTATGCTAGAGGGGTTAAAGGGGGGATCCATGGGCAAACGTTCTGCTAGTTCTTGAGAATATCTTAGCCAGTTTGTTTTCCTATGGTTCCTAAATTTTTGTGCTTTAGGATGAATGACCTCTTCTTGGAGCGTGCATTCTATATATCTGGGATCAGAGAATGAATGTGCATTAAGTACCCTCCAATTCACTATTCTATCTATAATTGAGTCTGAGACTAACGTAATGTCAAGAACTTCCCGACGATTACGTACAATAAAGGTAGGCTCATTACCGCGATTGCAGAGCAGTAGTTTGGTACTCATAATAAAATTAAAGAGTGACTCACCTCGCTCGTTAATATCTGAACTACCCCAGGTAGTGTGATGGGCGTTTGCGTCGCCTCCCATAAGTAATATCTTGCCGCAGGCTTCGCTGTCCAGTATTAGCTCTTTTAACAGCTGCGATGGGACTGGATCCCCGTGTGCCATATAGAAGGACGATAGCCGGTACTTGTTACCATCTGTCTCCCAGCTTATCGTAGTTGTGTCTTTATTGCTATATTTATAAATCATAAATGTGGTTAGTTCTGTTTTTGCCATAATACAAGACCTTGATTTACCTTCACAGTCTGCTGTATACAGCTTATATTTCGGTGTCCTCAACCCGCAGATGCGCCCTCCATTGATCCATGGCTCCTGAATGAGGACAAAATCAGGGTTGTCTGCTGCCATGCGATCAATTAGGGCTTGTGATGCTAGCTTACTGTGATGTAAATTTATTTGTAGAAGACGCATGGTTAACACTCTCTGAATCTTCCTGTGAGTCGCTCAAGAGCTCTTTTTCTGAATATGTTGTACTCAAACCAGCTTTAAGCTCAGTTGTCGTACTTGTACTCATTTTCTTGAGTCTAGCTGTGAGCTCAGACCCTGACGAGCAGTATCCTTCAATGTCGATGCTTTCGACATCGCTTGAGGACTCCATAGGATCTTCCTCAGTGTCATTGGCCTCAATTTCTGAGGCCAATTGGTCGATGGCATCAGCATCTGTTTTATAGGTTCTGACCTTAACCTTGCCAAAACCATAGTTTATCATACCTTCGCTTTTCGCCAAAGGTTCTAGAGAATCGTTTGTTAGTAACAGCATTACTTGCGTTGTGGCACGTTTCGTCACCACACCGTCTACTGTTACGGTATTGTCAAAGACCTTGACAAATTTCCAGCTCCCCGTAGGAAGGCCTGGGTTGCATGCACTTATTATCTGCATGACTTGCTGTGGGTCAGAGGGTGTAGGGACCCAAACTCGTGCCCTCGGTCGAGACGGGATGTCTTTTTTGTCTACTACCACGAGCTTCGCTCCAGGGTAGACTTCCCCGATCTTCGCTATTGCAGTCTTGTATAGCTCCACCGATCTTTCGTCATCGCAGGCTATAATTTTAATCTGGCCTTGGTACCAGCCAGCGTCAGTACATGATGGGGGCGGACCTGGATTGCTTAGTAGCACTTCCAGCGTTACGTTGGTCAGAGCGGCCTGCACCCATTTCCATTGGGCTCTGGGAATTCTTCCTTCGGGATCACCCTCATCCAGAACACCAATGATGATGCGATTGCGGGCCACTTCCGCAAACGTTTTATTAGGCGCTATGCCTCGATTTTTCGGTCTTTTCGCTGACGGTTTAACCTCTTCAGTAGACCTCTGTCTTTTGGTGGCAGCTGACGATGTGGTTGGCCTTTCGAGGGTGAAGTTAGGAAGAATCTTCTTCGCCCACTCTAACGACTCCCTTACCTCCTTCGTCAGCTCCTCCGTTGTTGGTGGAGAATCGTGCAGCCTTTTGAGTATCCTGGCGGCATTACGCCTCTCCAGGTACCCTGCTTTAGTTGGATCAGTGATCCTTACTGTCGGCCATTTTCCGGCAGGAGCACTGGCCTCGGTGCTACCTGTGGCAGTCTCTTCACCAGCTCTCCGCATAGCCACAGGACGTCGACTAATTGGTCTGGTTCCGATAACCACCGCAGGAGGTGCTGATGTCCTGGGGCTAGGCTTAACCTCAGTCCCAGTGTCAGCGCTTGCCGCCGGTCCACTCTGACTAAGTTTGACTACAGTCATCGTGGTGGCAGATTGAGAGCTCGTTTTGAACGCTGCTCGCTTCTCGGAGCTTGCTGCCCCTTCTGATTTGTTTGTTTCTTTTGTTTCTTTTGGTTGTTTTGATTTTAAATTGTTCATTTGTTGGACCCACGAGTGTCGGAGAAGAGATGTCCACCTGTGCATAGCTCCGAACTACACAGGCAAGGCTAGTTATTACGGAGGGCGCCAGGTATCCGTAAGCTCACGTTCGCGACTGGGCTATTTTTGAAAAGGGCCCCCAGCCAGGCTGATCCTCGGCACGGGTCGCATGACACCTTGATCCGGCCCTTTACCTCACACCATGGTAAAACTCCATTTACAAATGCTGTACTATTAAGGAGTAACGAACACTTATCCGTGGAGTCTTACCTTAGCTAGCTACCTCTCAACTGAGTGCAGGATGAGAACTGTGGTACCTATTTCCAGTCGGCACCCTCGGGGAGGGTTCAGTGGAGGGGTTTTGCCGACCCTGAGACGAGGAGACTTAAGCGCAAACGACCAACTGACCTGCAGATGTAAATGGTGTCACAACTTTAATTTAAATAATTAAATTAATAAAATAACGAGTTGTTTTTTTTTCTAAATACTGTTGAAACCCAAAAAGAAAGAAAAATTGTAAATATTTTAAGTTGAAATAGAAACAATAATAAAGGGTAAAAAAAAAAATCTGGTTCTAGCTAGTGCAGGACAAGCACATAGAAGGTGTTCTAGGGGTTTCTCTCTCTTCTAGTTTATTGAAAACCCTGCAGCTATCGTTGTTTGTAATTCCCATCTTGTATTCGTGCGCCGCTAGCAAATTGTGGCGTGTCAGCATACCTACGATAATTCTGCTTTCTTTTCTAGACAGACCTAGTACGAATCGGACGTATTTATCTGCGCATGATTTTCGCGGTATTGCATATGGTTAGAATATTCCACCTCCTATTTATCCGTATTTTCTTGTCCGCAGCGATGTCTTTGTATATCGTATTTAAAGGTTTCAGTACATCGTTTTCTTGTTCGAATTGTCTGTAAACAGCGCTTTTGGCAATCTCATCTACAATTTCGTGAGATTTCGTGAAATTTCATATGATCTTATTGCTTTTATCGCCGCTTGGCTGTCAACGTATATATTAATTTTGGAGTTGCTTGATGTCTTTGCGAATGCTATTTCCGCAGCCTTGCCTACAGCAAAGACTTCTGCTTGAAAGATACTACTGTGGTGAGTAAGCTTAAATGGCTGCTTCTTGCCTAGCTCTGCGCAATAGATCCCTGCCCCTACTCCGTCTAACGTTTTCGAGCTATCAGTAAATATAGTAAGAGTATTTGGGCTAGGTTTCATTCCTTTTTTCCATCCCTCTTCTTCTATTGTTATTCGGAATTTCCTCACCCAATTGCATTTCGGAGTCATATACAGGGTTTGATTGAAAAGTTATGAGCCTTCCCGCGTGGAGCGTCTGCCAAGCGATCAACCGAATCGGCTGGTGGGGTCCCCGGTCCCTGTTCGCTGGCAACAGCGGTGCAGTCAACATCGCTCCGCGCGCGAAATCTGTCTTAAAAGTGTTAGGATTTTGCAGTGGCGAAAATGCAGCTGATCATCTTTTTCGACTCTCGAGGCCTAGTCCACAAGGAGTTTGTACCTCCAGGTAGCAGTGTAAACGCGGCATTTTACAGAGAAGTGCTCCTTCGGCTGAAAAACGGCGTCGCCCGGGTTCGGCCCGACCTCGTCAACAATTAGACCCTTCTTCACGATAATGCGCCGGCGCACACCACCTTCCTCTGCACCTCTGCATTGACCAAGATGGGGGTTCCGGTGCTTTCCCACCCTCCCTACAGCCCAGACCTGTCGCCTCCGGACTTCTACTTGTTTCCGCGCCTGAAAAGAAAGTTGAAGGGGAGGGCGATCCAAAAAACTGTGACAGCCGAATTGAACGCGATTCCAGCGGATGAGTTGAAAATATGTTTCCTTCAGGGGAAGGACCGCTACCAGCGGTGTATTGACGCTCAAGGGTCCTATTTTGAAGAATATTAGTTGTATAAGCCAAAAGGTTTAATAAAACAGCTTAAAAAAAATAAGGCCCATTACTTTTCAATCAAACCCTGAAGTCCGATTGGACCCTATAACTAATGCCTATTGAGTTATGTCCGAATGTTCTACTGGTAAATTCTCCTGTCGCGCTGAGTCTTACGGCGGATTTAGCAGCTAGGCAATATCAATCGGAGACGAGTTGAGTATTCTTTCAAGCGCTGCTGTTGGAGTAGTTCTCAATGCACCTGTTGTGCAGGGTGCACCAAGACGTTGAATACTTTCCATAGGTTTTTTTTATGTCGGTTTTCTTAGCGCAGTCCACCACACCAGACCGCCGTACAGTACTATTGGCTTTATTATAGCTGAGTAGCACCAATACATTATACCAGGAAATAGACCCCATGTAACTCCCAGCATCTTTTTACATGCGTATAGTGCGTTGCTGGCCGTTTTCTTCCTCTCTAATATATTGTACTTCCATGATAGTTTACTATCCAAAATTACTCTTTGTGTGGTTTTTAAGAGTTAGTTCCACGTCGTTTAGCTTCGTTGGTTGCCAATAGGGGATCTTGTACCTTCTAGTAAAAAGTATCATATCTGTTTTATCAGCATTTATCCCTGTAATGAAAGTATTCTTAAGTAATTTTTATTTCGTTTATTTATTTATTACTTCAAGCTGGGCATCCAGCTTGTAAAGCAATTGTTTCATTTCTCTTCTCTTACATACTACGTACAAGCGTTTTTATAGGAATTTTAGTCAATGCAAGCCAATAACAATTTTTTGGTGTTTACTTATGTAATATGATTCTAGCATTCACGCGCCGCACATAAAAGAATTACGTTAGCTATGTTTGCATTTAGTTCCAAGTGTAATGAACCTTTTAAGAAATATGATACTATTTAAACGGCACAGCAAAGTGAATGCATAAGTGGACAATAAATTAAAAAACCAAAACAAAACAATAAATGTTTATGAATATTAATGTTAAGGCATATCCGACTTACAATCATACTACACCTCCCTTCTTCAGAAGAATGCTCATACAACTTTTTTTTTGTATGAACATTCTTTTACATTGAATTGTTAAAATAAAAATATGTACATAAGAGTAATCTTAATTTTATATATATGTATATATTGTATTAATTTTCTAAGTTTAGACCGGTCTTTAAAACTACTTATTGTTGATAAATCTTAAGCCTATTTTTATGGACTATTTGTTCTTTTAGAGATAACTTATCGACTATAGTAACATTATTTTTATTATCTATTGTTTTAATGGTATAAGGCCCACAATATTGGGGTTCCAGTTTATGGGCCACTTCATTCCTAAGTAAAACTAAATTGCCTATGCTAAAATTGTGATCTAACCTATTTTTATCATAAAATGTTTTTTGCTTAATTTTAGCTATGTCTATCATATTGCGAGCTCTTTTATGTGCTACTTCTAGCCTAAATCTTACTTCTCTAGCGTAGTTATCTATGTTATATAATGGAGTAATTTGGTCTACATTTGTGAACTGCTGAAACATGTTTGGTGTTTTTCCAAAAACTAATTCATACGGACAATAGTCATGTACTGTAGAAGGAGTGGTGTTAAAACAGTATGTGAAGTATTGTAGCCACTCATCCCAGTCGTTTTTGTCAATCGATATGTAAGATCTTACGTATTGATTGAAAGTTTTATGTGATCTTTCTATTACTCCTAGTGTTTGGTGGTGGTAGGCAGTTGAAATAAGTTTCTCTATTTTTAGCAATTCACATAGCTCTGTTAGTATTGAATTTTTGTATTCTGTACCCATGCCCGAAATGAACGTCTTCATTGGACCGTAGGTAAGAATAAACTTTTCAAATATTGCTTTCGCAACTGTCTTGGCATTTTTGTCTTGGATGGGTATCGTGACTAAATATTTTGTCATGTCGCATATTATTGTGACTGCATAAGTATTGCCATTAATTGTTGTTATTGTGTCTACAATAACTGTATCAAATGTACCTGTAGGTGTTGGTGTTATAGTCATCTGGCTTTTTAAATGCTTTGTTATTTTGGTTTTTTGGCATTTTTCGCAAGTTTTTACGTACTTAGCAACATCTTTTGACATTTTATTCCAGAAGTAATGTCTTTTAATTTTCATAAGTGTTCTGAAAATTCCGCAATGACCGCCTTCTATAGGGTCATCGTGGTATCTTTTTAGAATGTCCATTACAGTTTTAGCATCATTAATTTGGGTCACCTCATTCAGTAGCGCTACTTTTACTTTATTTAATATCATATTGCCCTTATTTTTAAAATCATTAATCGAGACAAATTCGAAAATTTTCTCGCTTGGTGCCACTTGTAAATTATTAATGCCATATTTGTCGGCCACTTCGTCGAGCCTAGAAAAGAATTGTCCTAAGTCAATTTTCCCATTAACAAATAAGTCATCAATTTTTATATATGCCATTATAGATTTTCCTCGTTTGATGTAACATCGTGTGGGTGTAATCTTTAATTTATTGTATTTCCTGACGTCAGTGTTATTAATTGGGACATATATTTTGGGCTTATCATATGTTTTAATGTGCTGCTGTGTAGTTGGACTGCTGTTATTTTTCGACATTGATCTAGTCACTATTTTGTATATATTTTGATTCTTTTCATTTATTCCTTTTAAGTCATTGATTGTAATGCGAGACAAAGCGTCCGCAACGTGATTATCTTTTCCACTAAGATATTCTACTACGAAATCATACTCTTCTAAATCAAGTCTCATTCGTGTTAGTTTTGAACTTGGATTCTTCATTGAGAACAGGTAAGACAGGGGTCTGTGATCGGTTCTAACTAAGAACTTTGTACCATAGATATAAGGTCTAAATGAATTATTGCCCAGTGTATGGCAGCTAACTCTTGTTCAATTGTCGACTTGTTGCTTTCTCCTTTTGTGAAACTTTTGGAGGCATATGCTACTGGTAAATGTTTTCCTTCATATTCCTGAGTAAGTACTGCACCACACGCGTATTTGCATGCGTCTGTTGTTAAGCAAAATGGTTTCTTAAAGTCGGGATATTGTAACAATGTAGGACTCATTAATGCCCTTTTGAGGTACACAAATGCATCATAGCATTCTTTTGTCCATTCGAAAGCAACTCCCTTTTTTGATAACCTTGTTAGGTGTCTTGAATATTCAGCGAAGTTTTTAATAAACCTGCGGTAGTAGTTGCAAAAGGCGACGAACCTTTTTGCACTATCTCCGTCTGTGGGTGTAGGATAATTTTTTATTACCGAGTACTTATTGTCGTCTGGAAGTATCCCCTTGTTTGTACATTTATGCCCGAGGTAGGTTACTTCATGCATAAAAAATGAACATTTTTCAGGGTGTAATTTTAGATTATGTGTTCTACATAAATCGAAAACATTTTTCAAGTTTGAAAGCATATACTTTTCAGAGCAACCAAGGACTACTAAGTCATCCATATATAAGAAAGCTTGCTCTGGTTTTAAACCACTGAAAGCAATTGTCATCATTCTTTGGAATGAATTAGGTGCTACCTTTAAGCCATATGGTAGTCTAGTAAATCTGTATGAACCGTTGTTGGTTGTAAAAGATGTAAAATTTCTTGAATTTTTATCAAGTTCTATTTGATGAAATCCAGTCATTAGATCGAGACATGAAAAATACTTTGCCCTTCCGAGTTGGTCTAAAATGTCATCTATTCTCGGTAACGGGAATTTATCTGCAATTAATTTTTTGTTGATTTGTCTGTAGTCGATTACTAATCTCCATCTTTTTTCAACTGAGTTCGGTAGAGACTTTTTTGGTACCAATAGTATTGGACTATTGTATTCTGAAAATGATGGTTCGACTATTTTGTCTTCTATAAGTTTGTTTACTTGTCTCTCAATTTCATCCTTATGTGTGTGGGGTATACGGTAGTTCTTTATGTATACCGGCTGTTTGTCTTTAACCATTAACTTTTGCTTATAAAAATTATTTGTTGTTATTGTTTCTGTTTCTAACCCAAATATGCCACTGTATTCGGAACATGGGTTTGTCAATTGTTTTTCGTATGTTTTAGGAAAATTTTTCCTCAATTTGTTGAGAATATCCGTTTTTCTTTGTGCATTACCTGTGGCATTGTTTATTATGTCGTAATCAGAAACATTTTCAGTTAAAATGTTGCTTTGCTTTAAAGATACTGTATTATAATTTGTATTTAAAATGCGGATATAGGCGTTGTCAGATTTTACCAAGGTATTGGCTATAAATATTCCAGGGTGTGGTTCTTGATTTGGAATCAGTGCTTCATCCAAGGTATTAGATAAGTTTATTTTTCGTATAACTTCTGGCCTTGCGGGAATGATTATTTCGTCGTTACATGTTGTTGTTATTGGTATTTCTATAATTTGTGTTAAATTGTCTGGTCTCAGAATTAGAGCATCGTAATTTTGAGTAAAGTCTAATACACAATTGAATTTTTTCATGAAATCCATGCCTATTATACCATCACATGGGATTGGAAAGTTATCTGGGATAACGTGAAATTTATGTGGAATTAAAAATTTCGTAAATTTTAAATCAAAAAATATTGTACCAATAGAACTGATTTTGCCTTGCCCTATACCGCTTAATGCTGTAATGTGTTTTGTGTTTATTTTTTGAAAAGTGGATTTATTGAATTTTAAGAGTGATATATCTGCACCAGTATCTACAAGTAGTGTAATGTTTAATGTATTTAAATCTGCTATTTTAAGTTGTACAAAAATGCTAAAGTTAAGGTTAAGTGTATGTATCTTAGAGGAGTAGATTAGTTTTCCGAGTTGTTTTCGTCCGATTGGGCAACTCATACATTGTGTGTCATGTTCCGGTTGAAATTTGGTCTGCCTTGTCGGTAACGATTTCTATTTTGATTATTATTTCCTGAATTATCAAAATTTGAACGATTTTGATTTCTAGGGAAGTTGTTTCTTCTTTGGAACCTTCCATTTCTTGCAAATCGTCCATTGAATGGTCGTTGACCAAAATGTAGTATTGTGTTTTGTTGTCCTGTAGCTTCAATACAGCTACCAATGAATTTGCTTATCGCATCGTTCATATTTGTAAAATGGCCAGCTTCCATTATTAATTTGACTTTTTCAATGCTGCAGTTTTTGGTCAATGCTTTTACTGCAGTTTGTGTCGAGTATTTGCTTGCGAGTTCTGCCGACAACCCATCTGTGATATAGGCATTTTCTAAGGTTTTTGTAAGAGTTTCTATCTGATTACAATAACTATTAGCTGGTTTGTTGTTCTGTTTGATACTCATTGTTTTTGCAGCTAATACTTCTACCGATTCTCCTTTAACTGACCTGTTAAGTTTTGTAATTATTTCAGAGATTGTTGTTTCTGTGTCTATGAGATTTCTGGCATTCCCTTTTAATTTTGTTTTTATGAGTGAAACAGCAACAGTTTCGTGTTCACCCTTGATCACTTCAACTAGTTTTAAGGAATCTAAGAATGACCGTAGATTTTCTGGTTTACCATCGAATTCAGTCACTAGCTTTGTAGCCGTGCTGAGAAACTCCACAACTGTTTGTGTCATTTCGCCTTCTTCTTCTGACTCTATTTCTGAATTAGTAATTGGACAATCTGTTTCCTCAGAAACTGCTTCAAGCTTTGTTAATAGATTAGCTGGTAGGTTTTCAATAATATTTATTGAAATTTTCTCATTAATCGAATGAGATACTTCCTGTTGAATGTTGTATTTGGCTAATACTTTTACTAATTGATCTCGTAGTTGCCAAAATATGTCAAGAGCTTCTTTTTGATGATCCTTTGTAAGTCGTTCGAAATTTATATGTATAAGTTAAATTTCTAATTGATTCTAATGCTAACACTAAATTTTCTAAATATTTTTTAACTGTTTCCTGTTTTATTTATATACTAGCGGACCCTCTGCCTGCTTCGCTAGGCATATCAAAATTAGAAATGAATAATGAACACTCGATTTAAATTCACTCTATGTGTATTTATTCTTTTTTTACTATATTGTAATTTTGTAATTTATGTTAATTTTAAACTTAAACTAACGCAAAGCCTTTTCGTAAACTACATTTTTTGTTTAGCCCTGAGTTGTGCTATAAACTGAACTGATGGCTTTCCTACACGTGAACATGATACATATAATTGTCCGTTGGAGAAGCATGGATATTCTAAGTCAATTCCGCATAATTCCAGCGATTGTCCTTATGCTTTGTTTATTGTCATTGCAAATGCAAGACGTATTGGAAGTTGCAATCTTTTGAAGTCAAAAGCTAAATCTAGTGGAATCAGCGGAATACACGGAATCAATACGTCTTCACCTTTGAATTTTCCTTTTAAAATTGTTGCTTCAATAAAATTATTCATGACCTTTTTGACTGCTAATCTTGTTCCGTTACACAGTCGTGGCTGATTTAAATTTCTAAGTAAAATAATTGGTGCACCAACTTTCAATTGTAAGCGATGAGCCGGCAGTCCAGGTAAATCCAAGGAATTTAAAAATTCTGTTGGATAATTTACAGCGTCATCTTGATTTATAACTGTATCAATTGATTTAAATGTTACAATCTCACCAGCCACATTATTTAAAATATTCGCATTCAATTGACCAACATCCTTATTTTTCGCAGCCAGTATTGCTCTTTCAGCTAACCAATTGTGATTTTGAATGTAAAGAAAAGAGAGGACAACTATTGCGTTACGAATAATACAGTCGCATACGTCACTCGACATCAAAACAATGTTATTCATATCTGTGTATATTCTATTCATTTGCGTGTATTCTCATTCCGTATACGTAATATCCGTATAAGGGAAACACGCAAATATTGTATTTTTCACACTTACACAACGCACGCATACTTTTACCGATTTTTTTAAAACTTCACATAAACCATCTATGGACCAATACCAATGATCTGTGAAAGTTTGATTGAAATCGGTGAATGCGTTTAGGCGTGAATCGGCGACTAACGAACACAAAAAAACGTCTCCATTTTTATATATAAGATATGTATTTAACATTTAATTTAAGTAAACGTTTCAATATTTGTCCAAAAACTTTGAACTTCGAAAAATACAGGCTTATGGTTATTAATGGAATCAAATATATTTAACGAATTTTTATTTTATCTAAATCATAAAACGTTCAAATGAAGCTCAAACTATTTTTCCAGTTTAAAAAAAAGCAATGTGCTTTGATGCCGTGTCACGCATGCATAAAATGTAAAGAAAAGAGAGGACAACTATTGCGTTACGAATAATACAGTCGCATACGTCACTCGACATCAAAACAATGTTATTCATATCTGTGTATATTCTATTCATTTGCGTGTATTCTCATTCCGTATACGTAATATCCGTATAAGGGAAACACGCAAATATTGTATTTTTCACACTTACACAACGCACGCATACTTTTACCGATTTTTTTAAAACTTCACATAAACCATCTATGGACCAATACCAATGATCTGTGAAAGTTTGATTGAAATCGGTGAATGCGTTTAGGCGTGAATCGGCGACTAACGAACACAAAAAAACGTCTCCATTTTTATATATAAGATATGTATTTAACATTTAATTTAAGTAAACGTTTCAATATTTGTCCAAAAACTTTGAACTTCGAAAAATACAGGCTTATGGTTATTAATGGAATCAAATATATTTAACGAATTTTTATTTTATCTAAATCATAAAACGTTCAAATGAAGCTCAAACTATTTTTCCAGTTTAAAAAAAAGCAATGTGCTTTGATGCCGTGTCACGCATGCATAAAATGGAAAGAAAAGAGAGGACAGCTATTGCGTTACGAATAATACAGTCGCATACGTCACTCGACATCAAAACAATGTTATTCATATCTGTGTATATTATATTCATTTGCGTGTATTCTCATTCCGTATACGTAATATCCGTATAAGGGAAACACGCAAATATTGTATTTTTCACACTTACACAACGCACGCATACTTTTACCGATTTTTTTAAAACTTCACATAAACCATCTATGGACCAATACCAATGATCTGTGAAAGTTTGATTGAAATCGGTGAATGCGTTTAGGCGTGAATCGGCGACTAACGAACACAAAAAAACGTCTCCATTTTTATATATAAGATTTTTATTAATGCATTTAAACGATTTTTTGAAATTTTCTTTTTCTATAAGTAAAGTTTTATGAATTTCGGACCATTTGTTCATATTTTGTCTAACTCATTAGATCTACTCATATACTTTTTCTTTAGTTTTTTATTATGCATAGCATATAATTTTAATGCTAATATCAATAAGGTTATGACTGTGATTATAATTAAACAAATTTCGATTAAATTTAAGCCAGTATTAACGACTACTTCGTTTACTACATTGGCATTGGGTTTATCAACTTTGATAAGGTTTTTTCCATTTCTGAAAGACTAGCTATTGGGGACCTTATACCGTAAATCAAATAATTTATGCAATGTAATAATTTATAATGTAAGGATATATAATTTATAAATTTTTTTTTTTTTTTTTACATTGGATTTATATTTATGTATTTTTTAAAACGACAATGTGTGCATAAACATTTTGAAAAATTTTGTTTTTACATTGGATTTATATTTATATATATATTTTTTTTTTTTTTTGCGAGCGGTTAACGCTTGTCAGCCTATACTGTCTGCGTGAAGCACGCACAGTTTTTTTTTTTTTTGTTTTTCTGCGAGCGGTTAACGCTTGTCAGCCTATACTGTCTGCGTGAAGCACGCACAGTTTTTTTTTTGTTTGTATTTATTTAATTTGCTTACGCTGTTGCAGCAGGAATTCCAATTTTGAGATGCGTTCCCAAATGGAGCAAGCCTTGTTCCAAGGTGGTGGTGGCTGAGTGTTGACTTCTCGGAGGAGATATCCAATCTCTCGTTTAATGCGCTGGGTATAGCCGCCTCTGCGCTTTGGCTTTTTTATGATTGGGATGACTGGTTCTTGATCGGCTGGTTTCTTTAATAAATGATTTCTTCTCCTATACTCCTCAATGGAGATAGCTTTCGGCCCTTCTGTGGTCATCTATCTGCTGGTCTATTGGCCAGACCAGGAACTTCACGCAACTGGTAGATCTTATTGGCTGATCAATACCAGGACTTTGTTATTAGTATTTGTGCTTTCCGCCACTTGTGCAAAAAATCTTAGCACCAAGCTGGACTTTGGAATAAGCATTTGAGCTTTCCGCCACTTGTGCAAAAAAATCTTAGCACCAAGCTGGCAGGATCGCCATGTAATGAAAGTTTTCTTAAGTAATTTTTATTTCATTTATTTATTTATTACTTCAAGCTGGGCATCCAGCTTGTAAAGCAATTGTTTCATTTCTCTTCTCTTACATACTACGTACAAGCGTTTTTATAGGAATTTTAGTCAATGCAAGCCAATAACAATTTTTTGGTGTTTACTTATGTAATATGATTCTAGCATTCACGCGCCGCACATAAAAGAATTACGTTAGCTATGTTTGCATTTAGTTTCAAGTGTAATGAACCTTTTAAGAAATATGATACTATTTAAACGGCACAGCAAAGTGAATGCATAAGTGGACAATAAATTAAAAAACCAAAACAAAACAATAAATGTTTATGAATATTAATGTTAAGGCATATCCGACTTATAATCATACTACATCCCTAAGCCTGCCTGTGTTGTCCATTGGTGCACTGCTGCGAGTGTATTATTCATTATGTCACTTACGGTGTTTAGGTATTTGCCTGTCACTACTATGGCTATGTCATCTGCATATGCTACTAACGCGTGATTTTTTAGCTATTCTCCTTTTAAACAGTTGACGCTCGTTTCGTGTTTTGTTTCACTGTCAAACATCTTCAGTTTGGTATATAATTTAACCATGAATCGTCTTACATACGAACAACGCTTGCAAATCATTGAAATTTTTTATAAAAATGCGTGTTCTGTTTAGAAAGTTTATTGCGCGCTTCTTCCATTTTATGGTCAGTTTAACCGACCCACTGAAGCGGTTTTTCGAGCTATTGTGACTAAATTTAGAACAGAACCAAATTTACATTTTAGGACATCAAACCACCAACACGCTTACGTAAAGTGCGAACTGATGAAAATATCGTAGCTGTATCGGCCAGTGTTAATACAGCTGGTGCAAGAATTGAAGCCGAACGACCTAGCGCAACGCAGAATTTTTGGTGAATGGGCTCTTGGAAAGTTAGCCGAAGATCCACTTTTTTGTCGATAAATTGTGTTCAGCAACGAAGCTCATTTTTGGATCAATGGGTACGTAAATAAGCAGAATTGTCTATTTTGGAGTGAAAATCAGCCAGAAGAATTGCCAGAGCTACCAATGTATCCAGAAAAGGTCACAGTTTGGTGCGGTTTATGGGCTGGAGGTATCAAAGATGCTGCGAATCGTAACGTAACTGTTAATGGTTAGCGCTACCGTGAAATGATATCCAACTTTTTTTTGCCCAAAATGCAAGAGCTTGACTTGCATGGCATGTGGTTTCAGCAAGACGGTGCCACATGCCACACAGCACGCGTAACAATGGACTTGTTGAGAGGCGAGTTCGGTGAACATTTTATTTCACGTTCGGGATTTGTCAACTGGGCACCCAGATCGTGCAATATAACGCATTATTATTTTTTGTGGGGCTATGTTAAAGCTCATTTCTATTCAGAAAAGCCTGCTTAACGATTGGAAGACAACATTAAAGCATTTATATGTGAGATACCGGCCGAAACATTGGAAAGAGTATGCCAAAATTGGACTAAGCGGATGGACCATTTGAAGCGCAGTCGCGGTCAACATTTGCATGAAATAATCTTCAAACATTAATTTATATGGACTGTACTATAAAAAATAAATAAATAATTGGCGCGTACACTTCTGTTAGGTGTTTGGCCGAGCTCCTCCTCCTATTTGTGGTGTGCGTGTTGATGTTGTTCCACAAATGGAGGGACCTACAGTTTCAAGCCGACTCCGAACAGCAGATATTTTTATGAGGAGCTTTTTCATGGCAGAAATACACTCGGAGGTTTGCCATTGCCTGCCGAGGGGCGACCACTATTAGAAAAATGTTTTTATTAATTTTGCTTTCACCGAGATTCGAACCAACGACCTCTCTGTGAATTCCGAATGCTAATCACGCACCTACCCATTCGGCTACGGCGGCCGCCACGGACTGGACTACGGACTGTACTATAGATTAAAAAAAAAAATCATGAATTTTTCTGAATTTTACGTGTGTTTTTTTGAAAAACTTTCCTATAGCTCTTAAAAAATCACCCGTTGGTTTCGATGCCCTACCTTTAGATTTCTTTAGTAACTCATTAACAGCGAGTAGCCAGAGAAGTGGTAATATAACACCACCCTGTGGCGTACCCTCGCATGCTACTTCTCTTCCGTGATGTTTGCTACGTTATCTCTCAAAAAAATCATGATCTGAGTAGTCTATGAATCCTGGAAATTGAGTGGTAACTAGATCTTGTAGTGATTCTTCACAATTATCAGTCCAGTCTACGTTGGACTTATGTATTAACTTGGGCGTAGTCGAGTGTTTCGATAACAGTTTCCTGAGCCTAGCCGACTCGTTTGCACTTTCCATGCTCCCACAGAAGTCTTTCCATGACTCTCTTTTGGCCCTACGTATCTCTTTCTTATATATACGTCGTAAATCGTTGTATTCATCCCAGCAGGATTCATTGTCGGCTGCCCTTGCCAGCTTATAGAATTCTAATACGCTTCGCCTATTTGATCCCAGCTCCTTGTTCCACCAAGGTGAGTTTTATCTCCGATTTAAGTGAAGGGAGTAGAGTGCATGTTGCGTGATATGCTTTATTAAGTGCCCTTGTCACCGTTCAACACTCTCTTCCAGTTCAGCACAAGAGCTGAACCTGCGAGGTCGCAATGGTTTTGGCATTAGCAATTTCCTAAACAGATCCCAGTTTGTACTTCTAGGATTTCTGAAGGTATTGCTCTTTAACTTAGGCGTGAATGTTATTCTGAAATGTCTGAGGTCGGAGAAAAGAGGCGTTATCTTCCACCATCGTAAGGTTATTCGTAAAGGTTAAGTCTAGAACATTTTTCGAGGTGGGCCCAATATATGTCGGTTCCTCCCCACGGTTTGCTACTTCTAGGCTGCTTTGTAAAATAAAATTGAATAGGGACTTACCTCTATCGTTTATGTCGGAGCTTCCCCAGATGGTATGATGTGAGTTTCCATCGGATCCTACGACAAGCGCTTGCTTCGTTCGCTCGGCTTCCTTGTCCAAATTGTGAAGCTCGTCCGGCGGTGCTTCCTTTTCGTGTGCCATGTAGGAGGACCCAAAAAGTAAAGCTTTATTCTTGCAGTCCTGGATTGTCACCACTGTCAGGTCATCTGTGAAGAGATTAGTATTAAAGTAGGAACATACACTTTTCTTAACGAGTATCACTGCTCTTACCCTGTCGGTATGTATTGTAGTTTGGTGAGTCTAGTCCAAACACCAGGTTTCCCGAACTAATCCACGGTCCCTGGACTAGAGCCACATCGTAGTTGGCTCCTTTTAGATTCTGAAGGAGCTCAACTGAGGCTTCCTTACATTTGTGAAGATTTATTTGAAGGACCTTAAGCATCAGGCTTTGGTTCGTTCACGGGGTTGGATGCCTGCTCCAGTTCACCCTCCTTCACTTCTTGTAGATTTAGGGCGGTTTCGAGAATGTCTCCTATTCCGAGATCCTTCTCCACCTCCCCAGCTTCCATCGTGTTTTGATTAATGTCTGTTGGGCTACGTTTTTGGAGACAAGGGAAGAGGGACGAAAGCTTCCTTCTTACTGAAACCAAGGGCTGGTGGCGGACTGTATAAATAAATTAGCAAAGTCGCTAAGCAGGAGGGTCCATTATTCCAGGAGTCGTCGAAAACGTCAGGTAAATCGACGGCACTTTCCATGTAGAGGGCAGTGGTAAGTTTGGTGAGGGAGGTCTGGAAGGGAGCTAGGTTGGGAGCGGTGAACAAAAACCGTCTGCCTTTGCGTCCACGCGCTCGTATCTGACTCCTTTCCGAACCTTCTTTTCTGGAGGAAATCCTCCAATATTGGAACCCGAAACTTCCCATTCACACCTGGAAGGGTAGCCGTAAAGGTCTAAAAACCGATGCAGTTTCGCAGCTGCTGGGAAGTGATAAGACCATGGAAGAAAAAACTCCCGTGGATATAGACGTTGAATCCGTCATGTCGGATGGTGGTAGTGATGGTGACATCGCCTCCCAAAAGAATAAAAGCATTTTTGTTGGCTGATTTCACGAATGAGGACATTGTTACTATAAGCTTGGAGAGCACTATTGGGAGACACTGGCTGATCTCAGCCTTCATGGCAAATAACGACGAGGCGGAGCCACTTTCCATGCCATTAAGGGAGACCTTAGGTGAGACGGGAAACCGAAGAGCTCCCACCACACTTGTTGGGGAAGTACGGACATTAAGACAAGAGTCTCTTTCAGATTTTATTATAAGAGAAGATTTGGTTATTTGTAGTAGGGGTAAGGACACTACTTTCATTACTGCAGTCCAGGAGGAGGTGTTTAACCCAATTCTGGCATCGTCCTCAGTGATGTACCGAGAGGTACTCCTCTGCGAAGGCGTTGACGGCTGTCAAAAGTCCGCACAGTTAAGATGCATTAACTCAAGAAATTCCACGCCCATGGGGTACTTAAATAACGGATCGGGGCACTGAACGCGTATTTTACGGCAAATCCGAGGTCGAGCAAAGCCAGTTGCGGTAGCGTGCAAAACGTTTCCCGCCTCCAAAGCTGTTTGCTGGATAAGCGCCGCTTAGCTTGGGCGATTAACACTTTCAAGCGCTTCAAGACACCTGGTTCCGAGGGCATCATAACTACTTAAATGCAGAAATCTGCAGAGGTATCTTGTCGTAGGCTGCTCCATGTCTATGCGATCTGTTGGTGCTCTCTGACAGGGTGAAGTACATAGGACTCACCTTTGACAGAAAGCTTACATGCAACATTGAAGAGAGAATCAGAAAGGCATATTCACCTTCTATGGATGCAGGGACGCTATAGGCAAAATATGGGGTATGTCGCTTACATTCTGATTATTTAACACAAGCCAATTTTGCTTGGAGTCTTGGTCTGCAGGAGCGTGTCTAAAGGTCTGCCTTTATTAGAACCAGTGCCGCACTTCAGAACACTCCTACTATAGCGCTTAACCCTATATTGTATGTAGTACCCGTGGGCATGCCAAGGAAAACTGCCTCTGCACATGCCGAAATTAGATTGAGGTGTTCGGGCTACAGGCTGGGCTTAACAGTCTAGACAGGGGTCTATCAGTCGAACAAAGCGTTAACTCAGTGAGCACTGGGTTAGTGCGGAGACATGCAAAGTTACAAGATCCTTCTTTCCGCGGGTAGATCGGGGCCACTTGAGAGAACTTCTGAGACTAACAAAACCACAGCTCCCAAATTGGGTGGTGACCTTACCGGGGACTATCCGTTAGGTATTCCTGCGGTGAGACTTGGGATTGCTTCAAGTCCTTTCCTGAAGAATCATCTCACCATCTTCTCCACAGCGGTCCTACTCTCGTCGTGCTAAGATTCGGATATCTGGGCTCATACTTTTTTGCCTGCGGATATAGCAGGTTTAAACATTACACACCAGGTGAATGTCATCAGCAGCTTGAAGTGGTTAACGCAATACAATTATCCACCGTTTAGCCATCATCCCCCAATTTTAAGCCCCTTCTTTATTCTTCATCCCTACCCGATTTTTGTTTTCCCTCTGTTTTTCCTGGGTATAGCATCACAATGGACGAATTTGAATCTTTGCCCAAAGGGGCACTCGCATTGAAATGATTAACGCAATAAAATGAACTTCCGTTTACCTTCATCCTCCGATCCAAAGCCCCTTCAACCTTTTTCACCCTACTCGATTTTTTGCTTTTCCCTCTGTTTTTTCTGGGTATAGCACCACAATGCCCTCGCTTGGGCTGCCATTTATCCTAACCTAACCTCAGTGTAATTAAGAATAAACCTTTATAATAAACAATTGACTGTAAAATATAAGTTTGAAAACTAATTATTTACATTTTCGTTATCCAAATTGTAAATTCTTTCAAATTAATTTTTTTAAGATCGCAGTTTTTATTTCGCGATCATATTTTTCAAGTTTCTCATACTTAGGTTTAATTTGTGCTATTTCTCTGCTAAGCACAACAGAATTTAAATGCTTCACCTTTCCTTTTTTGATTTAATTTCTCTATCTTTTGAATTTTTTGTTGTTCGTATTTTTAACACAAGACATTCAAGTTTTTTAAAAGGTTTTTAACCAGATCTAAATTTTGCTCGTATATTCAACCCAACCTTTATTGGGTGTTTGGCCGAGCTCCTCCTCCAATTTGGAGGGACCTGCAGTTTTAAGCCGACTCCGAGCGGCAAATGGTTTTTTGTAAGGGACTTTAACATGGCAAAAATGCAGTCGGAGGTTGCCATACCGAGGGCCGACCGCTATTAGAAAAAACGGAGTTGCCTGTCCTGAGATATGGGATTGTTTTACTTATATGTGTCTTAATAATAAAGGGGTTTCCAATAGGAGGTGGTATTCCTATAAAAGATGGTATCGTTGCTTGTGTGGCACGTTGCGCCATCTTGTTGAAAATAAACGTTGTCCAGATCAATACCATCCGACTCCGGCCATAAAAAATCGTTAATCATCTCTCGATAGCGCACTCCATTCACTGTAACTGTTGCTTCATATTCATTTTCGAAAAAGTAAGGTCCAATGAATCCGCGGGCCATAAACCGCACCAAACAGTCACACGTTGAGGATAGAGAGGATTTTCAACAATAACTCTAGGATTTTCTGAGCCCTGTTCAAGATTTACGAACCATCTCTGCCAAATTTTCACCATTTTTATAGTGAATTTTAATAATTTCAATGTGTTGCTTAAGCGTGTATCGTTCCATTTTTATTAATGGCGTAGTTCCTACTTGTCAAATATCAAAAAATGACAGCTTGAAAAGTAACATCTACCGAAATAGTGGGCGATTCATAACACCTTTTATTGGAAAGCCCTTTATAAGTCATCACTAGTTCCATATATTTGGCATCTCTGTAGACTTATTTTACATTATTTGTTTACTATTCATTGCACATGCTATTTTTTTCACAGTTATTTCTTTTGTCTGGATATGAACTCATTTTATGTAAATGTAAAAACTGTCATTAGAGTGATCTCAATAAAGTTGGTTATCCTGATCTGTCAGTGGTGATAGAACCCAAAAGTGGGATGTTCGTCTACAACAAGAAACATGCACATACATAAGCCGAGTGATATAGCAGCTATCTCGCCAGTGTTCAACCCTATTGACAATACTTATGCTGAAAACAGTGAAGCCCGTAAACGCAATTCCGACCCAGCTGTTTCAATCAAACTAATGAGAACCCCATGTAAACGAAAAGTTCCTTCCTTCCGTATCGTAGTACTGTAGATTTTATTTCACGATTATTAAAAAAATTCCGTAGTTTTGACCCAGCTGATTGCTCTCTCACCACGCAGTGTTGCCAAGCAGTACATTTCGAAATAATTTACAAAATAAACTTAGAAAAATGATAATTTTTGTTAAAATAGCTTAAAAATACTGTTCAATAATGTTAATTATAGATAAATGAACTATTTGCATTTGTTAGTTTTTGACTTTGGTTTATTAAACAATGAAAAATTTTAACTGATAACGCAGAAGTGTGAAAAAGTGTGTAAGCAAAAATATCAATGGCAACATTGTGTCGATACAAGCAGATGCATATGCATATATATTTATAAATTTGTGTACAAACACATAAAACACGGAAATGGCGCTGAATGATGAGCAACTTGTATCCCTAGTGCAAGATAAAAAGGAGCTCTACGACAAGAGCAACCCTCTGTATAAGTTGCAGGGAAGAAAAGCGATGATATGGGAACAGATGGGAAAGGAGCTATATTTACTAGTATTTCAAATTTCATAACAAAGTTATTTTAAAGGTGAGGTATGCAGACGGAGGTGGTTAGCTCTTCGCGATCGATATGGCAGAGAAGCCAGAAAATCAGAAGCACCATCAGGCAGTGGAGCAGACTACCAGAGGCCGTGGTATCTGCTTGAAAGCATGTCGTTTTTAAAGCCGCATGTTATTCCTCGACCGTAAGTATAGTTGGAATATTTTTATAAAGCGATAATTAATAATGTTTTTTTAAAGAATTAGGTGCTCACAAAATGTGTGCCCAGCAGTAGCTTCGCTTACGCCTTCAACTGCTACTACTACGCTCTCACCGTTGCCAATAGTGCCAGAAGAAGAGTTTTTGGATGATGTAGATCCACCATTCCTATCAACATCAGCGACATCTCCACCCCAGTCACAGCGAACTAGCGGAAAAAAACGGGACAGAAGTGCTGCGGTCGAGAATGACATCTTGGAAGCGATCGATTTGGAAAAAGAAAACAAACCAAACAACTCGGCGGACTCCTTCGGTTACATGATTGGCTCAATGGTTGCCAAAATGAGTGCAGCTAAGCAAGCCCGGGCCATGCAAGGAATCCTCGAGGTTATATTTAAAATAGAGCAGGAGCCGGAATGAGGGTTTTTTTTTAGTTTGAATTTTTTTTGTATTTTTATCTTAGTTTGAATTTTTTTTAATTTAGCTTTATAATTCGTTGATTTTTTTTTATTTTTATCTTTTATTTCATTTTTTTAAGTTTACTTTTAAGAATCTATGAATTTTATAGCATACGAAAAGAAAGAATGTGGAATATGAATACTGTGATTTTGTAAATATATAAACTTTGTACCTGAATTTTGAAATAATAAAAGAACTACTTGAAGAATGAAAATATTTCCAAATATTTTTAACTGCATAAATTTACAGTTGGACTTTATATTTGTAAGTATATTTATGTATATAAATTGCATAACTAAAAGTTCGTAAATAAAATTCATAAATAAATAAACATAAATAATAAAATAATTCATTATATTTATATTTGTTTCACTTCACATGTCTTTCAATTTTATATGTAGGGTCCGCCAATGGAAAGGTCTATGTCATCTTGGTATGGTAAAGCTCCTTCATTTATGAAATAATCAGCAAGCCTATCGCGGATATTAAATGCATTTGTTGAGGCTCTCCGAATTGTGGTCCGTATACGTGGCAATGACGATTCACTATTAATTTCTCGTCGCCATTCCCCACGATGAACGATGTTGCCTGGTTCTTGTCGATCAACATAATTTTCAGGGCAATACCAACGATTGTGATCGTTTAAAATTATAAAATTGTGTAAAACAATGCAGGCCAGCACTATTTTTTCGCAATTTTTAGGGTCACATTCAATCGTGGTGCGAAGAATTCTCCATCGCGCCGTTAATATTTCAAAGCTGTTCTCTATTACTCTACGCGCTCTTGAAAGGCGATAATTAAAAATCCGCTTGGTTCTTGGTAAGTTAAAACCGGGATATGGACGCATCAAGTTTGTTCTCAATGGGAATGCAGCATCACCAACGAAAAAATGTGGTAATGGTTGGGGCGATTCCATAGATATACGCGCGGGAGGCGGTAGTGGCAAAGTATTTTGCATCAAGTTCTGTCCAAACGATGAAAGTTGAAAAATGCCTGTAAAATATACATATGTATTAGGTGAAATAACTTATTACATTTAAATTTTATTACCTCCGTCACTCTGACTACCATAACTCCCGATGCTTACTGCAGTGAAAGTATACTTGGCATCACAAACGGCCATCAGAACGATGCTAAAGAATTTTTTGTAGTTGTAATACATCGAACTTGACTTGGCTGGACATTTGGAATGTTCCACATATCAAAAAAATCCTTCGCAATATCCCTGTACTGGGATTCTGTAGGTTCGCTAACGTAAACTGGAGAAAGTAGCCGCCAGATAACTTCACAAGTTTCCTGTATTATTTCGCGCACAGTCGTTGCACCTAACTTATAACTCCATGCAATGCTCTTCACAGATACACCTTGTGACAAATATCTAAACAACCAATAAGAAATAAATATTAATCGACTTGAAGCCTCGCTTTTTCAATATGCATACAGCAAAACTAAAGATAGTCTTTCCTCAGGACCAATCCGCTGTTTTGGCTTCCTCAAGGAACTGCTCACTAATTTTAAAAGCAGCTCATACACAGGTGGGGACATCCTTGTGTGTGAAAACAATTCATCAGGCTCCAATGTTTTCATTCGGCGGAACACTTGGATTTGATAACCACTTGTGCCCCAATTCCTATTTAATGGCCGAACTTTATACCTTCTGCACTTTTTTTGGTCCTTGTATTTTTTATATAAAATATATAGTTGAAATAAATTCAGAAATAACTCGCAAATTTCGATGTCTTCTTCGTCCATTTTGTCACTGATGTATTTTGTAAATATTGTTTGTATGTATGTAACCAACTAAAACAGCTGTTATCTACGGGAAATAGTTTTGCTCAGTTTTGTGCACGGTAAGGGCATGCGGTAAGGAAATTCCGTGCGGGCTTCACTGTTTTCAGCATTATTCATTAATGCAATTCGTCGAGAGAGTTGAACAGTTGTGAGCAATGTATCAGTGGGGAGGTACGCTTGTAATTTTTTGCTGTTCTCGTAGGCTGGGAGGAGTTGCTAAGCGATGGGCTGATGCTCAAGCATTATTTCGGGAATGGAGTGAATTTGTGGTAGTGTTTTTGCCGGACTTTCCGAATGTGAGAAATTCGGCGGGCACTCATATACAAATGATGAACACGCAAATAAATAAAGGTGAGACATTAGTAGAATTCTATTATAAAATGTTAGCGATAGGACGTCGGGATAATATTGATGATAGTTCGATAGTCAGATATATTGTCAACGGATTAGCCGATGATAATTTGCGTAAAACATTAGGTGCAATGAAGTTTGCGAAATGCGCCGACTTGCCACAATCGCTCATGAATTTGTCTGCGAGTTTCGAAAATCGGAGTTGGTATAGTGAAGCTATGCAAAGAACCACAACTCAGAAGGCATCACATGTTTGAGGTGGCGTGTATAAAACTTATGCAGATGAAAGTGAAAGTGGACCAATTTGCTACAATTGCAGAGAAAGCGGGCACCGTGTACATCAAATAGCAAGTGAGGAATATGTTGAAAGTGAGATATTAGTAAATAAAATTGTGTGAAGAAATACCAACCGTAGGTGCAGAGATGAAGTGTAAAGCGTCCATTGATTCGGGCAGCAGCAAATCTTTGGTGAAGCGGTCAATTACAGAAAAGTGTGGTTTATTTGTCATTGAATGCCAGTTTCGCTGGTGGTGAGGTTGTTTGCAATGGGAAAACATCAGCGCATATTAGATTTGATG
This sequence comes from Anastrepha fraterculus, assembly GCA_037575425.1. Taxonomy (NCBI): domain Eukaryota; kingdom Metazoa; phylum Arthropoda; class Insecta; order Diptera; family Tephritidae; genus Anastrepha; species Anastrepha fraterculus. The sequence continues at coordinate 111,624 of JAYXIM010005134.1, read as the reverse complement.
ATGAGTTATGTATTGTTGAGTTGCTAATTATAAATGACTCCATGACGACGCATGTCGCACTTATTTTAATCGACGTGATAGCTAAGGAAAAATTGCAATTGAGGGTGGCAGGTGCAGAGTCATGACAATTTGAAGAAGTACTTTAGATATTGGTAGTTCACTGAAAGTAAATATAGAGCAAAATTTATTTGAATTAGTGAATGCATACAGGAATTGTTTCGGAGTTACCCGAAGTGGGAAGGTTTACGTCTCCTAGGCCAGTAGTTAAAAAGCCGTACAGTATATCCTACTGTGGGCAAAAAATAAGGTGAATTTGGATGTAAAATGATAAATCTTTATTTATTCTTGTAAATCAATTTCATCCCCTTCAAAATAATCCCCTCTTGATGAAATACCCTTATGCCAACGATTTTTTCAATCCCCGAAACATAGTCCATTTCCGGTATAGCCATCAGCACCTTCTTCGATTCAGCTTTTATCTCCTCAATCGACTCGAAACGCGTTCCCCGGAGTAGTCTCTTGAGTTGGGGAATAGCCAGAAGTCACACGGAGCCAAATCAGGCGAATATCCTTCTTGTTTAATTGTTATATACAGCATGACTATATCCAGTCTGTGCCGATATGTATTTGTATTATGTTGTTGACGTCTAAGCCTGACAATTGTTCGATAGTCTCGAGCAGTGGTTTGCCAAGGGTTCACATTTTCTCCTTCTATAAGGTAGGGTATTCACAGAGAAAAGGGAAAATCGTTTCCTTTTTCTCTGGTTGTTTAAAACTGTGACAGTGTGTGTGCCCATTTTGGCTGCATGTTCCCCGATAGACCAAAAGCCAGCCATCACCACCGCCGTAAGTCTGCAGGCATCTCTTCTTTTCATATTTGCCAGTATTGACGTTGGTTTGTGGTTGTAGGGGACATAACGTTCTGTTAACTTTGCATGTTAACCCTCCATCTGCATTCCACTATTTATAGATATTTTAGGGAAATTGTATTTTTGATTTTCCCCCGTGGTGTGTTTTCTTTTTTTTTTTGAAGGAGGTCTACATCAAAATATCAAAAACCTCTCAAAGGTACCGTCACACCAATGGTATGTGGGGCACGCTTCCACTAATGCCATAACAATCTGGGTGGAGCCGCATTTATGTACGCAAGAGTTACCTGCGTCGAGGTTCCTCTCCTTCTGGCATATGAAAGCTATACACCGTCGATAGTCCCAATTACTTTCACTGTGGCGGATTTATAGGTGCTTCTAAAGTAAAGGAGACATCGGAAAAGTTGCACTAGTATTATATTATTACCGTCTAGTCTTCTGTACGATATTGTATTGAGTGCTTCACTTAAAAGTCTGTGCTTGTCGTCGGTTCAGCAGAAACTTTCCGCCTTTTCTGTTGCTGCATCGCTTTGTGCTGCCAATCAATATGGTGAAGTCGCGTCATGACTTTTGTCAGTATTCGGGCAGTTTGGACAGAAAGAGTTGTCTGCCAGTTAAAACGGTGCAGGTTTTCCATGTCCGCTGAACAACTGCGAGAGGTGATAGTCGGTGTCTCCATGTTTTCGCATTAACCGCTCATCAACACGTGGTATGAGTTTGTAGGTCCAACGCCCGCCTTGTGACTGATCTCACCGCTGTAGCCACTGGCCTATTGTTAGCAGTCTTTAGCCGCTTTTTGTGTTGGTGTGGGCCGTGCTCCTTGCACGTTATAGAGCTGACACATTTCATCTACCAAGAGGTCCAGAGGTATCTTTCTAGCTTATTCACAGATTGCATCATCAGACATCGATCTATACGGACAAGCTGCACGTAAAGCGCCTTGAGTGTTTGCCTGGGTGGCTTCCCGTAGATTAGACTTTTTGGCCTTCGCCCAGATTGGTGCTTCATAAGGAATTATGAAGTCAGCCAGGGGCAGTAGTCTTCTGCGATTTTCCTAGGGCCTTCCTATATTCGGAAGGAGTCGCGTCAGGGCACCATTGTCAGAATCCGCCTTGGAACTTACATTTATTAAATGCTGCCTGAAAAAAAGTCTTGTGGCAATACACACCCCAAAGTATTTTATTGCCTTTTTCCAGTTTTTAGGGTGAGTACCTATGCTCAGCTCAAAAGACTTTCGCCCTCCAGGACTTATTAGAACTGCTTCGGTTTTCTGACCGGATAAATCTAATTTAGCCTCGCTAAGCCATCGCAGCACCCTCGCTGCAGCATTATTGAAATTTTCCTTCAATTGTTCAAGTTTTCTATCAATTACCACCAAGGCAATATCATCGGCGTATCTCACAATTTGGCGTTTGCCGGAAGCTTCACCTTAAGCACGGAATCGTACGAGACGTTCCACAAAGTTGGTCCCAGAACTGTTCCTTGTGGTACACCACCGGAGACCTCAGTTAACTGCTGATAATGCAGACAAGGTAGGCCGGTACGTTGAAACCTTTGAGGGCCGTGATGATTCTTGACCAGTTTGTCGAGTTAAAAGCATTTTTAACGTCGAAGGCGATTACAGCGCAAAGCTTTCTTGCCGACCTTCCCGCACTTATAGCCCTTGTTATTATTGCATCGATCGTAGCTTTAGCTTTCCGCAAGCCGAATTGGTTGTCCGAGAGACCTGTCGAGCCTTCTAGATGCTCCTAAAGTCGTTCGCAGATAATGCGTTCGAGTACCTTCCCCCCTATATCCAGCAGACATGGGGGTCTGTATGACAGAGGAAGGTCGAATTGTTTACCCGGTTTAAGCAGAAGAATAAGATATTGAATTTTCCATCTTCCTGGGAACTTTCCTTCGGTAAGGCTTGCCGTGTATAGGCCCGAAAAAATTTTTGGAGTTGATCGCATTGCTTCTTTTTTTGTCGGGACAACTAGCAAGTGCTGCACATTAATTAAGTCAATTTTACTTCACTTGAATTCCCTTTTAATTTTCGTTAAATCTACCCGATCTCCGAAGAAATCTGAGTAGATCTTGTAGTGCCTAGGAGTCAAGGTGGTCGCTTCTTAACACATCATTTTCAAAGATCTCAAACCTGATTCGAGCGAAGTCGGGGTAGACGCAAAGGAAGCGGTCCACCGTCTCGTCCTCCTCTTCACAAGCTGGGCAGAGTACACTACTGAGATAGGGTGGACATCCATGTGCTTCGCCCACAGAAAGTGGCCCGTCATCAGCTCAAGCAGTCGTCTGCACTCCCTTCTGCTTAATGACAGGAGGGTTTGCGACAGTCGATCGGACATGACAGGTAACATCAGCTTAGTCCATCTACAGCCTCTCTCAGACTGCCAAGCTCGCTTGTGGGTTGTGGTAACCAAGTTGCTAACCGTGGCTTTGATGGCCGCAGAAGGGAGTTGCAAAACGGGCTATAGGCCAAAGAAGTTTGCCTTAGAGCCCATCTTAGCTAAAGAGTCAGAGGTTTCGTTACCCACGATATCCACGTGCCCCGAGACCCATGTTAGCATCAGGCTATTATGTCTACCGACATAGTTCAGCATAGATTTACAGGACGTCACTACCTCTGATGTGGTTGGGGGGCTGTTTAAGGCCCTGAGCGCAGATTGGCTGTCGCTGTAGGCGCATATAGATCTGCCTCTCCATCGGTTTTCCACAACAAAGTTCATCGCTTGCTTGAACTGCATACACCTCCGCTTGAAACACAGATCCATGCATTCCTAGAGCAAAGTGCAGTTTTATCCCGCTGAGTTCCACGTAGACCCCATAGCCGGAGCCGTGCTCGGTCCTGGAGCCATCCGTAAAAATGAGAAAACAGTATCTGCCGGGCTCATTTTCAGAGTTTGACCACAACTGAGCCTCTGGCAGCACTACACTGTATCTCCTTTCAAGTACGACTCTTGATGGCATGAAGTCAAGGGGCATGGAGAGCGTCATGGGATCGAAATCCATGCCTTCTCTCTTTTCCAATGCCGGACAGTGGCCGTATTTGTGTTTCAGCCTGCAGATGGCCTTGAAGGCCTCTCCTTGGATGAAAGCATCAAGTGGTGGCAAACCAATCAGAGCATCTAATGTCGGGCCTGAATTGGTCGGAAAATCTCCGGTGCAACAGATGGCCACAGTGCGTTGTAGTCTCGATAAGGTCATAGCCGTGTCGATCCATAGGGCCTTGCTGGGAGAAAGACCCCACGTTTTCCCAAAGACACCTTTGCACTACCAGAAGGCTGTCAGTGCTGTGGATGTTTTGGTTTCAACGTATGACTTCCAAGGGAGTTTACTATAGATATATTAGATTTCTTTGGATAGGTGGATTGTGATTCCTTTAAGCTTAGGCAGAACGAGTACATCAAGTTTCCTCCTTCTGGTGAAGAGGACAATACTCGTTTTGGTGGGCTTTGCCGATAGCCCATTCGCACAGCACCGTATTGCTTCCTTTAATGTTTTATTGGGAATCCCGTCAGGACCGGGAACTTTGCAGTCCTTCATCCTCGTTAAGGTCCTAAGAACTTCTTCGCCTGTCTTTTGTGGAATCTTTATAAAAAGAGACGCCATTTTGTGGGCCCATTGCTTCCTGTACGGGAAGCAGGATTGAAACAATGTTTACCATTAGAACCGGACAGGTTAGCTGTGGCGGTCTTGGACCTTTAATTTTGCTCATATCTATCTTGTAAGCCAATCCCCAAGGATCGTTGTAGGGTTACTCCCGCAGCTCCTTAAATCAATGATTTTTGCTTTTTTAGATTGCGTTTTTAAGTCACAATTTTCGTCATTTATATTCCGCCTGTAGTTCATCGTAGTTTGTACGGCCTCGCACTCTTTGAGCTTTTCATCTAAAAGAGTTGCTGTCCTTACAAAGTTTTCTTATTTTATCCGTCCACCAACATGCTGACTTTCGGTTCTCCTAGATCCTGGCATCGTTGCGTCGCAGCTCTAACTTCACGGCTATTTCTTCTGCCATCTCCTCTGCTGATTTTCGAAAGATGTCCACACTTGTCCGAAAGTTACTGCATTTGTGTGCTTCTCTCCTTTCTTGACTGTCTTATTCGCAGCCCACGGCATGACAGAGCCTACGTCTATTACAATGCCCAAGTGCTCGGTATGAGTATAAGTTGACTCGTCCAAATTCAAATTTGTGCGATTCGCTGTGGTACGATCGGCAAATGCTAGGTCAATTATGGAGCGCCCTCTAGTGCAATCACCAATGCCCCCTGAGTGTTGAGCAATACGAGGTTCATTGCTGCAAACGTTTCTTCTACAATTCCATCTTACATCATACATTTCATCTTGAAGGAACCGAGCGCCAGAACCTTTTTGCCATCCGCAGCGTGCAGCGAAATGTAGGCTGTTTGGATACCACCGGATTTATCTGGCCTCTTTACTTGTGCTTGCTCTGCTATCGCGTCCAGCAACTCTTCCTCCGAATTCAGTTCTGTTATAAAGCCCTTGCATTGCAGTGTGATGCAACGAGTCTTTAGCTTCACTGTTGCAACACCTGGGCTGTTGCTGATATCTCGGGACCCAGATTAAAGTAATTTTATGGTTTACACTCACGGATGTAAAGATATTCCTGCTTTGTTCCACCAGTTGGGAAGACGCACAAATTTCTAAATCTATGTCTAAGTCCATGAGAATATATACCTGCTCCAACACTACAATCCATTTTCACCATTCCATTTTAACCATCTGTGAACAGAGCAACAAAATTGTTTAGTAAAAGTCCCTTACTCCATTCCTCCCTAGACAGAAAATGGGTAGAAAATTCCTGTTGAATGTCACGTTTGGGATGATGAAATCAGTCGTCCCCTAGGTGAACTAAGTTTGTCGCAAAAACAGCCTAGAATTACCAGAAGTGTTTTCATTCCAGCGACCCGCTTCATTTTGTCTAAATGCACTCATGGTAGCTGAAGATCTACCGGAATCACAAGAGCCTCCCTAGGACATGACCTCGATGCACCGATCTTAATTGCACAGGCTGATCTTTCCATTTTGCTAAGTAGTTTGATATTGCAATCTCTTCCAAGAGCTTATCATCGAACTACCTATCCGTATGACATAATAAAATTGGTCGAATAACTGTCTTATACAGCCATAAAGTATATTTAGGTTGAAGGCCCCATCTTCTTCCAAGCATACGTTTGTAGGCATACAAAGCAATTTTTGTTTTTCCCCACCTGTTTCTTCAATGTTCGGTTTCCAGCTAAGCTTGGAGTCCAAGGTTACTCCTAAGTACATTACGCTGGATGGGATTGGGATAGTTTGTCCATTAATTAGTGGCAGAGTAAAAGTGGGTACCTTGTTTCTAATGGTAAAAAGCATAAGTTCTGTTTTACGTGGGTTCAAACTTGAGCCACAGCCCTTATCCCAACAGCTGAGCTCACCTAGGGCCCTTTGGATAATCTCACTGATCTTGTTAGCACATTGACCTGATGCCATAAGCACCACATCATCAGCGTACGCCAACACTTTCATCCAACCTCTATCAAATGTTACTTATCACACATAACCAAAGGAGTGGCGATAATACCTCTCCCTGTGGATTTTCCCTAATGATCCTCTTGGTTATATTGGTATTTCACATATTAGCTTCGATTATCTCTAGCATAGAGATGACCCAACTACTAAGCAGGTTTCCACCCCTAAGTCTATCAACGCTCGTTGGATGGCATCGAGATGCTGAGGATCATATTGGCTCCGCCTAATACTTCCATTCCCACTTTCGTGAGCGCTAGATCCCAGAAAGTGGGTGTTTAAGAAAAGTTCTAAACGACTTTTTGTTGTAACAGTCCAAATATCATCTAGTTTCTTCACCCAAGAGGCCATTGAATGATCTTTGGAAAGTATACGGCAAAGCCTACGTTAGGTTAGGTTTTTGTGGCAGGCTTAGAGTAGCCAATGTAAGCGCTACAGTACTCCAGAAGTCGGACCGATAATTCTAATCCTAATTCTATTGAAAACAATTCCATAGCCTTATTTATTTTCTAGCTTGGATCCTTTCGTGTAGAAATTCATTTCCTCTTTACTATATAGTTTTGAGTCTGCCACTCTCTTCTTGAAGAGATGTTAGTGGGTTTCGGAAAAGAGTAGCCGATATAACTACACTTATATTCCAATTGGCAGGCATGCTTTCATCCGAGCATATTTTGCATAGAAGCTGATGCATGCACCTTACTAGCTCCTCGCCGCCATGTTTGAATAGCTCAGCCGGCAATCCGTCGGCGCCCGCGACTTTGTTGCTCTTAGCCGCGTTCTCGCTATTCTCACCTCGTCATGGTCGGGTAGCAGAACGACAATTCCGTCGCCAGCGATTGGGGTATCGGGATCTTCACATTCTAAAATACTAGAAGCGTGTCTTCCATCTATCACAACATGGTCGATTTTGTTTCGCGTTTTTCGATCATGAGACAGCCAGGTAGCTTGGTGTAGCTTCTTATGCTGGAATCTGGTGCTGCTGAATACCATGTTTTCGGAACTTGAGAGCTGCTCGAACCATATGTAGAAGAATCGTCCTGGCCACTCCCAAGTGAATGGTGATCAGTAACTTTCCCTACTGGCTTGGAACCATCCTCCACAGAAATTTTCCATACAGTAAAATAGGCCGAACTACCGAAGTGTAAAGCCAGAGTGTGATACGAGGTGTTAATTCCCATTTGACTCCGACCGCGTTTTACTTTCAATATTAGATTTTCATGTAAGTTTGCTTTCTAAATGAGCCCTAGTTATTCAACATTCTCTTTCAAAGGATGCCCTTGAAAATTAGCTGGCAGATTGTGGGCACTCTATGTTTCCTTGTAAAGAGAATTAGTTCAGTTTTATGTGAGTTTATTCCGAGTTCCCTATTCTCTGTCGAGTTACTTAGTGTGGCTATGTCAGATCGCAGATTATCCATGAGCGAGCTGGGATACTAGCCTTTAACCGCGATTGCCAAATCGTCAGCTGAAGCAGTAATGTGGCAACCCACTCTCTTTACATCCAGCAGCAAGGAGTTCACTGCCAAATCCAGAGGAGAGGGGCGGGGACCCTCCCTGAGGAGTGCCTCTGCAGACCTGTCTACTTATTATTGTGTTGACTAATCTTACAGTTACTTTTCTTCTAACAAGTATGATCTCGATCAGAGTAGCAACAATAGATTCGACTCCTAAATCTTCTAGAGCACCCGTTATGGGGTTTTTATTAAAGTTATTAAAGGCTCCTTCAATGTTTACAAAAGCCGTCGTACCCGAATATGTTGGTACGTAACTACCATTCGGATTTCAGAGAGAACGTAGGCTCGAATCTCGGTGGAATACTAAAATTAAGAGAAAGTTTTTTCTAATACCGGCCGCCCCTCGGCAGGCAATAGCGAACCTCCGAGTGTTTTCTGTCATGAAAAAGCTCCTCATATATGAAATATATCTGCCGTTCGGAGTTGGCTTGAAACTGTTGGTCCCTCCATTTGTGGAACAACATAAAGACGCACGCCAAAAATAGGAGGAGGAGCTCGGCCAAACACCCAAAAAGGGTGTACAAGTGGGTGTAAAGTAGTTTCTGTAGATTTGCCTTTTGTGTAGACGTGTTGTACCGGGGAGAACCTGCTGATTGGTATGACGCCTTGTAGATACTCATCTACAATCCGTTATAGAGTTTTGAAGAGGAAAGACGTAAGACTGATAGATCTGAAGTCTTTAGGATTAGCTTCTAAGCGTGCTTGCTGTAACTTGTAACTCTGCCGGATAAATGCCATCTAGTCCCTGTGATTTTTTATGGAACAAAAATGCTAATTCAAAATTAAATTTTCTCATTTGAAACCATTTGATTTCCTAGATTTGGGACCGAGATTACATCTTTTGTCCGCCAAAGTGGTTTTGTCTTTCTTCTATGGCGTACAACCGGACACCCAGCTTCTAAAGAACAATTCATGGTTTCCGTTACATGATTTGCTAATCCGTCCAGTTCCCCGTTTGTGGGGTATCTTTGGTAACAAGGCTCTTAATTTGTTGTTGTATGCTTCCCAGTCGGCTTTGCGCATGTTTCTTAGCTCGTAAACTTGTGAAAGCTTATGATCAATGACAAATTTTATGTAACGATGGACAGAGTAAGATTTTTCTCTCAAAGCTCGCCATATTTTAACGTAGGTAGAAAAAATGCTAGAGGCCAGGGCTAAGTCCAAAACTTCTGACCTCGTTTTTGTTCCAAAAGTTGGGTTTGAGCCTAAATTCAAGGCACTCAGTTTATTTTCTAAAATTAAGTCTAATAATGACTCACAGCATCCATTAGTGTCGATACTCCGCCTCGTATTTGCATCGCAGGAGACAACCAGGTGCTTTTTCAAACTAGCTGCCTCCTAAACAAGCACCCTCAACTCGTCTGGTGGGGCGTGCTTTTTGCGGGCCAAGTAAAGCTGTTTTTGTCGAGCTCCTTGCTTGCCTCCACCAAAACTTCTTTGCTAAGCTGTGAAAGCAAGAATATGTTTATATTATCTTTTGCTAGTACACAAATACGAATCTTACCCTTGTGTTGATTGGCAATCAATGTGAAGCCTTTCACTCCCAAACCGCAGATTTTGTTGCCATTAATCCACGGCTCTTGGATGAGGGCTATATCATCGAGTAGCTGAGGTTAAAGTTCGATCTAAATTCTTCTCTTAATTTTAAGAGCTCACCACTTATCCAAGAAGGATGAGTTTTGTTACTATATTTAATAGGACACGACGTTCTGTAAGCCCTGCTAAATGTCTTCTCTTATGATGTAACCCTACTCTCAAATTTTCCATGAGTGTGATTTGGTTGATCGGAATTCTTCCTATCCTATTATGTACTACCTAATTGAACCTTTCCCAATAGATGCTTAACGAATGTACCATGTATGTAGAAGAAAGTAAGAATGGTGCTGACACCGTGCGCCTCCCACCTCAACAGTCGTTACATCCCGTGAACTACACGATGGGATTAAAAATATATTCAAATGTTTTTAGCTACAATACAAAACCTTGTATTACCTTGAATGTGTTCATAGAATAGTTTGTGGGATTTCACCTCGTTGCTCCGCCCCAAGGGTTCCTGAATTAAGGTGATGTTGACGTCCTCTTCCGATGAGAGAACAGTTAGGTTGTCCGTTGCAATCCTAGAATGCTGCAGATTGATCTAAACAACCCAGAGACCCCTGCTTACTAGTCGTTTTACGGGGTGTTGGCGTCAACAAGCTGCATGCCCGTCGAAGTACTGCAAACAGTTCCAGAAGCTGGTCGGGGTAACTACGAGAGTCTGATGACAGCAATGGAGAGACATTACGGGAGTGGCCACAGGCATAAAATGTTTCAGATGGTACTGACAAATCGCTATCAGAAAGCAATTGCAGGAATACGAGACAGAGTGCAGTTCATGGAAGCAAAACTGGTTGGAGAGAGACCATTTAAACTGAAATGGCGATAGAAATTCCTGTGGCTAAGGCGTATTGGGTGCAATGTACTTGTATTTAAATAATAAATGGAGTTCTGCATTGCGTATGGGAAAGTGAAGGCGGAAATCATTCCCGTAAAATACAGAATTGCATCTGTGTAAGAAGAATTCCACAATGGGCCAAGTGGAGGTCATCTGGGTATTACTAAGACGCTAGAAAAGATTAAGCTGCGGCTTAACAAGATAAATTGCTGACAATCTGTAGCCGAATGGATTCGAAATTGCGCGGAGTGTATGGCAGCGAAACGTCCGAAGGAGAGAAGTCGTGGAAGATTACAGCAATACAACGCAGGTCACTATTTGAGCGAGTTGCCATAGATGTTGAGGCCCGTTTCCCGCAAGTGATTCCGGCAGAAAATATGTGCCCGTTTTTATGGACTACTTCAATAAGTGGCCAGAAGTCCAAAACCATTGCTGAGGTTTTTGTGCAGAATTGGGTGACATGGTTTGGAGTATCTATTGAGTTACATTCAGACCAAGGCAGGAACTTCAAATCTGCAATATTCGAAAATTTGTTGCTTGCTGGAGAGAATTAAGAAAACACTCTGCAGAAGACCTTGCGAAAAGTAGTTCGAAAGTGACAAAGGAGTTGTGACAAACACAAGTGTTCCTGTTGGCCTATTGCTCATCTCTACATGAAACTACTGGTCAATCGCTTGCTAGGACCCTATTTGAAAGTGATTTAAGGCTTTCGGGTTATTTATCGTTCGGAAGAGATGCCGCTCCTGAAATGAATGTAGATAGTCATTGGAAAACACTGCAGGATGAAATGAAAGAATTACACCATCATGTGAGGCGGTATACCCATCTAAAGAGTAACAAAATGAAGAAGGACTTAGCGAATGCAATTTGGTACTTATTTATAATCCAGATAGAAAGGGATTTCTCCAAAACTACAAACGCCCTGGGAAAGTCCATACAAGGTGACTAAAAGATTGAATTATATGGTGTATAGTATACGGCGCGTACACCCCTTTTGGGTGTTTGGCCGAGCTCCTCCTCCTATTTGTGGTGTGCGTCTTGATGTTGTTCCACAAATGGAGGGACCAACAGTTTCAAGTCGACTCCGAACGGCAGATATTTTTATAAGGAGCTTTCTCATGGCAGAAAGCACTCGGAGGTTTGCCATTGCCTGACGAGGGGCGGCCGCTATCAGAAAAATGTTTTTCTTAATTTTGGTGTTTCACCGAGATTCGAACCAACGTCCTCTCTGTTATTTTCGTGTGGTAATCACGCACCAACCGAAATAAAGTAAAGTTGCTATTAATTTTTGAGTTTAATTCAACTATCCAGTGATCGATCTCAGACAGTTATTGTAAGAGATTTATTTGAATTTTATCGTAAGAAAATTCGTAGCCAGGCCATCGCTCACAGGAAGATGAGGGGTGTGACAAACCTGCGGTCCTTAGTCAAAAACCCGCAATGAAGTCCCTAACAAGGAAACTATTACGAACCCACGGAACCTGAGTCTCAGCAATGGAAAAAATTCCGCTAACCGCTTAATATGTTGGTTAGTAAAATGTTTGTCTGAAGGATACCTGTGTCTGAAGGATACCACTACACACCAACGTATGACCGACGGACGCTATGTTGTGAGATTGCCATTCCGTCAAGGTGGTCAACCGTAAGGCGACTCTTATGTCAACGCTCGACGTCAGCTCTCGCGTTTGGAGCGACGTCTGGCTGCTGATCCGGACATGCAAGCAAAATATATAGCGTTTATGAGGGAATATGAGGCCCTTGGCCATATGGAAAGAGTTGTTCAGCCTGTTGTTCAATCCGGATGCTATTATATTCCCCACCATGCTGTATTGGGAAAATTTTGAGTGGTGTTCAATGCATCCGCTCCTACCTCTAACGGGCTTTCGCTTAACGATATTCAACTGGTTGCATCCCCCATTCAAGATTCGTTAATCAACATTATCCTCCGCTTCCGACGCTATGCCATAGCGATCACAGCCGATGTGGAGAAGATGTTTCGCCAGGTTCTCGTGGCACCGCAAGACAGAGACTTTCAGCGTATACTTTGGCGTGAATCTCCATCAGAGGAAGTAATTACTTACCGACTGTCTACTGTCACGTATGGCATGGCATGCAGTCCTCATAATGCGATAAGAGCTATGCATCAGTGTGCGTACGACAGCTTCGACAAGATTCACAATCGCAATATGGGCATCCAACCGCGAGAATCCATTCTCTCATCATTCTACGTGGATGATTTCCTCACCAGTTGTAGCACCGTCGGAAGTGCTATCACTTTAGCAACAAATATCGACACCATATTGAGAGCTGCAGGCTTTAAGTTAACCCTAGAACACACACCCAGAAAATACCACGTAAACACACACCCGGGATACGTTTGTACCCGGGACCTTATTTTGCGGTTTTTTAATGCTTATTCAACCGATTTCTATGAGTTTTTTTTTAAATGTATATTTTAATATACATATAACAAGTATTTTGTCTTTTGTTTCACTCGAATATTCCTACTGGTTCCAGCGATATGGGCAAATAAAGTCGGGACATGCAACAGTGGATTTTTGTTTTTGTTGTTGTCCTGATAAATGCAAAACAAAATAATATAATTTATAATAATATACTTGTAGAGTAACAACGAATACACATTTTGGTTTTTATTTCATTGAAATATTCTACCTGGTTCAAAAGATATGTGCAAAAAGGTCGCGCAAGGTATGGGTACGTAGGTAGCAAATACACTGGTATAACTGGTTTTTTTATTTTATATGCAGCTGCAAGGGTTGTTTTTACACGAGGTGTTGTTATAAATGCTGCCTGTTGATATTTTCATTTTTGTTTTGGTGCTCAAAAGTGTAAGAAGTGAAAATATAAGTGAAAATAAATAAAACTGAAACTATAAATAACTGGATACGAAATGACTTCAAGAAGAAACGAATATTTATCAAGTGCAGCATATAGAAGGTAAAAAATGTAAACTAAGCAACAATGTAAACATATACTAATTTGTGATAACGTCTTATAATTCGATTTAACAGGCTGCACGCACGAAAAAATGTGTCGTTACCTTGCTCATTAGTGTTACCTTGCTCATATGTCGTTACCTTGCTCATTGCCGTTACCTTGCTCATTTGTCGTTACCTTGCTCATTGCATTGAATGAACTGCAAGCGAAAGCGCGGAACGAACGACAAAGCAAACAAAGCAAACGAACGGCAACGTTCAACATCCTGCTCTCTCCTACTTAAGTGAGCGTATATATGTATGTATATGCGCATATTTACATATATAAATTCACGTATTTGTATTTGCATATGCCTTCGTATTGATTATTATTAATTTGATTTACTTGAAGAATTTAAAATAAAACCAAGTTTGTTAATAATACCTGTTGTTTTAATGTTATTATTATTAATTTTTTTATTATATATGAAGGAAAAAATGTATGGTAATATTTACCATATACCTTATAAGATATGTTGGATACTAATATAATAAATGTATATAAACATGCATATACATATACAATGCAATTCGCGCAATTTTCAAAAAGAACAAATCTATATGTAAAGATGCATAGAAGTCATATGGACATATCAAATATACGAATCTATTCCGTACGCAAGCAAATGTAAGCTAATGTGCTTGAACTGCAAGCGAGAGCGCGGAACGAACGACAAAGAGCACAATCGGCCCCCGCGTTTGGCAACGTTCGACATCTGGCTCTGTCCTACTTGAGTGAGCATATATATGTATGTATATGTATGTATATGCGCATTTGTATATAAATTCACATACTTGTATTTGCATATGCCTTCTTGCTGTGTGCATGGTAATGAACCATTTCTCTGTTGAGAATAGGACGATGATAGAAAAAGTAGGAAATGAAAGGGAGTGTTTCGAGTGTAAAGTGTCTTGAAAAAGGCAAATCGATTATGGTGCCTCTTAATGTTGTTGACTTATTAACGTCTGATGCACAATCGAAATTGAAGATATTTTTCATGAATTTGATAAATGTTTCGTCATTTTTCACGTTTGTGTACACGCAACTTGACCTATTCCATTGCAATTCCATTTACCTTCTCCTCTATATCCATACAAAATATCTATCTAACAAACAAAAAATTAAAATTTTGTTTTGAAAATTGCAACCATTCCATCAATATTTTCTTATGACGTTGTCACGTTAAACTATCGTCAGTAAACCGACTTTACAGACAACCTCTTTTTTTATTATGCAGGCTAACTGAGGAACAGCGAGAATCATATATACAATCTTTATTTGATGAAATTTGTGACGATGACGCTCCCTATGACTTTGACTCAGAAGATGAAGAAGAAATTCAATTCAATGACATTGAAATTGCTGATGACGATGCTGAAGTTTCGCAAAGTGCCGCAGAAGTATTACCTGATTATGCGGACTATGAGGATGATGAAGAAGACGATGAAGAAGAAGAAGTAGAAGAAAATAATGAATTACCTGCTAGTGGCGAAAAATTTGTTGCACGTGATGGTACTGAGTGGATGAAAGAAAAAAACATAAGTCGTCAGGTACTCAGACAAAATATTATAAGAGAACGTTCTGGACCAGCTAGATGCACTGAAATGTTGTCAATAGAGCAAACATTCAAATGTTTCATGAACGTTGAAATGGTTGATATAATTATGCGCCACACAAATAAGTTAGCAAAAGAAACTTATAATGCATACAACAATGCGCATCCAAACACAACTCCTAAGTCATGGACGCCTGTGTCAATAACAGAGCTGTATGCGTTTTTTGGCATACTTATTATGACGATAAAAACACTCGTGCAACACGCTTACTAACTGATAAAGCAGCACCGATCAGGTAGTTGTGGACGATGATGAACAATAATCTTGCTGCACATTACAAGCCCAGCTCATGCTTGACGATTGATGAACAATTATTTCCTTACCGTGGACGCACACGGTTTACGCAGTACATACCGTCAAAACCTGCTAAATATGGTGTCAAGGTTTGGTGGATTTGCGATGCCACAAATGCGTATCCACTGCATGGACAAATATATACTGGCCAAGCAGAAACTGGTAGGGAAACGAACCAAGGCGAACGAGTGGTGAAGGATTTGTCTGCCAAATACCAAGGAAGTGGCCGAAACATTACAATGGACAATTTTTTTACGACCTTGCCAGTTGCAGAAATGCTTCTCACCTGGAAACTCACGATCGTTGGAACTTTGCGCAAATCATATATTCCTCAAGAAATGAAGCAGAACAAAAACAGGACAATTGGCTCAACGACATTTGGTTTCAAAAATAATGTGACAATGTGCTCTTATGTTCCCAAAAAAATAAAGCAGTAATTTTGCTTTCGACCATGCATAATGATGTTGAAATAGCTGACATTGGGAAACCTGAAATAATTGAATATTATAATCGTACCAAAGGTGGTGTTGATCGAATGGACCAAATTTTTGCGGAATATCCAACACAAAGACAAACAAAACGATGGCCACTAGCGATGTTCTTCAACATGTTGGACATTACAGCTCTTGCAGCCTACATTGTCTACGATTTGAATAACCCTATGTTGCCTTGGAGAACAAACAACAAGCGTAAGCAGATCCTGCGCAGCTTGGCTGAAGCATTGTGTATGCCCATTATTGAAGCCAGAGCCATAAATCGTCTAGTGACGCGAAATTTTTCGACTAAAATTGCTATTGAAGCATATTTCAACCGACCGCTGGAATCAATGGTGTCAACAGCAGCATCAACATCTGCCGCAGCGCGTACGCCAAAACCTGTGTCCGGATCTTGCTATTTATGTTACGCACAAGAGGAAAAACGCCGTAGAAAAACCAGAAAGCTGTGCGCCAAATGTAAGAAGCCAATGTGTCTTAAACATTCGGTCACATCAACAAATTGCTCTATTTACCATGATTTTCCTTAGATATAAGATGCATTTTTATAATAAAAGTCAATAATATAATGTGTGAAATTAATATTTTTAATTTTCAACTAAAAAAATAATGTAAAAAATGTTTTTTTTTATTATTATGAGGATTTTTACTATTGGGGTACAAACGTATCCCGGGTGTGTGTTTACGTATATAATGTGTTTGGAAGGCTGTAGCTCCTGAATCAATGGTCCGATCTGGTTCAAATTTTGAATTTGAACTCAAAACTAAATAATCTTCCTAGATCCGAAGTTAGCCGTATAGAGGTATAGCGGTTCAAAAGTTACAACACTTCAAAGTTGAAGTGGATACATTTATACCCGGGTGTGTGTTCTAGGGTTAAGAAAGTGGAATTCCAATGACGCCGCCGTATTGATTCCATTAGGGAAGGGCTTATCACCTACGGAATGCCCTATTGATGCATCAATTGCCTCTGTGCTAAGTTTGCGATGGAGTCCAGTCGACGACATCCTGCTGTTCAACGTGGAACTCAAGCAACCCGGCGGTATATACACAAAGCGCAGTGTGCTCAGCGAGGTGGCGAAGCTGTTTGACCCAACAGGATTCTTGTCACCCGTAGTGGTGGTGGGTAAAATATTTATTCAAACTCTTTGGTCTGCAGGTATTGATTGGAATTACGCGAAATTTGGCTAACATTTCGCAATGACCTTACTGCTCTCAACATGCTTCGGATACCTCGTTGGCTTTGGATGCGCCGCGCTTTATGGGTTCTGCGATGCCAGCCAAAAGGCATATGCTGCCGTGGTGTACGCTCGAACAACAAATTCTCAGGGAGACGTTCACGTAGCTTTAATTACGGCCCGAACCAAGGTGGCACACCTAAGAGGAGCCACTATACCTCGCTTAGAGCTATGTGCGGCACACTTATTAGCTGAGACTCTTCGAAACGTCCGAAGTGCATTAGGATTAGTCGACCAAGTAGCATCTTTGTGGTCAGACTCGACTATCACCCTCTGTTGGTTGCGAAAGCAGCCTGAGACGCTTAACCCCTATGTTTCAAATAGGGTCCGGCAAATACAAGAGTTAACTTTGAGGGATGAATGGCATTATGATGAACGTACACATCGCAGAACCCAGCGGATTGCGCTAGTAGAGGCATATCTGCTTCAGAACTTTTATGGTGGAGTATTCCCAGTTGGCTACGGGATGACACAATAGATCCCACCTGTCACCCTGAACTACGTGATTGCGATGAAGCTGTAGTGAACAGCGAGAGAAGGGTACAGTGTTTAGCCGTCACATTCACTCATTTAACATTGACAACGCGACGCTTAGACGGTGAAATTATTCCGCTTACAGATCGATTCAGCTCGTAAAAAAAACTTATACATACTACGGCGTTAATACTGAGGTGGCTTCCTAGAAGTCGGAGTTTTCGCCGTTCCACAATTGACCCCCAGGAGATGGAGACGGCGTTAGAATGGCTTATGAGGATCGATCAAATGAATGGGTTTCCGAAAGACATTAGGTGCATACAGGGTGGGTCGGCATTACCAACTGCTAGTAGTATTACCCGTTAAATCCTTATCTAGATGACCACGGACTATTACGAGTTGGAGGCCGCATTTCGAAATCTGCGTTAATCGAGGCACATAGACACCCAATCATTCTTCCGAAGTCAACGGGGCTAGTCCGGCTGCTTATTACAAAGGCAAATATCGACACTCTTCACGGCGGAACTCAGGTGACTCTTCAAACTCTTCGATGTCGCTTTTGGATTATTCATGGGAGAGTAACAGTACGGAGTCTGATCCTCAAATGTGTCATATGTCGTCGCAACCGGGGAGCTGTTTTAACGCAACAAATGGCCTTGCTACCTCGGCATCGGGTTCAGGCAGCTCGACCCTTCATTGCGTCCGGTGTTGATTAATGTGGCCCATTCAACTTGCGTATTGGAACCAAAAGATCGCTGACTACAGTGAAAACGTACTTAGCAATTTTTGTTTGTACGGCGACGAAGGCTGTTCATATTGAGGTTGCTGATGATCTCTCCACACAGGCTTTTTTGGACATATTTACTCGGTTTGTTAGCCGGCGAGGTCCATGCACGGACTTGTACAGCGACAACGGAACTGCGTTCGTCGGAGCTAACCGCGCTCTGAAGGAAGACTTAGCCGCATGGTTTAATGAACGGAGTATTCAGTCACTGGCTGATTTGGGTACCCGGTGGCATTTTATAACGCCGAGCGCTCCCCATCAAGGAGGCCTATGGGAAGCAGCTGTGAAGTCTGCAAAATGGCACTTAGTACGCGTAGTGGGTACGCAAGCACTTTGGTACTCTGAGTTACAGACGTTGGCGACTCGCATCGAGGCTTGTCTGAATTCTCACCCACTCGTACCATTGCACGATGGCCCGGATGACAAGTATGCATTAACTCCAGCAGACTTTTTAATAGGATCTCAAATAATAGCTATCCCAGAGCCAGACGTTTCGGAGATTCCTGCCAACCGAGTGAAGCACTGGCAATGGTTATGGCAGATGCATCAGCTCTTTTGGAAAAGATGGAATGAGGAGTATTTGGCAACCTTACAGGCGAGAACAAAGTGTCAACGACGGGTTCCTAACATAATACTGGGTGACATCGTGGTAATACGCCACGAAAATCTACCACCTACTCATTGGAGGCTAGCACGCGTCACTGAACTCCACCCAGGCACCGACGGAGTAGTCAGAAATGTTACACTTGCAACCGCACATGGTTCGTGCACCCGGGCCGTGCAGAAGCTTTGCCTTCTTTTGGAGGATCACATTGAAACCAACGTTTCAACCGAGGAGGATGTCTAAGATTATGAAATTATCTTAAACTATGTCATTGGAATTACCCTGTAGTTTTATTTCTTTTGCTATTATCTATTCTTCTTTTTTTTGCTGTTTACTGTTCGCCCATTTGTCGCTCTCTTTTTAATTTGGACTTTGAATAAACTGGATGCGCAAATAAGCTGAGCTCACGATTTTTATTAAACAGCCACTTTGCAATTCGGTTATGGAAAATTTCATGAAAAGGATATTTTCCTGTAAGCGTGGTCGTCGTGGTCATTCGCCTGATGTTATTTTCCACTATTAACGGCATACCTTCCTCTTTATAATGAAATAAACATCCGATCATTTATAATAAAGTTAGCATTTTTCTTTGAATATCAAAATAACACCTCTTATTGGAAGCCCCTTTATATGATGCAGCTACAGTAATCATATTAAATAACAATCAAAAAATTTTTACCGATAATATTATTAAGAACAAAAAATTCAATAATAAACCAAAATGGGAAATTAGACTGGAAAACAAATTCAACGCACTCAGAAAAAACATAGTTAGACTAACGCAATACATATCAGGTTTAAGATGAAAAAAGCTTATCACCAACATTAAGAACATCATAGCAAATCGCAACGAAAATATATGCAAAGCAATGGATTAATTGAAGCAGATGCTTTCCATTTCAATTCAACCGGGCTATTCGGGTCATGTTCTTCGATTTCGATGTAACTGAAATATGTTGCTCTCTGGTCAAAATAATGAGACACGTATTTTTTTTTTCGCCCGAAAAATTTTTTTTTCAAGAGTTATCGGCAATTTTGTTTTTCGGCTCAAACTCGATTTTTTTTAATTATATAAGAAAAATTTGTTTTTAAATGCCCATAACTTAGTCAAATATGAACCGATTTTAATAATTCTGGATTCAAAAGGATCGTCATTACTTACACGAGCAACTTCATGTAGAAACAATTGCAAAAAAGTAGTTGAAAATTTTTTATTTAGCAAAAAAGAAAAAAAATTGAAGTTTTTTCAAAATTCAATATTTCAAAAAGTGTATTTTTTTTTTTTTTATAACTTTTTCCAAATCAAAAGGACATCTCAAACTTTAATTGAGCTGAATGCCTAGTAGCTAAAATGAGTTGTTTTTGAGTAATGAATTTTTGAGTAAAAAACCTGTTTCGCACTTTTTGTTCTTTGGAAAATAAAAAATTTTCAACTACTTTTTTGCAATTGTTTCTACATGAAGTTGCTCGTGTAAGTAATGACGATCCTTTCGAACCCAAAATTATTAAAACCGGTTCATTTTTGACTAAGTTATGGGCATTTAAAGCAAAAATTTCTTATATTATTAAAAAAAATCGATTTTGAGCCGAAAAACAAAATTGCCGATAAAGCTTTAAAAAAATTTTTTTTGGGCGAAAAAAAAAAATAAAGTGTCTCATTATTTTGACCAGAAAGCAACATATTTGAGTTACATCGAAATCGAAGAACATGTCCCGAATAGCCCTTTTGCATTGAAATGGAAAGAATCTATATAAGACAATTTTTTTTTAATTACTCATAACTTAGTCAAAAAAAAGCCGATTTGAACGATTTTGGGTTCAAAATAATCGTAATTACATACACGAGCGACTTCGTGCAGAAACAATTGCAAAAAAGTAGTTGAAAATTTTTTATTTTCCAAAGAACAAAAAGTGCGAAACAGGTTTTTTACTCAAAAATTCATTACTCAAAAACAACTCATTTTAGCTACTAGGCATTCAGCTCAATTAAAGTTTGAGATGTCCTTTTGATTTGGAAAAAGTTATAAAAAAAAAATACACTTTTTGAAATATTGAATTTTGAAAAAATTCAATTTTTTTTCTTTTTTGCTAAATAAAAAATTTTCAACTACTTTTTTGCAATTGTTTCTATATGAAGTCGCTCGTGTAAGTAATTACGATCATTTTGAACCCAGAATTATTAAAATCGGTTCATTTTTGACTAAGTTATGGGCATTTAAAAAAATTGTTTTCTTATATAATTAAAAAAAATCGAGTTTGAGCCGAAAAACAAAATTGCCGATAACTCTTGAAAAAAAATTTTTTCGGGCGAAAAAAAAAATACGTGTCTCATTATTTTCACCAGAGAGCAACATTTTCCAACATGACCCGAATAGCCCGGTTGAATTGAAATGGAAAGCATCTCTTACTTTTTTCGCAAAGTAACGCACATACGCTTCATTCGGTGCTTTTCTTCTTCCCATTGCCGTACGTAATTTTCGTACACATTCTGCTACATTACTATGATTCTCAAAGTAATGTGGCAATATTTCCCAACGTTCTTTGAACGTATACACAACCATTTTCGTTCAGCGGAAGAATAAAAGTAATTTTCTGTCAAATCAGATGACAGCTAAGTGTTACCATTCTTCAAATAATACCTAGTTCAAATCCGTAACGATAGATGGCGGGCCCTGTATTAAAGTAAACACACAATTGGAAGTGCCCCGAAATCGATTTTATTCACAACTACTGGTATAAATATCTCTCATCAATACACACTCAATTAGCAATAGCAACAAATGACGTAATACAAGGTGAACTCCAAAACAAACCAGACTGAGCTAAAATAGAAAAAGACAGGAACTGTCAAATGATAACTTCGAGTTTATTTACTCAAAATAGTCCTCTCTGGCCTCGATACACTGTTTTGCCCGATCTAAAAGCTTTTAAAAAGAGTTTTTCAGGTCATTGACCGGAATATCCTTCAGGATGTCCGTACAAGCCTTTGGATGGCCTCTACGGAGGCAAAACGTTTTCCTTTCATGGCCAAATGCAATTTTCCGAATAAGTAGAAGTTACAGGGAGCATGTACGGTGAGTGATTGATGGTTAAAATGCGATTTCTAGTAAAAAAAATCAATCACAAGAGTAGATCGATGAGATGGTGCATTATCATGCAATAAGCGCCAGGTTCCTCCTTCGCGGTATTCAGGACGAATTCAACGAATGTGATGTAACAAACGCTTCAAAACGCCAAGATAGAAAATTGCATTGACGGTTTAGCTCGTTGACACGAACTCCTTGTGGACAATTCCCTTGGAATCGTAATGAGCATCAACTTAATTTTTGACTTCTCCAAACGCGATTTTTTGAATAGTGGATCGTCTGGGGCCTTCCATTCGGAACTTTTACGCTTAGTCTCCGGTTCATGTTGCAAACACCACGTTTTATCATCAGTTACAATGTTGTAATTTGATATTAGCTGTTTATTCGAAACTCATTTTTGTACCGATGACTCAAACATACTGACACTTTAGACGCAATAACTTCGCTTCCACTGAACCGAATGTCACCCAGCTATCACTGAAAGTCAACTTGGGATGTAACTTTCATCGAACTAACACATTAAATAAATGGTGCCATCAAAAACATTTTTATGACGCCAATTTGGTTTATTTTGGACTTCACGTTGTAGATCATCCACATAAACTACCCGGCTTTTTAACAATAGGTAAAACTTATATCAAACCAGAGAATACTGATAAAAACACCCACTCAATCACCAATGGGTCGGTGACTTCCAACATTATAGAAATTAGTATCTGCTATGGTAAGCAAAAAAATAAACAACCATCTAATGCAACATAACCTTATTACACATCAACAGAAGGGTTGCAGAAAGGACCTCAAAGAATGCAAGGAGCAGTAAGTAATAGATTCTGTGATATTTAAGCAAACTACCTCATAACAGAGAAATCTGCACACAAAGGATTTGACTCAGTCCCACATACCTGGCTTATTTAAGTTTTAGAAATCAATAAAATACATCCAAAACTTATAAAATTCTTATCAGATACGATGTAAAAGTGCAGAGCAACAATAAACCTGACAGCAGCGCATGCAATAACTACAGATGAAATAGCCATGAGGAGAGGTATATTCCAAGGCGACTCATTAAGTGCCTTATGGTTTTTCATATGTTCAAACCCCTTGTCAAATGCGTTAAATGAAACGAGCTATGGATACAACATTAAAATCGAAAAAGTTACTAACACAAAATAAAACATCTCCTATACATGGATGACATTGAGTTATTTGCCGTCACTCAGACATAGCTAAAAGGACTCCTTAAAATAACTGAGACAATAACTGCAGATTTAAAAATGCAATTTGGAATGAGTAAGCGCAAATCACAACACATAGAGAAAGGAAAGTGGCTAGACACGCCAAATGAAACACTGAACGAGGAAATGTTAGAAAACATGGAAGCAAACGAGTCGTAAAAATATTTAGGATTTCAACAGAGTACCAGAATAGGTCAGATATTAATAAAGAAACAACTATGCAGGTGATATGAAAAACATTCTAATACTAGAAACACATCTTAACTCTAAAAGTATTAGTACAGCTATAAATACATTTGCTATCCCAGTACTAACATATTCTTTTGGAATTTTAAAATGGTCGGAAACAAATTTGAACAATAACCGAAAGCTCCCAGCAAGATATAGAAAATTACATCCTAACTTATGCATACTAAGGATAGCCCTACCCAGAACGGAAGGAGGTAAAGGGATCCTAGATACACACACACATATAGTTTGCACAAAGCTAGGGATAGCAGACAAAAATTATTCACCACTTAATCTACATAACACAGAAGAAACATTCCCCCTTATAAAAATCGAGGAAAATAAGCAATATTTTCGCAGAAACAAATTCATGTAAAACACATTCATATAATTAATGATCCTGCTGTATATAAGACATGCAGCTATACATGGTTGAAAAAAGGAGAGTTGTGTCCTGAAGCAGAAGAGTTCCTTATTGCGATTCAAGACCAAAAACTACCAAAAGTATATTTTAAAAGATACTAAAATTATTGGTGACAGATGTCGCAAATGCCAAACAAGTACAGAAAACATAGACCACATTATTTCTGGATGTCGTCTTTTGGTGAGAAGCGAATAACCGAAAGACATATGGGTAAGACTCCGTCAGAAAATATGAGATTTGCAAGTGGTCTTTCGATTTCTTTGAAACTTTGGGAAATATTAGTTCTAGGTAAGATACATTCGAGCCTAAAAGGATTTTGAAAAATTTTCAAAATTGAGTCATCTACGCCATGTTGAAAATCGGGACCGTGTTTTTTTTTCAAAAATCAATATTTCTTGAACCGTTGGATGGATTTCAATGCAACTTACAGACAATATAGAAACAAATAAGTAGTTTAAATTAGTATTATGTTAAAAAAAAAATTTCGATATTTTGACCAAAAAAAAGTCAAAAAAATTTTTTTAATCAATTTTTAGTTGATTTGGCCAGTTTTTTAGATTTTCTGTTATACACGTAACGATTCCTTATGATTTAACCTTTATTTTGAAAAAAAAAATTTTATGGTGTCTATAATAGTTCTCGAGATATTGCGATTTTAGTGGAAGCGCGCACCGTGAAGTTCGCGGTTACGCAGCGCGGGAGTAGAAAAACGCACACAGATCTGCACCAGTCTGCTCCAGTCACTTCATACAGGAACACATAACGCAGCGCGAACCGTGCGTGCGTACGCGAACCGTGCGTGCGCGCTTCCACTAAAATCGCAATATCTCGAGAACTATTATAGACACCATAATTTTTTTTTTTCAAAATAAAGGTTAAATCATAAGGAATCGTTACGTGTATAACAGAAAATCTAAAAAACTGGCCAAATCAACTAAAAATTGATTAAAAAAATTTTTTTGACTTTGTTTTGGTCAAAATTTCGAAATTTTTTTTTTAACATAATACTAATTTAAACTACTTATTTGTTTCTATATTGTCTGTAAATTGCATTGAAATCCATCCAACGGTTCAAGAAATATTGATTTTTGAAAAAAACACGGTCCCGATTTTCAACATGGCGTAGATGACTCAATTTTGAAAATTTTTCAAAATCCTTTTAGGCTCGAATGTATCTTACCTAGAACTAATATTTCCCAAAGTTTCAAAGAAATCGAAAGACCACTTGCAAATCTCATATTTTCTGACGGAGTCTTACCCATATGGCAAATGTACTACAGCAAGAAGTAGCGAATAATCTACACTTAAGTACAAGTACTTCAGCCTATTACGAATACATTCCAGAGAAAATGTTGGAAATTGATGAATACATGAATACTGTTACACCACCATAAGAACAGACAGAGCAATCACCCACAATACAAACGACTTCCATTCGTTAAATGTCGTCGTGTTTGGAGAAATGGACCCGTCTTGCGCGGTATGCGGGGGTGAAAGGGGCGAGGAAATATAATAACAAAGCACTAACACAAATCTCAACAACATAGAAAAAGCAACTAGAAAACAGATGACAAAATATAGAAAGCTACATCCGAAACCATGCATACAACGAATTACAATCCAAAGAACAGAAAGGGGAAGAGGCGTTATAGCCATTCACAACCTGCACAACAATCAAATAATAAATAAATAATCTCAAAAAATTTTTCCAAAACCAAACATATAATCCATATACATTTTTTTTTTTTTTTGTCGGGACAACTAGCAAGTGCAGCACTCAGACATTAATTGAGTCCATTGTACTACACTTGGATTCCCTTTTCATTTTCTTTAAATCTACCCGATCTCCGAAGAAATCTGAGTAGATCTTGTGGTGCCAAGGAGCCAAGATGGTCGCTTCTTAACACATCAGTGCCAAAGACCTCAAACCTGATTCGAGCGAAGGCGGGGCAGACACACAGGAAGTGGTCCGCCGTCTCATTTTCCTCTTCACAAGCTGGGCAGAGTACACTGTCTGAGATGCCCAACCTTTCCATGTGCTTTGCCCACAGAAAGTGGCCCGTCATCAGTCCAACCAGCCGTCTGCACTCCCCTCTGCTTAATGACAGAAGGGTTTGCGACAGTCGGTCGGACATGACAGGTAACATCAGTTTTGTCCATCTGCAGCCTCTCTCAGCCTGCCATGCTCGCTTGTGGGTAGTAGTTACCCATTTGCTGCCTCTCCATCGTTTTTCCACAACAAAGTTCATCGCTTCTTGAACTGCATACACCTCCGCTTGAAACACAGATGCTTGCATTCCAAGAGAAAAGTGCAGTTTTGTCCCGCTGGATTCCACGTAGACCCCAGAGCCGGAGCCATGCTCGGTCCTGGAGCCATCCGTAGAAATGTGAAAACAGTGTTTGCCGGGCTAATTTTCTGAGTCTCCTAACAACTGAGCCTCTGGTAGCACTACACTGTATCTCTTTTCAAGTACGACCCTTGATGGCATGGAGTCAAGGGGCATGGAGAGAATCGTTGGATCGATGTCCATGCCTTCTCTGTGTTCCAATGCCGGACAAGGGCCGTACCAGTTCCCACTGTGTTTCAGTCTGCAGATGGCCTTCAAGGCCTCTCCTCGGATGAAAGCATCAAGTGGTGGTAAACCAATCAGAGCATCTAGTGCCGGGCCTGAAGTAGTCGGAAAAGCTCCGGTGCAACAGATGGCCACAGTGCGTTGTAGTCTCGATAAGGTCCTCTTGACTCCCACTAGGGAGAGTCTGCTCATCCAGACCACTGATGCATAGGTGATAATGGGTCTTATCATAGCCGTGTAGATCCATAGGACCTTGCTAGGAGAGAGACCCCACGTTTTCCCAAAGACACCTTTGCACTGCCAGAAAGCTGTCAGCGCTTTTGATGCCTTTGTTTCAACGTGTGATTTCCATAGCAGCTTGCTATCGAGGATTACTCCAAGATATTTGATTTCCTTGGATAGCTGGATTGTGACTCCTTTTGGCTTTGGCAGAACGAGTCCATCAAGCTTCCTCCTTCTGGTAAAGAGGACAATACCAGTCTTGGCGGGATTTGCCGACAGCCCGTTCGCACAGCACCAAGTGTCAATCCGATCCAGAGTTTTCTGCACTTTCCTGCAGATGTTCATAAGCGAAGAGCCTGTTACCAAACAAGCAACATTGTCCGCATATGCTTGTGCGTAGACTCCCGAATCGTTTAAGGTGGTGAGTAGAGGATCGATTACCATGCACTAGAGCAACGGAGACAGCACACCGCCTTGGGGGCAGCCTCTATTAACCCCAGATGACACCAGCAGATCTTCCTCTGCTCGCACCGAAATGATTCTTTGGGCCAGCATCGAACGAATCCAATTTACTAGCACCCGGTCTACGCCGTGCCTACTAGCAGAGTTACACATACTATCAAAAGTGGCATTATCAAACGCCCCCTCTATGTCTAAAAAGACACCCATAGCGTAGTCCCTCCTGTCGATGGCCAGCTCTACCCTAGCAACAAGGTTTTGCAGTGCCGACTCGCAGGATTTTCCACTCTGATAGGCATGCTGAAATAGAGACAGAGGGTGAGCCTTCAGCGACTTCTGACGTATGCGCAGTTCCACCAGTCGTTCGAGACTTTTCAGCATGAAAGAGGTCATGCTGATGGGTCTAAAGCTTTTGGGGCTGGTGTAGTCGTCTTTTCCAACCTTTGGGATGAAAGCGACCCTCACCATCCTCCAAGAGCGTGGTATGTAAGCCAGTGCCAGGCATGCCGAGAAGATTTTCTTCAGGGCTGCTGTCACGAACTCTGCACCCTCCTTCAGCATGGTAGGATATATGCCATCTGGTCCGGGCGACTTGTAGTCGCCAAAAGATTTGATGGCAAATCGAATGGCGGCTCCATTCACCACAGATCTGGCAACGAACCAGTCATGCCGAGAAGGTGTAACAGCTCTGACAACTGCCTCTATCAATAAGGGCTGTTGCCGGCTGACGCTTATCTGATTACCAGGAAAATGAGATTCCATCAGCAAGCTGAGTGTCTCACTTTTCCGCTCCGTGAAGGAGCCATCAGATTTCCTAAGTGACCCCAGCTTTGCCGTTGGGTCCCTTTTCAGGATCCTAACCAATTTCGCCGTGTCACTTAGAGATTCAATACCGCTGCGGAATTCCCTAAATGAGGCTCTTTTCGATTCCCGAATAAGCCTCTTGTAGTTCTTCTAAACATCACGGTATCGCTCCCAGTCCTCTGCAAGGTTAGTCTTGAAGGCCCGGTTTAGAAATTTTCTCGACTCGCGCCTCAGCATCTGGAGCTCTCGATTCCACCAAGGAACGGGAGTCCGGCTTGGGAGAGGTCGAATTGGACAGGCTGACTCAAAACATTCGGTTAGGGCAGCGT
This sequence comes from Anastrepha fraterculus, assembly GCA_037575425.1. Taxonomy (NCBI): domain Eukaryota; kingdom Metazoa; phylum Arthropoda; class Insecta; order Diptera; family Tephritidae; genus Anastrepha; species Anastrepha fraterculus. Next base: position 83,421 of record JAYXIM010005134.1, on the reverse strand, counting down.
TGAGTTTCTCAACAGCCGCCTCAATGGCCTGTTCTTTTCGAAGTCTTGGTGGCGCAACGCCAAGGTCCCGCAACGCCTCCCTAAATTTCTGCCAGTCTGTTTTTCTTGGGTTTCTAGAGGGCAGTGGCATTTGTGCCTCCTCGCCACACTGAAATTCAATATACCTGTGGTCCGAGCACGAATCTTCGACAAGGACCCTCCAGTTCTTGATTGACCACCCAAGTTTTGAGTTTGATAGGGTTACATCAATCACCTCCTGCTTTCTAGCCGTTACAAACGTTGGCTGTGAGCCCTCGTTATGTATGTCTAGGCAGGAGGAGGCGATAAATTCGAATAGTCGAGAACCCCGTCCATTGCACTTGCTGCTGCCCCAGATTGTATGCTGGGCATTAGCATCGCAACATAGGATGAGGCCCAGACTGCGCCGCTCACAGAACCTCACGAGACTAGTGGCCTTCCCGGGTGGTGGTCCTTCCAGAGCATCGTAAGGAAAGTAAGCAGATGCAATCACAAACTTCGACCATCCGCGTCTATCTCTATAACCCACCTCAGCCGCTACCAGGTCTTGGCAGCAGAATCGCTCAAGACCCGTCACAGTGAGATGGGATGAAACTGTAAGACCGGTCCTAGGTCTGCTAGAACTCCTGTCATATAATATCGTGGCCCCTTTCAGCGCACTTAAGCCACAGAGACGGCCCCTAAAGACCCAGGGCTCTTGCACAGCTGTAATGTGGGGTAATGTGTGCAGCTGGGAAAGCCTTCTACTTAGTAGTGCAGTAGCGGCTTTGGAATGCTGCAAGTTAATTTGCGTCACCGTCAAGGGACGATAGCTACAGGAATCGTCCGAGTCAGTCATCTGGGAAAGACACGGAAGCTGACCGTCCCAAAGAAGAGACTCAGACGGTTCCCGTACCGTGAGCCCATGACATCAACACTGGCCTCGTCCACTCGCACCACAAGAGCAGCCCCTTCCTTCCTTTCCCGGTTTTTGCCCTTGGTGTACGAGACGACTCGCCAAAGCCTCGTGTTGATGCCCGGATTCTGAGCACGTAGACAGGATAGGACATCCGCCGTAGACAGGTCTGGATCCGGAATCCAGCAGATGGCCTTCGTGAGGGGTACACTCTCCTTGCTGTAGACTGCAAAGCGAGTGGTCACCATGGGGGGCACGTTATTGACCACGGTCCTGATCCTCTCGAAGTTGGTCAGAGACGCGCACGTCACCTTTATGGTGCCGTCCTTTGTCTCATAGCCCTTCGCGTTGGCTTCAGGACCGGATGCAATAACCCGACGCATCAGCTGGCTTTTGCAGTATTTGATTTCTGCATCCGTCAGCTGATGGTCAGGCCCCAGTTTTCCAATCACAGCCACAGGTCGTGGGCCGGCAGCCTTCTCGCTATAGGATGGCTTGGCCGCACCCTTGGATGTGCTTGGGCGAAGGTCCAGCTCCCGATCCTCCACTGACGAAGATTTCGCCGGGCAGACAGCTGTGCTGGACATTTTTTCGAGGCGTCGATAGGGACGTGGCTCAGCAGAACCTTTTCCCGCCACATTGACTGGCGCCAAGACCGCGCTCGTACCTTGGGGGGTCGTGGCTCGGTCATTGGCGGCAACCGCAGGGCAGGGAGGTGTGCTGCTTTCAGCCGCCGTCTTTCTCCGCTTGCCTCGAGAGCGAGGCAACTTGGGAGTGCCTGTGCAAACCGGTTTTTGTTCAGGACTCCTCCTTAGCCAGTTTGGTTCGCGAATGGCACCCTGATTCTATGCCAACTTTGAGTCATCACACGAGTGTTGAACTCACCCCATCAGGGAAGGCCACTCTTGTGATGCCAGGGCTCCCTATCCACCACCTGGGACGCGCCCGATGGGAGATCAGGCAACTCCACACGGGAATCTATATACATAGAGCAATAGTTATAGCAGACAGAAACTTTACCCCACTAACAACAATAGACGAAGAAAAAGACATTTGGGCACAGAAAGAGCTACATGGCAGGCATTTACAAATAATGTAAGACCAAAATATTGACCGGAAAAACAGCTACACCAGGCTACAAAAAGGAGAATTTTATCCTGAAACTGAAGGATTCGCGATCCCCATCCAGGATCATGTTCGCTTCACAAAAAGTTATCAAAAATACATTTTGAAATACCCCAAAGTCTTAGATAATAAACGCCGCAGATACCAAAGACAAGGAGAAACGATAGACCACATAATCACAGGATGCCCTGTACAATTCGAACAATTCCATTTATAATTTCAGAAATTGGTATATTATACAAAACATTTATGGCCCATCTGGAACATTTAGAAATGTACCCTAATATTCATGACAGAGTTCAAAAGTCGGTAATTCTTAAAACTTGAAGTAAAGCCAGAAAATTCTCAAATCTTTAACGAAATATAATAAAAAAACATTTAAAACATAATAAGTAATAATTATATCCATGCAATAGCAATATTTTTCAATTCTATATAAAATAACAAAATAAAGAAACTCTAAACACAAAAGTGCCAACACGACTTGCTGTTCGAAGCTGCCGTCGCGCTTGGGGAACTTGGACCTCACCTCGTGCGGTATGGGGAAGTAGAGAGGCGTGGGAAATAATAATAATAATAAGGGCGTCCTACTTAAGGCATCTTCCTCTGGGCGATAACGGATTTAACAACGCCGAGAGATCATTCTTACAGGCGAAGACACGAAAATACCGCCAAATTGTGGGTCATATACTGTGTGTGTTTAAAGGAAAACAGTGGACCCAGAAGGAAAACTGTCAACCAATCACAAAGATATCCTATGAGGATACGGGTCTGCCAACCCCGTGAATCTTAGTCTCCCACCAAGCCGGGGCCAACCATCCACCAGTGTGTAAAACAGTTCCTATGAATACAAGAGCCTCGGACAACCGACGAAACAGTCGGGAGCGGCGCGGGAATCAAGAGCCCGACAATGATGATGACAATAGACCGGGAACGTAACAAGCCCTAGATGTTTCTACTGGACAACCAGCAACCACAAAGTCAGGAAAGCCCAGGCAGCGCATAACATGGAACGAATATATAAACAAAACTGTTATGCACGCCTCTTATAAATTAACAAAAATAGAAACAATAAGGAGGAAGAATAGAAAAAAGTATATCGCACTGGTTTTAAAGAATTTTCTTGCAAATATACCCACAATTTGAACAAAAAATACCGCGCAAAGATTAGCCGACCAAGAAAGAGCAAATAATAACAAATAACACTGCCCTGCAAATTTCAATTTTTCTGATGCGAATAAGATGTGACCTAGTGTTCCCGAAGGGAATTTTCGCGCTGAGCACGAATCCGAGTTCAAAAATTTTCCATCACGTCAGGTTTTCAAAAAAAAGGGGGGTTGAAACCCCTAAAAATAGCGTATTTGGCCATTTTTCAAAAATTGTGGAGCAGAACCCTGACGTGCTACGATCTTCGTTATTGTTAGTAATTGAAGGTTGAACTTTGCTCTTTGAAATAAGCCCAAACCCAAATTGTTCGCATGCACCCTTAGAGTAGGGGGTGTTCTTATGTCTACGGTCGTGTGTCAGACGATGTATTAGATTTGAAAATTTGAATTTAATTTTTTTTATTTCTTTTTAAATGGAATGTTTGACTTCAGATTTGTAATCAGCGACACTAAATACCTTAGGAACACTGCACTTTTCATTATATCTTATCTTGGGTGTAGATAAGTTCCTATGTTCATTTTTTCTCTACCCCCGTAGACATAAGTACACCCCCTACTCTAAGGGTGCATGCGAACAATTTGGGTTTGGGCTTATTTCAAAGAGCAAAGTTCAACCTTCAATTACTGACAATAACGAAGATCGTAGCACGTTAGGGTTCTGCTCCACAATTTTTGAAAAATGGCCAAATACGCTATTTTTAGGGGTTTCAACCCCTTTTTCTCGAAAACCTGACGTGATGGAAAATTTTTGAACTCGGATTCGTGATTAGCGCGAAAATTCCCTTTGGGATCACTAGGTCCCATCTTATTCGCAAAACCGATGCAGAGCAGTGTAATCTTTAAACTAGCATAGAAATTGAAAATATGTAACAAGTTTCAGAAGAACTAGGAAAAAATATTGAAAGCAGCCGTGTAGAAGACCACATAACACCCAAAACATAGATCCCCAAATAGACAATCAAGCCGATCAAAACAATAACGCCGAACTTAGCCCAAATAGAAACTAAATTATCACAAACCTTAACCCTGGAAGCAATACAATAGATCGATTAGAAAAAATTGAAAGTGAATGCAGGCAAACAAATTAAAATGGGTAGGCATAGATCCAACTCTAGGTCCAAGAATTCCAAAGCTTATAATGAAAGGCGTATAATGAAAGAAAAAACACTAAAAATATAATTGAAATTATAAAGAATCATTTATATGATGATTCAACTATAGAAGATATCCACACATACACATATATAGGTATATCTGCAATTACCACAATAATAATCAACCCTCTGTTGTACACCACTTTTTAAACCTTCGGTTGTACACCTCGGGTCTAGCTAGAACCCTATGCATTTACATGCATTTGTATGGGAATATATGGCAAATGCGCAATCATTTATAAGCATCGCAAGTATATAGGTATTTAAAATTTCTTAGCTTTCTCATTGGTTTTGGCATGCATTGAGCTACCTACAGAAGAAAAAATATTCGCTGAAAATATTTCGGTTTGGAAAAAAAAACCTTTTTTGTTCGTTTTTTTTTGTTTTATTTTTGACTCATTCCGAAGAAGGTTGAAGAAACAAAATGCGATAGCAATAAAATTTATGATAAAATATGAAATTATCTTTATTATGGGTTCGGGTGAAGGCAAGCAAAACATGTATATGAGACTTTTGAGTGCAGTGGAAAGTAAATTGACCAAATAATGACGAAAGCACTGGTCGAGAATTGTTCTTTCTCATATCTGGTGGAAGACAACGTTTGTTGGATCGCATGGTGCCAACTAATGCGAATCCTACGGCCACTGCTTACATGTCGGTTGGATAATTGTAGCATCACATTTTCCCCTTGATCAATTTCACGCTCTCTCCTTCTGTTCGGCCACAATACAACTTTCCTTACAACGGATACTTTGTTTTGGAGTCATATGCCCACCATCTTTTTATGCCGTACTTCTTCGGTTTTGATGGAATATATTCGGTGAATTTTGTTCGGCCTCGATATGGAAATAATTGCTCATCGATAGTAATATTTTCATGCGGTCATAATTATCTTTGACGTTTTCATTCAAGATATTCCATACCTAAATCACGAATGCGCCCCGCTTTAACGATTCTTTGGTGAAATTCACGGGTTCGACTGTTATTAAAACGGTAATATCGTGTAAAAATTCTGAATCGATGATAAGATAAGCTGAACGAAAAATGGAGAATCAATCCGAACGCCACAAAACTACCGCTTTCTGCATATTATTGTGTGCTACACCCATGGCCAAAAGAATACCAATAAATGCATCAAGCTCAGTGCTAGTCAAATCAATCCAATCTCTTTGTTTTGAATCAGGATGTGCTTCGTTCCATTTTTGAATGGCCCCTCTTGCATATCGATTTGTTTCCGAAATGATAATGAATGATATATTGGGTGTAAAAAAATTCTTGAATACCTGAATAGCAACGGAGTTTAGGTGCTTTGGCCCAGAGCGAAATCGCATAATATTATGTTGACGAGTACGAATAGCCGCACATGGCTCATCTTTTTTCCATTCCGTTCCATCTTTGCCGTAGAAAGAATGCTCATTAGCACTTTGTTCTGGCGTAGCCGTCGGCTCATGCAATAAGTCGTCCTCGATTTCTTCGTCACTGTCAAGTATTTCATTTGGTTCGATTATTTCTTCCTGCTCAATATCAAATGCATCTTCTACAGGCAAATAATCAACATCTCGATCATCATCACCGCCATATGGATCCTCTCCCTCATCGTCTTCTTCACATATATACATAAGAGCTAAATGGTCGTACAAGATAGTCTAAATATATATTTACCATGAAAAAGAAAAAAAAGCAGGTAAAATATGTTACCATACAGTTTGTATAGAAGTCCAGCCAGACCCGAGGTGTACAACCAAAGGTGCAGCTTTTTACATCCTTTTTTTTGTCCTGTTTGAGGATCCTGTTAAAATAGCTGTATTCATACATCGATAGAAAATTAAATTTTAGGAAGCTACTTAGAAGCATAAGTCGTAAGCTACAAAAGAAATATGTTAAATTCACGTACAAAGTCAAAAAAGGTCTAGCCAGAACCGAGTGTACAACGGAGGGTCAATAACAAGCAACCCCTACCACGAGACGAACAATTACACTCTCTACGCAAACCAAAATGGCAAATCCGGATTGAGAACAAAATAAATAACTTCAGAAAAGATATGTAGAGGTTGACACAATATAAGAAAGGAAACAGATCAAGTAATATCATTAAACATTTAGAAATTTTAAAGCAAACCCACAAAAAACCGATAGAAGAAGTCTTCGACATCCAAGAACAGAAACTTAAGGTATATCCTGCTAGACTGCAAGATATAAAGAATCCAACCAAAGAAAGATAGACAATGAGCAATTCATAAGCAAGGAAAAGATTTTCTATAGGCAGCTAAACAAAACAACTGCAGCTGCTAAAAATCCACCAACGAAACCAAAGAAAGATAGATAATGAGCTATTCATAAGCAAGGAAAAGATTTTCTATAAGCAGCTAAACAAAACAACTGCAGCTGATATAAATCAACCAACGAAGGAACAAATCGCTCTTTAGTGGAAGGGAATGTGGTCAACACCAACTAAGCGAGGCCACACAGCACAACAACAAAATTATGTAGAAATATCAACAAAACAATTAACCCAAATAATCAATAAAACCTACAACTGGAAATGTCCCGGAGTAGACCATATTCAAAATTTTTGGTATACAAAGTTAACACCTGCCCATCAACACATAGCCAGAGAAGGTTAGGTTAGGTTATGGTGGTAGTCGGTCTGCACGACCAACTCACTTAGACCTTACAGGTCCGTTGTGATACCACTGTGCTACACGGGAACCTCGTTTATCTTCCTTCGTGGAACCATTTCGTGGCTCTTATGAAGCGTAGTATTGATGCCAACACCACGCCAGACAGTTCTGTAAGAGAATTAAAAAAGTATTTACCTAGACAACCTGCTCTGATTTTAGCTAGCGCTGGACAATTGCAGAGGAAGTGCTCAACTGTTTCTTCCTCTTCCTCATCCCTGCAACTTCTGCAATATTCATGGGAGAAGACTCCTAGCCTCGAGGAATGCCTGCCAAATAGCCAGTGACCGGTTAAGCAAGCCACGACCTTCGAGATATTGTCTCTTGAGAGACTTAGCAATTCCTTTGTTCTTTTCTTGTTTATTTGCGGCCATAGTAGCCTAGCTGTTAGACACGTATCTTCATTTCTCCATGACCTATTGGCCTCTTGGATAAAGTGGTTTTTTATTATTACTTTACTCGTGGCCATGGGTATTCCAATGGTACTTTTATCACTCAGCAGTTGGAGAGCGGTACCCTTTCTGGCTAGCTCATCTGCTTTACAGTTTCCCATGTCCCGGAACCCAAATAAGGCTGACCTTAAATACGTCACTAATATCATTTAGAGCTGCCCGGCATTCCTGTGCAACCTTCGTTCTTAGTAATGCCGCATTCATTGATTTGATGGCCGCCTGGCTATCCGAGAATATATTTATAGTTGTTTTTGTTAGGGCGTGCGTATTTAGGTAAGTAGCCACTTCTTTTATAGCTAATACCTCTGCCTGATAGACGCTGCAGTAGTCTGGTAGTCGAACGGATAGTTCCAGTCCTAATTCCTTCGAGAAAACTCCGTAGCCAACCTTATCGTCTAGCTTGGAGCCGTCTGTATAAAAGTTTAATTCCCCCCTTCTCCATGGCCTTCTTGTATGCCACTCCCTTCTTGACGGTATACTCGTCTTGAAGAGTCTTTCAAAGGTGAGTCTAGGGATAGAGTAGTCTATTTCTTGTTTATGACTATTCACAGAGTGCAAAATGGAAGCGTGGCCAAAGCACCGGTCTTTCCATAGCGCCATACTTTTTAATCTGAGCGCCGAGGCGGCGGCCACGTGTTTTCCTACCAGATTTAGGGCAGGTAAGTTGTTTAGCACTTCCAGCGCTTTGTTTGGAGTAGTCCTTAAGGCGCCAGAGATGCACAAAAAAGCTGTTCTTTGGACCTTACTCATGGTTTTAGCGTAAGTCGCCTTTTGAGCAGATGACCACCATACAAGTATTCCGTACATTAAGATTGGCCTAACTACCGAAGTATAGAGCCAGTGCGTAATACGGGGTGTAAGTCCCCATTCGATACCGACCGCTTTTTTGCAAGTGTATAATGCAACGTTGGGTTTCTTTACTCTTTCCTCAATATTAGATTTCCACGTGAGTTTCCTGTCTAATATGAGTCCTAGGTACTTGACGTTCTCTTTCAAAGGAATCTCCACACCCTTAAAAGCTAGCGGGGAGATTATAGGGAGCCTGTGTTTCTTTGTAAAGAGAATTATTTGAGTTTTTGAGGGGTTTATATCGAGTCCCCTGCTCTCAGTCCAGCTTCTAAGCGTGGCCATGTTAGAGCGCAGAACATCCATAAGGGTGTTAGGATATTTGCCCTTAACGGCGATTGCTACGTCATCTGCGTAAGCTGTGACGTGGCAACCCCCTCTTTCCAGGGTCAGCAACAGGGAGTTTACTGCCAAAGTCCAAAGAAGAGGGGAGAGGACTCCACCTTGCGGTGTGCCCCTGCAGACCTTTCTGCTTAGAGTAGTGCTTCCTAATTTAGCCGTTACCTTTCTTTTGATGAGTATATCTTCTATCAGGGCTACGACATGTGGTTCAACTCCAAAGTCTTCTAATGAATCTACTATAGCGTTTGCATTTATATTGTTGAAGGCGCCTTCTATGTCTTCGAAAGCAACCAATGCCAACTCTTTGTCTGATAAGCTTTTTTCCACCAACCCGACTAGTGAGTGTAAGGCGGTTTCTGTGGACTTCCCTTTAGTATAGGCATGTTGCGCCGAAGAGAGCCTATTTAAGGCACGACACCCCGTATGTATTCATCTATTGTTCTCTCCAGGAGCTTGAGAAGAAAAGACGTTAGACTAATGGGTCTGAAGTCTTTAGGGTTAGTGTGTGAGGACCTACCTGCCTTGGGTATGAAGGAGACTTTTGCCTCCCTCCATCCTAGCGGAATGTGGCCCATGTTAAGACAACTTCTAATGACAATTTTAATATATGGTAGTACAATGCCCCGTGATTGCTGCAGTTCAGCGGGGTAGATACCGTCCGTTCCTGGCGATTTATAAGGACCAAAAGTATTAATAGCCCATTCGATTTTTGAGTGTGTGACTAAGAGATTTCCTTGGTCGGATTGCCTTTCATTATTGGCGGAATGGTTTTGTTCCACCGGCTTGTTTCCTGGAAAGTGTGTGTCTAGGAGAAGACCTAATGATTCCTCACTTGACGTAGTCCATGTATTCCCTTGACCTTGTGGGTAGCCTAGGTTGCATGGCGTCTTTGAGAGTATTTTTCTTAATCTGGCCGCTTCTGAAGTCTCTTCAATTTCTTTGCAATAATTTTGCCATGATTCACGCTGCGCAGTTCTAACTGCTTTTTTGTAGTTTTTCAATTCAGCCTTATAGGCTTGCCAGTCCTCTGACCTTCTCGTGGCCTTGGCCAGATTAAATAGTGTTCTATGGGATTGTCGTAGCGAGGTTAGCTGCTTGGACCACCAAGGAGGTTTAGACTTCCCTCTGGGTCGGACAACCGGACAGCTGGCTGCTAACGACCTATTCATTGCTTTAGTTACCTGATTAACCAGTTTATCCAACTCCCCACAAGTAGTGGGGTTTTTGGGGGCTTTCTTTGGCAGTAGAGCTCTTAATTTTTTATTGTTAACTCCCCAGTCAGTTTTCCGTATATTCCTGAACTGACTAACTTGGGGAGATTTAGTGTCGATTTCGAATTCAATATACCGATGGTCTGAGAACGAATTTTCGTTTGAAACTCGCCATCTTTTAATGTGATTAGAGAACATGTCGGAAGCCAGGGTGATGTCCAAAACTTCCTCTCTGTTCATGGTAACAAAAGTCGGCTCTGAGCCTATATTCAAAACACTAATTCTATTTTCTAAGATAAAGTCTAGTAGTGACTCACCTCTAGCGTTAGTGTCGCTGCTTCCCCACAGGATGTTGTGAGCACTTGCGTCGCAGGAGACAACCAAATGTTTGCTCTTCCGGGCTGCCTCCTGCACCAGAGTACGGACTTCGTCCGGCGGAGCATCCCTGTCATAGGCCATATAGGCGGAGGCTAGCCAAAAGCCGGTTTTCCCGAGCTCGATGCTTGCCGCTACCATGTCGCCGCTACTAAGCTGTGGGAGCAAGAAGATATTTATATTGTTTTTAGCGAGGATGCAGCTACGGATCTTACCTCTGTGTTGTACGGCAATCAGTTTAAAGCCCTTCACTCCGAGTCCGCAGATTTTATTGCCGTATATCCACGGCTCTTGAATGAGGGCTATGTCAAGTCCACCGGCAGCCAAGCGGACGGAAAGATGCGCGGACGCAAGTTTGGAGTGGTCGAGATTAATTTTGATCAGCTTCATGAGAATCTGTCCGTTTCATCTCCACCATCGTGACCTCGACGTCCTCTTCCGAGATCTCCCCACCCTCAATGTCAGCGAGGAGATCATCTTCGTAAAACAGCGGCCCCACACCGGTCAGCCTCTCCGAGTCGGTTGAACATTGGCTGTTGGCCAACCCTTCTGCATTATCGCTCCGCAAGCTGGCTTTGTCACTCTCCTCATCTGAGTTCAAAGCTGGCTCGTCGCTGCGATAGATTCGAATGGTTGCGTCAACGAACCCGAACCTCACAACATTATTTTTCTGCGCCAGTGGGCCGAGCGATTCTCCATTGAGGATGAGCATCACCTGTCGCCTACCTTCTACTGGCTCCTCTATTCTACCTACCTTCCAATTATGCGTTGGCAGGTCTCTGTTGCAGGATTTGAAAATTTCCTCAATTTTGCTTGGCTCTGCCGGCTTGGTCGGAATCCAAACTCGAGCTCGAGGCCTGCTTGGAATTTCATCCTTGCTGACCGCATCGAGTTTGGCACCCGGCCAAACTTCTCCTATCTGGTTTACGGCCAGCCTGTAGAGCGTGGCTGACCTAGTGTCTTCGCAGGCGATGAGTTTAGCTCTACCTTGATACCAGCCTGCGTCATGACAAAGGGGAGGAGGTCCGGGGTGTTCCTCTAGGATCTGGAGATACACTTCGGCGATAGCCTCCTCAATCCACCTCCATTTTTCCTTAGGAATCACTCCTTCCTCCTCTCCTTTGTCGATGACGGCCAGTATCTCACCGCCGCCTTTTACCCCCTCACTAAGGGTTTGGTGCTTTTGGCCACCTACCTTCTGTCTTTTGGCGGCCCTTTCCATTGTCTGCTCTGCAGACCGTTGTCTTTTGGGAGTAGCATCCGCCGGTTTTCCCAAGTCGGATATTACTCCCTTTGCCCACTCTAGCGATTTATCCTGGTCTTCGGTTAGCTGGTCTGTTGCTACCTCTCCTAGTCTAAATAAGACCCTGCTGGCCGCCTTCTTTTCATAGTAGTTTTGTTTGGAGGGGCGGACATGTTTAGCCGGCCCCCCACGTTCTACGCTTATGAACTGCCTAGAGGTCCTAGGCCCCTCTATGGCAACCTGCCGGTGAATCCTAGAAGCAGGTGCCGACCCCCGTCCTCTATAAGAGGTTGAGGTGGGATGGGGGTTATTTGTCCTGCGCAGCGTTGCCCTCGCAGCTTCTGCCATTGACTGATTTGAGGCCGGTTTACCCAAGCCTCCTCGCCCCCCGCTGCCTCCTGCAGTACTCGTGCTGGGACCAGCCCTTTCGCTTAGGCCCCCTCTAGCTCCTAGTATCGGCGGTCTGACCACTGCCTTGCTCACGGCTGTAGCAGTAGTCGAAGCCACCTTTGTTGGTTTTTTGGGAGGACCGACCTCCTTGTGAAAAATGTTTTTCTTGTTTGACGTATTCATTTTTGGTCCCACGAGTGTCGGACAAGGGAGGTCCGCCTGTGCAGAGGTCCGTGTGCCCAGGTAAGGCTAGATAGAACCGGAGGTCGCCAGGTATCCGGAGCACTCCGTTCAAGACTGGGCTATTTTTGGTCTGGGTCCCCAGCCAGGCTGAACCTCGGCACGGGTCGTATAACACCTTGTTCCGACCCAGGGCAGAGCTTGGTCATCGTTCAAAAAGCAGCCCGAACCAAGGGAATGAAGTGTGTTCGCTCAATACCGGAAAGTATTCAAGTGACAACACTATCATCCGTTGGTAAGGTCTGGTTAGTGATTCGACTAAGCCTCCGCACCACGGCAAGGTGTCTGCCATCGCGAAGGCAAGAGAGTAATAAACAAAATAATTATTCAACCTCAAAAACTACCTCCTTTCCTTACAATAGGCAAAACGTACATAAAACCAAAAACTACAGAAACAACCAATCTGTCGAACTACAGGCCCATAACATGTCTACCTACCCTATACAAAATAAAAACTTCTACAATTAGTAACAAAATATATACTGCATATCTTTCACACTATAACATTTTAACGAATAAATTTAAGGGCTACGAAAAGGATAGTAGAGGATGTAAAGAACAATTAATAATATAATCGATACAGTAGTAATAAAACAAACCATTACCAAAATGCGCTATCTACACAGCTGCTACATAGACTATCAAGAAGCTTTCGATTCAGTGCCCCATAGCTGGCTCCAGAAAGTGTTACAAATATATAAAATACACCCAAAACTTATACACCTTTTAACAATTACCATGTTTAAACGGAAAACGAACATGGTCTTAACCACACTATTAAATACAATAGAAGGAATACCTATACAAACAGGCATATTTCAGGGAGACTCTTTAAGAGTCCTATGATTTTGCGTTAGTCTAAATTCCTTGTCTAACACACTTAACAACACAACAGAAAGTGTCAACACAGGTCCAGTTAAAGAACCTCCTTAAGATCACAGAACAATTCTCAACAGATATAAGAATGCAATTCGGAATATGTAAATGTAAAGCACAACACGTGAAAAGAGGGGGCTTGGTTAGAAGCACAAGAGGATCGGAAGAGGAAAAGGCGTTATAGACATTCACAACCTGCACAACAATCAAATAAGTAATCTCAAACAATTTCTCCGAAACCAAACATCTAATCTACATAGAGCAATAGTTAAAGCAAACAGAAACTTTTTCCCACTAAACCTTCACAACACAGACCACATAATAACATGTACAACAATAAACGAAAAAAAAAGCAATTTTGGAACAGAAAGAGCTACAGTCACTCACATTCAAAGTCGGGCAGATGCATACGAAAACTTCTAGTCATAATATCTATGTTTTGATGAAAGAAAACACGTTCTACCTTTTTCTGTATTTTCACAAAAATTGTTTTATTTAAAAACAACAAAAAAAATATATTCCAAGTTGCTTTATAAAATGTTAATGTATAAAAAACTGAAAAAGGTCACTTCTCTGTCTCACATTTAAAGTCGGGCAAACCATGTTTTGCAAATATGCATACCGTTATTTCTAAATTTTCTATACTTGTATTAAAAGTTATTGTTTATTGTTGCCTTGTCAATCATTGGGTGAGTTTATAAAAGTATTTTGCAAAATGCCGCGTAATGGTAAACAGTATACATTGGAGGAACGCAAAATAGTAATTCAACTGCACTTAGACGGAAAATCTGAGCGAGCAATATCGAAATTGATAAAAAAAAGCAAGTCAACAGTGCACGATATTATTGCTAGATACAATGAAAATGGTTTCATTGCAAATAAGCATCGTGGAGCCCGTCCAAAGAAGCTTTCCTCCAAAGATGAGAGCATGGTGCTAAGGGAAGTGAAGAAAAATCCATTCATTTCTGCTCCACAATTAACTGCAATGGTTAAAGAAGCTTCTGGGGTGGAGGTAAATCCCGAAACAATAAGAAGACTTCTTCGAAAAAATGATTTTCACGGCCGAGTTGCGCGGAAGAAGCCCCTAATCAGCAAGAAAAACCAGAATGACCGGCTTGTTTTTGCTCGCCAATATATGGCTAAGGATTTCGATTTTTGGAGCACTGTAAGTGGGGGAAAAATAACAATTTCATGATTTTAATATTCATTCTTTACGTATTATTTACTGACGAAAGTAAATTTAATTTATTTGGATGTGATGGAAGGGGTAAAGTATGGCGCAAACCGAACAAGGAGCTGGAAGGCCAGAATTTAAGAAAAACGGTTAAACACGGTGGTGGATCTGTAATGGTTTGGGGATGCATGGCGGCGTCAGGAGTTGGAAAATTGCATTTCATTGATGGAATAATGAATAAACACTTTTATTTAACAACTTTGAAACAAAATTTGAATGAAAGCGTGAGAAAACTAGGCATCGAAAGTAGTTTTCAATTCTACCAGGACAACGATCCCAAACATTCCGCATATGACGTCAAGAGCTGGTTGTTATATAACTGTCCAAAGGTAATAAAAACCCCTGCACAAAGTCCCGACCTCAATGCCATTGATCATTTGTGGGATGAATTAGGTCGCCGGATGCAGGAAAGGCAGTGTACATCAATTCAACTCTTGAAAATTGCTCTGCAGGAAGAATGGAATAAAATAAGCCCTGATGTTTGCAAAAAGTTAGTGGAATCGATGCCAAGCCGGCTACAAGCTGTTGAAAAGCAAAAAGGTGGAGCAACGAAGTATTAATTTTGCGTTGTGTACAAATTTTTTCGATTTTTTATGTCGTGCCCGACTTTGAATGTAAGACTGAAAAGTGACCTTATTTAAGTTAAGCCTTCGTGTATATTTTATAAGAGACTTTGGAATATATTTTTTTTGTTGCTTTTAAATAAAACACTTTTTGTGAAAAAACAGAAAAAGGTAGAAAGTGTTTTCTTTCATCAAAACATAGATATTATGACTAGAAGTTTTCGTATGCATCTGCCCGACTTTGAATGTGAGTGACTGTACATGGCTGACACTTAAACATAATGCGAGACCAAAGTATTGACCAGAACAACAGCTACACCTGGCTACAAGAAGGATAACTATATACCAAAACAGAAGGATTTACATTTTGAAAGAACCCAACGTGTCAAATGATAAATGCCGCAGATTCCAAATATACGACGAAACGATACAGCACGCAGAGAACGTTAATGTATTGAGAAGTCTCATGGGCTACGAATAGTGTGAGTTGTCAAAAATGAAGTCTAACCACAGCCGGGGTGTGGTGAAACTTTTAACAAAGCTGATTACAGCGAATTCTCTGTTTAGTATATTGGCTCTGCACACAATAGCCAACAGCAACCAACAGGAAGATGACATATGCAAATTTAAATATGTGAATTTATATACATATGCACATATATTATTTATAGTTAGTTCCAATTACACAATGCCTTTGTTTTTTATTCTTACGAGTTTTATGCACAACTGTCCACTGTGTATCTTTTGGCATAACATAGCAGCAGCATTCGAAGAAGCAGGAAAAACAGCGCACGAGTTACCATCGGGAGCTGGATGGTGTGTGTGTGTGGGTTTTGGAACTGTAAACGTCTACTCAATTCGAAAGCAAAAACAGAAGTAATTTTTTATTTCAGTGTTTTCAGTTTCTTCCATTTATATGGGTTTGCGTGTTTTTACAAAGAATCAATGTATATGTGTTTGTGTGTTGTTGAGTCCCGTTCCAGAGAACTAGCGGCAAGGGTGTTGGGTTGATAACTCACGCAGGTAAAAAGCACGAGTTAGTAGAACCAAGATTTGTTGCGGTAGGCGAAAGAACAGAAGCAACAACAGCAGAATACCCAGTATTATTACCATGGGTACTTGACAAACCGATATTATTACACGGCGCATGAGAAATACAATGCGTTTTTGAGATTTTACCAGCTACATGAATGTCAACAGCATCATTAGATGGTACAGGTAAAGTTCCTAAGTGCGTTTGCATTAATAATGGCTGAGCAATAACACCTAAACCAGTATTACTACCAGGAGTAGTTGAAAAACCAGTATTATTATCAGCTGTTGGTTATTAGTAGCAACAACAGTGTGATTAGATAAAGATAACTGAGTGTGCTTTTGAGCTTTAGCTGGCTGAGCAACAACACCCTCACTAGCGTTAACTTTACAACGAGTAATCCGTTTGTTTTCACTTATACCAGGAGACGGCAAGTTAGAAATATCATTTACCAGGGCTCGAATCATCACATTCGCGAAAGTACCACTCGGTACTGAGAAATGCATATTTCGGAGTATGGCGTACGTGAACGTACCTTCTTATTGTAGTTTCGTATCATGACAATTGTGAACGAGTGCTGAACGTACTCGATTGATCGTACTGTCATTCGAACACCGACAGCCGCTCGTAAACGACCAAATTAAAGCAAAGATGTAAGTAAATTGTAAAAATATGTAATTAAATATGGTTTTTATAATAAATTTATTATAGGACGAATTTTAATAAACTCAACCCCACCCAAAAAGATCTGATGGGGGAGTATACGTCCAACAACCCCGGCTTGGCAAAAAACCAACTGCCGAACACCGCGCAAGGCAGATATACGACAGGTAGACTGTGGGAGGAGCTGGCAACGAAATTGAATGCTATTGGGCCCCCAGTTAAAGATGCCAAGATGTGGAGGAAGGTGTGTATATAAAAGATATACAATATTTTGAAAACTTATTATTATTCTTGGTTTTTATAGGTTTTTGCTGATCAGAAGTATCAGGCAAAAAAAAACCTTTCTTTCAACAAGGCTTCTAAACAGCGGACTGGTTGAGGACCTTTTACCGAAAAAGTGATTACTGCCAGTGAGGAGATACTAATCGAAGCAGCTGGACTTGAGGCTTGTGTAGAGGGAATCCAAAATGTTCCCCAAGTGCGCGAACACCACACAACATCAGTGGCAGTGAATGCAATGAGGAGGAGGCAAACTCTTGTCACAGCTCCTTACCAGGCCCATCAATATACACTCCTGTCTGCACCAAAACTCCGCGAAGCAGAACACCGGGGAAAAAGAGTGGAAGTGACGAGAAACTGGCGTTGTTCCAAGAAAATTTTAAATCTATGCATGAATTCCAAAGGAGTTTGGACTCAAAATTGGACAGACTGGTGCTAGCGCAAGAGAGAATGCTGACAATAAAAGAGGAGAAACATCGCATCCAGCAAGCAACGCGCGAGATTGACTTGAAATTAAAAGACTGCAACTAGAAGCCCTACGCGGCAGCTTAGGGAAATAAGTACCTGTTATTTTATATTTTAGTTTTAAGTATTAATTGGAGATTTTTTTTATTTTATAAGGTTTTGGATTTTATGTGATTTACTTTTGTATTCTTGAGTATTAAAGTATTTACGACTGACGAACATTTTTATGTGATAAATAAAGTATGTGATAAAAAAATAAAAAATGAATTTGCAAATCTTTTCATTTCACTTTAAGTATAGTACAAAGGCATATGTATGTGTACATATATTTTTAATTTCGAGAAAAATTTAGTAAGGAATATCTTATTTGGTCTCTTATTGTTTGGCCTATTGTAGTGAGATGATTTACTTCACCGGCGTCGATTTCAAGTGAATGGTCAGAGTCATAATTCTGAGGATTGTATTTAATTTTAAATTTAATGCAGACGTTGTGTAATGCAGCACATACGTTAGCAAATCTTGCTACTTTTGTAGGATGGTATCGTCCTCTCTTGCCATATCCTAAAATTCTCCAGCGCCCTTTTAGAATTCCAATGCTTCTTTCAATAATGCATCTTGCCTTGGAGAGAATATCATTAAAAATTGTTTCACTTGAACCATCCAAAGCGTTTCTATAAGGGGTTATGCACCATGGTTCAAGGGGGTAGCCAGAATCTCCTGTTACAAAGTAAAAAAATCAGTGGAATACACGTTGCGAAGATTTGAAGGATTGGGAACATATCTAAAAGCCATGAGTTATCCTGCCTATTGTCCTGAAATCGTTCTTTCAAAACTCTTCTCTGGTCTGAAGGTTTCCAAATGAAGGAGTCGGGAGCTGCACCACCGTATTGGCAATTGATTGCCAAAATTTTGTAGGTGTGGTCACATACCTAGTAAAAAGATTGTAACAAATATCACATTTATTCAAGCAATATATTGTAATAGCTGCTTACTACCATTGCGTTGATGCTATGCTAGCCTTTCCTGTTGAAGTACATGTGCTCGTTTGCTGCAGGTTTTTGCAAGCCGATGTGTGTACCATCAACGCACCCTATAACTAAAAATTTACTATAATTGGTAAAAATATAATTTAAGTTGTCTGTATTTACCTCCAGGTATTTTGTTCTGCTCCACAAACCCCTCCTTGCAGCTAAGTGAATATTCTGGCGCAAATCGTATTAACTGCGGGCATAACTTCTTTTCCATTTCTTTCAGGACGTGGGATGTTAGCTTCGAAACAGTGCTCTGGCCCATACTGATCAAATAGTCGCTGCCAACACTGTGCTGGTACCCACCGCTAGCCAAAAGTGAAAGTGTAGCTGCCAATTGTAGCACTGGAGGCACCGCTTTGGTGTCTGATTTCGTTAAATTTATTTCCTGTAGAACAAATTCGAATGCCTCTTTGGTCAGACGGAATCGTTTAAGGAACCTGCAACGAAAAGTTCGTTATTGAGCTAGAATAATTAACTATTTACATACTTACGCTGTGTTTGGGAGTGCCAAAGGATTGCTCTTTTCTCTTAGCTGCCTCCGCACTATTTTTTCTTCTCCATCACTTTCACTGGAACTCACATATAAAAAAAAGTCGGATCCATGGTTATATTTTATTTGTTATATTTGTATTTAATTTTCAATTTTATAGTTTTTCAACAGTTTTGACAGTTCCACATCTATTGTGACCTAAAAATACGATCCAAAGCAATGTGGAACTCGAAAACTATTGTGAATTGAAAATAAACTACGACCCGTCTGCATTCGTTGGTTTCAATGCGATTCAGCTTATACGATTGACGTGTCGCGTAATTTTCTTTCGTATGGTTGTTGATCGGTGCACGAATGTTATGATTCGAGCCCAGCTCAATTGATGCAATAAAGTTACTTCTTAATTTGTCCAAGTCCGAGATCGCATTTATTTTTTCCCCCTTAAGCCCACTACTTGTATGTGCACATTCTCATAATTTTGAGCGTCCAAACCGACAGAAAGCTCAATATTGTGAGCAATGATCATATTGTTATATTATATTAATATATGGCCATATTAAAACGTTATTCAACATTTGCGCTTTCTCATTTCGTTAACATTCTCTAGTTATATCACTTTAAATGTTAAAAATCCAAATACTTCAACAGATATTAAAAACAATTTTCTGGTCGGATTCTATATATTTACATAATGTTATATGAGCAATTTTAGGCAAACTAGTTATAATGATTGGCCGCCGTAGCCGAATGGGTTGGTGCGTGACTAACATTCGGAATTCAGAGAGAACGTAGGTTTGAATCTCGGTGAAAGACCAAATATAAGGAAAATTTTTCCGAGTGTATTTCTGCTATGGAAAAGCTCCTCATAAAAAATATCTGCCGTTCGTAGACGGCTTGAAACTGTAGGTTCCTCGATTTGCGGAACAACATCATCAAATAGGAGAATGAGCTCGGCCAAACACCCAAACATTTATTTTCAACAAGACGGCGCTACGTGCCACACAAGCAACGAAACCATTGATATTTTACGGGAAAATTTTCAGGACCGTGTTATCTCTCGAAGAGGTCACCACAATTAGCCACTGAGATCTTGGTACTTAACACCTTGTGACTTTTTTCTTTAGGGCCACGAGAAAGAGAAGGTCTACGCGAACAGCCCAGGGTCGATTCAAGAAATCAAAAATGGAATTCATGAGGCTGTCGAGGACATAGGGCAGCCACTTTGCAATTCGGTTAAGGAAAATTTCATGAAAAGGATATAGTCCTGTAAGCGTGGTCGTGGTGGTCATTTGCCTGATGTTATTTTCCAGTACTAACGGCATATCTTCTTCTTTATAATGAAATAAGCGTCCGATCATTTCTATTAAAAAATACTATTCTTCTTTGAATATCAAAATAACACCTCTTATTGGAAAACCCTTTAATATATATTTTTCTACACTTCACTTTAATTCACTAAATATGCACTCACACGCGTGTTTTTACTTATTTTAATACTTGCCTTCGAAATATTTCAATGAAAATTAAATGCAAATGCTTTTACCCATAAGATCACTTTCCAATTTTAAACGCGAATAAGAATTCATTGGAATTGTCAACAGTATAGTGTTGCCGGATGCCTGCAAATGAATACAAAAATGTGAACGAAAATGAAGTATCATATTTCGCTTCAGTGTTGATGATGGGGATGGGAGTAATTGTGCCTCCTTACTAAATACACGCATATGACGTTTTAATTTTCGGTTGATTGGTTTTAACGCGGAAAGTAGTTTTACGCAAAAATAGTGTGGAAGGCGTAGCCGAAGTTGGACAGATAAGGGTTATTTTTTTGAAGTGCAACCGAAGGCCGCCAACGCGGGAAGAATTTCTACGCATGGATTGGATTGATGAAGGTTATTTTTTTGAAGCGCGGCCGAAGGTCCCTCATGCATATGAAAGTTCAGAGCAAAAATTCTACAAACTTGCAAAAACCCTTTTAGGCGACGCTTATGTAAAATTTAATTTTATATGTTGATATTTTCGAAAATGTTTCTCAACTCTAAAGTAAAGCTTTAAATACTGCAGACTTACAAGCAACCCTCCACTGAACGTGTCTGCATGCGAACTTCGACCTTATTTCAGGCGTCTGGCAGCCCAACTTTTCGCTAAATTACACGACTTTAACAATAAATTATTTAAAAACTATACGCCTCCAGGGTTGTGGTTTTCAGTTTTAAGATGGGGATATACCCCTCTATTCCCCCTTTACAACCCTTGTTGTCAAAGCATGTTACATTATATCACGATGATACTAAATGTTTGCCTAATTTTCCTTTGTTTGAAGAGTTTAACACGCTAAATTTTTTGTTAATTTTCTTAAATTTCATATTTTGATGGTATTGTTCGAAATACTGTATTATTAAAAGATGACGTTGCTTTGAGAAATACGGGCTCGCGCTTATGAATGAAATAGTTTTTGTTGTATCGCGTGCTTTTTTTAACGGCAGGTTAGGTAAGGTTAGGTTGACCTGGTTAGCTGAAAGCCATCACATAGACCTATTTATCCTTAGTGGTACCAGATGAAGCTTGACTCTTACGTTTCTTTGTAGTAGGTTTCTTCTAATAAGCCTGCGTTTTTTGCCAATCTCAGTAAGCTCTGAGCTGTAACCCCGAGAGACATTCTAACCTCTCATATTCTAGAGCTTCTAAGCATTTTATTCGCGTTCTAGCTAATGCAGGGCAAGAACATAGAAGCTGTTCGAAGTTACGAAAGTTGAAACATCATCAAACATCATTGAAACATCTGCAGCTATCATTGTTTGTAATTCCAATCTTGCATGCGTGTGCCGCTAATAAATTGTGGCCTGCCAGTGTGCATACGTTAGTTCTACACTCCTTTCTAGACCAGGCTAGTACGAATATGGCATATTTATTTAATTGCCCCTGTAGTGCAGAGTGTACCAAGACGTTGAATACTTTCCATAGGTGTTTTGTGTGTCGTTTTCTTAATGCAGTCTACCACACTAGAGCGCCATAGAGTAATATTGGCTTTATTCCAACAGAGTACAATACATTATTGAAGGAGATATACCCCATATAACTCCCAGCATTCTTTTACATGCATATAGAGATTTTCTTTCTCTCGAATATATTGTGCTTCCATGATAGTTTGCTATCCCAAATTACTTTGCGTGGTCTTTAAGAGTCAGTTCTACGCCGTTTAGCTTCGGGGGTGTCAATTTGGGATCTTGTACTTTCTAGTTAAAAGTATCTTATCCGTTTTATCGGAGTTTATCCCCAAGCCTGTCTGAGTTGCCCATTGATGCACTGTTGCGAGTGTATTATTCATTATGTCGCTCAGGGTATCTAGGTACTCGCCTGTCGCTACTATGGCTATGTCATTTGCATATGCTATTAGTTTAGGTGCCGTGCTGCTAGTATCCAGAGAAGAGGCGACAGTGCGCCTAGTTTAGTGAGTTTAGCTTCGTTCCATTCCACACGTATTATTCTACAACCTAAATGGTTTTTATCCACGAATAAACAGCGGGCTCTGTATTTGTTGTATCTAAGCCCCTTAAAATGGCTTCCCTCGACACATTGTTCAATGCACCACTAATGTCTAGAAATACTTCTAAAGCGTATTCCTTGTACTCTAGAGCTTTCTCTATAACTAACTAGTGGTGTAACGCAGTCTATGTGGATCTGCTTTTAGTATATGCGAGTCTGACATCCTATTTTCTCTAATGTGGGCAGCGAGGATTTTCTCAATCGTGCTCAGAAGAAATGAGGTCAAACTGATGGGCCTATAGTCCTTTGAGAGTATGGGGTTGCTTTTACCTGCTAGTAGCACCGTCTGGTAATTTTAGTTTGAGGACCCCGTCGTACATGATATTCCGAAGTATTGGACTAAGGACAGATCCTTGGGGAACCCCGCCATTGATTTGGTAGGTTTTTTGGACACAGTCTGTATCGTATTGCAGAATTCTGTTGGTGAAGTAACTATGAATTATGCGCAGTAGGTAACCCGGTACACTTAGTTCTTTGAGAAACATTAAAATGTTGCCCCACTTTGCAGAGTTGAACGCATTTTTGATGTCCAGTGTAATGATAACGCAGTACTTCATATGCAAGTTTCCACCACTGATAGCTTCGTGCGCAATGTCTGTCACAGTCCTGATTGCATCTACCGTTGACCTCGCCTTTCGAAAACCATACTAATTGTCCTATAGACCAGATGGGCATTCGAGTTAGACGTGTAGCCGGTCGCATATGATTCGTTAGAATACTTTTCTCACCGTGTCGAGCATACAAAGCAGTATGCATGCTGAAGGTTCATCAGATTGGTTTCCTGGTTTGAGGAGCAGCACGAGTCGTTGTATCTTCCATCTAAGACCAGTTTCGTACAGATTCACAAAAAGGTGTGGTTTCGTATGTACAGCTGTCTTATAGGCAGCGTTAGGTATACCATCTGCCCTAGGGCCTTTCTGTTTTTAATACGGTTCAGTGTACCTAGCAATTCATATGTTGTTACCGAAGGTATACTCGGCTCTAAGTCGTATTTGTCCGCTGAGTTATCACTGTCTTTCTGGGGCGGGACGAGCATTAATACCACTTGTTGTAATAGCAGTGGGCATGTGAGTTGAGGTGATTGCGGTCCCTTCACTTTCCGCATGACAGTTTTATACGCTAGGCCCCATGGGTCTACATTTGCCCCGTCTACCAATTTTCTAAAGCTTCTAATTTTGCTTTGCTGGATTGCTAGCTTCAGGTCAGGGCTTTCAATAGAAGCATTTACAGGAAGGACGCACAGCTTATTGGTAGCTCTACGTGTAATGCCAGTAGGTGTGCGCAAGACGGCTACTCGTGCAACATCGTCAGTTCCAGTGATGAGTTCGACTACCCGTGCCAAATGCCACTTTAGTGGAGCCGTGTTTTCCTCTTTGATGCACACAATGTCGTTGACCTGGATGCTAGGCTGGGGCGAAAATTTGTTGAATGTAGGATATGCGTTGCCATTGATTGAGCCGGTTATAATTCAGTAACGTAAGATTAGGTTCAGGGAAAGCGGTTGGTGGGCCACCAATCAAAGAGTGACCTGGCGTAAGCACATCAAGATCTTCTGGATTCTCTGAAAGTGGAACAAGAGGTCGCGAATTTATTATAGCTGTTATTTGATGAACACACTCAAGTAACATTTTTGTGGAGATTTGTTGCGCATTTCAGACTTATAATAAAATGGGCCACAATAATCTACCGCAGTTATCATAAAAGCGCGTGTAGTCTGAATGCGCTCTTTAGGTAGGTCAGCCATGATGTGCTCGAGAAGACGCGGTCGTGATCTACAATATATTGTATGATACACCTTCGTATGGCTCGCGCAGTAGTTTTCCTTCCTCCTATGGGCCAAAACTGCATGCGAAGAGAAGCGAGCAAAGACTGCGGACCTGCATGGTGGTACTTACGGTGATAATATGTTATTATAGCGAATGTCAGTGGGTGGGATGCATGGATGACGTGCTTCAAAGCTGAGCGTTGAATGTCTTAGTCTGTCACCTACACGAATAAAGCCAAAATCATCTAAAAATTGCGACAGCGAAGCGATCGGGCTTGAGGCGTGAACAATTTTATTGTTTTTTAAAGCCACATACTCGGACCACAACTGCGCTCTTTGAACGATGTGAATCAACAATTGAGTACCCCGGTGAATATCCTCAAACGTGAGTTGCGAAGTTCTTGGTGAGATTCTGCTTGTTATAAACTTGTTTACATATCCAAAAATACGTTGCATCTTGCCAAACGAATTTATGTACTTAAAGGATAGTGTTAAGTCGGTTCGATCATTTGACAAGAGCAACACCCTTTGTCGAAGTTTTATAATTTAAGTTCTAGTAGCGCAAAATTGGGTCCAATTGTTGTCAACCTCTCGCAAAAACGAAGGCCCGTGCATCCAAAGTGGTGATTGTGAAAGTTTCGTTGGTGAGGCTCCCCTCGACAAAATGTCAGCAGGGTTTAATTCTGTAGGAATGTAATGCTATTGCATACCCTCTGTAAGTTGCTGTATCGCGCTTACCCGGTTAGCAACAAACACATTAAATTTAGATAGCTCTTCACGCAGCCATGAAAGCACAATCGATGAATCCGATCAACAGTGAAAGCGGCCGGCGACAAGTTCCATTTTGAATATCCCATTTACTAATTCCGCAAGCAAGGCAGCAGCGCAGAGTTCCAGTTTGGGTACCGTAAGTATCTTTAATGGAGCAACGCGAGCTTTAGAACACAGTAGATGCACTTGCGCGCGTTCATCCATTATCGAACGAATGTAGATACAGGCACCGTACGCTTCGATACTTGCATCACAAAATGCATGAATTTCGACGGGGGCTCCAGGCTGTAATACATACCGAGGGAATGATAAATGCTGCACTTCGACGAACTCGTTGCGAAATGTAGACCAAGCAGTGTTCAGTGAGTGCGGTAAGCTCTCATCCCACTCCAGCTTATCCCTCCACATGCGCTGTAAAAGAATTTTTCCTCTGGTCAAAGTGGGGCCAATGAGTCCAAGCGGATCATAACAACGAGCTAACATAGATAACGCCGATCGCTTGGAGTTCTTGCGAAATTCAGTTTGCGACGTAAACGAAAATAGCAGATTGTCATCAAACGGCTTTCAGATCAAACCCAATGTCTTGGTGATGTCGCTGCCGTCATTAAACTTAAGCAAGTCATGTTTATCAGTATCAGGAGCATTACGAAGAACATCTGGACTATTGCAACACGATTTCCTTAGCTGGAAGTTACCTCGAGCGAGAATATTCGTTGTTTGTCGTTTGATTTCTTCTACTTCTTCCAAAGTATCACCACCACTTATCAAGTCGTCCACGTAAAAGTCTCGAATGATGATTTGCGAACCAAGTGGGTAAACTGAGGATTCATCCGATGCAAGTTGGTGCATAGAACGAATCGCTAGGAACGCTGCAGATTTAGTTCCATATGTTACGGTGTCTAATTTGTAGATATTTAAGTCATCTTTGGGAGAATCACGCTCCAATATACACTGGAGCATGCTATCCGGTGGGTAGATCCGGACGCATCTATACATTTTGCAGATGTATCCAGTGAGTGCAATCGGAAACGTTGAATTGCTGGTCCAGTCATGAGTAAATCATTAAGTGATAAACCTGAGGTTGTAGCTGCAGAACCGTCAAAAACAACTCTTAATTTTGTTGAAGTACTTTCGTCTTTAATGACGCAATGATGCGGCAGAAAGTATTTGCACTCATGGATAGCAGAATTTGGAACTAACGACATGTGCTTGAGGTAACGATACTCTTTTATGAATGCACAATATTTTGCCTTGAGTTGAGGATTACGTACGAGTTTTCTTTCTAGGTTTTGAAATCGGCGTCGAGCTTGTGAGTATGACTCACCTAACGAATCTAAACTTAGCTTTGTTGGCGAATCTAAACTTAGCTTTGTTGTACGCCCCTGAGGCTAAACGAATGAAATTTTGCTTGAAATGCAACTCACAGTTGGCCAGCTCCTCTTTAGAATTTTTAGAGATCGGTTCAACGACATGATCGATCTCCTAAAACTGCCGGACTAAATCATCCAGCCGATCATAAATACTGATATCTGTAGTTGAGCTGTGACTTGTTACGAATGTTGAAAGTTTGGGGGCCTGTTGCTTACCGCCAGACAGAACCCAGCCAAGACGAGTTTTTTGAAGTAATGGTATTACAGGTTTTTCTTGGATTCGTACTCACGCTTTTGATGACTTTTACTGGAATGCTAGCTTATATCTGCAATGCATATTCGACGTTTTCGAGTGTACGACAGCGTTTTTCTAAAAATCCAGCTAGTTCGTCCCAAGAGGGTAGGTCGTTGCTTGTCGAATTCTCCTCCCATTTAGTTTGAGTCACCTTGTCTAACTTCTTCACTACCAACTGAACGAGGATGCTATCGGATATTTGTTCTTTTGCGCCGATAGATTGTAAAGCGCGCATGTGCGCGATTGCCTTGTCTGTCAATGCCCGCAACGTGTACGGACGCGTCCACCTTGTCCAACTCAAATATCCCCCTGATGTGTGCCTGAAAGATAAGACGTTTATTATTAAATCGTTTTTGCAAAAGTTCTAAAGCAATTTTGTAGTTAGTGTCATTTATCTCGAGTGATCCCACGGTGTCCAGGGCAGCACCACCAAGGCAAGACCGCAAATGTTGAAGCTTGTCCACTTGTGTCAGTTCACTGTCTTTGTCGATTACGGATGTGAACATTGCGTAAAAATTTGTCCACTCCGTGTAAGCCCCACTAAATTTGGGCAACGTTAGTAGTGGCACACGCGAACGATTTGCGTTTACAATAATAGACTGTGTGTCGGCGGTGTTCATCCGAAAAGTTGAGCAATGTTGTGAAGTACTGAGCTTCCCGATCTCTCGTTGCAGAGTGGCTCTGAGATTGACTAGCGTGGTATCGAATTTGGCAGGAAGGTCACTGGTAATCGAGTCGAAGTCCAGTTCCTCCAAACTTGTGTGGGTGACCGAGAAACTGGATTTCAGCTCCACCAACAATTCCAGTATTGCCGTGAGAGCATATTCATCCTTACTGTGCAGCTTATCAGGATCCAAGTCGGTGGCTATACTGTCAAGGCGATTAAGTATAGCTTTCGATTTCATCTTCAGAAACGTGACTCGGCCCATAGGCGGACCCATAGTCGGCTCATTGGTTGCACCAACATCCCACATATCTTCTCTTGCTGGGGTACCAGTAGCTGGGCTGAATGGCATAGTGAACAAATTGGTTAACTTTAACGCTACGCGACACGTATAAGAAAAAAAGTAGGAGCGTTATACTCGACGACAATGTTACACAGTAAAAATAAATGCACCGTATCTAACTGGCAGGATCAACTGTTTTACAAAATCTCGCCACCGGTTAATAAGTTCATTGCACTATTTTAAAGGTCCTATTTACTGTCTTATGTACTCCGCACTAAATACACAACAAAAAAAATGCTCGAAACCGCAACGGAAATATATGCAATTTTAAATTATTAAATTAACACGAATAAACACGGCGATCACGTCGGGATCACCAAATGTTGAGCTTCCAATATTTTTTGGTAGCTATGTTCACTATCGCGAAAGAGAAAACTAGTTTAACACTTTATATTTTACAATTTATATTTAATTTTCGAATGCGTGGCCGTGTTTACAAAAGTTGAACTGCTAATGTCAATTCGCGAACATCTGCACGTATATGTGCATATGTAACTGCATTAGATTAGCGAAAAGAGAAGCAATGTTATGTATATATTATATATTATGTACATGTTATGCTAAGCAAATGCCTGCGTATGCTTTGTATGTTTGTATGTCATTAAGCAAAAGAGAATATAGTAAGGAATGTATAAACATGAAAAATAATATAACAAGACATTTTAAGGTGACCAGCTTATGGCAGAAATTATAAATATTGGCTATAGTTAAGAAATTAGTTTGTAGGTTGTGGAACGGGATTAGCTGCTGCTCCGAACAGATGTGGTAAGAAATATTTGCATGCATGTACCTCAGCGCCGGAGACCAGTAACTGAATCCTAGCTCCAAGTACTCCTTTATAAATGCCGAGTACTTTAGCTTTAAATCGGGATTGTTAGTTAACTTCCTCTCAAGGCTCTCAAATCGTTGCTTTGTTTGATTTTGTGCCGAGTTTTAAAGGTAAGCGAACTGAGTACTCGGCTGAAAGTAAACGCAAAACATTTTGCTGAAAATGTGCCTGGCACTCGAGCTCTTTCCTTGTTGGTTTAGTGATTGGGTCAAAATCGGGATCTACTTTCCAGAAGCGACGTACCAAATCGACTAGTCGGGTATCAGAGTGGATGTCTCTCGAAGGCCTTTGATTGGCCACAAATGATGAAAACTTAGAAGCCTGTTGACCACCACCTAATATCACCCACCCCAGAAGAGTTCTTTGAAGAACTGGAAATTCATGTGCCAACTGTATCTGTTCAACCCAAAGAAGTTGGTATGTGGTTTGTTGAAATTGGGATCAGCTAGTCGGATGTTCGAAGGGACGTTCCAGTCGGCGATGTTCACTAAAAAGCCAAGCTGGTTGTCAGTGATTATTTGAACAATGACAGAAGTGATGTGAGTTGAGAAGTCTGAAGTCCGCGACTTCAGTACAACATCGACCGAATAGCCTCCAGTTGACAGGTTGGCATCCCCGATGCCCGAAATTTGGGCCGAATATTTGGTCCTATTTGGTCTTGGGCGGCCGCCGTAGCCGAATGGGTAGGTGCGTGGTTACCATTCGGAATTCACAGAGAGGTCGTTGGTTCGAATCTCGGTGAAAGCAAAATTAATAAAAACATTTTTCTAATAGCGGTCGCCCCTCGGCAGGCAATGGCAAACCTCCGAGTGTATTTCTGCCATGAAAAAGCTCCTCATAAAAATATCTGCCGTTCGGAGTCGGCTTGAAACTGTAGGTCCCTCCATTTGTGGAACAACATCAACACGCACACCACAAATAGGAGGAGGAGCTCGGCCAAACACCTAACAGAAGTGTACGCGCCAATTATTTATTTTTTTTATTTGGTCCTACATAGTTGTAACTGGGTAGCGAAACGATATGCAACAAAGTGGAGCTGGGAACTCGAGTCCAAAATGTAGGTACCAACACAATTTTTAACAAAAATTACTGCAGTAGCTAGAATCACAGCATCAGATCGAGATCTCGAAGTAAGGGCGTGAGCAGGGACAGATGATGTTGCAGCTATGGTGTTTGATTCCAATGTGGGTGGTTGCGTGTCTGTGCCTGACATAGAAGTTCAAGCGGAGGATGTGTGGCCAAAATGCAAAAGCGTGTGGTGTTTCAGTTGACATGTTCAACAGGATCCAGGTTTTCAATCTCTCATCTGATGACCACGCTTTAGATAATTAAGCCAAAGTTTAGAGAAAGATTGAAAAATCACCGACAGTGGTAAATTCTATGGTCAGGGCACCGACAAAACGCGCACCACGCAACGAAAAATGATTTTCTTTTAGTTGTACTCACAGTTTTTCCCTTTCTGTCAACTTGATCCGTTTGACACATTTTCGAGGGTACGACACCGCTTTTCCAAAAATGTAACTAACTGATCCCACAACGGCAGTTCGTTGGTAGAGGAATTTTCTTCATACTTGGATTGAATAGCCTTGTCAAAACTTCTGGATTAGTAGTTCAACTATGATGCAGTCAGCGATTTGTTTCTGTGACCCAAGCGACTGCAACGCGCGAATGTGTGATGTTACCTTGTCCATCAACTCCCGCAGCTTACTTCCGGATGCATCTGCCCGGTCCAGCCCAAAGAAATGTCTGATGGTGCCTGAAATATAATTCGCTTCTTATTCAAACTTTTTTTAAGTAAATCTAATGCATTTTTATAATTAGCTTCGTTTATCTCCAGAGATTGGAGAAAAAGTTGCTCTACTCGGTGTACACGCCACTAAATTTAGGTAGCATTAGCAAAGGCAAACGGAAACAATTGGCATTCACTATGATCAACTGTAAGTCTCCAGTGTTCGCTCTAAATGTCGAGCAGTGCTGACCTGTGCTACGCCTCCCAATCTCTTGTTGCAGGTTCGCCTTAAGTTTCACTAGCGTAGCATCGAATTTGCAGGGTAGGTCACTGGCAATAGACTCGAAGTCCAATTCCTCCAAACTGGTGTGAGTGACGGAAAATGTTGATTTCAAATTTCCCAATGATTCGACAATTGCCGCCAAGCCGTACACATCCATGGTCGTGGACAACACATTACGTGGTCGTGTGTTTGTTATTTACAATTTATCAAGTTCACCGATCCCAGCTGATGTCGCAATTCGAGTATCGAAATATTTACTTAGCACTGCTTATATATTTATATATCGTCCCCTTGGTATTAAAATAGCCTATAAATTTTTTTATGTTTTGAGAAAATGAATTTCAAACTTTTTGTCGAAAGTAGCTCTCACTCAAATCTCGTTATGTCTGTAAATATTTATTATTTTTTGGCTGACGTTTTGACCCACTTTGTGGAACTAGAATTTGACAAAATTTTGACCACATATAAAATCGACGATGGAGAATCTAAAAATTCAATAAAAAAATAATAGCCTATGAGCACATAGGCTATTGTTATACTAAGGGGACGATATGTGGTCATTAACCCGAAAAAAATATATAATATTAAATAATATTCAATGTATGTACATAAGGAAACAAAAAAAATGAAACGGAATAACCGAAAAGATCAAAGTATGTATACGTACGTATGGATGTACATTATTCTGCATAAATAGGTTCTCTCAAACAAAAACAAAACTGTCATTGCAAATTGCTACATACTATACTTCCATACATACGTCTACATGAATTTAAATGAGCGGGAGAGTGAATATTAACATAAAATTAAGAATTAGCAATTGCACTTACATATTGGTGTCGATATAGCAGTACAACGACGCGTAGAAGGCCTCCTCGCTGTGTGGTTGTTGCTAGATTTTTGTGCTTTGAATTACATTAGGTTATTCCTTTATTATGATAAATTCACTTTAGCTTCCTTATTATTTAAAAAACTAAATCTTCTTTTTTTTTCTTTTAATTCGATTTCGGTTTCATTTAAGAAAAAAATTATATTTATAAAATATTTATAAAGATGTAAAGGAAATAAAAAAGCAAAGAACTATGTTGAGGGAGGTTAATGTTAGCATATATTATATTATATATATGCACACAAAAAAAATTAAGAAACAAAAATTATTTAACTATCATCATTTGATAGTTTTTCACAAAATTCACAAAAATTTAATAACTATTCACTAGCTTCAATATTAATTTAATTCAAAAGCATTTTTGTTGTTTTTTTCTTTAACTGTGGCTGTTAACAGTTAACAACTGTGTTATATTATATATATATACATATATATATGAGGCATTCTCTGAAAAAAAAGCCACTTGAAAAAAAAAGTTCTTTATTTTTTTTGGCAATAATATATCTTATAGTATATGTAAAAACTAAAATAAAAAATATGGTCTTAGGTCCGTGTAATGCGGGGTTGCCATACTGTCAGGGGTCAAAGTTTTTTGCAAAAAAATTTTCGAACCGCCATAACTTTTAAACGAATGAACGGATTTTAAAACACCTTAAGACTTTTTTGTACAAAATTTCTTAAACTTTAAAACTGTGTATCATAAAAAATTTTTAAATTAATATTTCATTGAAAAAAATTAAAAAAATTTTTTTTTTTGAATTTTTAACCACTTATGCCCCCTTCGATTTTTTTCAAAAATACCCCAAAATGTTCCTTATTTCATCACCTTTTTACCCCCCAAAGGGAATTTTGGGACAGCAATATTTGTATGAGTTACAAATAAAAAACCAACTCAGCGCAACGCTCTTAATCCAAGGAAATGCTCTACTATCATCCCTACTGCATTATATTATTATCTTTTTCCATCATACTTTACTAAATGTAAGAAAAATTATTATTTAGGAATTTTGTAAAAGAAATTAAAGAGATTTCATGTCCATAAATGGAAAACAAAGTCCTTAAAATTGTCCAATACTGATAATTGTCCAATACTAACTACATACAGTAGGTTCTGTTTTTATGCGGCTTTTTTTTATGCGGTTTTGAAGTAGTGCGGTTTTTTTTTAAATTACAAAATGCATGTCGACCTATCGGGAATTGTACATATAAACAAGATTCTAAACCAGCTAAGCAAAAACTCATCATAGATTACATCAGAAATGCTAACCCTACAAGTATGGAAGATATATAAAGATATAATTTTCAAAGATACAATATTTTGTTTATGCGATTTTATTTAATTATTTCAGATTCATGCGGTCTATGGAACGTATCTATAGTAATAATATGGGACTAGTGCCCTTTTTTATGCGATTATTTCAGATTTATGCGGTTTTAGCATTTGAAACGTATCTATAGTTTTACTATAGAACTAGTAGCTTTTTTTATGCTGTTTTTTTTTATGCTGTTTCTTGCGGAACGTATCTACCGCATAAAAACAGAACCTACTGTAGTTTAAATTGGAGAATTCAAGTACCCTAAAATTCCGCTAGGTGGCTATGCTGTATGCCTTCTTACAACCGAGTTTATTCACGCGTATTATAAGTACCGTGCCTAGCAAAGTGTAACATTTTCTACGATTATCGCATTGAAACAGTTTTCTACAGTAAGTATTTTTTTTTCACTTATTATATGATTATATGGTTTTTTTTTAATTATGCCTTTTACTAAGTGCTATAATCCTTTTCAATATGAATATCATAAAAATGAGAATGTACGTAAGGTCAATAGTGGAAAAATTGTTGGAAAAAACGTACCTCACAGTTTGTATTTGTGTGATAAATGTCGTAAACAGCTTGTGAAAGAAGGTTGACCTAAAGTTACTGGTAAATGTAAATCTAAACCTAAATCTTCTGCATCGTCTACAGATTTAAAGAATTTGGAAGAATTTAAGATTGAGAACGAATTTGAGTCTGAGAATAAATCTGAATCTGATTGTGAGAACGAATCTGATTCAGATTTTTCTTTTGCTAAAGATGATAAATCTACTAATAACGGTAATGATTCCGCTGATTTGTTGCAAATTATTGAAAAATTAAAAAATAAATTCAATGATCCACAGATTATTAGATTTGAAAAGTATGAATTATTAAAACTTGTACCAGATTCATGGGGAGAAAGAAAAGTAGCAAAGATATTTGGATGTTCACGCCAACATTTAAAGGAGCAAAGTTTATCGATAAATAAAATAATATATTTTACTGATGGAGCAGCACTCGAGCGAGCTTACAACTTCCACCTTCCCAACAAGTTTTGACAGCAGAAGCTCTTTTCAATTGGGCAAAGAAAAATCTTGAACGAACTTTCGTGTATTTTTCTTCAAAAAAAGAACAAAATGTGCTCGAAAATTCCTTGAAAGTCAGATTTTCTTTAGCAAACAGAATTAATGGTACCCAAAAGTATCACGCATTTATCCCTATCGGTAACGAAGAATTGTTATTAAAAACATTTAGTTTCTCTGAAGAATCTGTAGTTTTTCCACCAAAGCGTGGACGTAAACGCAAAAGCACATGAACATCAAGTTAAGATTCAATATACATAATTATTTTACTTAAAAAACTAAAAAACCAAAAAAAAAAATTATAAAATTGAAAAAATACAAAAAAAGTTTAAAAATAATAAAAAAAACAAAAAAATAAATAAAAAAAATGAAAAAATAAAAAAAATAAAAAAAGGGATTAAATGTCTGCTACGTCCACGTCGTTAATCCTGGGTTACGCTAAATGCAGATAATAAAAGTCCATAAATCAATGATTTTTCATCATAGCAACAGCTTGAAATCTAAGGAATCCTGTTTGCTTGTCTTATTTTTTACTTCCTTTTCACAGCTTCTGATAAATTATTGCAATTTGTAGTCAAACAAATAGATTGGTTAGATTGAGAGCGTTGCACTGAGTTGGTTTTTTATTTGTAACTCATACAAATATTGCTGTCCCAAAATTCCCTTTGGGGGGTAAAAAGGTGATGAAATAAGGAACATTTTGGGGTATTTTTGAAAAAAATCGAAGGGGGCATAAGTGGTTAAAAATTCAAAAAAAAAAATTTTTTAATTTTTTTCAATGAAATATTAATTTAAAAAATTTTTATGATACACAGTTTTAAAGTTTAAGAAATTTTGTACAAAAAAGTCTTAAGGTGTTTTAAAATTCGTTCATTCGTTTAAAAGTTATGGCGGTTGGAAAATTTTTTTGCAAAAAACTTTGACCCCTGACAGTATGGCAACCCCGCATTACACGGACCTAAAACCATATTTTTTATTTTAGTTTTTACATATACTATAAGATATATTATTGCCAACAAAAATAAAGACGTTTTTTTTTTCAAGTCTCTTTTTTTTCAGAGAATGCCTCATATATATATATATATAGCAATTGTTGAACGCTCGAAGAACTGCTCGGAGAACCGCAAGAACCGGCGTTAGCTTAAACCCGTAATGGTCATATAAATATTTTCACAAACAACTGATTTTTTTGAAGGTGAGAACTTTTATAATCCTATGGTTGGTTGGTTGGTTAGAGTGGTGATTCATCCAGAATCCAACTAGCGCTTCCGCACCATTTTGTTGCCACATCCTCGTTACCAAATTGTTTAACAGTTATTTGCAGCAGGACTATATCCAGTCTGTGCGGTTTAGGAACCTTATTAGGTTGTTGACGTCTACGCCAGACAGTTGCTCGAGACTCTCGAACAGCGGTTTGCCCAGGGTTAACATTCTGTCCTTCCATAGGGCAGGGCATTCACAGAGGAAATGGAAGATTGTTTCTTTTTCCTCCGGTTGTTTACAACTATGACAGTATGTATTGTGAGGGATACCCATTTTGGCGGCTTGTTCTCCGATAGACCAGAAGCCAGTTATGACTGCCGTAAGTCTGCAGGTGTCCCGTCGTTTCATGTTTATTAATGTCAACGATTGCTTGAGGTTGTAGGTGGGCCATAACGTTCTGCTGATTTTGCATTTCGTCTGGTCTCTCCATCTACAATCTGCAATTCGAAGGTATTTTAGGGAAATTGCATTCTTGACCGCACCTAGTGGAGTGAATACTGGTACTGCAAGAGCGCTATTCATGGCAGATCCCCCTCTTGTCAGTTCATCAGCTTTTTCGTTACCTTCTATGTTCCGGTGTCCCGGGACCCAAATCAAGGTTACTCTATGGGTTTCACTCAAGTTGGTGAGGCTATTCCTACTTTGCTCCACCACTTTAGAGGTTGTTATAGTCGCGTCCAGCGCCTGGATTGCGGCTTGGCTATCCGAAAGAATAGCGATATTGCCCTTAAAAGAAAAATCTGCGATTAGTAACCTACAGGCTTCCCCAATTGCTAGTACTTCCGCTTGGAAGACGCTGCTGGTATTACTGAGAAGCACAGATTTTTCAATTCCAAGTCTATGAGAATATATACCAGCTCCAACACCACAATCCATTTTACTGCCATCTGTTTAGACTGTCGTATCGAAGTTGTTTAGAGAGAATCCCTTATTCCATTCTTTTTTAGATGGAAAGAGTGTGGCAAAATTCCTATTGAACGTTACCATCGGGACGATGTAGTCAGTCCTCACCGAGGTTAACTGAGTTTGTCGCAATAATAGACTAGCGTGACCATAAGTTTTTCCTTTCCAGCGACCCGCTTCATTTAACCTAAATGCACTCATGGTTGCCGTCTTCTTTATATGTAGGTCTATGGGAATAACGTGTGTCAGAGCATTGAGAGCCTCTCTGGGACATGATCTGATTGCACCGACCGTTATTGCACAGGCTGATCTTTGTATTCTGCCGAGTAATTTGGTATTGTACTCTCTCCCAAGAGCTTTCCACCAAACTACCGAACCATACGATAGAATGGGTCGTATAACCGCCTTACACAACCATAATGTATGCCTCGGTTGAAGACCCCATCTTCTCCCAAGCATACGTTTGCAGGCATATAAAGCAATTTCTGCTTTCCTTACCCGTTCTTCGACGTTTAACTTCCAGCTAAGTTTGGAGTCCAGAATTACTCCTAAGTACTTTGCACTGGTTGATAGTGACAGAGTTTGTCCGTTGATATTTGGTAGGGTGAAAGTTGGTACCTTGTATCTGGTGGTAAAAAGCATAAGTTCTGTTTTACGTGGGTTTAAACTTAGCCCACATCCTGTGGCCCAAGAGTTAAGCTCGCATAACGCCCTTTGGATGATCCCACTGATCGTATTTGGGCACAGTCCTGACACCATTAACACCACATCATCAGCGTACGCCATCACTTTTACCCCACCTCCGTCAAGTTTTGTTAAGATTTTGCTGATCACACATAGCCAAAGAAGTGGAGATAATACTCCCCCTTGAGGAGTGCCCCCGTGGACCTTCTTGGTTATGTTGATATTACCCATATTAGCTTTGATGATCCTCGTTTCTAGCATGGAGATGACCCAGTTACTAATGCAACTGTCCACCTCCAGGTCTATCAACGCCCGTTGGATGGCATCTGTGCTAACATTGTTAAAGGCGCCTTCGATATCCAAGAATGCCGCCATGGTATAATGAGAGAGCAAATCTAGAGAGCCCTCTATTGTTCCGATAACCTCGTGAAGCGCCGTCTCCGTAGATTTGCCTTTAAGGTATGCGTGTTGTGCAGTTGATATACCAGAACTCTCCAAAGAGCTTCTGAGGTGCGTATCCAAAAGCCTTTCAAAAGTTTTTAACAAGAAAGACGAGAGACTGATTGGCCTGAAGTCTTTCCCTGATTCATGTCCTCTTCTACCTACTTTTGGTATGAAGACGACCTTGACTAGTTTCCAGCTGTCTGGAATATGGCCTAAGTTTAAACACGCTTTAAAAATTTCCTCTAGCCATGGTAGGATACAGTCCAAGGTTTCCTGTAACATCTTTGGAATGATCCCATCTGGCCCCGGAGATTTAAAGGGTGAGAAAGATTTGATTGCCCATGCAACTTTTTCTTTGGTAATGATTTCATTTGCAAGATGCTGTGGGTTATATTGGCTCCGCCTAATGTTTCCCCTCTCACTTTCGTAAGCGCTGCATCCCGGAAAATGCGTGTTTAGCAGAAGCTCTAGCGATTCTTCTGCTGTAGCAGTCCAAATTCCATCAGGTTTCTTGCCCCAAGAAGCCATAGAGTGGTCTTTGGAAAGAACCCGGCTAAGCCTAGCAGAATCCCTAGTAGATTCGATTGACGAACAAAATTCCCTCCAGCTCTCTGTTTTGGCGGCCCTGATTGCCTTCTTGTACTGTCTCCGACTTTCTCTGTACAATTCCCAATTTCCCGTCGAGTAGCTGAGGTTAAACGTTGATCTAGATTTTTCCCTTAGTTTTAAGAGCTCACTGCTCCACCAAGGAGGGTGAGTTTTTTTGCTAAATTTTATGGGGCAGGACGTTTTGTAGGCCCTACTAAATGCCTTTTCCAGTGTTATGACCCTACTCTCAAGGCTTTCCGTGAGAGTGATTTGAGGGGTAGGAGTCCCTCCTATCCTCTTGTTTACTACATTTTTGAACCTCTTCCAGTTGGTTCTTAAAGGATTTCGATACGGTAGGGGTGGATCTACCTTAAGATCCAAATCGTAGAGGATCCAACTATGATCAGAAAATGACCTTTTATTGGATACCCTCCAGTTATCTACCCTTACTAAGCTATTTTCAGACAGTAGAGTAACATCAATCACTTCCTCCCATCCTCTGAAGTACTCCGTACTAGGAAAGGTGAAAGTGGGAGTGTTACCCCTGTTACATACCGATAAGTTAGTATTAATAATAAAATTATATAAAGACTCACCTCGGTCGTTTGTCTCGGAACTTCCCCACAACGCATGCCTCGCGTTGGCATCGCATCCGAGCAGCAGGTTCTTATTTCTGGCTTCACACACCAGCCGACGAGCCTCCTCGGGTGGTGCTGGCCGATCATGTGCCATGTAGATGGAAGCCAGTATGATGCCGACACCGTCAGCGGCTTCTACCTCCACAGCCGTCACATCCTGTGAACAATATGATGGGATTAAAAATATGTTCAAATGTTTCTTAGCTACAATACAAGATCTGGGGTTACCTTCAGTCCGTTTGTAGAAAAGGTTGTGGTTGTTCCCAGTGAACCCCTTCACCTCGGTGCTCCGCACCCAGGGCTCCTGGATTAAAGCGATGTCGACATCCTCCTCCGCCAGGAGAACGGTTAGGTTGTCCGTTGCAGTCCACGAGTGCTGCAGGTTTATTTGGACAACCTTGAGACCCATGCTGCTGGTCGCTTTACAATTAGACGGCGTCGCTAAGCTGCACTCCCGGGTGCTGCTCATTAGCGCCATCGTTTTTGGCAGACGCGGCGTCGTCAAGTTGCATGCCTGTGAGCAACTCGTTGGCGCCGTCAACCTCGTCCTGTTCATCCTCCGGATTTGCAGATCGGAATATCTTCAGTTGCGTTTTCCTGACGCCGAACCGAAGTTTATTGTCCACTTTTCCCAGTGGCTCGATACTCTCCTCCGATATTTGGAGAAGGAAGGACACACTGTTCTTTTGCGGAGCCTCCGCTTTGATGATGCTCCAGTCATTCATCGGAACAGTGCGGTTGTGTGCCTGCAAGTATGGAATAAGTTGCTTAGCTTCGAATTCCATGTTCGGGATCCAGATGCGAGCCCTCGGCCGTCGAGGGATTTCGCTGGCCGGGATTAGTTTGAGCCTCAAACCTTCCCAGTCGCTCTGGATCTTGCCCACAACTGTTTGCAGGAAGTTAAGGGAGAGTTGAGCATCGCACTTGATCACCCTGTATCCGCGGACCACCTCCATTGAATCGAATCCTGGCACATGACCCTCCGGGTTTGCCATGACATGATCGACGACAATGCGGGACAGCCGTGCCTCGATTTCGGACCACTTATCCGATGCAGGTTTGCCGCGGTTTGTTATTTCATCAACCAAAGCTATTTGCAGGTGATCCCGTGCCACCTCATTAAATGAGCATTTGGTTGGTTTTGGTATTGAAGCAGAGTGTACCGACACTTTGTGCTTCTTCGTTGGTTTGTCGCTTTCGTCCTGCGAACGATTGCGTTTTACGGCTTCTGCCTTCTGGGTGGCCTGGAACGCCCGGTACTTATCGACCACCTTTTGGCACCTTGCCTTATCGGCCGCGTCCTTTGGATGAGTTTT
This sequence comes from Anastrepha fraterculus, assembly GCA_037575425.1. Lineage (NCBI taxonomy): Eukaryota > Metazoa > Arthropoda > Insecta > Diptera > Tephritidae > Anastrepha > Anastrepha fraterculus. The sequence goes on along the minus strand of JAYXIM010005134.1, from coordinate 43,952 downwards.
ACCTTCAGCCTCATTTTTATTTATTCTTCCGAGAATAGTCAGAGACCTCTGGTAAAGCTTATACCTGGACGGGCCTTTTTTAGCGTTTTGGCGCTTTTGCCCCTTGGCATCAGCGGATGTGGATGGTTGATTGGATGTTGATGGCGTGCTGTGGCCCACAGCTTTGCCATCAACCGTATCTTGGCTGGAGGCCAAGAGTTCGTCCTCTGAGGGAGTTCCCAACTTCCTCAGTTCGTTGGTGTCGGTCCGAGTTGTCCATTTGTCCATCTGTTGTGTCAATGGGTGCGCCCGTTTATCCGTTCGTTTTGGGTCTGTGTCCGTCCGTTTGTCCGTCTTCTTTATAGCCTTATCCGAATTTTTTTGTTTTTGTTGTTCGTTCATTCTGTTTCGTACGGTCACCTGCCCTTCCAGAAGGCTGCACATGTCGCCATGTGCGGTGACCAATGAGGATTTAGGGGAAATAAGCAGTCCGCCATGGCAGCGCCCCATACCATGGTAAGGCCACCGTTACAACCTGAGGCGGCCTGGTGTCAGGAGGGCTCCGTTAAAAGACAGCCTTGTTTTATCCCCCGGCTGCCAAACCCACCCAGTAGGCACGGGTCGCGTTACACCTTGGGTTGAGGGAGTTTTTTTAACGAAGTTTACGTCTTCGACCTGTGTGGTTCGCGGGAGACCTACTCTCCTACCTTCCATATCTGGGAGGCGTTCCCCTATCCACCACCTGGGGACGCGCCCTATAGGGATAACAGGTTCCCCCAAGGGAATCCTATGGTACGTGTGAGAGTTTATAGACGCATAGGTGTGGATGAATCCGATGTGGCAGTGGATATTTATTTATTTATTATGATTAGGTACAATAATACAATTATTATACTTAATAACTAACAGGAGTGCTACCAGCCAAGGCCTTCGACTCTCTTTTAAAATTGCGTTTTTGTTAATCCTGTAAAATGTACATATACATGTATTGTGTTTAATATCTAAGTACAAAGCTTAAAATTATTTAGAGTTTATGTAGTATATTACAAGCTTTAAGATAGTTTATAAATTTAGACATGTTTTCAAGGTTTTTAGTAGTTAGAAGTGTGCTGGGTGAAATAGTTCAGAAAAATTTTAGTCGAAAGGCATTTAGTTGACTGCAGTCGTTTAAGATATGCTCTGTGGACAGTGTGCTGTTGCAAAAGGGGCACGCTGTACGTTGTGAATTTTGTAATAAGTGTTCATGTGTGAGGTGAGTATGGCCAATACGAAGGCGAATGAATGTTTGTGTTTGCTGTCGAGTAGATGTGCTTGGGAAAATAGCTTTTTCTCCATGTTTATTAATCAATGTGTACTTATTATTATAATTAAGCCAATTAGTTTGTTTATCAAGTAATTATCTGTAAATTGCGTTTAAAATGCCATTGTTGCTTGTTGTGTGAAACGTGAAGCAAGGTGTTAAATGTGTATCGTCTGCAGCGCGGTCTGCGAGTTCGTTTCCTTCTAAACCTTTGTGCCCTGGTACCCACATGATTCGGATTTTATTGCTGTTTTTAATACATGTCGTTCTAATTTCGGATACGATATTGTTAGCGTTGCCTATGTTGCGTATTGCATTGATTGCGGATTTGCTATCGGAACAAATTACAAATTTCCCCTTATTTTTTTTGCGTAATCGGTAGCTAATTTTAAGGCTAAAGCTTCGGCTGTAAATATTGAGCAATGTTGGTCAACGATTCCTCGGGTAATTAACGTGCCGACAGCCTTGAAGAAATTCTGTGAGGTGAAAGTATATACGCATATACTCGTACTTGTATTAAAATTTTCTTAAAATTTATCGATTTTACCTACGGTTATTAACGAAAAATGTCGGTGGAAAAGAATCTTACCAAAAATTATGATGCCTTATATGATGAACTCCAATTTATTTTTTTGTTTTAGCGTATGTTAATTTTTTTTTATACGTGTGCACGCCTCGATGGATTTGTAGTGAATAAAAATGCGTTGGCTGGGCTTAAACTTAACAGCCAAAAAGGGAAACTTTCACTACTTTCGTTATTGTCATCATGATCGCGTGGGACATTTTCCCCCTGTGTTTAATTTGTATATAAAAGACATACCTGTGTTTCGTTTGTGTGTATGAAAATAAGGAGAAAATTAGAAAAAATTAAAAATGTGCACATGTACCACGGTACACACCCCCCCCACCTAAAGTGTTGGTGCGGTGTAGATTCAAATGTTTATTTGCACGTATATCTTTCCCGTGATAAATTCCTCTTTTTCCGCTGACTTCATCACACAATTCATACATACAATTGCCTTTGCCTTTGCCAATTGCCAATTACTTTGGCTTTAATGAATTTCGGAGAAAATTTGGCGCACAGTTTTTTCGACGCGTCACTCATAGTGAAATTTCTACGGTAAACGGTATCACCAATTTTAAAATTCCTGAACGTACTTCTCAAATTATAGCGTTTTGCAGAGTTATCAAAAGCCTTCTTAATATTTTCGACGATTGATTTGCGTATTAATTTAAGTCGGTCGTTTCTATCTACTATGTTCTCATCTAGTGCTTCCAATTTTCGAATCAGCACATATTCGCTTGCGTGTGCTACCATTTGTTGATCAAAAAGAGCAAAATAAGGAGTGCATCCGTTTGACTGGTGAATAGAACTCCTCAGCGATTCTGTTATTTCGGGTAAGTTTTTGTCCCAGTAAGTATGATCGTCTTTTAAATATGACCGTATACCTGCAATAATGGATCGATTAACTCGCTCGCTGGCATTTGCTTGTGGGCTGTACAAGGCAGTGTTAATATGTCTAATACCACGTTCGGCAAGTAGATTGGGAAATTGGGAGGCTTTAAATTGTTTTCCGTTGTCGGTTAGAATAATCTCCGGAGTTCCAATGATGCTAAAAACATGTTCTTTTAAAAAGTTGCAGTTAATTGAAGTATTAAAATTTCTAATAGCCTTCAATAAGGGAAATTTTGTGAGATCATCAAGGACAGTCAAAATTCCTGTATTTCCTTGCCTAGATCTCGGATATGGACCAAGTAAATCAATATACAACTTTTGAATCGGGCGTTGGACAGTATATTGAACAGACATCGGTGGTCGTAAAGTAACATTAGGCGCTTTGCTTTGTTGACAAATGTCGCATTGACCAACAAATTCTTTTACGTCCACAGTCATATTAGCCCAATAAAGATTCAACCGTAATCGCTCTAAAGTTTTTGCCTTGCCTTCATGACATTTATTTGGCGGGCAATGGGCATGTTCTGTTGCTTGCCAAACTAAAGTTTTTGGTATCCACAACTTCCAATTGAACGCTTCACGTGCTGGCTTTCCATCTGGATGTTCGGTCCGTTTGTAAACATGACCATCAATGATTTGAAGATCGGGTAAGCGGCTTTCATTATTTCGAATATTATTTATTAAATTTTTATATTCATCAGCTACAAAATCGGACGAATTCAGATCAACAAGCGGATGGACTTCTAACTCATTAATATCATCAAAATTTTGAAGGGACAGACTGTCTGGCACAACATTTACTGAACCTTTTCGGTGTTCGATTTTAAACCCATATCCTTATAGTTTAAGTGACCACTGAGCTAGTCTGCTTGATAAATCGATTTGTCGCATGAGCCATTGTAAACTGGCGTGATCGGTTATGATAGTGAAGTCTTGCCCCTCCACATAAGCTCTAAACTTTTTTAAACTAAGGATAGCAGCAAGGCACTCTAGTTCGGTGACGCTGTAGTTACTTTGAGCCTTACTTAATTTTTGAGAAAAGTAAGCAATCGGTACTTCGACATCATCGTCATTGTTTTTTGACAATACTGCACCAACACCGAGCTTACTGGCGTCACATTGAATTGTAAAGGGTTTCTCGTAATTTGGACTGGCTAGAACTGGAGCAGAACATAGCATTTGTTTCAGTTGATCAAACGATTTTTGTGCTTCCTCATTCCACGAAAAATGTTTACATTTCTTTAGTAAATTGGTTAATGGGTTTGTAATCGCGGCAAAATTGTTAATAAAACGGCGGTACCAACCTGCCATTCCTAAGAAACGTCGTAATAGTTTCACATTCGACGGTACAGGGTAGTTTGTTACAGCCGAAATTTTATCAGGATCAGTTTTGAGTGCTCCATCTCCAACGATATATCCAAGATATTTTACCTCTTTTATACAAAATTTACTTTTTTCTATATTTATTGTTAAGCCAGCGTTCCTTAAGTGATAAGCAACTTCGGATAAGACGGACAAGTGTTTGTTGAAATCTTCTGACACAATTAAAAGATCATCTAAATATACAACAACTAGGTTTTTTAATTGAGGAGGGATAGCGCGATCCATTGGGCGACAGAGTGCTTGAAGGGCGTTACATAAACCAAAATGCATGACACAGTATCGGTAAAGCGGACGATTAGGAACGATAAAACAGGTATCTGCCAAAAAGCACGACGCAGAGATCCAATGAACTTATGTATTTTGCTTTCGGTATCCTACTAAATATTTCATCAATGTGAGGAAGAGGATATGCGTCCTTGATAGTAACGCTATTCACTTTTCGTGAATCAAGGCACAGACGGACTTTATTTGGCTTTTTCACTAAAACAATCGGACTAGACCATGGACTATTCAGAGATTCCTCAATTACACCTAATTTGAGCATCTCGTCGATCTCAGCGTGAACAAGTTTTTCTGCTGCAGGGGATATTGGGAAGTATCGTTGTTTTATCGGACGGACACCAGGTTGAAGTTCAAATTCATATTCCATTAAAGAAGTCTTTCCTAATCCTTCTTCCTCGAAGCTTGGAAATTTATTTTTAACAACGTCTAGCTGTCGTTGCTGTTCATTACTTAAACAAAGTGTATTTTCCTCACGTCTTGTTTCAAGACAAATTTCGGAGATAACATGTGGAGCAATTTTAAATTTACTCCAAAAGTCGACTCCAAGTATAGGTAGGTAGGTAGGTAGGGTGGTTGTCATAAGACACACTTAGACCTTTCGCAGGTCCATTGTGATACCACTGGAGCTTATCCTTACTCTACGTGTTCCTTTTCAAACCATCCGGTTGCTTTAATAAACGAGCAGAGCTTCGTTAGTTTTAGATGGGCTATGTCCGCTACACCGGACTGTATCAAGAGTGCGCAGCCTTCTCATAGCTAGGCTTTCACACTCACATAAAAGGTGTTGTTGTTGTTGTTGTTGAGGTAGTTGAACATTTCTTAGCTGAAATGCTCCTAATTAGTGACCAGCACCGTTTTAATACCACTATCTCGTGAAATGATGAGTTGTTGTTGCATTTTTTTTTTTTTTTTTTTTTTTTTTTTTGGTGTTTCCGAGTCAGATCCATTTAGTGAGGTCCAAGTATAGGAGCAAATCCTTTATCTCGATGACTGAGATCTCCTTAATTTGCTGTAGGAAGGGCTTACCGAAGGATCGGAGTCGTGCCCTGGCTAGTCCCGGACATTCACATAAATAGTGGAACAGACTTTCCTTCACCCCTTCCGCTTGACAGCTTCTACAGATAGGATTGAAGGGTAGGTTGAGTCTAGCTGCATGATCCCCTACTTTCCAATCTCCTGTAAGGGTTGCAGTGATACGTGAAATGTTTGGCCGAGAACATCCTAACAGGTCATTCGTCCTTTGGATTTTATATGACGGCCATGTGTTTTTTGTTGTGATACATGTAGGTATTTGCTTCCATCTTCTTTCGGCTAAAGCATGATAGTGTGAAGCAATAGATGCTTTTAGTGTGTTCAGTGGGGTGGAAACTGCCACCGCCTCTGCTATGTCTAGTGTTAAGCCCTTTCTTGCTAGCTCATCCGCTATCTCATTGCCTCGTATGTTCCTATGACCGGGAACCCATATCAGGGTAATTTCAAGCCAATGGCTGAGCAGTTTCAGCTTCTCTCTACACTGTAGGACCAGTTTGGATGAAATGTAGTTGGAGTCTAAGGCCTTGATAGCTGCTTGACTGTCTGAGAAGATAGCTACTCTTGCACCAACTACCTTGTAGAGTTCTAGGGATTTGCATGCTTCTCTGATCGCTAAAAGTTCTGCCTGGAACACGCTGGCATAATCAGGAAGACGAATTGATTGAGATAGGTTGAGTGGCTCCGAATGGAAGCCAGCTCCCACACCACAGTTCATCTTAGAACCATCGGTATAGATTTCGATATCGTGTCTTCCAATCACCTCTCCTTTGCTCCACTCGGCTCTCGGTGGGAAGCGTACCGTAAAGCCTTTCTTGAAGTTTAGGTCGGGGACTGTGTAGTCTGATCCGTTTTTGAGCAGCGGGGGTCCCTGTAGGAGGATCTTGCTGTGACCGTACGGCCTTGTTGTCCAGCTTCCTATGTCTCTGAGTCTCACCGCGCTGCAAGTAGCTATTGTTTTAATCTAATGGCAATAGATGTGTTAGTACATTGAGCGCTTCAGTAGGACTGGTGCTAAGCGCTCCTGTAGTTAGGATACACGCTGTTCTTTGTATCTTGTTCAGCTTAGTTTTGTTGTATTTCCTTTCTGTTGCAGGCCACCAAACTAGTGCCGCATATGTTAGTATTGGCCTTACAATGGCTGTGTAGGACCAGTTGGATAATTTTGGTTGGATACCCCATTTTTTTCCCAACATTCTCTTACATGTGTAAAGTGCTATGTTCGCTTTCTTTACCCTGTACTCTACGTTGGACTTCCAGCTGAGTTTGGGGTCCAGGATAACACCTAGGTATTTGGCCTGTTTGGTTAGCGTGAGGCTGACGCCGTTTAGTTTTGGGAGATTAAAGTTTGGCACCTTGGTTTTCTTGGTGAATAGCATCAGTTCAGTTTTTCTCGGGTTTACGCTTAAACCACAGTCCGTGGGCCAATTGCTGAGTAATACCAGAGCTCCTTCCATAATCTCACTGATTGTGGTTGGAAATATTCCTGAAACCATAAGCACTATGTCGTCCGCGTACGCCACCACTTTAATTCCCTTTTGGTTAAATTTGGTGAGGATGTTGTTGGCGACTAGTAACCACAGTAGAGGGGATAAGACTCCTCCCTGAGGGGTTCCCCTGTTGACAGAGCGTTTTATCGTGCTGCTGCCTACCTCACCGATGATTATTCTAGTTTTGAGCATGTTCTCTATCCATTCGTTGAGACCTGTGTCTATGCCTAACATGTTAAGAGCCTCAATTATGGATCTTGTGGTGACATTGTTGAAGGCCCCCTCTATGTCGAGAAAAGCGACTAGTGAGTATTGCTTGTATTCTATGCTCCTCTCAATCGCACTTACAACCTCGTGAAGAGCTGTCTCTGTGGATTTTCCTTTGATATAGGCATGTTGAGATGGTGAAATCGTTGAGTCTGTAATCTTTTCCCTGAGATATACATCCAACAGTCGCTCGAGAGTTTTGAGGATGAAAGAGGATAGGCTGATGGGTCTGAAATCCTTCGCTGTATCATGACCGCGTCTACCAGCTTTAGGGATAAATATCACTTTTACCCTCCTCCAGCTCTTTGGTATGTGCCCTAGCATAAGGCTTTTCCTGAAAAAGACCTCCAGCCAGGGAATCGTCGTTTCTCGAGTGTTCCACAGCATGGCTGGGAATATCCCATCTGGACCGGCTGCCTTATATGGTTCAAAGTTTTTTATCGCCCATAATATTCTATCTTGGGATACGATGTGGTTGATTATAATGGGTGATATTTTGGATGTTTGAACACTGTCAGTATTGTTCTCAATGTATTCTGTGTTGCCTGGGAAGTGTGTATTTATAAGATGTTCTAGTGCGTCGGCCGATGATTTTGTCCACTCTCCGGGGTCTTTCTTCAAGAAGGAAGGGCAGGAGTGTTCCTTGGATAAAAGCTTGCCTAGTCTGGCCGTATCTTTGGTTGATTCTATGGAACTACAAAAATCTCTCCAAGCCTCTGTTCGAGCCTCTTTGATTGCTTTCTTGTACTCCCTAAGGCAGTCTTTGTAGGGTTTGAAGTATTTGTGTTTGTAGCAGATGTTGAAGATTTCTCTTGTCATTTTCCTGAGTTGACTTAGATCTTCATTCCACCAGGTAGGATAAGTTGTTTTACCATATGTGTCAGGGCATGAAGCTTCAAGTCCTTTCGTCAAGGAAGTTTCGAAAGCTCTTACTTTCTCATCTAGGTCTTCCCTTGACGTTATGGTTCTGTTTAAGTGTTGAAGTTTAGACTGGGCCACTCTACGGAATGTGTGCCAGTTTGTTCTTCTAGGATTTCTATATGGGAGAGGTTTCTCAAGCTTGAGATTAATATCGAAGAGAATCCAGCTGTGGTCCGAGAAGGATCTCTTGTCGGATACCCTCCAATTTGTGACTATTTGGGAGTTATTGTTTGTGCATAGGGTAACGTCTAAGACCTCTTCCCAGCCAGGAAAGTTTGCCGAGCTCGGAAAAGTGAAGGTTGGGGTGGTCCCTACATTACATATGTCTAGGTTGGTGTTTAATAGGAATTCAAAAAGTGACTCACCTCTTTCATTCGTCTCTGAACTGCCCCAGAGCTCATTTCTAGCGTTTGCGTCACAGCCCATCAATAGTTTGTCTGTGCTGCTTAGTGTTGTCAGGAAACGAGCCACTTCGTCTGGCGGCGCCGGTTTCTCGTGTGGCATGTACACCGATGCCCGGTATATCGCCGATTTCTGCAGCTCCACTTTCACCACCGTAAAATCAGGAGTACTAAAATCAGAACACAGAAAAGCTTTTAGGTGTTTTTTGGTGATTATGCATGACCGTGGCTTACCGTCTGCTTTGTTGTAGAAAATGTTGATGCTCTTGTTGTTTTGGAACCCCTTAATTTCGTTGTCTCTGACCCAGGGCTCCTGTATGAAACCGATGTCGATGTCCCCTTCCCTGAGGAAGACATCCAAGTTCTCTGTAGCACATTTCGAGTGCTGCAGATTCACCTGTATGGCTCTAGGCATCGGATTTATTGTCGTCTTCAGCTAGGTCCAGCTTTTCTAGCCTTTCTAGCTGTATGTTGTTGTCGACCTCGTCTGGATCTTCCTCATTTTCATTCCTGTCTGCTTTGAAAATCTTCAGTTTGGCCTTTCTTAGACCAAACCGCATTTTGTTGTCTTGTTGTTTTAGTATGGGCAGACACTCGTCGTTGATCTGCAGAACGAACGACATGCTGCTCTTTTGCGGTTTTTCTGCCTTCACGATTGCCCAGTCGTCCATCGGCACCGCAGGGTTGTGTGACTTGAGGTATTTCAGCACTTCTGCACCGCTCAAGTCCATCACTGGTAGCCAAATGCGAGCGCGAGGAGGGCAAGGGATGTCTTTGGCCGGAATTAGCTTAAGTTTTAAGCCTTCCAGTGTGCTGCTGATCTCAGCAACACACCTTTCTAAGACAACCCTTGACCAGTCGTCGTCGCACTTGATGACCCTGCAGCCGCGAAGTACTCCTGCAGAATGGAAGGAAGGGAGAGTTCCGCCCTGTGCTCCAACCACATGCTTGTCTAGCACGAGCTTGGACAGTTTGGCCTCCACTTGCCCCCACTTCTGCAGGACCACTTTGCCACTGTTTGTGGTTTCATCGATTAGTGCATAGAGGAGGTTATGCTTAACCACCTCACTGAACGGTCGTTGTTTTGCTTCTTCGATGCTGCTGGACACCTTAGGTCTCTTCGGTGCCTGATCGATCACGTCCTGTGACCTGTTTCTCTTCAACGCATCGCCTTTTTTCCTGTCGTCTTCTTTAGGTTTTTTGGATAAGAAGTCTTCGTACTCCTTAACCACCTGCTGGTATTTTAATTTGTCAGCCGCGTCGCGCTCGTCAGTCGCTCCAGCGAGTTCATTTTTGGCAATCTTGCTTAGAATGAACCTCGCCTTCGTGTAGCGAGATTTCATGAGAGCACCCTCGGATTTGTGCTTTTTAGCGACCTGACTCTCTCTCTGAGTGCCGTCTGCCGCCTTTTTCGATGCTTGTGGTAGAATTGTTTGTTGTTGTTGTTGCTTGATTGGTAAGGGTGTGCTATGGCTGGTACTTCCCTTACTCTTTGCTGACTCAGCCGTATCTTGGCTAGAGGCCAGCAGGGTATCCTCCTCGGAGGATGGTATTGTGTCGCAGCGCGGCACAAATTTTTTGTTTTTTTTCATTTTGTTGTGTGTTCATTTTCATCTATTTCTTACGGTTGCTTCGCCTGACTACGTCAAGCTCCACAACCAACGAGTATTTAGGGGAAGTAATGGGGTCCTCCGCGGCAGCGCCCCTTACCGCGGTAAGGCCACAGTTACTCTCGAAGGCGGCCAGGTATTCGAGAGGGAAACTCCGTTCGCGATGCACACGTTTTAATTCCCTGCACCATTCAGTCCTCGGCACGATTCCAAGCACACCTTGACTTGGGAATGTGTTGGTACGGTACTCTCCATATAGATGATTGGACGAGCATCCCACACGCCGTAGCGTGTACGGGTGTTCTACCAATCCCCATACAGAGCTTCCCTCTTAGTTCATGACAGGTTAAATTCCTAAGAAGGAATTTAGCCTTCATTTAAGCCCCATCCCCGCGGCAAGGAGACCAACCACCATAAAAGGTGACTGACTGTTTCCTCTTCTTCTGTATTACGACAGATTCTACAGAAATCGAAGTACGGGAGTCCTAACCTTCTAGCGTGGCTGCCTATTAAACAATGACCAGTTAATACACCTATCATTTTTCTTATAGATTCTCTTTTGAATCTTAGCAAGATCTTCGATCAACCGCTGTTCCAGTTCAGCCATGTCTGTCTGCTTAGTTCGCATGTTGTGAGCTTTTGCCAGCTTGTATTTACCTTTTTGATGGTTTCCCTGTCTATAAGTAATTTACAAGTGGCTATGGGCATGGGTATCAGCGCCTTATCCGGTTCGAGATCGAGCGTTGTACCGGTTCATGCAAGTTCATCCGCCATACAGTTTCCTGCAATGTTCCTGTGGCCTAGTACCCAGATAAGGTGCACCTTGTAGCACTTAGATACGTCATCTAGTAGTTTAAAACATTCTAGAACTGTTTTAGACGAGTGCGTTTTTGATTGAAGCGCTTTTATTGCTGCTTGACTGTCCGAGTAAATGAAGACTTCATTTGTGGATAATACTCTCGTTTTTATTTGTAAAGTGATGCAGCTTTAGGGCAAACCTGCCGACTAAAGATTCCTTTGAGAATAAAAGATTTTTTTTGAGTTAGGGCAAACAACTGCCTTCCAACTATCAGGACTGAGCTGACTGAGCTGCTTGAGCTGACTGAGCTGACTTCTGATAGAATGGCTTTATTTTTATACTTTCTTTTTGCCTTGTCATCAATAAAATATACATAATTACAATCAAACGTTGTTACAAGTAACAAATCAATAACAAAGTTGTAAACACTTAAAATACTATACAAATGAAATTCTGCTTAGGTTGACTTAAATTTTGTTCAGGGTTAGCTTACTTCACAGTGAGTTATGGCTTTGCTTTGGAGTGGGGTATCATGTGACAAAAAGTGTATTTGGTGTGTGCCATGTGTTTACTTATGTTTCGGGTTTCAAAGAAAAGGGCAAAGAGTTTATGTCATTGAAATTGAAAAGAATTATGTCATTAAAGTGGAGTAAATTGAAATGAAAAGAATTATGTCATTGAAATTGGAAGTAGAGTGAATTGAAGTGGTTTACATAATTTTAGTTTGAGTATTAGGAATATTTGGAGGTGAAGTGGAGGTACTCTACATATTTCTTTAAGTCCTTCTTTTATGGCAGTGACTTCCGCCTGAAATACACTGCAATGATCAGGTAAGCGAATTGATTGGCATACTCCGAGTTTATCGAAGTAGACCCCTCCACCTACTTTGTTGTCCAGTTTTGAGCCATCTGTGTAGATGTTTAAGTAATTTTTCTTAACAATAAGCCCGTTATCCCATTCCTCTTTGGAAGGAAATACTGTGACAAAGGATTTATTAAAATTGATGTCCTTTTTTAAAATAAACATTACATTTCATTTTTGATCATTAACATTAGAACGTTTGTCGGAAGAAAAAAGAAAAAAAAAACAAAATCTTACATTTTACATATGTTACTATGGTACTATGTATTGAATTCGCTTAAAATTAATTTTCTATATTCTATAGCACCAGTGATGAACTTAAATAAGTTATTATATCCAGAAGGGCCAACACCTTTTAAAAGGTCTATGATTTCATCTCGGTTTAAACTATATTTTCCAAAAAATCTTTGACGAATTCTTTTAAGTATCGGGCATTTTCCTAAGAAATGTGTGATGTCTTCTAATTCATTTAAGTTACATAAAGTGCAATTTAAATCCCTTTGGCATCCCAAGTATATTAAATCACATCTGGCTTTCATAATCCACATAATTTTATAGATTCCAGTATTATCGTTCAAATAGCTTCTGGCGTTGTTATGGTCTAATTCCTTATATAATCGGGTGCTTTGCTGGGCCCTTTCCCATAAAGTTCGAATATTCGAATCATGAAGATTTTCGATTATAGAAATTATATTTCTATTCCACTCTCTTTTATTTGAAGTGCCCCAGTTACATGTTATATTTAACTTTTGTGCTAGATTACTAATTTCTTCAACCCAAAATATCTGTTTTTCTAAAATCTTTTTTGATAGTATATGAGGCAAGCTATTATCATCATATTCAAATAACGTTTTGAATATATATTTTAAGTGAAGCCTCAGTGTATACAAATGAAAACTTGGAACATTTGTCTCCAAGAGTATGCAATAAGATGGCGTATTACTCGGGAGATGAAGTACCCTTTTTAAAAAATAAAGTTGAATTTTGTCTACTTCTTCAAACAACGAGTTTCCCCATACCTGAGCAGCATAACTCTGGATTGCTCTAGTGACCGCTAAAAACAGTTTCCATTTTGCCGACAACTTAATTTTATTTTTACTAAGAAATGTGCACCAAGTTGCATTTATGCTATTTTTCGCTAGAACATTTCTATTTTCTATAGGTTGCTTGAAACTGAGTTTTGATGTTAGCTTTACCCCCAAGTAATTATATTCTTTCGTTATTGGTATAACTTCGAGGTGAAAAAAACACTTTTCTTTTTCTGCTATTCTACCGCCTCTCCGAAAAATCATTATAGCTGACTTAGATAAGTTTACTTGCATATTCCACTTATCGCAGTATTTTTCTAAGTTGCTTATAATTTTTTGAAGAGCACTAACCTCATCTGCCAATATGAAGATATCGTCGGCATATAATAGCAAACGGATATTTAACTCATCTTTAAAGAGTCCCCATTCTAAGCAGTCGTGCAGGTCATTCAAGTAAAGAGTAAAGAGCAAAGAGCAAAGGTGAAAGCAGGCACCCTTGCTTTACTCCTGACGATATTTTGAATTTTTCACTCAACTCATCTCCTACTTTTACTATCGAACATGTATTTCTGTAACAACTTTCAATAAAGTTTGCCATTTTGGTGGAGATTCCTATATCATGAAGCTTGCATAGCAATAGTTGTCTAGGGACAGTATCAAAAGCGGCTTTAAAATCCACAAAAAACGCGTACACTTTTTTCTTCTCCCTAAACTTAATATGGACTATTGCTGCTAGGTTATATAAGTTATCTACAGTTGAATGTCGCTTTCTGAAACCTGCTTGAAATTCTGTTATAATATTTTTATTTTCTACCCAGCTTGTGAGTCGCTCATTTAAAATGCCCATCATTATCTTTGCAACACAATTCATGAATGAGATACCTCTATAATTGGAGGAAGATTTCCTATCGCCTTTTTTAAAGAGCGGATATATCAGACTTGTTTCGAAACATTCAGATACTTGGCCCATATTATATAGCCTATTAAAAACGTTTGCCAACTCAACAAGAAACCGGTCATCGGCATTTTTAAAAAACTCATATGGAACCTTGTCTGAACCTGGAGCTTTTCCACATTTCGTTTTTTGTAACATCAATCTGATTTCATCTATTGAGATTGGTCTGTCTAGACAATCATCCCTTACTAAATTTGCCACATATTGTATACATGGTGCACAGCGAGTTGGATTTAATAATGTTTGAAAATAGTGCATGAATATTGCTGGCGATACCTCTAGACAATATTCTGTAACTGAACACCGAAGGACGTTGACCATCTTCCACCAATCCTTACTGTTATTAACCTCATTTATTCTGAGTTCAAGATTGTCATAGTAATTCTTCTTGCTCTCTTCACATAGTTTCTTGTATTTTCTATTTGCCTGAATATATTTCTTTTTATCACTTCCACTCAAAGTTTTGTTATAAATTCTTAGTCGTTTTAATGGCATCTTTCTAGCTGACTGACATTTCCAGGTGAACCATTCCGATTGTTTTCTTAATCATTCTTTATTTCGCCTCTGTGAAGTTGATATTCTAATTATTTCAGTTAAATCTTCAAGATCTAGCTCTTTTTTTACATATTTCTTTTTCTGTAGGTTGCTAATAAGTTTCTTGTTATTCAATTCTGCTCGTAATTCATTACAAACAATTTTTGGTAACAAATTCGTCTTGCATATTTTGGTAAAATGTTGAGCATAATATTTAGTGCATCTGTGGGTGTGGTTCTGAGGGCCCCGCAGATGCAAAGACTGGCCATTCTTTGTACGTGTGCCATGGTTCTTTTAATGCACAATTTATCTAGAGCTGGCCACCATACTAATATGCCGTATGTTAGGATTGGTCTGACAATTGCTGTGTAAAGCCAGTATACGATAGATGGGGGGATACCCCAACTTAGTCCTATCAGCTGTTTACAAGAGTGTAGTGCTATTGTCGCCTTTTTTACTCTATCTTCGACATTTGCTTTCCAAGTTAGCTTTCGGTCTAGTATTAGACCTAAGTTTTCATCACTAAATGGCAGTGCCGTTCCACCTAGAGTCGATGGAGCTATATTTGGAATTTTGTGTTTCCTGGTAAATAGGATGAGTTCAGTTTTATTGGGGTTGACGCTTAGCCGTTTTCTCTAAGTGTATTGGGAAATTTACCTTTTACTACCATTGCAACATCGTCCGCATATGCTACGACGTGTTGTCCTCTCTCCTCTAGGCTCTTTAGCAAGGAGTTTAGTGCCAGCACCCATAGGAGAGGGGACAGCACACCGCCTTGAGGTGTTCCTCTGCTAACTTTTTTCTTGATCTCTGAGACCCTTAGGGTTGCGATCACAAATCTGCTCAAGAGCATGTTTTTAGTGAACTCAGCCAGAGCGCCAGAGATCCCGAAATCCGTCAGTGCCTTTATTATGGTATCCGGTAGGATGTTGTTGAACGCGCCCTCGATATCTAGAAAGGCTACCAGTGTGAATTCTTTATTATACATTGACTTCTCGATTTCTGTAAGAAGTGATTTAAGTGCTGTTTCAGTAGATTTCCCTTTACAATACGCATGTTGTGAGATACTAAGCTTATTAGGGCTGATGTTATCCCTAATATGCTCTTCTAAAATTCTTTCTAATGTTTTTTGCAGAAAGGAGGATAGACTGATTGGCCTGAAATCCTTAGGTGTTGTGTGTGAACTTTTTCCTGCTTTAGGGATAAAGATCACTTTTACCTCTTTCCATACTGATGGGACACTTTTAAGTTTTAGAACAGCCTTGAATATGGCCGTCAACCACTCCGTGATGTAGTTGAGTGAATGTTGTATTTGGGCCGGGATTTAAATGGTTTGAACGTGTTCACTGCCCAGGTTATCCTGGATTCAGTGATTATTTCGTCAATGTCAGAGTTTAGTCTTTCTGTACTATTGTTGATTAATACGTTAGATGATTCGTTGCTGGGAAAGTGTGTATCCACTAGCAACTGCACAGGTTCCTCACTCGAAATAGTCCAACTCCTATCCGGTTTTTGGAGGTATCCGGTGGAATAGTGTTTTTTTGAAAGGATTTTACGCAGTCTGGAAGCCTCTGTGGTTCCTTCGATTTCTCCATAGAACGTTCTCCAACCAGACCTTTTCGCTTTCCTAACTTCGTTTTTGTAAATTCTTAGCTTACTGTTATAGCAGTCCCAGTCTTTACTCTCTCGTGTCGCTTTCGCTCTATTAAACTGTCTTCTGCTGCCGTTTCTTAATGTAGTCAGGTCTTCTGACCACCAGGGCGGCTTTTTCTTCCCCTTATATTTAATTAAAGGCCAAGCCTTGTTTAGCGCAGTTCTACAGACCTCCGTAAGGATTTGTACGTGTTCGTTCAGTGATTCTCTATCTTCAATAGTAATATTTCGGGAATTTGGAAGTCTTTCCCTAAGTTCCCGTTTATATATATGCCAGTTGGTATTTTTAAAGTTCCTGCTGGCGGGCGGGGCCCGTGAGCTGTTTCCCCCAAATTTTATTTCTATATAGCGATGATCGGAGTAAGAGTGTTCATTCAGAACCCTCCACTGCGTCATCTTTCCGTAGAGGGTGTGACATGCTAGCGTAACATCATGAACTTCTTGTCTATTGCGCGTAATAAATGTGGGTTCGTTGCCTCTGTTACACACTAAAATTTTACTACATATATTATAATTAAAGAGAGACTCACCACGTCCGTTTGTATCCGAGCTCCCCCATACGGTATGGTGGGCATTGCCGTCACCTCCTAGGACTAGTTCCGGTTCTGTGCTTTGCAGTCTTCCACAAGGCTTCTTATTACCGGCGACGGCAGTGGACCTGTGTCGTCTCCGGCAAAATAGAACGAGGTTAGCCAGATGTTGCTTCCGCTCACTTCCCAGCTAACCGTCGTAGTATCTGCGTTACTGAAATTTTGAATCATAAATATTTGAAGATGTGCTTTTGCAATTATGCATGCTCTTTTAGTACCTTCACAATTGGTCTTATATACTTTTTAACCTGATGTCCTCAGACCGCTGATTTCGCCAGGGTTCCTGGATGAGGACTACATCCGGCTGATCTTCTGCCAGTCGATCCAGGAGAGCAGGGCAGGCTTCCTTACAATGGTGTAGGTTTATCTGCAGAAGATGCATCAGCTGTTAGCGTTATGTCTGGGTCTTCTTTCTTTTCGCATAAAAGTTCCCTTTCGGAATACTTACGCTGTTGTGCGGAATACTTACCCTCCCGATCAAAGTACAACCTCCCTAAGCCCATTTCTGAGCCTGAAGAGGCGTATTCTTCTTCGGTGGGATGGTCGTCTTCGCTCATTGGCTCCGTTTCGCTCATGGGTTATAGCTCGCTCATGGGCTTTGCACTTTCCTTCGTGGTGAGGAACTCTATTGCATCCGTGTCGGTTTTATAAATGTGAAGCTTCACATTTACAAAACCGTATCTCAATTGCCCATCGCATTTCGCCAACGGTTCAATTGAGTTTTCTGTGAGGAGCAGGAGAGCCAGCATGGTGGCGCGCTTCTGTTCATTCGATTCTTCCACGCTGTTCTTGTTGCTCAGTGTTTTAACATACCTCCACTCCTGCGTTGGGATATCCGGATTGCAGACCCGAATGAGCTTCATAATCTCTACCGGGTCTTCGACAGTTGAAGGTAACCAAACCCTTGCTCGCGGCCTGGATGGAATATACTTCCTGTCCATGACCACTAGCTTGGCTTTTGGGTACACTTCGCCGACTTTGTAGATGTCCTCTTTATACAGCTGTGACATTTCACCTTCCTTTGGGTGAGTTTCGTGCACCCTCCTAAGGAGCCTAGCTGCGTTTCTGCGATCCTGGTAGCTCGCTTTCGCTGGGTCTACCACCCTCACAAGCGGCCATCCTTCGGTACCGGAGCTAGCAGTAGCAGTGCTTCCGGTCGGGACCGTTTTTGGGGGCTGAATCGCAGTTGACTGCCGGGCTAGTGCACCTCTACTTGTACTTGGACCTGTGTCCAGTACTGATTGTGTAGCAACTGGCCTCGCTTTCGCTGAGGCTGTCGCTATTTGTTTCGCTGGCGTGGATGGCGTTTTCTTCTAGCTCGGTGCGACCGTTGCTCTTATTGCGGAACTGTTTGTTCCTGTCGGTCTATTAGAAGGAGGACCGATCTCCTTTTTTTGTTTGTTTTTGGATAGTCACATTGCATTTTTGGACCCACGAGTGTCGGAGAAAGGATGTCCACCCGTGCATAGCTCCGAACTACACGGGTAAGGCTAGTTATTACGGAGGGCGCCAGTTATCCGTAAGCTCCGTTCGAGACTTGGTTATTTATTAGAAGGGCCCCAAGCCTGACAGGTTCTCGGCACGGGTCGCATCACATCTTAATCCAGCCCTTCACCGCCAACCACGTTAAAAGTACTTTTAGTAGTGCTGTACTATTGAGGAGTATCGAACCCTACCCATAGTACCCTTAACTTAGCAAAGTACCTCCTGAAAATAGGAAAACTGTGGTACTTATTACCAGCTGGCACTATCGGGGAGGGTTCAGCGGAGGATTTTCGACAGCCTCCAAGTATAACTTCTTGTGAAACGCTCGGCACAACAAAAAAATTTATTATATGATTCTTGCCTTCAAACTCAACATTTAAGTCTACCGTACCTAAAACTACTTGTTCATTTCCATCTGCAGTACAGACAGACGTTGTATGCAAATGTCTCCCGCTAAAGATGAACCTAAACAAGAGACTTGAGCTCCGCTATCTAAAATCCTAAATACTCGGAATCCAGAATTTTAATTTTGGCATAAGGCCTTAAGTCAAAAGATTTGCGTTTAATGGAACAAACAAGATGACTCACGATTTTACGATTATTTTTAATTGTTTCCCAAAACTTATTTAAGCGTATCGAAGATCGGCTACTAGTTGGTGACGGTTTATTGTTGGTATCAAACATTTGTTTTCTAATCTTGTAGTAATTATTAAGTCGAACGTCATAGGGAATAATTGTATGCACATACGGATTAGTTTTATCGAATTTGTGGGCACGTATGAGCACTTTCTTCACATTTGATTCTTCTTGTCGTTGCGAGGGTTCTGTGCTGAAACCTCGCTCATTTTCAAGTTTCCCGGACTGCACGATGGGCATTTTGGTCGATAAACTTCTGGCGTTCCACAGCCATAGCAAAAGACAGTTCTGTCAGCCAGACAGTCAAAATATCTGTGTCCTTTGGCTTTGTTGTTCCAGCAATTTAATTTAGAATTACTATGATATTTCGCAATCACATCGATCTCGAGTTCTAGCTGTTCTCGAACCGCATCTTCGACTGTTAGTTCATTAGCATAACGACGTGAGTATTGTCGCTGATTTAAAATGGCCTTCACCTTTCAGACAAAATCTGCGCAATTCTGCTATGGAATTTATTTGTACATATAACAATTGTTGTTGCACTCGAGGTCTTAAATTATGTTGCAAAACTTTTACCAGTTCGATTTCGGGATTGTAGTGATTCAGCAATTTTAAGAACTGCATTTCTAAAATCATCAAAACTTTCGACAGCCCCTTGTTTTCTATTGCGGATTAGTTCCTTAATTTCAAAATCGATTACACAGGTCTGCAAAAAAATGAGTTCGGAATGTCCTATAAAAGTGTAGTGTCATTTCCGAAGTAATTTTTTGCGTAGAATCCGAATACGGGGTTTAAATTGCTCTATCACGTCAGGATTTTGAGATATCCTAACCTAAAAGTGCAAAAAACGCTGTTTTTGCCCATTTTTGAGGTTATGTAGCTACGCAGATTTCATAAAAAAGTAAGCATAGTATTTTAAAGTATAAGTCTTCCTCTTTTAAATGCCGTTGAGTTTGCTCAAATATCTTTATTTTTCACTGAGATATCGCATTTTGAAGTTTCCATGTTTGTGAGACGGTCGATTACATAGTCGCACAAAAAAACATTAAAAAAACGTGACGTGATAGAGCAATTTAAACCCCGGATTCGGATTCTACGCAAAAAATGACTTCGGAAATGACCCTACACTTTTATAGGACAAAACATTGTCGACCTGTGTTATGTGTTGCTGAAAATTGGTACGCAAAGCTTGGAAAAGTGAAGGCTGGGTGACACGTTCAACTGATTTACGATATCCCCAATACCAATCCTTTGCTTCATTGATAAATAGACTTTGCACATGCTCACATAGTAAGTTAAAATTTCCCCTAACGTGTCGATCATTTGACACTCAATGCGGTACAAAAGGCTATCTACTGTTAATTTTGATGAGCCGTCGAATTTTATATCCCAATTGGATATTAATTGGGCTACTCTACCTGAGTTGGGAACATTAGGCATGTCACTGAATCGTAAATTATCAATATTCCTGTGAAAATTTTGGTCAGAATTGTTTGCTAAATTCGGAATATCTCTAGGCCAAAAAGGAGTTGAGTTATCCTGATGTGTACCCGGTTATCTTCCTCATTGGAGCTGGTATTGCCATCTTGTGTATTGGGAACAGGTAAACTTACTGCACCATCAGAGTGATGCTCTTCATTGCGTTCCGCAGCAGGCAATTCTAAATCTCTAATAGGATTGTCTGATCGAAAAGCTCTAGACCTAGTACAGGCACCAGTATTTTGTGAAAAATCTCTGCCATTCTTTTAAGCCAGGTCTAAAGACATGATCGGTGGAAAAGATGGGAATAAACTGTCATTAAAATATCATCGCGTTCTGAAAAGCTGACTTTGTATATTGTGCACACATTAGCCTGTAGTGGCAAACGCTCATTACTATGACGCAAGGACATTTTGAAAAAAAAAAATTAATATAATATATTCACACAAAAAAAAATAGTACTAATTCCAAAATTTCCAAAAATTCGATTCAATTTAATCACGCAGTCTCGTATAGAAGCTAAGCAAAGAAAAATTAAAAAAAAATATACGGGATAAGTTGTACACACTCAATCAAATTTGGTGATACCCTGTATTGAAAAAAGAAATTTACTAAACTATTAATCCAACAATATTATAATAAATTCAAAGACGATTATTTTGAAGAAAAAAAAATCAAAAGTATTCTTGAAAAGCTATAAATAAGTAGGTTGCAAAAAAAAAATTCGGTATCAACTTGCTTTAATCAAAAGCAAAAAAAAAATCAAGTATTTATATATGAAAAATAGCTGCAATGGTCTGATTCATCGGTCTTGTGATGATTTGGTTGGCTTAAGAGATCCTAGGCTAAAGTAAAGTTGGTAGTCAGTATTATTAATTTTTTTTCGGGTTAATGACCACATATATATATTATAGAAAATGTTGAGGTAGGGCAGCTTTAGTTAGTTAATGTACACCCACAAAATAATGTTAGTACACCATTGTTTTAAATATACTTATTTTTGATATATCTGATAGTGTTATTAAATATTGTAATGAAAATGATTTACTAGATTTTTCATAAGTTTGGTCTGATTTCGGAGGAAGTGTAGATGATCTAATGGGGCTTTGTTTACATCTACAAAGTCAAGGTAGAGTGGGTATAGAACAGCCACACGACATACACATGCGCTGCCAGGCTTAAGGATTCCTAGGCCTTTTAGGGCTGTAGGTGGAAGTTACGTATGTTGGAAGTTTTTAATTTTCTCCGTGTGCAATTTATTTAGTTTATCTTGTGAGGCGATAGCTATGATGGTAGCTTGGTTCTGCTGCTGCGTTTCCGAACCCACGTAGTGAAGCTCCGGGACACAAGCGAGTGCACACGGCGCACACTGGGGATTTTTGTACAGAAATGCGGAAAAAAGTATACATCCCAAAAAATATTTACATTTTTACTACTAACGAAGTTGTATATATTTGTGTATGAAAAGAACATGCTTAAAAACAATTTTAAAAAAAATTTTTTTTTCATACATTTTGTTTCATAAATTTTTTTTTTTTTTTTATTAATATAATCCAGCAAATATTTACGCACAGGATACATGTAAGTTCATAATTCTGAATTACCCTCAAAATGTCAAAACAAAATTAAAAGTGTTTCGTTATCATTATGCACACACTAGAAAGCGTTTAGTTATTATCATTGCCCAAAAATAATCAGTGGCGCCTGGTGGCACCTGCAATTGATTAAAACTGAAAGATACGCTATTAAGCAACACGTTGATACTAGTTTCTGACCGTAGGTAAATGTAGCTCAACTTGCAGCTCCAACAATATGAAGGAATATGATTTTTTTTTTCGTAAAATTAATTATAAATAAATAATCAAATGCTTCACAGCCTTTGTTCTTCTGGCTAAAATATATAAAAATATCGTACCCTAAATGAAAAATAAAAAATTCGAAGTCGGCTCAAGCAAAAGGAAATACAACCACCTTGGGCTTTGAAGTTTTTTCTTAGTCAGTTCAATACCATAAAAAAATTATACTTTTGACATATCTATAAAAAAAAAACTGTAAGTCGGAGTTTAGTAATTCTTTTTGATTTTATTGTTGGTTCTATTCTGGAATTTAGAAATACCATTAAACATTGCGTAGGTGGTATGTTGCAAATTTGACTTTTTTTCGCAAAATCCCCAGTGTGCGGCGCAGTGACAGACCATCACCACAAGCAAGCCTACCAGACCTCATAACAAAGTTTCCGGACCGTGTTATCTCTCGAACAGGTGATCACAATTGGCCACCGAGATCTTGACACCTTGTGACTTTTTTCTTTGGAAGAGAAGGCCTACGCGAACAGCCCAGGGTCGATTCAAAACCTCAAAGATGGAGTTCGTGAGGCTATCGCGGACATAGGGCAGCCACTTTGCAATTCGGTTAAGGAAAATTTCATGAAAAGGATATTGTTCTGAAAGCGTGGTCGTGGTGGTCATTTGCCTGATGCTATTTCCCACTATTAACAGTATATCCTCCTCTTTATAGTATAATGAAATAAACATCCGATCATGTATAATACTGTATACTAATAAAATACTAGTTTTCGTTGAATATCAAAATAACACCTCTTATTGGAAAGCCCTTTAGAAGTAGGCGAGATTTATATGACGGGACAGGATCAGAGAAATTTAGAGAAGAAAGAACATACTTAAGAAAAACTTTTAGAACTTGTTCAATTCTGTCGATAGAGAATTGGTAGTAAGGCCTCCAAATGAACGCGGAATATTCTAATTTAGAACAAACAAATGCTGTAAATAGTAACTTAAGAGCATAAGGGTTTGCAAAGTTCCAGCTATTCCTTCTTATAAAACCAAGTATAGAACACGCTTTAGATAGAATAAGGCCTTTATGATCAAAAACAACCCCTAGATCTTTGATTTCTTCAAAAGATTGGAGCATATTATCTCCGATGTTATAAGAAGTATAGATACACCGGATTTACACACGGAGACATCTGGAAGAAAGACACTGGAAATTCTCTTTTCATGTCTCATTCGCGGCCACACGAGCAAAATTGTTTTCAGCAATATTTTGACGTTTACTACTTTAGCATCTTCTGGTTCGAATATATTCTACAACCAGCTAACATGTAAAGCGGAAAACATTCGTCAACAATTTCTTAAATATATGAATGAAAAATGCAAATTGGTTAAATAATAAATAATTTGTTGTTTTTTTGTAAATATATTTGTAAATTGTTGTACTTGAATAAAAAAAAATTAAATTACAAATCCTTCATATATGAATAATTAACTTAAAATTAACTTGAGTATCTAGAAATGCGGGGAAAATTAGAATTCAACTTAAACATGCTCCATAACTATTTTAAATTATACCTACTTTACTACAAAAATAATCGTGCATTTCCCAAGCAGCGTTCGGATATTTGTCATCGTTGTTATCTTCCGTTTGATTGAAAACCAACACATAACTCAGAACTTTCTCCCACAAAAGAAGAAAACAAATGAAGCAACTGTCAAAAAATTCCTTTAAGATTGAAAATACGAATAAGAAGAGCAATGCGTGTCGCCAGTACAGGAGACAAATTCCCTTCTCTCTTCCGCGTCCGTCCTTCTCCCCCGAACAAAATGTTTCCCTTCCAAAGGTTTCCGTGTGTAAATGGGTACATAGGAACAATATTAGTTGTTTTTGAAAACAAGAGTTTAAAACATTTTATAATATTAAGCGATAATTGGGAGACACTACACCACTTAACTAAGCGGCTAACATCAGCTTGAAATAAGAGAATATATTTTTGAATCATCGGCATACAGAATAAAGTCGGCAAAATAAAAACAACTACTTATATCATTGATAAATGAAACAATGAGCAAAGGGCCCAATATATTTCCATGAGGTAAACCAGAAGATGCACAGAAAAGTGCAAATGAAGCACCATCAACGGAAACTATAGGTAGAATGCCCATTATATAAGTGAGTGAGTGAAAAACCAGAAGTTTATTTAATAAAATTGTATGCGATGCTTTATCGAACGCTTTAGAAAAGTTAGTATAGTATATATCGTCCCCTTAGTATAACAATAGCCTATGTGCTCATAGGCTATTATTTTTTTATTGAATTTTTGGATTCTCCATCGTCGATTTTATATGTGGTCAAAATTTTGTCAAATTCTAGTTCCACAAAGTGGGTCAAAACGTCAGTCAAAAAAATATAGTATAAATATGTATTAAATTATTTTCCTTAAAAATCATGTAAACGCATATACGCTATTTTTACATAAACTAAATTTTCTGTTTATTCAATAGAATAGTAATGTACATTCACATACTCTATTTTAACTTTTAGGAAAAAAATCAATTTTGTCATGACACAAACACCTAAAATGACATATAATGGTATACGTTGTTGTTCAACAAATATTTTCAATTTGTTCATTTGTATGAATCTTATAGGCCGTTATATTCTCAGAACAATTAACATGTGTTTTAAAATTACAAAAAACAAAAGTAGCCTATGCAATGCTTACGTTGTTTTATCATGTATGTAGATGCAATAGAAATAATTTGTGCAACTTAGGATTTCAGTTCGTTGTTGAAATTCGCTCGTTCATAATCTTTTAGTCGTTCATTCGTTCCCAATCATTCATTTAATCATGGATTTGTCAAGCTCTGGAGAGTATCTGCTATCTTAAATTGCAGGAAAGAATATTTAGGTATATTAATTGTCAACAGAATTTGCGACGGAATCAACAGGAGCCCTATGTGTGAAACTTGCTCCAAACTCTGTTGGATTATCTGTGGAACCAGTTAATTCAAATATATCGGAAAATGACGAAGAGGATGGAGAAGACTTTTCAGCAGAATCGTTAGATTGTTATATTCCAGAAACGGATGAAGAGGAGGATA
Source organism: Anastrepha fraterculus (assembly GCA_037575425.1). Lineage (NCBI taxonomy): Eukaryota > Metazoa > Arthropoda > Insecta > Diptera > Tephritidae > Anastrepha > Anastrepha fraterculus. The sequence continues at coordinate 18,916 of JAYXIM010005134.1, read as the reverse complement.
ATCTCGAGGGGATAATTGAAAAATCTTCGGTAAAGCAACATGAAGTGCTCTGCGAAATCGCGGAAGAAAGCAATGGTGAAAATGTAGAATTGACAGTAACACGAAAAAGAAAGGTGAGTTAATTAAAAGGTAATTTAAGAAGATGTCTCCTACAATTATGGATTTGTTGCATTCCATAGCGTAAGAGTCAGCTTTGGATGCAGAACAAAAGAAAGAGTGACAGGAGTCAAGGAAAGGCTTATGTTACAAAGAGTGGTAAAGTAATTAAGGAACGTTTACCGAAGCCCGCTGATTGCAGCTGTGATCACAAACGCCCAGAACACTTCTCTGAAGAAGATCGTAAGAAAATCAATGCAGACTATTGGAGTTTGGGCGATTACTGCAAGCAACGTCTATTCCTTAGTAATAACATAAAAGTGGAAAAGTGCAAGAGGACATTAACGAGAGAATCACGGCGGTCGAACACTCTAAAATACTTTCTAAATGACAAACAGGTCTGTAAAAAGTTCTTTTTAAATACTTTACACGTGTCAGACTGCGCGATATCTGTATTAGCCAAAAAAAGCACATAGAGTCATTTCCAGCAGTAGAAAGCCACTATACTCGAGCAAAGTCCCAACGCCTTTATCTGAGCTCAGACTTAACAATTACAAAAATGTATAACTTATTTAAAGAACGCCACCCAGACCTCTCAGTTAAAGAACATATGTATCGCCACATATTTTGTAATAATTACAATTATTCATTCCATCATCCAAAAAAGGACACATGCTCAACATGCGAAATGTTCAAAAATACAGAGGACAAGGCTTCAATACAGAAATCATATGATGAACACTTAGCAAATAAAGCCCAGGCAAGACTCCACAAAGATGCTGACAAGGAGTTATCTAAAAATAACAGCAATATAAAAGTATTTACGTTTGACTTACAATCAGTGCTATTGACACCATGTAGCAATGTAAGCACCTTGTATTACAGTCGAAAGTTCGCCACATACAACAACACATTTTACGATTTAGCTAGTGGAGCTGGATATTGTTTCCTGTGGGATGAAAACCATGGTCACCGTGGGTCAGAGGAAATTGGAACCACTTTATTAAAAATGCTGAACAATTTACCCGAATCAGTAACGGATGTTATTCTGTATTCAGACTGCTGTGGAGGACAGAATAGAAACAGATTAATTGCCACATTATTGCTTCATATGAATCATTCATTGCATTTTAATTCAATAACGATTAAATATCTTCAAAGTGGACACACACAAATGGAAGCAGATTCCATGCATTCGGCTATAGAACGAGCTAAGAGAAATATTTGTGTATATTCACCAGAAGAATGGCCAACTATCCTTAGACTGGCAAGACGAAAAAATCCGTACTCTGTAGAAAGGCTTAACTACAGTGATATTATTGATCTCAAAACGGCGTTCTCAAAATTGAACCATAACTTGAAGAAAAATGTCAACAATGAATGGGTAAATTGGCTTAAAATTAAGGTTCTCCAAGTAATAAAAAGTGAAAAGAGACAGTTGTTATACAAGGAACAATGGAACGAAGACTTCAAAGTGATTGATATAGAAGGCTCGAGAATGAAAAAGAAAGGAGTCACAAATTTTACATTAACTCACAAATATAAAAAAGAACTACCAATTTCTGACACAAAATTGAAGGATCTCAGAGATTTATGCAAAAAAAATGTAATTCCTCTTGGCTTACAGACATTTTTTTTAATTTACAAGGAGGGAATAATCGCGATTGTTTAGATGAACCAGACAGATTCGAAGAAGAGGACGAAGACGACAATAAATAAAGACCATGCTAATAATTAACGATCTTACTGTAATTAAAACATAATTTTATAGTAATAAAAATTCATATTAAATTTACTTATTATTCTGGTGTATTTCTTGAATAAAATAGTGTTTACCATACAAACTAAAATAACGTATCAGAAACTTAATAGAAAACATTATAAAATAAAATAGCCTATCTGATGTATTTGCAGTTTACACCTCTTTTTTGTTCACTAAAAGGTTGATTATAATAATAAAAATTGGTCAGTTAACAAAATAGACTAATTTTTATACAGTCTTAAAAAAAAACGTCGAAAATAATAAATATTTACAGACTTAACGAGATTTGAATGAGAGCTACTTTCGACAAAAAGTTTGAAATTCATTTTCTCAAAACATGAAAAAATTTATAGGCTATTTTAATACTAAGGGGACGATATTATACATTTGTTCTGTTGCCCTGTTGAAAAAGCTACAATGCAGCATTCAACGAAAACGGCTAAATTAGAAACTGTGGATCTACCTGCAACAAAACCATGCTGCCTTGACAATATTTTCAAATAATTTAGTTACTGACGAAAGCTTTGAGATTGCTCTGTAATTGCTGACGTCAGTTATAGATATACATATATATAATTGCCGCGTACATCCTTTTTGGGAATTTGGCCGAGCTCCTCCTCCTCTTTGTGGCGTGCATCTTGGCGTTGCTCGACAAATGGAGGGGCCCACAGTTTCAAGCCGACTCCGAACGGCAAATATTTTTATGAGGAGTTTTTTTTTTTTTTATGCAGAAGTACACTCGGAGCTTTGCCATTGCCTTCTGAGGGGCGACCGCTATTATAAAAATGTTATTTTTCAGTTTGGAATTCCACCGAGATTCGAACCTACGATCTCTCTGAATTCCGAATGGAAGTCACGCACCAAACCATTCGGCTACGGCGGCCGCCATTTTTTTACCACTTTTAAAAATTGTAGTAACAACTGTAATTTTCCATTCATCGATAAAGATACCAGAGGCTAACGATTAGTTGAAAATGAGTTTGAGGGGCAGAGCAAGAGAAGACCAGTGCTTTAGAAGAACAACTGAAAGACCATCAGCATAAGTTTTTGGGAGGGTCTTAAGTCTAAGATACCCTTCTCAACATCCTCTAGTGACAGATCTAAACACCCATAGTGAAGAGACAAAGTAAGATTTATTGGACTAACCCAGTTTGAACCAGGTTCATCTTTGACAAAGTTTGCTTTAAAAAAATCAGCAAACAGGTTTACCACTTCAGAAGGGATTGTAGATAATTTCTCATTCAGAGAAACAGCAGATGGGACCCAGGAGCTGGACTTTCCATTTGATTTGATGTATTGCCAAAAGAACTTAGGAATAGATTTAATATTATTTTCAACACTTAGAATATAGTTATTATAAAGGAATTTATTTAAACAATAAAATTTTTTTTAAATAATGGTGCAACATTGCACATACTTCCTTTCTATTCTTTGTTTTATACTTCTTAAGGAATTTATTACGCTAATTCTTTAGTCTTTTAGCTCGCGCGCGAACCAAGGAAACTTATACTGTCATTTGTGAATTAAAGGGCTACGCCAGAATCTACAATCAACTTTTCCCAGTTAACTTCATATAAAGAATTATGAACTCAAGAAAAATCACAGTAATTGTAGTTAAATACTAATCTACCTTCATGAATACTAGTAGCAAATTCATAAAATTTGAATTTCAGTTACAAAGAAATATGAAGATTATTTGTAGGTGAAAATGGACTGAGACACTCTGAAATATTAAAAAAAATATTGTCATTGACAAAAGTGAGATCTAGGATTCTATTGAGTTTGTTTTGAAAATAATTTCTTCTTCTTAATTGGCGCGATAACCGCTTACGAGATTTTGGTAGAGTTTAATAAAGCGCGCCAGTCGTTTCTTTCTCGTGCTAACCGGCGCAAGTTGGACAAACCAAGTGAAGCCAAGTCCTTCTCCACCTGATCTTTCCAACGCAAAATAGGCCTTCCATTTCCTCTGCTACCTCCAGGTGGTACCGGACGACATGACCCAGCCAGCGTAGCCGTTGGATCTTTATTCGCTGCGCTGTGTCTATGTCGTCGTAAAGCTCATAGAGCTGATGGTTCCATCGCCTGCGATATTCGCCCTTGCCAACGTGCAAACGTCCAAAAATATTGCGCAAAATCTTTCTATCAAACACTCCAAGCGTCGCTTCATCGGATGTTGTAATCGTCCCCGCTTCTGTGCCATACGTTAGGATGGGCATGACGAAAACCTTGTAGAGTGTTAGTTTTGTACGCCGAGAAAGGACTTTACTGGTCAGTTGCCTACTTAGTCCAAAGTAGCACTTGTTGGCAAGAGAGACTTTACGCGGGATTTCAGGCTGACAAAATAATCGGTGTTAATGCTGGTTCCTAAATAAACGAATTCTTTTACAACCTCGAGATTATAACTGTCAACACTGACGTGGGTGCCGATACGCGAGCGTTCCGTCTGTTTGTTTGAAGACAGGAGGTACTTCGTTTCGTCCTCGTTTTGCCTCTTTATCCAGTTTAGAGAAGGCAGAACTAACCGTGTGGTGGTTAAGGTCATCGGCATTCGCCAACAATTGTACGCTGTTCTAAAATATTGGGATTGGGCGATTAAGTTCTGCGTCTCGTACGATCCTCTCCAACATCAGGTTAAAGAAGTCACACGACAGCGAGTCGCCCTGTCTCAAACCTCGTGTGGTATCGAACAGCTCGGAGAGGTCCATCCCAATTCTGAAGGCGCTGCTCGTATTGAGCAACGTCATCTTGCATAGCCGTATTGGTTTTCCGGGGATACCAAATTCAGACATCGCGGCATACAGAAAACTCCTCTTCGTACTGTCTAAGACAGCTTTGTAGTCTACGAAAAGATGGTGTGTGTCGATTCTCCTTTCATGAGTATTTTCCAAGATTTGGCGTATTGTGAATATTTGGTCGACAGTAGACGTTCAGATCAAAGACCACACTGATAAGGTCCAATCAGTTGGTTGATGGTGGGCCTCAGCCTTTCATACAATACTCGCTAGAACCTTATAGGCGATATTTAGAAGACTAGCCCGCGGTAATTGCCAAGATTGCAGGATCACCCTTCTTATGCATTGGGCAGAGCACACTTAAATTCCAATGGGCAGGCATACTTTCATCCGACCATATTTTGCATAGGAGCTGATGCATGCACCTTACCAGCTCCTCGACGCCATGTTTGAATAGCTCATCCGGCAGTCCGTCGGCGCACGCGACTTTGTTGCTCCTTAGCCGCGTTATCGCTATTCTCACCTCGCCATGGTCGGGTAGCGGAATGACAATTCCGTCATCAACGATTGGGGTATCGGGATCTTCACATTCTCTGTGACATCACTGTCACTATTTAACAAGTTCAAGAAGTCTTCCGTCCATGTTTTACGTACGTTCTGGATGTCAGTCACCATCTCGACATCGTTGTTCTAACAGGAAATTGCCCCGGTCTTAAAACGTTCTGTAAGCCGCCGAACTTTCTTGGAGAATTCTCGAGCGTTGTTCCTATTGGCTAGCATCTCAAGCTCCTCGCACTCACGTATTTCGGCACCTCATTTCTTCTTTCGGATAATACGTCTCTCTTCCTTTCTTAGCTCTCGGTAGCGATCCCACATGGCTCGCGTTGCGCCCGATCGCAGCGTGGCTCTATAGGCAGCATCTTTTCTTTCGGCGGCAGCATGACATTCCTCGTCGTACCACCTGTTTTTTCGGGCTCGCCGGAATATACTTTTCGATGTCGAACATTCTTTGCGTAGTTAGATGTACGTTTTGTGCTGCACATAGGCGTGTGCGTTGTTTTTTTGCAACAAGGTAATGATTCGAGTCGTTGTTGGGTCCTCAGATCGTACGTACATCTAAAACACTGGAAACGTGTCTTGCATCTATCACAACATGATCGATCTGGTCTCGCCTTTTTCGACCAGGAGACAGCCAGGTAGCTTGGTGTATCTTTTTATGCTGGAATCTGGCGCCGCAGACTACCATGTTTCGGATCTCGGCGAAGTCGGTCAGCCACCAGATGTTTCGTTGTGCAGGCTGAATTTTCCGAGTGTGGGACCGAAAATTCCCTCCTTTCCCACTCTTGAAGTAGCCAAGTACGATTTTTATGTCGTGGCGGGGCAGCGCTCATAGGAACGTTCCAGGCGCTCATAGAGGGAAAATTTGGTCGTATCGTTCTTCTCTTCCGTCTGGGTGTGGGCGCAAGTGAGCGAGATGTTAAAAAAACGGGCTATGATGCGGATTATTGCGAGGCGCTCGTCCACTGGAGTGAATGACAGTACTTGGCGACGAAGTCTCTCTCCCACAACAAATCTGACACCGAATTCGCGCTCCTTTACATGGAAGCTGCAGTACACGTCGCAAGGTCCTATGTTTTTCTTGCCTTGACCCGTCCATCGCATATCTTGAATGGCAGTGATGTCAGCCTTTACTCTCACGAGGACATCAACCAGCCGGGAAGAGGTATCTTCCCCATTAAGAGACCGGACATTCCCGGTGCATGCTCTCAAATCGGATTCCTTATTTCTTTGGCAGGGTTCGTCATCAGTGTAGGAATTTCTCATCCGAGGCTTTTTAATCTTTTCATTAGGGGATTTTTAAGTGGCGGGTCTCAAACCTAGCGCACAACCAGCTATCCTGGAATGCTTCGCCTTCTCACGTTAGCGCACTCCCGAACGGGTTTTCGGAAGCTACACAGAGGATACTTGGGATAGTCCCGGAAATTGTGGGCTACTTGAACCATGTGCAGAAGAATCGTCCTGGCCACTCCCAAGTGAATTTTTTTTTGCTTTTTTTTATTGAAACGTAATAAAATTTATACACATTTCCTTGTCATGTCGGTCTCCTTGCCGCGGGGATGAGGCTTAAGTGGCGAGTTAACCCCACTCTATGGAGATTAACTTACCACGAACTAAGAGGGCAGCTCCATATAGGAATTGGGTATCCACTCAACCGCGGAACGGCGGAATTGGGACCCACCCAAGTACTATATGGAGAGTACCGTACCGACAACCTGGCAGGAGGTATAAAATGCATTTTCCTACAATGTGGAAGCTCAACAAGGATCTCTCTGCACGAGATAACCCACTTCTGGGAAATCCTCCCGTCGAGCAATCGACGGCTCGGGCATCGGATGTGCAGGCCCGAACCCCACATTCCCCTATGACCGGAACTGACACCCAGGATTCCGGAGGAAGCGAACTACTAGTGGTGAAACATGGCACATTGGCTATGCCAATGGAGAGCCGAGTGAGTGTGAGTGATACACCGCCGTCGAAACGATCTGAAGCAACTGAACAAGTTGTGGAGGATGTGGAGATGGCGGACAGTCTCTCAGTAGACTCAGGCGGATCTCTGGTACCGAGTAAGTCTTTGACAACGGTTAAACCTGGTGCGAATCAGATAAGTACCGGAGTTATTGGAGATTCGAACGCAGGTGTTGGTCTAACCGCAAGGCAGATCAAACGAAGGAGACAGAAGGCGAGGCAAGCCGAAGCACTAGCTAAGGCAAGGACTCAAGCTCCGTCAACTTCGACACCTGTAACGGAAACGGGAAAGCGTGGCAGAACAGAGGATTCCTCTGTAGCGCTGCGCTCTTCCGGAAACGAAACGGGGTCTGTGCCAACGACCGGGAAGAGGAGAAAGGCAAAGAAGAGGAAAGTCGAGAGACGGAATTCGGAAATGCCTGCATCCTCGATCCAATCCAAGGCAGACAAACCTTTGCCTGACAAGGCAGAGGCTAAGGGACCTCAAATGTCGAATGACACTCTTCCGTCAACGTCTGGCGGATCGTTCGCGAGAATGGCAGCAAAGGCAATGACGGTGGAGATACATACCGACAAACAAGATGGTCTACTGTCCAAAGGGCAACAAGACTATCTTGACAGCTATCTTTGGAAAGCTATCGGTGAGTCGAAAGACGCGCCGGCGTTCGAGGGGAAAAGCGTGGTGGACGGCATCGTAAAGGTGCACTGTTCCAATGCTTTTTTCCCGAGAATGGCTAGAAAAAGCTATAGCAAAGATTCCAGTCTGCGAAAACAGCAAGTTTATTCTTGTTGAGAGTAGCAAAGAAAGGCTGGTACGAGCGAGTGTCTGGATTCCGGGTCCCTCCTGTAATTCAGCAGAACTCCTCAAACGCATCCGTGTTCAGAATAAGGATCTTGACACGACTCTCTGGAGAGTATACTCGTGCACCAGGCAGAAATCCGCTACCACTTCGGAGGCGGGCTCGCACCTGGTACTGGGTATCGATCTTGGGTCTCTCAAGGTGCTGAAGTCGAAGTACGGGTGCCGTCCTCACTTACATCTGGGGCGAATCCATTTTCGTGTCCAGGACAAGGTGGAGGACAAAGCGTAAATATACTCAGTCTTATGACTGAAGTAATATTTACGCACATAAACCTGCTTCATAGCAAAGCGTCTACGGCTCTCCTGTGCCGTAGGCATGCAAAACTGCAAACAAACCCACACATACTAGAACCATGGGTATGTCACAAGCGTATCTGTGGTATAGGTGCTATATCGTGGGGACAAATACTTCATTGTGAAGGGAATGTGAGACCGCGAGCATGTATTATCATGCCGAGGTTGATCGAACACACGATGTTAAAAGAGCTATGCTCCGGAGATATCGTTGCTGCAAAAATAAAGTACTGGAAAAGTGGGAAGAGTGTCGAAGCTATCATAGTTTCGGCCTACCTACCCTATGACTCTGTACAGCCACCTCCTTCGAGGGAGCTAAGAGAAGTGGTCAAGTATGCAGAATCCAATAATCTGGGGCTAATAGTGGGCTGTGACGCAAATTCACAGAACATTGTGTGGGGAAGCAGCAAATGCAACCCCAGAGGACTCAAGTTACTGGATTTTATCCTGTCATCCGATTTGGTCATTCAAAACACTGGTAACAAACCAACTTTTGTGACCAGAAGGAGATAAGTGGTGATTGATTTAACACCTACCAATAGGTCAGTTGGAAATCAAATCAACCGATGGCGAGTTTTGGAAGAGGACTCTCTTTCTGATCATCGTCTTATCGAATTCCGACTGGGAATTGACACAATATCAATACCTTCCGGTAGGAATCCTCGAAATGTGGACTGGGACAGGTATGGTGAGCTTGTAACAGAGCGATTACCAAACCTGAAAAAACTCAAATCAGCAGAAATGATTGAAGATGCTACTAAGAAATTAGAAGGTACTTTAATCAATTGCTTTGAGGAACTGTGTCCACTCAGGCAAAGCAGACAGGGGAAAGCGGTTCCTTGGTGGAACCCTGAACTGTCGAAGCTTCGTGTACGGTCCAGGAAACTTCTTAATAAGGCCTTGAAGACCAAAACAGAAGAGGACTGGGCCAATCATCGACCTACACAGAGAGTATATAAGAAAAAAGTACGGCAAGCCAAACTTGAATCCTATAGAAATTTCTGCAGTAACGTCGAAGAAATGAGGGAAAAAGCGAGACTTTGTAAGGTCCTTCATTTAGACCGCTCAGTAAGGCTGGATTCCATTCGAAAACCTGATGGTTCATACACCATTTCCAAATCGGAAACGTTTAATGCTCTACTCGAAACCCATTTTCCGGGTAGTAGAACTCTCTCTGAAGCTGAGAGTGGCATGAACAATGACGGTGGCAACGGTGGAACCTCTAGGTACAGCTGGTATATTGCTAGTCGGATAGTGACAAGGGAATCGATAAGGTTTTCCTTATCTTCCTTTGACAACTTTAAGTCCCCTGGACCTGACGGAATATATCCAGTAATGCTTAAAAAAGGAGGAGACAGGCCGATTGAGGCCCTGAAAAGGATCTTCACAGCCTGTCTTGCATTTGGTTATATACCATCCCAATGGCGACGCGTAAGAGTAGTATTTATTCCAAAACCAGGAAATGATGACTATTCCCTAGCAAAAAGTTTCAGACCAATCAGTTTGACATCGTTCATGTTGAAAAGTCTGGAACGAGTGGTGGAGAAACATATTCGAGGCAAGGTATTGCCGAGAAGTCCACTTAGTAGAAATCAACACCCTTACCAGGGCGGAAAATAATGTGAATCCTCCTTACACGTTCTTGTTAGCAAGTTTGAAGTCGGGCTGGAAGCTGATAAGTACATACCTGTACATGCATAAGCATACATTATGGAAGCCATGGGTGCAACATCCAGCGATGCTCTAAATGCTATGCTTGCATTACTCCCCTTGGATCTTAAGATACAACAGGAAGCAATAAAAGCAATGTGTAGACTCCATAAATGTGGTTTATGGCACGAAGATGGAACTTCGGGACACAGAGAAATCTTTAAGTTGCTGTCGGAGCAGTATCCACTGTTTTTGGCTCCCAAAGATGACCTGATACCCACAGTTTCATTTGGAAGGAAATTTGATGTCAGATTTCCATTGCGTGAGCAATGGAGCAATCCAGAATGCATTCAGGGAGGTTTGACGGATATTTTCTTCACCCATGGGTCCAAGAATAAAATAGGGTCTGGAGCCGGATGGTACTTAAACGATAGTAATAAGTATCACTATGCTATGGGGGGAATGGCAACTATTTTCCAAACAGAAGTTTTTGCCATACTAAAAGTAGCCGAATGGATAATCGATAGGAGATGGAGCGGGAAACAGATTGGAGTCTTCAGTGATAGTCAGGCTGCATTTAAGGCCCTGGAGAACGCGAAGCAAACCTCAAAGATTGTTCAAGAATGTAAGAAGAAGCTTAATTCTGTCGCAAGACAAAACAGGCTTGTACTTATATGGGTTCCGGGACTCTGCGGTGTTCAAGGAATCGAAATTACCGACACATTGGCCAACCGTGGATCAGCAGTGCCCCCACAGGGGCCAGAGCCAATAATCGGAATCAGTCCCGCAGGAATCAAGAATTGGATCAGCGATTATGTAGGCAATCTACATAAAGAGCGTTGGTCCGGTCTAGAACGCTGCGGAACTGCAAAGTGTTTTGTTACAAGTCCGAACAGAAAACTGTCAAACTTTCTACTAAAACTTAGAAGGAAAGATATTCGGTTGTTAGTCGGCATCATTACAGGACACAACCCATGGGGTCAGCATATGACCACCATTGGAATCATCGAGAACCCGGTATGCCTGTTATGCTTGGAGGAGGGGGATAGCACTGAGCACTTTCTCTGTGAGTGTCCTGCCTTGGTAGAGCAAGGCTACGAGTATTGGGTTCCGATGTCATAAGAATGAGTAATATTCGTTCTCTAAAACTGGAGGATATTTACAGATTCGCCAAAGAATCTGGAAAATTCTCACAGGACTAACTATCTCTATCTCTGTCTCTATTCTTTCCTATCTCTGTCTCTGATACTTTTCTCCCTCCCTCCTTGACTATCTACCCCCTTTCCAGAGCTTTAAATACAATGGGCTCTTTAGCCTGAGTGTTTTAGGAGCCACCAAATCTTCTGGTGCTCCTTGGCTCGACCCTTTCAAATTTCAAAACATACCAAGTATTTTTTCGAAATTTATGACATCCTTACTGCAGTCAAATGATTTAAGTTGTGACTCCCCATCTCCATTAAGCGCTGCTTAAACATCTGGCGAATTGCTTGACCAATTACGCATGTTAAACCCACATTTAGAGTGAACATCTCGAACATTTTTTGCCAATTTAATAGCTTCGTCGACGGTTCGAGTCGAATCAATAAAATCATCGACGTAATGGTGATTCTTTATTGCACACGCTACCTGAGATTTTTGAGCAGCGTGTACCGAAGCATTTAGGTTTCGCACGTAATGCGCTATACATGGAGAACAATAAGCACCAAAACTTAAAACGTTGAGCCTGCAAACGTTTATCGGATCATTCATGTTAGTACGCCAGAGAAAACGCTGAGCATCTGTGTCTTGGTGTCGTAACTTAATACGGTGGAACATTTCTTCGATATCGCCGCATGTTGCGATTCTACCCTTTCGAAAGTTGAATAATATATTATATTTACTAGTGGAGTTAACATATCTGGCCCTTTCAGTAAGAAATTATTTAGGGACACATTTCTAGATTTCGCGGCTGCATCCCACACAAGTCGAATTTTATTTGGCTTGTGCGGATTGCCGACAATAAAAACCGGCAAATACCAAATTTTATCACCACGATCATTTATAGCTTCGTTCGGTAACTTGGTCGCATAATTTTTCTTATCTAAGTTTTCAATTTGTTGCTGCATATTGCGTTGTAGTTCAGGATTGCTAGATAACTTACGTTCCAGACATTTAAAGCGACTAAGAGCTGTTGGCAAGCTGTCTGGCAACGTATCATTTGACCACAGCAAGCTCGCGGTGTACTGACCCTCTTGCAATTCACAGTTACGCAAAATTTCTATGGCTCGTTGATCTTCCATTGAAACTGGATTTACCTTTGGCACTGAAATTCCAATATTTTCGTTCAACATGAAAGACTTTACGAGTTCATGCAGGTTGTTATCGCTCTCACAGTCGCATTTATGTAAGTTTAATCCGTTACCTTTACTCTGGTTATTACCGCCACCAAAAATTGTCCATCCTAATCTGGGTTTCGCCCCTACGGGATCTTGCCATCCACCTTCACGTACCTTCTGTGCCGTTATCAAATTGAGGATATTTACACCAATAATTAGCTTAGGAACTATGTCAATAAAGTTTGGCAAGGGAATGCCTTTTAAATGTGCATATTTTGTTTTCAATTGGTTAGCAATCAATGTTGATGATGACATATTTAAGCTACTAACCGTGTAAACACCTCGGAGTGGATATATTTTCGCACTTTGAATATTACCTGAAATTCGTAAATCGAGTCGTTGCGAATCAGCTTCATATCGGTTTATATCTCCAGTCCAGTAAATGCATAGAGGATCGTGAACGCCAGCCTCACCCAATTCATCTGCAAGTGTTTGATCTATAAGTGTCAGCGTAGATCCATCTTCCATAAACGTGTATGTGGATATTTTTTTATTTCTTCCATACAAAACTATCGGCAAGATTCGCAAATATGTGGTGTTGTTGCTGGAAACACTATTTTTGTTAACATCAGAATTATGAAGGAGTGGGGGTGATGTATTGTGCAGCTATCCACCCCACACGACTTATTACTCCAGCAGCGCCGAGAGTGTTTTCCCATAGCGGCGGCATAGATTTTTTCTCTTAACAAAGTCCCGTCTCTCATTCATAGTGAGTGCTTTAAACCGGTTGCACTGAGGAACCTTATGCGGGTTATTACATACTGCGCATTTGGGCATAGATTTTGATTCTTCGTATTGTTTTAAAACGGCATCAGATTTATGCGTATGCAAATGAGCTTCACGCTTGTTAAGTTTTTCTGAGAGTGATGCCGGATTCGTAACACGGCAAGCTGCTTCAGCCAATGTGGACAACCAGGTAGAAAAATCTTCCAAGCAAAGGTTATTCATGGCGGCCGCCGTAGCCGAATGGGTTGGAGCGTGATACTATTCGGAATTCACAGAGAGGTCGTTGGTTCGAATCTCGGTGAAAGCAAAATTTATAAAAACATTTTTCTAATAGCGGTCGCCCCTCGGCAGGCAATGGCAAACCTCCGAGTGTATTTCTGCCATGAAAAAGCTCCTCATAAAAATATTTGCCGTTCGGAGTCGGCTTGAAACTGTAGGTCCCTCCATTTGTGGAACAACATCAAAACGCACACCACAAAAAGGAGGAGGAGCTCGGCCAAACACCTAACAGAAGTGTACGCGCCAATTATTTATTTATTTTTAAGGGTTATTCATGGCAGTTGAATAAATTGCCCAGTTAAGTTTTGACTCCTGAGAGAGCTTCTCAACGAATTCCTGCAATAGTAATGGGCTGTTGAGGTAACCGCTTAGTTTGCTTGCATGAATTATTGCTACTATATTCTTGATAGCAAATGAGTAGATCAGGTTTACCCTTAGGCGATGGTAATTGATGCGCCCTATCAATAAGTACTCTAAGTATTTGCTCAGGGCATCCAAAATACATTCTGAGCGTATTTATAATATCAGGTACCAACTCCAGTAATACCAGTAAATTGCGAACGACCTCCTTAGCCTTACTACGTAGACATTTTTGAAGGCGAACTAAATTCTCATGATGAGAGTAACTAGCCATTTGCGTGCTCTGTTCATATGCACTAACAAAAATATGCCACTCTTGGGGGTCACCGCTAAATCGGCTGATTGAGTTGCGAATACCTGATTTGGCGAACGCGCTGTACTTGTTGGTGCTGTGAACGTTGTAAATATGTTTGGCGAATTACCGTTGCAGTCTACATGTAAGGCCTGATTACGCTCTCCCGCAGTCCGCGTCGACGGCTGACTGCATAACTGTATGCACCGGTACCTCACACGCTTGTTATTTTGTACAGGCTGCAGTGGAGTAGGAGAAAATACTGTGTTACCGCTCACATTAGTTCCACACATTTTGATGGGGCCAATAACACATGGGCCTTCGTTGACGATATCTATGCAGGATTAGTGCGGTTATACTCACAATCATTTTGCACTACAACTTCTTCAGCCATTGTGTTTAGCGTTGCTGAGGCACCGTTTAAATCCGCCTTCATTTAATAAGGTTTTTTAAAGATTTTGTTGTAAAGAAAAGAGGATTCTAATTCTTAATAGCTTCTTTGATGGATGCTTTAAAAAACCTGTAAAGGTATTTATTTATTTTACTCTTTTAGTTTTTACATATTTTTTACAATTCATAATTTAATTATATTTCAGTTTTTATTTACCTTAGTTTTCCTCTCTTATTCTTTATTTCTTTCAATTGGGCCTTATATGTGTCCGCGTGCACCGCTAAAAATGAAATGGGCGAAATAAAAAGGTAAAGCTAAGTTATAATGATTTCGCGCAGAGTTGCTCTATTTCGTAAATTTTTAAGGGTTGCTTAAATCGGCAAGAGTGTCCGTAGATTGGTAAGGCGTAGTCAATTTTTGATATCAGGAGTGCTCTGACAACATTAACAAGTGTAGTTGGGTGTATATAACTATCATATGTTTGCTAAATAGGTATTTAATGATATTTAACTGAGTTCCTAAAGAACTTTTAATACAGTTACAGTATGACTTAAAGAAATACTTAGAATGTATGATTATACTTCTTCTTAATTGGAGCGTTAACCGTTTACGCGATTTCGGCCGAGCTTAACAAAGCGCACTAGTCGTTTCTTTCTCGTGCTAACCGGCGGGACAGCACTCATAGGAACGTTCCAGGCACTTATAGAAGGAATCTGTGGTCGTATCGTTCTTCTCTTCCGTAGTGGCGTGAACGCAAATAAGCGAGATGTTAAAAAATTGCGCTTTGATGCGGACTATTGCGAGACACTCATCCACAACAGTACGCATCGACGAAGTCTCTCTCTCACAACAATGTCAACACCGAATTTGCGCTTCTTTACATAGCAGCTGTAGTAGACGTCGCCAGGTCCTATGGTTTTCTTGCCTTGCACCGTCCATCGCGTCCCTTGAATGGCAGTGATGTCAGCCTTTACTCTCACGAGGACATCAACCAGCCGGGCAGGGGCACATTCCCCATTAAGGGACCGGATATTCCAGGTGCATGCCTTCAAATCGATATCCTCAGTACGTTTGCAGGGGTCGTCATAAGTATGGGAAGTTTTCATACGAGGCGGGTTCCAAACCCAGCGTACAACCAGCTATCCTGGAATGCTTCGCTTTCTCACGTTGGCTCGCTCCCGAACGGATGTTCTGAAGCTACCCAGAGGATACTTGTGCTAGTCCCGGAAGTTGTGATCTGCTTGAACCATATGTAGAAGAATCGTCCTGGCCACTCCTAAGGGATTGTCGACCAGTAACTTTCCCCGCGTGGACTTCTTCATATGGAATCATTTTCCTTCCAATCTTTCTATAGAACCATCCTAGAATCTATGGTTAATCCTAGCAATTTTAGGTTTTCCTTTGTTTGAACATTGTAGATAATTATCAATATTTAAAGACATATCGCACGGACTTTTCTTTCGGCATATGAGTAAAGGTATGTTTTCTCAAGAGAATGTCGTACGACCATGATGAAATATCATTAAGGATATCCGTAAAAGTGTTTTTGATAGGGTGTGGTTGAGCTTCGAATATAAGAAAACGTCATCGGCGTAAATTTGGTGACAGAGATTTTTGTATTTAGATGAAAGGTGACTCAATTCATCAAAGGCAATAAAAAGTAATGCTGAAAGGGATGAGCCTTAAGGAGTACCGTTGGATAAATTGTGTATGGATGAGTGTGAACCATTGACAGTGACTAAGAGGTTTCTGTTAATAAGGCAGGATTTAATGAAACTTAACATTTTTGAACCAACCTTCCATCGCAAAAGCTGTTTTAGGACAAGATGAATTCCTGTGCTATCAAAAGCTTTTCGGAAGTCAAATGATAACAGAAATATGTGATGTGAGAAATGTATGATAAAGGGTTAGCAAGGCATCGATCGTACCGTGCCCCATTTGGAATGCAACCTGACGAGAGCTAATAAGATTATTTCTTTTGACATACCATGCAAGTCGGTTGCCGATAATCTTTACGAGGATTTTTCCACGACAGCTTAAAAGGGAGATTAGTCGGTAGCTGTTGGGATCAGTGGAATATTTACCGGGCTTAAGTTTTGGGATTATGTTGACTATTTTCCAAAACTGTGGATAGATACCAGTGTCAAAAATGTTGTTATACAGCTTTATTAAGCGTTCCTTCATTGAGGCTGGAAGATTTTTGATTAGTGGCATCGTTTATATTGGAACTATGATAATTGCTTTTTTGATCTAAGAGATGCTAAATCAGAGTTCCACCAAGACACGTTTTTTTGAGGGTACCTTGTTGTTGGTGCATGGTATGGCTAGATTAGCGGCAAAGCACATGATTTTTTCTTTATTAATATTGGCAGAAACTGGAATTATGATGTTAGATTTTGCGCATAAGTCGGTAAATTTACTACAGTCGGCATAGTCTGTTTTAATTATGCATTTAGATTTGAAGTTGCACCAAAGTGGCTGGGTATCTATTTTGCATAGTGGTCGCTTCCATGTAAGCCTTTTAATATACTCCATTTCCAATGAGGAAACAGTCTTGCTCAACAGAAGGTGAGGTCTAGATGAGAAAATAAACAGTGGGTATGAAAGTGTGTTGCACTACCATTGTTAAGACATATTAGCTCTGAAGATATTTGAATATGGAGAGCCCCAGATTTGGCTCCGAGCGTTAAGATCACCTTCCAGGATGACGGGGTGTGACGTTCGTCGGAGCACATGTAAAATATCAGTACTTGAGAAGTTTCTTGAGGGTGGTATGTAGGCGCATATTATATTTAACTTTAAATTAAGATTGGCCTCAATACCAATAGCTGATATGTCAGATTGTATGGCGATCCTTTTAAAAGGTAAGCCATTCTTGATCAGAAGGTGTTGCTGCTTTCTTACTTGAAATTATGTTTAGGAGGTTATGAAATATGGTAACATAGGCTTTTTATTCATTTAATTCAATTAATAGTCTAAAACATACAGAATTTCTTACAGACTATGAAAAAAGATTAATGCTAAATCATTAATCAAAGTAAAATTAAACTTATAATTAACTAGCTTCAATTGTAATGAGTAAAAGAAACTTTCTTATAACTTAAAGAGGAGGATTATTCATTTTAGTAAGACAAGAAAATACAAAGTTTCTTACAGACTACATAGAACTAAGAGTATTTATATTATATATAAATAGAAATAATTATCAAAATCAAAGCTTAGAAAACTAAATTAACAAAATATACTTGGTAATTATTTAGAATTCTTACAAAGGAAAAAATTTTTTAATTGGGATTTAAATACATGTTTCGCCCTGGAAAAGTCTAGATCCAAAAGGGAGGCGAGATAGGTAATGTCAGACAGCGTTCTAACAAGAGGCGCTTTGGAACTATATAATGTCCTCCTAATGCCAACATGAAAAATTTTGACACGGCGAAAGTTCCTGCAAGGAACATTAAAATGTATTCTTTCTAGAAGAAACGGGCAGTCAATTAGTCCATTAACGAGATCGAAGATAAAAGAAACTGCCTGGAACGCACCTCTGTCACTTTGAAGAAGTGGAATGCAGTTGTGTTACTCGCTAAATGGGTAACATTTAGTAAGAGCTGAAGCTCATGTTCCATTGTAAAATTGAAATCATGATTTTTGATACATTTTAAATTAGAGAATGAGAGTTGAAAAGCGTGTGTTACTTTAGTTTATACATTTCCTTATTTAGTTTATTGTGTAATTACTTGTCATCAGAAGACTTACCTGAGTAAACTTCTGTTGACATTACATTTTCGTCGGTGTGTTGAGGAGTGTTATTAAAACTTCAGGTTATTGGATTAGTGTTGTTGTTATTTGAGTGATGAATAGAGGTGTTTGGCGCTGAGTTTAACCTGGAGGCTAAGTGTGTGTTGTTGAGAATGCGAGGGTAAGCTTGTTGAAGTTGAATGAGAGAGTAGTAGTTCGGTTCTTGTTCACGGAGCTGAGGAGTACTGAGAGAGTGCGAGTAAGGCTTGGGATTTTGAGTAGCTGATTTAATGTGGTGAATGTGTTCATGTAAGTTTGAGTGTTAATATTACAGGATTCTTGAGTATTGAGAGACATAAAGGAATTTGATGAATTGCAAACTAAATGAATGTCACTTGGAGCTGAGCTTTCTTGAGTATTGAGATATGTAGATGAATTTGATGAATTAGGAACGGAATGAATCCCACTTGAAGCTGTGCTATTTTGAGTATTAAGAGATATAAGGGAATTTGGCGAATTAGAAACTGAATGAATGTCACTTGGAATTTATGTCATTTTCGGGCAGATTGCAATTATTGCAGGTTGCTTTGCCTTCACAGTGTTTGATAGTACGCCCAAGAAGCTGGCAATTTTTGCAGCGCATGGGGTTGGGAATGTATTGTAAACTTTGAGCCACGCAATATCGATTTGGTTGGGTAAATTGCATCAGTCGAACGTTAGCAACACAACTCCGGTTGAGGTTAATTGATTATTTTTATTTTTGCTTTGAAACTTATATGTCGCAACTACGCCTTGGAACTAAACTTATTCACTATTTCAGTTTCGCTGACGATAAA